>CM046812.1:16733046-17965731 GCA_025617385.1 Murraya koenigii
TTTCGATGAATAAAGAGCATATATTGGACAACTCGTTTACGTACCCGTATGCATATTCTCGTGTTTTATGTGTGGGATTGACTTCATGTGCTTCGCTAAGTGGGAATTTTATAAGTGTTGGACATTTTAATTTATTTTATGCCCAAGTTTATTACTTGCTTGTATCATTTTTTTTCAACTTATGCATGGCAAAGGTTTGCCTTGACTTGAAGCTGAAAGCCTTGACTGTCTCATGAGCTCGGTCTACACGAGCCGACGTTTGGCTCGTGCTTTGTGGCTTTTATTTTGCGAGCTCATTAGCTTGAGCCGATTTTGGTTCATGTTTAAGTTCTATGTAATCTCCTCGCTCTTCTTGCTCGAGCCTACGATTGGCCACGCTTGGCACGTCCGCTCTAAGGCATAGGCTTTGGGACTTCGGCCATAGCGTTCTTCATGAAGCTTCTTACGCTCGACTGCGATTGGCCACGCTTGGCACGATCCGCCTTAAGGCTTAGGCTTAGGGACTTACGGCCTTAGCGTTCTTCATGAGCTTCTTACGCTCGGCTTGCGATTGGCCACGCTTGCGCCGTACTGCCTAAGGCTTAGGCTTTGAGACTTCGGCCTTGGCGTTCTTCACGAGCTTACCTGCTCGACTGCGATTAGCCACGCTTGGCACCGTCTGCTTAAGGCTTAGGCTTTGGGACTTCGGCCTTAGCGTTCTTCGTGAGCTTCTTCACTCGGGCTGCGATTGGCCACGCTTGGCACGATCACGCCTAAGGCTTAGGCTTAGGGACTTTTGGCCATAGCGTTCTTCACGAGCTTCTTGCAGCTTGGCTGCGATTGGCCACGCTTGGCACGTCTGCCTAAGGCTTAGGCTTTGGGGCTTCGGCCTTAGCGTTCTTCACGAGCTTCTACGCTCGACTGCGATTAGCCACGCTTGCGCAGTCCGCCTAAGGCTTAGGCTTAGGCTTTGGGACTTCGGCATTAGCGTTCTTCGTGAGCTTCTTGTGCTCGGCCTGCGATTGGCCACGCTTGCGCAGTCCGCGTAAGGCTTAGGCTTAGGGACTTCGGCCTTAACGTTCTTCACGAGCTTCTTACTTGGCTGCGATTGGCCACGCTTGGCCAGATCACGCTAAGGCTTAGGCTTTGAGACTTTTGGCCTTAGCGTTCTTCACGAGCTTCTTACGCTTTCGGCACTGCAATTGGCCACGCTTGCGCCGTACTGCCTAAGGCTTAGGCTTTGGGACTTCGGCCTTAGCGTTCTTCATGAAGCTCTTACACTCGGGCGCATGATTGGCCACGCTTGGCAAGTCCGCCTAAGGCTTAGGCTTAGGGACTTCGGCCTTAGTGTTCTTCGCGAGCTTCTTGCGCGGCTGCGATTGGCCACGCTTGGCACCATCTCGCCTAAGGCTTGACTTTGGGACTTCGGCCTTAGCGTTCTTCACGAGCTTCTTACGCTCGGCTGCAGTTAGCCACGCTTGGCACGAGTCCGCTCTAAGGCTTAGGCTTTGGGACTTCTGGCCTTAGCATTCTTCATGAGCTTCTTCTGCTCGGGCCTGCAATTGGCCACGCTTGGCACCGTCCCGCCTAAGGCTTAGGCTTAGGGACTTCTGGCCTTAGCGTTCTTCATGAGTTTCTTCTGCTCGGGCCTGCAATTGGCCACGCTTGGCACCGTCCCGCCTAAGGCTTAGGCTTAGGGACTTCTGGCCTTAGCGTTGTTCATAAGCTTCTTGGCTTTAATTTGAATTAATATTACAAATGTTTTTCTTACTCTTACACACATTCAAGTTTTTACACATCCCCATTTTGGGAAGGAATTTTACATTAACGCTTATAATATAAGGAAACTTACTAGAAGTATTTCATTAAGAGTTGTGCGTTCCATGGCCTCTTAACTTCTTGTCCATCTGGATGGGTTAGTTGGTATGCTCCTTGTCCGACTATTTGAGTGACTCGATAAAGACCTTCCCAATTCGGCCCTAACACACCTTGCCTCGGGTCCTTCGTGTTCTAATTGACTCTTCTGAGTACCCAATCCCCCACTTGGAACCGGCGGATGTGCACATTTCGGTTGTAATAACAAGCCACTTTCTGTTGGTATTCTGCGATCTTAGCAGCGACCCTTTCCCTCTTTTCTTCCAGCAAGTCCAAACCTGCACACATCTGCTCGTTGTTTTGCTCCTCATTGAAGTGCTCCGTTCGGTGCGTCCCCATTCCTATTTCAGTGTGAACAACTGCTTCGTGCCCAAACCCCAAGGAGAATGGGGTTTCTCCTGTGGCCGTTTTGTGTGTGGTTCTATAAGCCCACAAGACGCCAGGCAGCTTGTCCACCGAGGCTCCCTTTTACTCGCCAAGTCTGGTCTTCAGACGCGTTTTATGGTTATGTTCGCGGCTTACACTTGTCCATTGGCTTGCGGGTGTGAGGGAGAGCAAAATTTCAGCTGTATCCCCAGATTTTGGCAAGAAGTCTCTGAACTTGCCGTTGTCAAACTGTCTCCCATTGTCTGTGACCAATGCATGAGGAATCCCATACCTGCAGATCACATTTTCCCAAATGAAGTCAGTGGTTTTACCTTCTGTGATACTGCTCAAGGCTCCCACTTCGACCCATTTGGTGAAATAATTGATTGCGACTATGGCGTGGGTGGCAGATTCTTTCCCCTTCGACAATGGCCCGATCAAGTCAATTCCCCATTGAGCAAACGGCCATGGTGAGTTCATCACTGTAAGGTTCTCTGGAGGCTGAGTTAGGTAATTGGCAAAACTCTAGCAGCTCTTGCAGCTTCTGGTCTTCTCTTGAGCATCTTAATGCATGTGGGCCAAAAGTATCCTTGCCTCAAGGCCTTGAAAGCCAAGGACCTTGCGCCAGAATGATTCCTGCAAATTCCTTCGTGTATCTCTCGGAGGACATAATCAGCCTCCTCCTGGTCTAAACACCGCAGCAAGGGGAGGGTGTATCCTCGTCTATACAAAACCCCGTCGATGAGAGTGTACCTGGCCACTTTACACTTCAACTTCCTTGCTTGCTTCTTATCGGCCGACACCGTCCCTTCCTTGAGGTAAGAAACAATTGGTTCAATCCAGCTGCTGCTCGATGATAAACCCAATACCTCGTCTTCCTGCTCGAGGCTCGAGCAGGTCTTAACTTCTAACGGGATGGACCTTGGTATTTTGGGGTCGGAGGTAGCGGCCATGCGAGCTATTAGTTCTATGATTGGTGTGGCCCAGTTGTGCTCGAGGACTTGACTGCAGCGAGCAGAAAGGTGAGCTCGGGTCTTGACCGGCCTTCGAGCTCCTCGTCCTTGTCCAGCCTTGACAGGGCTCGATGACCTCGAGCAAGCAAGAGAGCTCGGAGCTCGATAGTTCAGATTCCTCGACCTTGACCCGGCTTTGGCGTCTAGTGAGGCCGTCTTCGTGCTTGGCGATCGGGACTTCTACTCGAGTTGGATTGACCCGGAGTATTTTATTCGATTTGGAATGGCCTCGAGCGAGACACTGCCGATATTACCCAAACAATAGTTTTTGTTAATATAGTATGTGGCAATCGATAGAATTTGATTATGGCATGGGTCATGTAAGCATGGATTTATTGATAAATTTTTGAAATTTTTTTTAATTAATTGTATTTCCTTAAAAAACCTTTTAATACAATGAGCAATGAGATAGTAGTA
This sequence comes from Murraya koenigii, assembly GCA_025617385.1. Classification (NCBI taxonomy): domain Eukaryota; kingdom Viridiplantae; phylum Streptophyta; class Magnoliopsida; order Sapindales; family Rutaceae; genus Murraya; species Murraya koenigii. The sequence continues at coordinate 16,736,697 of CM046812.1, forward strand.
AGTCAAATCTCCTAAAGCCAAAAATCATACTTCCAAGCCTAGATATTCATGATTTGTAAGGTTTATTTATCCTTAGGAAGAAAACTTAATTGTTTTGCTGGAGGCTAAAAGAGGCTTTTGTATCGTGGAGTTCGAGTTTCAATCGCTTCATATTGAAACTCGACAGCTGTATATTGTTGGTCATCAATATCGGATATTTTAACTATGAGTTTGTTAGTTAAACATTTGAAGTATAAAATTTTGTTAATTTTTTTTTTTAACTTATGTCTAAATTTTAGGCATTTATATCTGCATAGAAAAATTGAATACTTTTTTCTGAACGTAAAATAAATACTACATTAAAAAATATTTCTATTAAATATATTTATTTCCTAAAGTATAAAACCTAATCCCTTTATTAGTTTTGACTTACATAATTATGTTCAAAATAAATAAGATGCTACTTATATTCATATATTAAGAAAAAAAAGAAAAATAAGTATGAATGAACTATTACCCATTAAAATTTGGGCGCATTTATTCATATTTCAGGTAAAAAATACACGCTACTTACATCTTTATATAAATATATTGTATTGATTTTGCTTTTGCATGAATATTTCAGATTAATTTCGGATTGGATGAATTGGGATCACTTATAGTAAAAATTGAAATCGGCTTGTTTCTTTGATGCTTTCTAATTTTGTTGTAGTTGTTATTATATCTGCAGTTTGAAAAGATAAATATTCCACATCATAGATTGCTTAGCATACCAAAGAACAATCAAAGGTTGCAACCAATTTGGTAGTTTGTACTGTGTTGACAAGCATACATGCAATTTGAAAGGATAAATATCCTCATCAACGATTACTTACCATATATATTAAACCAATAATATTGTATTTATGTGCTTTCCATTGAAATGCATCATTACCATTTTTTCAGTTCATGCAATGTGCTGCCATTGGCAGATTATAAGCATGTGATTAAGTACTAAAATCTAGCCTTCATGTCATTGACACGAAACAAATTGAAACAAGCTCTTTTTTTATTATATTCGTTTTGCCAATGGGAAAAATAGAAGAAACATGAAGTAAAGGCTCTTACCATGAAGAAATTGCACGGTTGCTGTTGGCCGGGAAGTTTTCGACGAGCGGCTGGCTGGCTAGGCGATATAATTCCATATTTTGCTTACACCATAATTTTCATGTTCCTAAAAGTTAACAGTTAGTTACTCTCCCACTATTCATTAAGCTAGAGTTAGTTAGCTACGTTCTTTTAAATTGAGTGGATATCTTTTGTAATATGAAATGGCCATGTGACTTGTTCATGGCGGATAAGAAAAGAAAAATAATGTTAGTCTTGTAAATTTGCTTAGATTGTAATTAACTAGTTGTTTAATTCTAGTAAGGTTTTATCATGCTGGTATCAGAGCATGGCGACTTACCATCTTTTGAAATTGAAAAACTAGCTAGCAGGGTTAGAGATGAATTGGAAACCAATCAAAAGGATGTTGCTAACTTAAGCTCAAATTGCAGACCTTGCAAATGCAGTGCTCAGCATTTAAAACAATTTAACCAGCCCTTTTCAAGCATGATAAGCCCCAACACGACAGTCTATTCTACCACGACCCGCACCGATGCCACAACATCCTCCGTCAACGTCTCACCAACCACTATATCCTCTTCAAACACCTTTTCTAGATACCAAGGCCGGCCAATTCGTTTAGACTTTCCTAGTTTTGAGGGACACAATCCAGAAAGTTGGGTCTTTCGAGCCCAATAGTTTCAAAACCTAAATCATATACCAGACGACCATATGCGGGAATTGCTTCGGCGCACCTTCTTGTAGAGGCAATACCATGGTATCAATGGATGTCTAAAACTGTCAAAGTGCCGACTTGGGTTGTACTTTGCCTAGCTATGTGTTCCCGTTTTGGTTCTAGTGAATATAAGATCCAAAAGGTTCTCTCTTTAAGTTACAACAGACGACTACAGTCCTTGATTATCAAACCAAGTTAAAAAAATTGGCCCATGAGGTTTGCTGCTCCCTGAAGCATTTTTTGTCCCATTTTTTGTTTCTGGATTATTTGACGAGCTTCGTGCTGGTGTAAAACTTTTGAACCCTCGTTCTCTGAATCAAGCCTTTGTCACGGCTAGACAGTACGAAAAAGTTTTCCACGCCTTAGCCAAATCATTGCATGACAAGCCTCATTTGGGAACTATAAGTACTCAAGCAAACCTTGAAGCTGTAGGAGCCTCTTCTTGCTCTACCACTAAGGTAGACCTCCCAATCTACAGCTACCAAGTCAACTCCAATCCTACCAGATATGAGACGATTAAGTACCAATTAGCTACAAGAGCGACATACGAGGGTCTTTTTAAAATTGTGATGAAAATTTTCACTCCGACGTTGTCGCTGACCAAAGCTGTTACTTTTGGAATCCAATGGTTATGAGCCTACAGGATAACTTTCAAGAGCCATCATGATTTTCAAAAGTCTTGGTAATTGCTTGATTAATGTCTCTGCCTTGAGGACAAGACTTCTTTCAATGAGGTGGCAATGATATAATTCCATATTTGTCTTACACTGTAATTTCCCATGTTCCTAAAAGTTAACAGTTAGTTACTTTCCCGGTATTCATTAAGTTAGAGTGAGTGAGTTAGCCACACTATTTTAAATTGAATGGTTATCCTTTATAATATAAAAATGGCATTGAGACTTATTTTTGAGCGGAGAAGGAAAATAATGCTAGTCTTGTAACTTAGCTTAGATTGTAATTAACTAGTTGTTTGATTCTACTAATGTTCTATCACTAGGTTTCAATGTCGATAGCTGGATGGTTGACTTGGTTCGTGCTTGAATTTTTGTTGGTGGGACTTTTGATTTGGGATCGGGAAATTAGGGATCAGGCTTTCTTTGTATTTAGTTTTTATATTTAAGTTTTTTTTTTTCTATAAGTGCACTTCAATCGGATTGATACGATCGATCTGGATCTGATCCAAATACATTCTAATGAGATTGTACAAATTACATCCATCAAATTTTGAGATCAATTCAAATACAATCCGATCTGTCCGGATCGATTTGATTCTGAACCATTGCTCAACCCTAGTTAAGTTGTTCACGAAATAGTCAAAAGAGTCCAAAAGATATTTACATTTTGACAATAAAATAGTCGTGACGGTCATTCAAAAAAAGAATTATACATAATTTTTTTATTTGAATTTTAAATTGCTTTTATATTTGTTGTTATCAAAGTACATTTTAATTATGTAAGCTTCGCAGTTATGCTTACAATGATGAGCCCTATTGTAGTTCTAAACTTTAGATCTAGGTTTCACCAAATTACAGTTGTAAGCATTAGGTTTAAGGTTTTGTCGAATTGTAGTTCTAAGCTTTAGGTCCAAATTTTGTATAAACTATTTTGTTTTGGAGAGATGATTCCACATTCTGCATCATCTTCAATAATTTCTTGGTCACTATAGACAATTTCAAGTTCGCAGAATAGTGTAGATAAGAGTGACCTTTTATGCTGGTAGACACTCTCAGGATTGTGTTATAGCTTTTCAAAAGATTTTAGGGTTTCAAAGAACATCAAGCTCCATTTATTTATCTTGGATTTCCTTTTTTTTTTTTTTTATGGAAAGCCCGGAAAGGTTCATCTTCATGCTCTTGCAGATAGAGATATTTCTAAGATTTCAGACTGGAAAAGAAAAATCTTGTTTATGGCTTGAAGATTTCAACTAGTTCAATCTATATTCAACCAACTTTGCTCCACAACTTCAGCATTAATTGGTGCTTTGTTTTTCTTCTTAGGTATTTATCAATAGCAATTCACAATTTTATTTGGTCAGGTGATTTTGAGACTCGTAAGGCTATTACTATTTCTCCGTATAATTTGTGTTCTCCTAAACTTGAAGGTGGTCTTATGTAGAGGAGGTTGAGGCTAATTTATTTTTACAATTTCTAGTGTTATCAAGAACTCCACTTGGCACTTTCCTTCCCACTTTTTGCAGCACTTCTCTAACTTAGCCTGAGACATTTGCTCTAGTATTCTCCCAACTGAAAGAACAACAAATAAGTTAATTTGGCAAGATTCTGGCTTAGGTTGTCCCACTTTTTTAAAATATCTACAACTACTTCCATATGAATTGGGATAGGTCCCCTGGGCCAAATATATTAAATCAACATACACCTCTAAAAGTCTTATTTTTTGTTTTAGAGACTCATTCGTGATAGGTCTAAGATTACAGTTATAAATTCTAGTTTCCATAAAGATACAAATGTAATGGGTATCTGAGGTGCACTGATGGAGTAGCTGGGATAAAATTATGTCATTGGAAGCTAATCTAGCATTGGAGTTTCAATATACGTGGCAAATGACGGCTAAATAATTGCTTCAGGAGTTATTTAGCTTTTATGACATAATTGGAACTACCTATGATATATAAATAATTGCCCACGATGATTAGCTAACTTCTGTGATATTTATTTAGGTTTTTAAATCATTGAGGGGTTTAGTCCAGGCGCAGCCAAGGTAGTTGAGTATTTGGAAAATACTTTAAGTAAACTAAAATGGATTTTTGAAACTGATAAAAAATTCATTAGTTGTAATTAAATGAAGGAAGAATGGTACCTATATTTTAAAGGGTACCTTATTGACAGGCAAATGCATGTCCAGGTGACGTCTAATAAGGCTGAGTTTTGTTACTTAAGGCTTATTAGTCATATTAGTGAGAAAGGTCTAAAAGACTTGAGTGGATGAGGTTTTTTGGGTGATGAGATAATTAGATAATTAAGAATTTGTCGAATAGTGAATACTGGACAAAGTTACTAGGTGAAGTTTGACTTTGTTGAACACAAAATTGAAGTTACCCTAGATTATATCGATTTAGACTTGTAAGGACTTGCTCCAGTTAACTTACATAAATATGCTAGGTATTTTCTCTTATTAATTAATGATTACCCAATGAAACTTTAGATTTATGTGCTAAAATCCAAAGATCAAGTATTCAATATTTTCAAGATTTAGAAAGCACTAATAAAGAACCAAATCAAGACGAGCATTGAAAGGATCAAGACTGATAATGGGCTGAAATTTAACCATATAAATTATAATTTGTTATGCTAAAAGTATGGAATAAATAGGCACAAAACTGTAGTTGGGATACGTTAGCAGAGCGAGCTTATAAAAAAGATGAATAAAATATTACTGAATAAGGTCAAGTGCACACTAATCTAAACAAACTTACCTTAATTTTCTGAGTAGAATTTGTAATGAGAGCAATATATTTAGTTAAGAGGAGTCATTCAGTTGCTATAAATTGTTTAACACCTAAACAAAAGTGGTGTATGTTCATATATAGCACGGAAAGTTGGAATCAAGAGCTTTGAAGGGAATGTTTGTAAGCTATCCTGAGGGTGTCAAAGGCTACAAGATATGGTGCATTGATTTTAAGCCTTCAAAGTGCTTTAGAAGTAAAGAAATCACATTCCATGAAGCTGATATGATAAATGATGCATCTAATCATGATAAAAAGAATTATAAGGAAAATGATACATTAAAGAATGTAGAGTTTTAGAGGGAGCTTTATGGAATGAATGCTGAGGAAGTTGATTAAGAAGCAGGAGTACCTAAATAGCACATAGAAGATCAAAATGACCCCAAAATTCTCAAAATAAAATTTCATCTTATCAATTAGTAAGGATTAGATAGAGAAAGTCAATGAAACTACCTGAGAGATATGGTTTTACTAAGCTAACCTCATATATCTTGTATATTGAAAAAGAAGTAAACCAAGACTAACCAAAGACGTGCAGAAGCATTGACGATCATTGACAAGAAATAGTAGAGCTGATCTATGCAAGAGGAAACTGATTCACTAAATAAGAATCAAACCTGGCCATATGTAAGGGCTTGTGAAGAAGATGATTGTAGGATACAAGTGGATTTACAAGATAAAAGAATGAATCTTAGAAAATGAACCTAAAAGATATAAAGCAAGACTTGTGGCTAAAGGATTTTTACTTAGCAGGAAGGGGTGGACTACATTGAGTTGTTATCACTTGTTTTTAGACATACATCTATGAGGGTACTGTTAGCCCAAAAAGTAAATTTGGACATAAAGTTGGGACCTTTTTACATGGATAGTTAGACAAAGAAATTTATATAGTCTTAACTAGAGGTTTCAAGATACAAGGTAAAGATAAAGTATGTCCGCTGAAGATATTTTGATATGGGTTGAAGCAGTTACCAAGATGGTGATACAAGAGGTTTAATTACGACCATTATTTATTTACCATTGGTGATAATGTGTGATACTATTTTTTCTATGATTTTCACTCATTTTACCATAATTTAGAATGACTATTTTTATTAGGTTTATCTTATTGATTAGTCTAGTTTTGATGATTGATCATTTTACATGAGTTTACTTGATTGATTTGTGCAAATGATTGATGTGGAAATGATAATTCTTTAGGTTGGGGATAATATCTATACTTTTGTTTAATTATTGTTATTAATCCTATTAAAGAGGTCAATGCAAATGCCTTGAGGGAAAAACAATTGTTTTTAGTATTCATTTAGCATCTTTAGATTAATCTTGATGATGATGTGTATAGGTATCATCACTTGAATCCCTCACGAGATTATAACTCATTTACTAAGGCCAACTATAGGTTTTAAGGCTCATTGTATATACTAAATGCAATTGCGATTACATGTGAAAATGATCTGATTAAATTAACTTTTGTTTCTTTTTTTTTAATTTCTAGTTTTTCTTGAGAATTAGTAAATTCTGTGTTTGAGGGTATTTAATGGCCATAATTTATTGATATATTTTTTTCTCTAATTATATATTTGTTAGTCTCTTTTATTTATATTTTTAGTTAATTAATTTATTTTATTTAATAACTTTTGCTTTTATCAATTACAATGCTAGTTGGTTAATATATTTTCATTTTATTTTCATTTAATATAAATAGGTTATAACTAAAAAAATCCTGTAATATAATTCTTATTTGATCTTAAAATATTGTTATTTTTTTTCATTTTTTAGATACCACTCTCTTCTAATATTTTATAGTTTTAATATCATTTCTAGATATTATTTTAAATGTTTGAATTTTTTTAATAATTTAATTACTTTATAATATGGTGATGATTTATTTAAGTATTTAATTTTTAATTTATTGAAATTATATTTTTATATATTCAATAAAATAAATAAATGATGATTGGGATGAAAATGGGAAAATCACTCTCCACATGAAAATTTTCCATTCCTTTATTAAAAAATATAAGTGAAATTTTTAATGAATTAGAGAATGAGAAGGCCTCCTATCCTATCCCATTGGCGTCGCTAATCAAATTGGATAGAAATTATCGGAATTATTAGCACACAAGTTCAGGGCCGCACATCAAAGGTAATAAATTAAACATAAAGTTCAATCCACAATGTTAAAATTACACGTGCAAGTCATTAAAAGGGAAACAAACCAAAGTGAAAAAGATGATAGGCTTTTAAAATTGTGAAGTCTTTCGGCCTTTGGATTTGGCTTCCAAGTTAATGAAGTCGGTGGCTTTAAGTAGCTCCGCCATTATATAAGCAAAGGCTTTTGCCTTGTTGGCGGAGACGCAGACACAGAAACAGAAACAGAGAGCAGTTGAATTAGAGTAGCAGTTACAAGTTTGAGAGAAGAGATTTCCCGTAGTTTGGATTTATTTCCCAAGACTATTTTTATCTGCCTTTTTATTTCCAATTTAATTATATGTAACTAATTTTTTATACTACGTTTAAGAATGATGTCTTGTTCAATGGAAAAAATATTTTTTTATTCAATTACTTCTCTAAATATATACTTTTGTTTATGGTTTTTGTTTCACATATTTAATTGTATGTTATTAAATATTTTTACCAATTTTATTATATATTATTAATTATTATGATTAATATTTAACCAAAATTATATTTATATCAATAAATTTTGTATGTGGTTATTTTTGATGTCGTGTCTTCTATAAAATTATTTACATTGAGTGCTTAGAAATTCTTTAATATTTTGTTATTTAATATGTTTATATGAGATGATTACGTATCATAATATTAACTATAAAAAGCATACAAAATATTAGTTGACATAAATTGATTAGTAACTAGATAATTATTAAGTTAAACTATTGTAAGTTCTAAAACTTTTGCAGCTTTAATCTCTTGTGTTCTTGTATTAATTTACTTGCTTTTAATTTCAATTGCATCTTTAGTTTCAATGTCTTCAAACAAAATATTTCTTTTTCTAACTTGGTTAGAGTTTTAGCATTAATAAAATTTGATAGTTCCTGTGGGTTTAACTTCATTATTTTTACTCTATACTCTAGTAAACTGTGTACTGTGATTGCATTAAAATTTGTACAATGGTATAACATATGTCATTTTGGGAATAAAAGATTTCAAGGATTTCTAACAAATATTTTCTTAGTCAATCACATTATATGGAAAAGTTTCTTGGGAAATTTTATAAAGATAATTTTGTTGTGGCCAGAACTCCTTTAAATGTAAATATATATCTATCTATGAGTGCATCTCTCAAGTAGAATAATTTAAAGTAAGTGATAAAGAATTTGATGTATTTGACAAGTTGTACAAGACTAAACCTAGCCTATACAATGAAGCTTTACAACTATAGGAGTAATCCAAAGTCAGCCATCGAAAAGCAATAGTAAAACTCCGGATATATACTTTTACTAGAAAGATAGATATCAAATGTGAAAGATTCAAGAGTCCGACGGTGATCGTGTTTAATTACACTAGTAGGTACAATCGCTTCTATTCAAATCTATAATGGAAATCAAATTCATGTTGATCTAGGACAATTAGTGTCATTAGTTAGAGTCTTAAGTTTAATTTCCTATTTCTATTATAATTAGGATTTGCTTTGTCTTTTCTTGGTTAAGTCATATTCATTTTCTTGTTAGGAATTGTTTGGGTAATACCGAGCAGGCCCCCTCGAGGTCAACCTCAGCCCAAGCAGAAGATTCGACCGCTGGCACGAAGACAGCCTTACTAGGTGTCAAAGATGGTCAAGGTCGAGTGCCCCAAGGCTGGTCGAACCCCGAGCTCCTTCTTCTGCTTGAGGTGTTCAAGCCTCCGGACATGATCCAGTCACACCAACGACGGCACGGAGAGAATGCAAGATTCGAGCATGGCCGGTTCGAAACAGTTTGATCCCTCCTTCCGACCACTCAACGCGACGATCTATGCCTGGCCGATACCCACGCGGTATGGTGTCAGCCATCATTATCGATAATGGCAGCACGCCCCACGAGTGTCATCATTTCGTATGCGCATACCCGACACTATCATTAGGTCGCGAGAACCCATACCCACCGACATCCTGCATTCCCAGGGTGTGCCGCAGTAATCCTGGCTGTCAGAGGGACCCATACACCATTAACGCGGGGACGGCTGCCCCCGAAGCAAAAGTGCAGGAAAACAAAAGGATAAGTATGAATCAAAGTGTAAGTTACGGGGGTTCTTCGGCTGGAGATTATTATTCTTCTTCTTTTTTCGTCTTGTCTTTTTGGCCATTTTTATCCAGAAATCACCTTATTTCTGCAGTCTCTCAAACAAAGAGGGATACAAAAAGAATAACCCGATTACTAACTTGAGCATCGGAGGGTTTTCGCCGGAAAAACACCCGGCGACTCCTGCCTTGTTTTTGTGAGCACAAGCCCAAGGAAACTACTGTTCTGGTGAACAGAGGAGAACGAAGATTGGCAAGGATTCCTACTCGAGCATCCTGCGAGCAGAAGTATATAACCCTACTCGAGAGCAAGCAGAAAACCGCAACAACATTTTGGCGCCGTCTGTGGGGATCAGTTCAAAAAGCCTGACTTCCCAACACGTTCAAAAAACACAACACAACAATGAGAAGAAATAGCAGGAGAGGAATAAGTCTAGAGGAGTCCGTGAACTTGAGGGAGGTGGCCAATGAGGCCCAAAATAGGGAAATCCAGGAGAGGATGGATCGGATGGAGAAACAAATGGAAGCCCTGACATCCATCTTGCAGGAACTCAGGGAGAGACAGAGGAAAGCAAGCAATGACATCCCTGAGTCCAGCCAAGAGAACGCCCCTGCCGGGAGCATGTGGGAGATGAAGCTCAGAGACCGAAGACACCAAATGTTGCCGGGAAGGAGGAAACGAACCTAGAGGAAAGGGATCCCGTCAATACTTACAAGATACGGCACCTACCTCCCACGCGGAGGAATTGGAGGGGGAAGTACGCAGGTTGGCACAGGTTGTGGAGGACCTCCGGGGAAAAGGGAAAGGCCCGAGTTGGAGGATAATGCTGGACAATGAGTCCTTGCTCTCAACGGAGATCATGAGCGTCACAATCCCCAGGATTTCCGCTTCCCGGATTTAAGGTTCTCAAGGAAGAGTGACCCGTTGGTGCACATAAAACGGTTCAACGACATAACCGGAGTACAGGGCCTGACGGCAGCCCAGCGGTGCAGGGCCTTCCCACATACTATAGAGGGAAGGGCGAGAGAATGGTACCACAGGCTACCACGGGGAAGCATTTTAAGTTTTGAATAGATGTGCAGGGAGTTTGCGGAGCAATTCCAAGGCGCGGTGGCCCCCGAAGATGACATTATGGAGCTGGCGGAGATAAAACAGAGCGAGGGGGAGTCCCTCGGAGTTTATCAAAAGGGTTCACCGGTCGGTTCTGTATTTAGAGTCATTCAATCACCCCCAGGCATTGAGGGGGCTAAAGGATGGGAAGGCCCTGTTACAACTTGCAGAGCCCTACAATCCGTTCATATTCCGATGCGTATGAGCAGGTGAAGATGCACATGGTTATTGAGGAGGAAAAGGCTGCGAAACTATGAAGTGAGCAGGGCAGTGGAGAGAAAAGGAAAGAAAAAGGAGGTCCTGTTCGGGGAACACCGTCTTCCAGGGTAATAAGGGAGTGGGTTGCTCTCTCCAACCCTTATCAGAGAACTCCCCAGTCACGAATGGCTTCCACTCCACCTCATAGGTCCCTCGGTCGGGACCGTAGGGAACATCGGCAACAAGATGGCCACCCGTCCTATAGTCAACCACTAAGCCGACCTATGCCGAACAACAACAAAGTTGACCGCCATTACCCCCTTCCCCCGGTGAAGCTTCCCTCAAGGTCGGGTGATACATGAGGTGGAGAAAAGCCACGCCTACTGACAGTATACGACATTGAAGGTCTCGCTCGAGAAAATATTCCAAGTGGCGGAGGAACGATGACTGTTGAGTTTTCTGACACCAATGTCAAAGCCAGCTGGCAAAAGAGATAAGGGGCGGTTTTACTGTTTCCATGGTGACCATGGCCACTCAACGTCGCAATGCTGGGATTTGAAGAACCAAATGGAAGACCTAGTTAGAAACCGATATTTAGATGAGTTTATTGATGGGGGCCATCCGTTAGTCGAGCAGCAGCCAGAGGAAGATAACCGAGCCTATAGCATGGACTTGGAGCCACCGGTTATGAGGGTGATCTCAAGAGGACCCAAGATAACAAAAAATTCGAACAGGGCTCGAAAGAACTATTGTAGATACGCCTCCGCCGGTCGGGAGATCCTGCTCGCTGTGCCTGCTGCAAAAACGGCTAAGGTATGGCAAGTACCCATCATGTGGACGGAGGAAGATGAAGAAGGGGTGCTGTACCCCCACGAGGATGCCTTGGTTGTGAAGGCAAATGTTACGAATAAGAGGATCGACCGAATACTGGACATTCTCTTCAAGTCCACCCTCGATGATTTGGGAATAGCAGATGTGAGCCTTGAGCAGACGAACATTTCCCTGAAAAGGTTTGGGGGAGGAAGGCTGACTCCCCTGGGAATCATCAAATTAGCTGTGACTATGGGCTCAAGGCCTTTTGAAAAGAACATGATCTAGACTTCGTGGTGGTGGATGAAGTCAGCCCTTACCAAGCAATATTGGGGAGGCCCTTCATGAGGATCAGCCAATTAGTACTATCCACCCACTATTTAGCCTTGAAGTATCGAGTAAATAGGGCTGTAGTAGTCGTCAAGAATAGTCAAAGGGTCGCAAGGAGCTGCTACGCTATGGCAGTAAAGGAAACTATGCAGGTAACATCATTAGACTCAAGGGGGGAGTCGAAAAATGGAAGACAGGAGCCCACTGAGGAACTGAAGGAAATTAGAATAAGACCGGACTATGAGAAGAAGGTCCAGATCAGCTCAGGCATTAGCGGGTCGTTGAAGGAGAACCTAGTCGAGTGTTTGCGAGCACACTCTGATGTATTCGCTTGGACACACGAGGATATGCCCGGGATTGACCCGGAGGTGGCGTGCCACAGGCTGGCAATACGGAAGGACGCTAAGCCAGTGAGGCAGAAGAGAAGATGCGTCAACCAAGAAAGGTATGAAGCCATGAACTGTGAGGTGGAGAAGCTACTAAAGGCAGGGTTCATAAGGGAAGTCTCCCACCCTGAATGGATCTCAAACATGGTGTTGGTTAAGAAGGCAAGTGGCAAATATAGAATGTGCGTGGACTTCATGGATGTGAATAAAGCTTGTCCGAAAGATAGCTTCTCATTGCCGAAGATAGACCAGCTGGTGGATTCCACAGCGGGGCACGGCCTGCTTAGCTTCATGGATGCCTTTTCGGGCTATAACTAAATTCCCATGCACCGGTCAGATGAGGAATGCACAGCCTTTATCACCAACCCAAGGCTATTTTGCAACAAGGTCATGCCCTTCGGCCTGAAAAAAGTGGGGGTAACCTACCAGAGACTGGTGAACAAGATCTTCAAGCCATTGATCAGCCGTACGATGGAAGTTTATGTAGACGATATAATCACTAAGTCAAAAGAAGCAGAAGAACATGTAAAGCACTTGGAAGAAACCTTCGCACTCCTAAGGAAATACCGGATGAAACTTAATCCAGAGAAATGTGCTTTTGGAGTTGGTTCGGGAAAATTATTGGGCTTCATGGTCAGTTATAGAGGAATCAAAGCCAATCAAGAAAAGATAAGAGCAGTAGTAGAGATGAGGTCCTCGCGTACCCTCAAGGAGATACAAAGCCTTACTGGAAAACTAGCATCCTCAAAAGATTCATTTCCCGGGCAACAGACAAATACCACGTCTTCTTCCAGGAAATGAGAAAAGGTAGAAAGACGAAGTGGACACCAGAATGCGAAGCGGCGTTTCAACAACTGAAGGGATATTTACTGAAAGCCCCGTCTGTCAACACCGCGAGCAGGAGAGGTTCTATATTTATACCTGGCGGTGTCACAATGGGCAACGAAGTCGGTCTTGGTTAGGGAAGAGTCGGGGGTGTAGTACCCCGTATACTACACAAGCAGAGCCTTGTTGGGAGTAGAAACACAATATCCGCTAATGGAGAGGTAGGCACTGGCTCTAATAACGGCAACCCTAAAGTTGAGACCTTACTTTCAAGCACAATCAGTGACAGTTTTGACAAACCAACCACTCAGGCAAATTCTACACAAGCCGAGAGACTTCCGGAAGGTTGGTTAAATGGTTGGTAGAGCTCAGTGAGTTTGACATCAGCTACCAACCCCGAGCAATAATACGGGCACAGTCCTTAGCTGACTTCGTGGTCGAATGCACAGAAAGTAATAAAGAAATGGACAGCGAGCACCCAGTAGGCCCCTCTGCCTCGAGCAACGCATGGACAATCACAGTAGATGGGTCATGCGGGGATCAGGGAGCAGGAGCGGGGGTTGTGCTTTCAGTCCTGAAAGGGTAGAAGTGCAAAACGCCATGAAACTGGAATTCGAAGCCACCAACAACCAAGCCGAATATGAGGCTGTAATTGCAGGATTGAAGCTCGCCCTAATAGTAAAAGCAGAAGAGGTAAAGCTTCGGACAGACTCTCAACTGGTGGCAAATCACCTTAACGAAATCTTCTAAGCAAATGGCGAGAAGATGAGAGCCTACCTTCGGAAAGTGAGGCAGCTGATAAAGAAATCCCGAATGGTTGAAGTGGAACAGATCGCGAGAGGGATGAACTTTCGAGCTGACATGATAGCACGAATGACCGCTACATCCGACCCCAAAATACCGAAGTCAGGAGGTCGAGGTGATGAGCTTATCATCGAGTAGCACCTGGATGGACCCCATTGTTTGTTATCTCAAGGAAGGAACGTTGCCTACCTATAAGAAGCAGGCCAGGAAGCTAAAATGCCAAGCAGCCAGGTACACACTGATCGACGGAGTGTTATACAGGCGAGGATACACCCTCCCATTGCTGCGAGTGTCTAGACAAAGGGGAAGCTGATTATGTCCTCAAGGAAATACACGAGGGGATTTGCGGAAACAACTCTAGCGCGAGGTCTTTGGCTTTCAAGGCCTTAAGGCAGGGGTACTTCTAGCCCCGTATGCATCAGGACGCACAAGAGAAGACTAAGAGCTGCAAGAATTGCCAAAGCTTTGCCAACTACATGGCCTAGCCTCCCGAAAACCTTACAGTGATGAATTCATCTTAGCCGTTTTCTCAATAGGGGATCGACTTAATCGGGCCGTTACCAAAGGGGAGAGCATCCGCAACACACGCCGTAGTGGCAATTGATTATTTAACCAAATGGGTTGAAGCGGAGGTCTTGAGCAGTATTATAGAAAGCAAAACCGCTGACTTCATTTGGAAAAATGTGATTTGCAAGTACGGGATCACCCACGCACTGGTTACGGACAACAGAAGGCAGTTTGACAACCATAAGTTTAGGGACTTCTGCGAGAACATGAGAATAGAACTAAAGTTTTGCTCACCCTCAAACCCGCAGGCCAACGGGTAAGTGGAGGCTGCAAACAAAACTATAAATCGCCTCTTGAAAATTAGGCTTGGCGAGCAGAAGGGAGCTTGGGTTGACGAACTACCTGGTGTCTTATGAGCCTATAGAACGATGCACAAAACTGCCACGGGAGAAACCCTATTTTCCTTGGCACTTGGGCATGAAGTAGTGATCCCAGCTGAAATAGGGATGGGGACACATCGAACGGAACAGTTCAACGAGGAGCAAAACGATGAACAGATGTGTGCCAATTTGGACTTGCTAGAAGAGAAGAGGGAAAGGTCCGCGGCGATGATAGTGGAATTCCAGCAAAGAGTGGCCCGCTATCACAACCGGAATGTAGACATCCGGCGATTTCAGGCAGGAGATTGGGTGCTTAGAAGAGTGAATCAGAACACTAAGGACACTAGGTAAGGGGTGTTTGGTCTGAACTGGGAAGGCCCTTATAGGGTCTCTCAAACAGACGGTCTAGGAGCGTACAGATTGACCTACCCAAATGGGAGAGAAGTCAAGAGGTCATGGAATGCACAACATTTGAAGAAGTATTTCCAGTAAGTTCCCTTGTATTGCAGGCATTGATATCCAGTTTCTCCCGAAATAGAGGTGTATAAAATCTTGAGCATGAATAAAAGCAAGGAAAGTGCTTTCAATGCTAATTAAATATAAGCTAGTTCAAACTTATGAGCAAGAAGAAACGCGAAGGCCAAAAGTCTCAAAGCCTAGCTTACGGCGAGACGGTGCCAAGTGTGAGCCAAATGCAGGCTCGAGCAGGATAAGCTCGCGAAGAAACGCAAAGGCCAGAAGTCTGAAAGCCTAGTTTAAGGCGAGACGGTGCCAAGCGTGAGCTAAATACAGGCTCAAGCAGAATAAGCTCGCGAAGAAACGCAAAGGCCAGAAGTTTCAAAGCCTAGTTTAAGGCAAGACGGTGCCAGGCGTGAGCCAAATGCAGGCTCAAGTAGAATAAGCTTGCGAAGAAACGCAAAGACTAGAAGTCTCAAAGCCTAATTTAAGGCGAGACGGTGCCAAGCGTAAGCCAAATCCAGGCTCGAGCAGAATAAACTCATGAAGAAAAGCGGAGGTCAAAATCCTCAAAGCCTAGTTTAAGGCGAGACGGTGCCAAGCGTGAGCCAAATGCAAACTCGAATAGAATAACCTCGTGAAGAAACACAAAGGCCAGAAGTGTCAAAGCCTAGTTTAAGGCGAGACGGTGCCAAGCGTGAGCCAAATGCAGGCTCGAGCAGGATAAGCTCGTGAAGAAATGCAAAGGCCAGAAGTCTCAAAACTTAGTTTAAGGCGAGACGGTGCCAAACGTGAGCCAAATGCAGGATAGAGCAGAATAAGCTCTCTAAGAAACGCAAAGGCCAGAAGTCTCAAAACCTAGTTTAAGGCGACATGGTGCCAAGCGTGAGTCAAATGCAGGCTCGAGAAGGATAAGCTCTCGAAGAAAAGCAAAGTCCAGAAGTCTCAAAACCTAGTTTAAGGCAAGACTATCCCAAGCGTCAGCCAAATGCAAACTCGAGCAGAATAAGCTCGCGGAGAAATACATAGGCCAGAAGTAACAAAGCCTAGTTTAAGGCGAGACGGTGCCAAGCGTGAGCCAAGCAGAATAAGCTCGCGAAGAAATGCAAAGGCCAGAAGTCTCAAAGCCTAGTTTAAGATGAGACGATGCCAAGAGTGTGCCTAATGCAGGCTCGAGCAGAATAAGCTCAAAGAAGAAACGCGAAGGTCAGAAGTCTCAAAGCCTAGTTTAAGGCGAGACGGTGCCAAGCGTGAGCCAAATACAGGCTCGAGCAGAATAAGCTCAAAGAAGAAACGCGAAGGTCAGAAGTCTCAAAGCCTAGCTTAGGGCGAGACGGTGCCAAGCATGAGTCAAATGCAGGCTCGAGCAAGATAAACTCGTGAAGAAATGCTAAGGTCAGAAGTCTCAAAGCCTAGTTTAAGGTGAGACAGCGCCAAGCGTGAGCTAAATGTAGGCTATAGCAGAATAAGCTCGCGAAGAAACGCAAAGGCCGGAAGTCTCAAAGCCTAGTTTAAGGCGAGACGGTGCCAAGTGTGAGCCAAGCAGAATAAGCTCGCGAGGAAATGCAAAGGCCAGAAGTCTCAAGGCCTAGTTTAAGGCGAGATGATGCCAAGCGTTAGCCTAATGCAGGCTCGAGCAGAATAAGCTCAAAGAAGAAACGCGAAGGTCAGAAGTCTCAAAGCCTAGTTTAAGGCTAGACAGTGCCAAGCGTGAGCCAAATACAGGCTCGAGCAGAATAAGCTCAAAGAAGAAACATGAAGGTCAGAAGTCTCAAAGCCTAGCTTAGGGCGAGACGGTGCCAAGCGTGTGTCAAATGCAGGCTCGAGCAGGATAAACTCGTGAAGAAACGCGAAGGTTAGAAGTCTCAAAGCCTAGTTTAAGGTGAGACGACGCCAAGCGTGAGCTAAATGCAGGCTATAGCAGAATAAGCTCGGGAAGAAACGCAAAGGCCGGAAGTCTCAAAGCCTAGTTTAAGTCGAGACCGTGCCAAGCTTGAGCCAAATACAAACTAGAGCAGAATAAGCTCACGAAGAAACGCAACGGCCAGAAGTCTCAAAGCCTAGTTTAAGGCAAGACGGTGCCAAGCGTGAGCCAAGCAGAATAAGCTCGCGAAGAAATGCAAAGGCCAGAAGTCTCAAAGCCTAGTTTAAGGTGAGACGATGCCAAGAGTGTGCCTAATGCAGGCTCGAGCAGAATAAGCTCAAAGAAGAAATGCAAAGGTCAGAAGTCTCAAAGCCTAGTTTAAGACGAGACGGTGCCAAGCGTGAGCCAAATACAGGCTCGAGCAGAATAAGCTCAAAGAAGAAACATGAAGGTCAGAAGTCTCAAAGTCTAGCTTAAAGCAAGACGGTACCAAGCGTGAGTTAAATGCAGGCTCGAGCAGGATAAGCTCGTGAAGAAACGCGAAGGCCAAAAGTCTCAAAGCCTAATATAAGGTGAGACGACGCCAAGCGTGAGCCAAATACAGGCTCGAGCAGAATAAGCTCTCGAAAAAACGTAAAGGCCAGAAGTTTTAAAACCCAGTTTAAGGCGAGATGATGCCAAGCGTGAGTCAAATGCAGGCTCGAGCAGGATAAGCTCTCGAAGAAACGTAAAGTCCAGAAGTCTCAAAACCTAGGTTAAGGCGAGACGGTCCCAAGCGTGAGCCAAATGCAAACTCGAGCAGAATAAGCTCGCGAAGAAACGCAAAGGCCAGAAGTCTCAAAACCTAGTTTAAGGCGAGACTGTGGCAAACGTGAGCCAAATGGAGGATCGAGCAGAATAAGCTCTCTAAGAAAAGCAAAGGCCAGAAGTCTCAAAACTTAGTTTAAGGCGACATGGTGCCAAGTGTGAGTCAAATGCAGGCTCGAGCAAGATAAGCTATCGAACAAACGCGAAGGCCAAAACTCAAAAAGCTTAGTTTATGGTGGGACGACACCAAGCGTGAGCCAAATACAGGCTCGAGCAGAATAAGCTCGCGAAAAAATGCAAAGGCCAGAAGTAACAAAGCCTGGTTTAAGGCGAGACGGTGCCAAGCGTAAGCCAAGAAGAATAAGCTAGCGAAGAAACTCAAAGGCCAGAAGTAAAAAAGCCTAGTTTAAGGCGAGACGGTGCTAAGCGTGAGCCAAGCAGAATAAGCTCGCGAAGAAACGCAAAGGCCAGAAGTCTGAAAGCCTAGTTTAAGGTGAGACGATGCCAAGCGTGAGCCTAATGCAGGCTCGAGCAGAATAAGCTCAAAGAAGAAACGGGAAGGTCAGAAGTCTCAAAGCCTAGTTTAAGGCGAGACGGTGCCAAACGTGAGCCAAATACAGGCTTGAGCAGAATAAGCTCAAAGAAGAAACATGAAGGTCAGAAGTCTCAAAGCCTAGCTTAAGGCGAGACGATGCCAAGCGTGTGTCAAATGCAGGCTCGAGCAGGATAAACTCGTGAAGAAACGCGAAGGTCAGAAGTCTCAAAGCCTAGTTTAAGGTGAGACAACGCCAAGCGTGAGCTTAATGCAGGCTATAGCAGAATAAGCTCGCGAAGAAACGCAAAGTTCGGAAGTCTCAAAGCCTAGTTTAAGGCGAGACGGTGCCAAGCTTGAGCCAAATACAAACTAGAGCAGAATAAGCTCACGAAGAAACGCAACGGCCAGAAGTCTCAAAGCCTAGTTTAAGGCGGGACGGTGCCAAGTGTGAGCCAAGCAGAATAAGCTCGCGAGGAAACGTAAAGGCCAGAGGTCTCAAGGCCTAGTTTAAGGTGAGACGGTGCCAAGCGTGAGCCAAATACAGGCTCGAGCAGAATAAGCTAAAAGAAGAAACATGAAGGTCAGAAGTTTCAAAACCTAGCTTAAAGCAAGACGGTACCAAGCGTGAGTTAAATGCAGGTTCGAGCAGGATAAGCTCGTGAAGAAACGCGAAGGCCAAAAGTCTCAAAGCCTAATTTAAGGTGAGACGACGACAAGCGTGAGCCAAATGCAGGCTCGAGCAGAATAAGCTCTCGAAAAAACATAAAGGCCAGAAGTTTTAAAACCCAGTTTAAGGCGAGATGGTGCTAAGCGTGAGTCAAATGCAGGGTCGAGCAGGATAAGCTCTCGAAGAAACGTAAAGTCCAGAAGTCTCAAAACCTAGTTTAAGGCGAGACGGTCCCAAGTGTGAGCCAAATGCAAACTCGAGTAGAATAAGCTCGCGAAGAAACGCAAAGGCCAGAAGTAACAAAGCCTAGTTTAAGGCGAGACGGTGCCAAGCGTGAGCTAAATGTAAACTCGAGCAGAATAAGCTCGCGAAGAAACACAAAGGCCAGAAGTAACAAAGCCTAGTTTAAGGCGAGCAGCGTGAGTTAAATGCGAGTCGGCAGGATAAGCTCGTGAAGAAACACAAAGGCCGAAAGTCTCAAAGCCTAGTTTAAGGTGAGACGGCGACAGCGTGAGCAAGTCGAGCTTGAGCGAGAATAAGCTCGCGAAGAAACGTAAAGGCCGAAGTTTCAAAGCCTGGTTTAAGGCGAGACGGTGCAAGCGTGAGTCTAATGCAGGCTCGAGCGGGATAAGCTCACGAAGAAGCGTAAAGTCGAAGTCTCAAAGCCTAGTTTAAGGCGAGACGGTCCCAAGCGTGAGCCAAATGCAAACTCGAGCAGAATAAGCCCGCGAAGAAACGCAAAGGCCAGAAGTAACAAAGCCTAGTTTAAGGCGAGGCGGTGCTAGCGTGAGCCAAATGCAAACTCGAGCGAGAATAAGCTCGCGAAGAAACCTAAGGCCGAAGTAACAAAGCCTAGTTTAAGGCGAGGCGGTTGCCAAGCGAGAATAAGCTCGCGAAGAAATACAAAGGCCAGAAGTAACAAAGCCTAGTTTAAGGCGAGAAGGTGCTAAGCGTGAGCCAAGCAGAATAAGCTCGCGAAGAAGCGCAAGGCCGGATGTCGATAGCCTAGTTTAAGGCGAGGCGATGCTAGCGTGAGCCTAAT
The DNA here is from genome assembly GCA_025617385.1 of Murraya koenigii. Classification (NCBI taxonomy): domain Eukaryota; kingdom Viridiplantae; phylum Streptophyta; class Magnoliopsida; order Sapindales; family Rutaceae; genus Murraya; species Murraya koenigii. Next base: position 16,756,926 of record CM046812.1, read on the forward strand.
GCGAGCTCGGCGAGAATAAGCTCAAGAAGAAGCGCTAAAGTCGAAGTCTCAAAGCCTAGTTTAAGGCGAGGCGGTGCTAGCGTGAGCCAAATGCAAGCTCGAGGCGAGAATAAGCTCGCGAAGAAGCGTAAGGCCGAAGTAACAAAGCCTAGTTTAAGGCGAGACGGTGCCAAGCGTGAGCCAAGCAGAATAAGCTCGCGAAGAAACGCAAAGGCGAAGTCTCAAAACCTAGTTTAAGGCGAGACGGTGCCAAGTGTGAGTCAAATGCAGGCTCGAGCAGAATAAGCTCACGAAGAAACGTAAAGGCCAGAAGTAACAAAGCCTAGTTTAAGGCGAGGCGGTTATAGCGTGAGCCAGCGAGAATAAGCTCGCGAAGAAGCGCAAGGCCGAAGTAACAAAGCCTAGTTTAAGGCGAGGCGATTGCTAGCGTGAGCCAAGCGAGAATAAGCTTGCGAAGAAACGCAAAGCTCAGAAGTCTCAAAACCTAGTTTAAGGCGAGACTGTGGCAAACGTGAGCCAAATGCAGGATCGAGAACAATAAGCTCTCTAAGAAACGCAAAGGCCAGAAGTCTCAAAACATAGTTTAAGGCGACATGGTGCCAAGCGTGAGTCAAATGCAGGCTCGAGCAGAATAAGCTCGCAAAAAAATGCAAAGGCCAGAAGTAACAAAGCCTAGTTTAAGGCGAGACGGTGCCAAGCGTGAGCCAAGCAGAATAAGCTCGCGAAGAAACGCAAAGGCCAGAAGTAACAAAGCCTAGTTTAAGGCGAGACAGTGCCAAGCGTGAGCCAAGCAGAATAAGCTCGCGAAGAAACACAAAGGTCAGAAGTCTCAAAGTCTAGTTTAAGGCGAGACGGTGCCAAGCTTGAGCCAAAAACAGGCTCGAGCAGAATAAGCTCTCGAAGAAACGTAGAGGCCAGATGTTTCAAGACCTAGTTTAAGGCGAGATGGTGCCAAGTGTGAGTCAAATGCAGGCTCGAGCAGAATAAGCTCACGAAGAAACGTAAAGGCCAGAAGTAACAAAGCCTAGTTTAAGGCGAGACGGTGCCAAGCGTAAGCCAAGCAGAATAAGCTAGCGAAGAAACTCAAAGGCCAGAAGTAACAAAGCCTAGTTTAAGGCGAGACGGTGCTAAGCGTGAGCCAAGCAGAATAAGCTCGCGAAGAAACGCAAAGGCCAGAAGTCTGAAAGCCTAGTTTAAGGCGAGACGATGCCAAGCGTGAGCCTAATGCAGGCTCGAGCAGAATAAGCTCAAAGAAGAAACGCGAAAGTCAGAAGTCTTAAAGCCTAGTTTAAGGCGAGACGGTGCCAAGCGTGAGCCAAATGCAAACTCGAGCAGAATAAGCTCGCGAAGAAACGCAAAGGCCAGAAGTAACAAAGCCTAGTTTAAGGCGAGACGGTGCCAAGCGTGAGGCAAGCAGAATAAGCTCGCGAAGAAACACAAAGGCCAGAAGTCTCAAGGCTTAGTTTAAGGCGAGACGATGCCAAGCGTGAGTCTAATGCAGGCTCGAGCAGAATAAGCTCAAAGAAGAAATGCGAAGGCCAGAAGTCTCAAAGCCTAGTTTAAGGCGAGATGGTGCCAAGCGTGAGTCAAATGCAGGCTCGAGCAGGATAAGCTCGTGAAGAAACGCGAAGGCCAAAAATCTCAAAGCCTAGTTTAAGGTGGGACGACACCATGCGTGAGCCAAATGCAGGCTCGAGCAGAATAAGCTCGCGAAGAAACGCAAAGGCCAGAAGTCTCAAAGCCTAGTTTAAGGCGAGACGGTGCCAAGGGTGAGCCAAACGCAGGCTCTAGCAGGATAAGCTCGTGAAGAAATGCAAAGGCCAGAAGTGTCAAAGCCTAGTATAAGGTGAGACGTTGCCAAGCGTGAGCCAAATGTAGGCTCGAGCAGGATAAGCTCGTGAAGAAACGCGGACCAGAAGGCTCAAAGCCTAGTTTAAGGTGAGACGGTGCCAAGCGTGAGCCAAGCAGAATAAGCTCGCGAAAAAACTAAAAGGCCAGAAGTCTCAAGGCCTAGTTTAAGGCGAGACGATACCAAGCGTGAGCCAAATGCAGGCTCGAGTAGAATAAGCTCAAAGAAGAAACGTGAAGGTCAGAAGTCTCAAAGCCTAGTTTAAGGCGAGACGGTGCCGAGCGTGAGCCAAATACAGGCTCGAGCAGAATAAGCTCAAAGAAGAAATGCGAAGGTCAGAAGTCTCAAAGCCTAATTTAAGGCGGGACGGTGCCAAGCGTGAGCCAAATGCAGGCTCGAGCAGGATAAGCTCTCGAAGAAATGGGAAGGCCAAAAGTCTCAAAGCCTAGTTTAAGGCGAGACGGTGCCAAGCGTGAGTCAAAAGCAGGCTCAAGCAGAACAAGCTCGCAAAAGAAATAGAAGCCCATAAGCCCAACTTAAGGCATGACACTGTCTCGCATAAGCCGAAAGAGGGCACGAGCAGAATGGACTCGAAAAAGAAAAGTAAAGGCCTAAAATCTGTTAATGTTACTTAATAAAGGCTTGGAGTTAATCTCATAGAATGTTGCAAGACACACAAACACAAAGATAAATTCGTATCAATAATGTTCTTCATTTATTCATTACAAGAGTACAAAAAAAAAAAACCATCTCAAGTGGCTGGAGCATTGGGGCTAGTAGTTGGAGCTTGGTCCTCGGAGGATGGTGCACCTTCTGTGGCGGAAGCAGCAGGGAGGGAGATCTCGGTGGTTGGAGGGGGCCCTTGGCTCTTGATGCGGGGCATCATGCTTGAGCATGTATGTGTCCACGCCCGCCTCGAGCTTAGACAAATCCAGGTCAGAATATTCCTTGCCCAGGGCGGACATGAGGCATTTATAGCTGAGCGTCACCCCATCATTGTACTCTGTTGTGAGCCGACCCTCCAGGGAGTCCATCTTCCTTTGAAGACTAGAAGTCTCTGCCTCTATGGTCTTCTCAAAAGAGAATCTCTGCACGTCTAGGTCCTTTCAAGCATTCAGCAGCTCATCTCGGACCACAGACAACTCCTTCTCGAGCTGGAGTGCTTTGGACTCTAACAGGGCTACCTTCTCCTCGAAGGTGGAGATCTCCGTGCAAAGCTTCGCTGTCTCCTCATCTTCTTGCTCAAGACTCTGTCTCAAACTCTGGGTTTCTGCCCTGATCTTCCTCTCGCAGAGAGGCGGTGGAGCATGCCGACTAAGTCATTAGCACTGGAAGCCTCAAACCCCTCCAAGAACCTCTCCTCCATTTGCCTCGTAAAGTCCTTGATGTAGGGGTCAGCAACGTCAGGCTGCTGCTGCTCCTAGGAACGTCCTGCTAGCGACCGAGTTGGAACGGCGGTCCTCGGGCCCCTTCGAGTCGCCCCTTCTGTTGCTCACTCAGTCTCTCGAGCAGGAGGTGTGATCCTGATAGGCGAGGCAGTGGAGTCCACTCAAGACCACTTGGGCGGAGCGGAGGAGCTGCTTGGACAATCGGTGGAACTCATGGGCCTCTTCAGTCGAGAAAGAACACCGCTTATCTCCTCTTGCGAAGTGAGGCCAAATTCAACAAGATTATGGATTGAGAGTAGCTCCCTGCACGAGCTCGAGTTGTCAAGGGCAGTGTTGACGCGCGATTGAAGCTTTTCCCCAATCCGATAAGAAGCACTCCAAGATACTACAACAACAACCAAGATAGGGTGGTGAGAACAAATGAATTGAGCAGCAGATAAATTAAAGTAAAAATACATTGAATAACAGACGACCTGGGGTGCAGAAATAAGAGGGAATCAGAGGAACCCCTTTAGAGGCAGAAGCAGCTTGCCCCCAATCTCTCCCAGCAAAGAAAAACTTGCCTCCCAGTTACCACCAGAAGTGGGGAGATCGGTAATAGGTTTCTTGCCTTTCAAACTGGAGGTTAGGTAGTACCAGCCGGCATCCTTGGGGCTGCTTTTCAATTGGTAGAGATGCTTTATCTCCTCTACCGATGGCTCACCCAAGTTACAGCATCTCCACAATACATACAAACCAGACAAGACCCTCCACCCATTAGGGTTCAACTATCCCCGGGCCAATCGATGTCTGGACAGGACTCGAATGAAATAAGGTTGAAGAGGCAACCTAACCCCCCACCTAAAACACCCCAAATAGAGGGTGACATACCCTCGGGGAGGACGGTTGGGCATGTCACCCTTACTGGGCATACACAGGTCCACGCTAGTCGGTATGTGGTACGTGTCTCGGAGCCGGTCTAAATCTAAGTGTGAAGTCTCACACCTCATAAAATCAATGGGGAACCACCCACCTTTCGACCTTTGGCTAACCCTCTCTCTTTATTGTGGCTGGGTCTCCCCCACAACCACGACCCCCTCAGAGCTTAGGTCTCTCACTGTGACCATCCTAATTGGTTCGGACTCACTCAAAGAAGATGATTCTTCAGACGACATCCAATAAGGTTGTTGTGTATCTGAAATATTTTCTATGAACACAATCTACCAAATGGAAATCCGAAACCCAAAAAATGAAGAACAAAACGAGAGAAGAGAGGAAAAGGAAAGCCCATACCTGATAAAAGATTGAACGGCAACGGAAGACAGCAACAGAAGGAAAGGAAATCAGAAAAGCTTGCAGATGACTAATTTTGGTATTAGCAGAGACTAGAAACAAAAGGCACAATGAAGAAATTAAGGGTTTTTAAAGGGGAAAGCACATCTTGTCAATAGACGGCACGCCTTTCGAGAGACGCGACTGTTCAAGTAACCGCCTCTTTAAAATTCAAACGAACGGCCCGGATTCATCCACGCGTCTCGCATTAATTATGAAATGATAGAAAGGGGACAGCTCAGCATGAGAAGGGAAAAAGGAGGGGAAGCCGGCCCAAACAAGAAGTTTCCAATCGTATCTCGCTTCACTTCAAAGACTAGAAACTGGGGGACCGGTGTTTGGGTAATACTGAGCAGGCCCCCTCGAGGTCAACCCCAGCCCGAGCAGAAGACTCGACCGCTAGCACGAAGACAGCCTTACTAGGCGTCAAAGCTGGTCAAGGTCGAGTGCCCCAAGGCTGGTCGAACCCCGAGCTCCTTCTTCTGCTCGAGGTCTTCTAGCCCCCGGGCATGATCCAGTCACACCAATGACGGTACGGAAAGAATGCAAGATTTGAGCATGGCCGGTTTGAAACAGTTTGACCCCTCATTCCGACAACTCAACACGACGATCGATGCCTGGCCGATACCCCACACGGTATGGTGTCGTCACTGTTACCGATGGCTGGCACACGCCCCCATAGTGTCATCATTTCGTACGCGCATGCCCGACACTATCATTAGGCCGCGGGAACCCATACCCACCTAACATCCCGTATTCCCTGGGTATATCGTAGTAATCCCAGTTGTCAGAGGGACCCAGACACCATTAACGCGGGGACGACTGCCCCCGAAGAAAAAAGCGGGAAAACAGAAGGATAAGTATGAATCGAAGTGTAAGTTGCGGGGGTTCTTCGACTGAAGATTATTTTTCTTCTTCTTTTTCCGTCTTATCTTTTTGGCCACTTTTATTCAGAAATCACCTTATTTCTCCGGTCTCTCAAACAAAGAGTGATACAAAAAGAATAACTCGATTACTGACTTGAGCGTCGGAGGGTTTTCGCCGGAAAAACACCCGGCGACCCCTGACCTTATTTTTGTGAGCACAGGATCAAGGAAACCGCTGTTTCGGTGAACAGAGGAGAACAGAGATTTGCAAGGATTCCTGCTCGAGCATTCTGCGAGCAGAAGTTTATAACCCTACTCGAGAGCAAGCAGAAAACCGCATCAACAGGAATTATAAGTTTATTAAGAATAAGATAATCCTAATGATATAGATAGGTTTGTATATTAGTTTTATTACACAAGTTTTTCATCAATATTTTCTCAATTGATATCTTTTCCTCTCATGTGACAGCCATCCTTCTTGAGTTTTCAAGAATGTGCATTAAAATGATATCTATTATTACTTTCGCATTGTATCAAGTGGTATTAGAACTTTTCTCAGTGCCAAGTAGAGCTTTTTTTTACCTCCACCTACTCTCCATACACAACACTTTCCTCCACAGGCCACAAGTTTTTTCTATTACATATTTTTCTAATTTATAATATATTGATGTTATTTTAATTTTGTTATTATATATTATTGATAAGTGTATAAGTGACTTATAAGTTTAAGTCATCTGAGAAGGTTCTATCACAAAGGCCATCTATTGTCTAAGGAGTTCAGATTTTAAGTGGGATCACTAGTTATCTCTCCAATCTTTCTTGAAAAATTAACTCGTGTGTTTTCCCACACAATATAGATTATTTTATATTACTTAATGATTTTGTAACACTAGTAAGAACACGAAATCTTACACTAGAGGTATAGTCTTGTTTGAAACTTGAAAAAATTTGTCTTCAAATAAGTTCGCTTGAAATAGAATTTGGACTCAATATCGATTTTATTTGTAATTAAATTTTAATAATTTTATGTTAAGCTTGTAATAATGACATTGGAAGTCCAATGGGTCAATAACTACCGATCAAAGTTCAGAAGTGATCAATACAAAAATCAAATGAACACTACTACAGTGCCGCATTAAAGGCGTATAAAGGAGAACTAAAAGGCATTTTGCAAAGTTTTTACTGGCACTAAAAGGTATTGAGTTATATTTGTACATCATATGCATTTACCTACTGAACATAACATGAATTTCCACAACCAAAGATTCAACCACAAATGATTTTTTTTTCTCTTTTTTTAAGCCTCAAGTTGAAAGAAAGAAAAAAAAAAGGAAGAGAAAGAAATAAAGACTAAAAATACACAAAAGGCCAACGCTAAATCAAATGCATTAATTAATAGCCGTGTGTGTAACCTCCCATGTTGTAAGTATTGGGTTGCAGCTTTGTTAATCCAAGCTGCCCTTGCATCCCGTCCCTTGCATACTGCTGCCACATTAGCTGCTCGTCCACCAAAAGCTTCTGTTTTTTCTCAAGATCCGACATTTGTACGAATGGTGGGGGTGCCACTGCACATGACGCTGCAAATGGATCGATAGGTGGAGTAGCGCCAGCTTGCGTTGTTGGTGGTGCTGGCAGTGCTAGCATAGCAGGCCTTCCTGCTGACCCAAGAGCAACACTACTAGCACTCCCAGTAGTTTCTGCACTAGCCATTGCAACCGCTGTAGCACCTTGTTGATACATGCCATCGAGTAATAACGTATCGAAACCGCCACCAAGTGCTGCCGTCTGACGACTCAAATTACTTGCTGATTGAACTAATGTCGTCTCCCAGTCTGCTGTTTCGTCTTTAAAGGCTTCCCATGCTGTACGACTGGCCGCTGCTGGATCCACAGGAGCACCGCCACTATCAAATAACGCCAAGGCCAATTTGTCAGCATGCTCTTCGCATGTCACCGAGTCCTCTCCCAAGTTTAAAAGGTCAGCCTCTTGTTGCGTATCTTTGCTTTCTAGTTTAACTTCTTCTTCTTTCTTCTCTCCTTCAGTTGGTCTTGACTCCTCAGGTGCTGGTAGTGCTTTCGTTTCATTCATATCTTCTTGATATGTTGTTTCAGCTTCTTTATCATCATCTTCTTGCTCTTGCTCGGGTTCATTCTTCAATTGAAAATCTACGTTTATCTTACTTTGAGCCAATGCAGACTTGTCCCGTATAAAATCATCCATGAGTTCAAGCTTTTTATATGTTATCCTTTCGACTTCTGGGTACTCAGAAGAGCGTGCAATGCCTACGGTCTTGCACCAGCCGTAGAACGAATCTAGCTCATCATATTGCTTTGAGACACGGCAAAAGATGTCATAAACCTTAACCGAGTCAGGAACCTCTAACTCCATGAAACGGTCAATCAATATACCCAATATTTCTGTTATGTCATAATATATTTGAAAACTTTCTTTCACTACCGGATATAGAGCGACAATTACGACCCTGTTGTTCTTCGCTGAACCTGTAGAGTAATGAAAGCATTTAGAAGCAGGACAAGGATTATCCGATATTTGGGCTAACAAAAAGTTGTGAATTGTTGTTATTGGAATGGACATTTTTCAATATACAAAATATTTCTGTTTTGTCATAATAATTAATTATTGGTATAATTATCACACACTTAACCGATCATTAAAAAATAAAGAGAGTTAGGAGAAAAAAAATTAAAAAATATTATCCTTTCCAATAACAACAGAAATATTAAAATCTGGGATGAGTAGATAATGATGTAAACATATTTTTATAATATTGTTAAACAATTTACAACAGTATGGAAACATATTCACATTATTATCAATTCATCTATATTTTAATATAGTTCATAATCCAATATATATATATATATATATAATTTAGTAAACCTTAACTGTCCACAATTATAACTACACACAAATTACTAAAAGATAAGCCAAATGGAGTTATCCGAATCCAATTTATCGTGTTTAAACTAAGCATTAAGCGTTAAGCAACCTATAAAATTCTACCATATATAATCAATCTTGTTCAGTTATTTTAGCCTAAAATTCAGCATTAAATGATAAAAACAATAAAATATGACACATGCAATTGATGTAAATCATTGAAATTAAGTTCAATTCAGCATTATGTGATAAAAAGAAGAAAAATTTTAAAATACATTAGTAGTAATACTATATCAATCATACAATAAGCAAATGATGTTATGATATATGTGTATTTATTTTGAAATATCATCATGCAAGTGGTGGTTACATCAAGGTCCCGTTAGGGATTGAGGTTAAAATTCAATAAGGTGCTTATTTCATAATTTTTGACAAAAATAATGTTTGATAAATTTTACAAAGTAGCTTATTTCATAATTTTTTCCATTTTATCAATAGCTAGGGGGTTGCTTTTCATAAACAACTTATTTAATAAACTACCGCATATTTTTAAAGTTCACATTATAATCTTAATATTTAAAAAAATATATTTTTACTTATCCATAAACCATAATATATAAATCACTAGATATCATATTATTGATACAATCTAGTTACCATCAATACATATATATGTCATCTCTAGCACCAGATTAATTTTGATCCAGTAAGTTCTAATTTCATAACTATGGCTTTTAAAGTTTAATTATATATATTAATATTTTTTTCTATATCCATGTTTTTATGAGAATGATAAACATTTAAAATTTTGAATATTAATATGTTATTTCTCATTATTTGAAGAATTTTATTGCAACAAATTAATATGGTTATAATACATATTTTTTTTATTTGTTTTGGATTATATATAAATATAATTTTTTTTATCATATTTTATGTAACAAATTATGAAGTTCTTTATATTTTATTTAATTTTATGAATTTAAAAAAAGTATGTCTAAATAGTTTATTAAACATACTTTAAAGGTAAAAGATAATTTAAACTTATATCTATTTTAGTCATTATATAATAAAATACTACTTTTATAATAAAAATTATCAAACGCATATACACAATTTTTCAAATTCACAGTAACCGCTACACAGTTTGCCAAATGCTAAGTTGTTTTTTTTATCATCAACTTATTTTATCTGAACAATACAAGTAGCTTATTTTATCACCCTTTGCAATCTCAAATTGGCTATAAATTAATTTAATTTTATGTATGTATTAATTGGTTGTATTACATCCATAGTAGAGTTCCTGTAAAAATAGTTCCTCTAAAAACAAACATGAAAAATTCAATTAATGCATCCGTTCATGTATCATGATCATGCTTATGCATGGTATCAATAATTAATTATTAGATAAAAACGAAAGAAAGAAAGAAAGAAAGTGAGGAACCTGTTGGCCGGCAAGCTAAGAAGCGCTCAAGGACCTGTTGCAAATGTTGTATTCTTGAAAATACATGCTCAATTTTCATATCACGGACTGGTGTGGCTCTGGCACAGGCTGGGGTTGAGCTTGCCTCTTCCTCATCTTCATCAATTCCGAACATGCTACGCTTACCACGGCGGCCTTGCATCCTGAACTCTAGCCGCTCATCAAGATATAATGCATACGTACGGACAAATGCAGAGTAGTCCCATGAATTAGAGCGTGACGTGTCACGGAAATCAGACATGTTGAGAAGCCGAGTCCCACGCCTCGTTGAGAAAAATATCTCTTGCTCATATGCTGGATCGCCCTCAGAAAGTAGCCGTTGGATCAAAATCAGCGTCTTTAGTGCCACCGTCCAATTTTTGGTCTTATTGAGACGTTTGGAGATGATGTTTACACACGCACTTATGTAGGCACGGGAATAGCAAGTTAGGCTAAGTATTTCTCGAATGTGTTTTTCCTCAGCGGGGTATTCCTCGTGTCTTGTTGCCTTCACAATGGCTACTTCAAGATCTGAGAGTGAATTGCTACTGCCCACTTTCGCTAACCCTATACTTGTCTTGTCCTTCACTGCCCCTATGGCCTTTTTGAACTTGCTTGGAGCCATGGATTTTTTTTTCAGTGTTCTTCTGATATCTTCTTATCACACCTCTAGGAGTGCAACGAAGAAAATACCAATATATCAGGAACTTTATCTATTTAATATGGTACTAGGTTGAAATATTTTAATTCAAAATCTTAAATTTATTAAAATCAGAAAAAATTATTAAGTCATATGATTTAATAATATAATAGCTAAAACTATTAGGTCGTATAATTTAGTAGTATAACAACTTTATATTATTAAACTATATGACTTAATAATTTCTTTTAAACTTTAATAAAGTTTAGGATCATGGACTAGATCTGTGGCTAACTTTGAACTTTTATAATAAAATACTAATTTTTTCTAACCATATATGTTATTAGTTTATGGATAGATGGAGAGTTAATTTTATCCCTTTAAATTACAGATTATTATACAAACAACTAAATTTTTATAGGAGCATATATAGGGAAAGGATTTTGATTTACAATGACGGTGATTTTGAGTCATGGCAGCAGAAGATTAATTAGATCATCGGGATCTAGGGAGTATTTTTATTTAGCAGGGACGTTTGCCCGCGCTCGTCCTCTTCTACATGCCCTTGTCATTGTGTACAATCAACTTCGATCACAAGATTACTGCATTTAAAATGCATATATGAAACTTGCCAAGGATATTAATTAACCTATTCAATAATTCATTTGTTAATTATATTAAAAAAATAAAAAAATAGAGAGAGAAATCTACCATCACATCTCAAAATAGATTTGTGATGTACAGTGGAAATTAAAATAAGTTAGATTTAATTCTAAATATTTACACGAACAATAGTATTATACATTTTAATTTTTTTTAATCTCAAATAACCCTTTCAAATAATGTAGTATTCATCAATTGGCTAGTAAAATTAAATTGAATTAATTATATTATATTATTAACCAATTGATGAATGCTATATCATTTGGAATAAAAAATTTGCCATATGTAACATTACTTTTAAAAGAAATTCAAACTTTACGAAAATCACAAGAATTTTAATCTTCAAATTAAAAAATGTAATTTAGACGGCCTTCCTATTAAATAAAACATAATGAAATTGCCAAAATTTCGGCATTGTTTAAATTTGATAATTAAATTGCTAGGAAACTAATTAATTTGCTAAGACTACATAGAAAATATATAATACAGATATGCAAATAATTTCTTGAATTTAAGTACGTACCTTTAGAAATCGAAGCTTCGAATGGATAGGTTTAATATTTAACCGGAGCTTTTGTACCAAATGATGTGGACATAGAGTACAGTCATTGAATCACGCAGATCACAAAATTATAATTTCTGCAACCAAAATTAAAGAGAATGCAATCAATGGGAAAGGAAAGAAATCTCTTTTTAATCTTCCTTTCTTGTTGTGTATCCTTTCCTTCCCTAATCTTCTCTCTCTCTCTCTTTCCGGTTCCTGCAAAGCTAGAATTACAGCCTCCTCTCAATGAAACCATGCATTTGCCATTATTGTGGCATAGAATAAGGAAATTCAATGGAGTCTAGTGAGCCACGTGGCAACATGTTTTAGATATCATAATATGTTTTTGGCCCGGGGTAGAAATTTTAATCTTTTTTATGAATTCTTCTAGTTATTATTACTGTTATTATTATGGTTTTAAATTAAAGACGGTCTTAACTCAATTTGCTTACCATATTTTGACCTTTTCAAAGATGCGAGGACCTTTAGACGATGCTTTAGAGATATACTAGATACAAGAAACATATATTATTTTTTTTTTATTTACGCTTGAACCTATTTTTTAAAAATTGTATAATGAATAAATTTTTAATGTGTTTTTACTTTTAGAATTGACAATTGTAATGTTCTCGTTTGCAATATGGTGGGTTTTTGGTGTTTGAATGTAATGTATGCATCTAAGGTTGGAACACTTATTTTAATTTTTTATTTATATTATTCTTTAATATCATTTTAATTTATACATAGTAAAAAATGGACAAGAATGAAGAAAAAAATTAGTATTTATTTAAAAATTTTAATTTTTTTATTTATATAATTTGAAAGAAATATGAAAAAAAATGTACTTAAAAATAAGAATAATATTTTATAAAATTATAATGTTACGAGATTATTGAATACTATGAAAATATTAGAAAATTAAGTGGTAGATTATGATTTTCATTAAGCGACGCTGGCAATCTCTCAGTTAAAATAAGAAATTAAATAAAAATATCTAAAGTTACAATTCTTGCGTTAATTTTCAATGGAAATAAAGCTGCAAAGCAACATGAGTCGTAAGTGTCGCCCATGATTGACAACGATGAACTGCTTACGCTTTTTGGATCAATGGCACCATATATGAATCTCCTAACAATGAGATAAAGTAGTAAGATTTATTGTGTGAATTTGACAGATTCTTAATAATATACAATAATAATACATATCTCAAATTTTAATCTCAAAACACATGCCTGATGATATATTCGTGGCACCCACTTATAAATTTCATCTTAACTAAAATTAACATTAAAAATAATTTATTTTAAATCTTATCCCTTTAGTAATCCTTTACAATTAAACGTCTTTTCAAACTAAGATTTTTGGCTTGGCTGCAAACTTTGCAAGTTTAGGAAGTACAGAGCCTTCGATTTCTTCTCAATCATCACAAGTTTGTAATTTCTACCAAATTATTTTATAATCACTCAACAATCTATACTTCTCCAAAAAAAAAAAATTCTGCGACAAGCTATTGTAAAATTAAATATTTAAAAAGTACCACCTGTATTTACTAATTCCATTTTATTTATTTATTTTCATTATTTTCTTGTGATGATTTTGTTTAAAAGAATAAGAGCCATAAACTACTAAAAAAAAAAAAAAAAAAAAAAAAAACATTTATGAAGGTTTATACCCATCATTTGCTATGTGGTAGGTTGAACAACCGTCCTTGATTCCAGTGTCAAAAAAATTAGATGATTGCTTTGACATGTCATTTGATGCATGATGTATTATTTGTCACCATTCCATGCATGACTATTATATATTTATTATAGAGATATGACATATTAAATTATTTAGGCTAGAATTAATAAAATTATTTAATTATTTTAATTTAATATGAAGTCTTTAAATTCAATTTATTAAATTCAGAAGGAAATTTTGAAAATTTTTAAAATATATTTGGTAGGAAACACAACAAGAAAACTAGCAATAGATGACAGACACTTTGTGACGGATTATAAAAATTATATATATATATATAAGTCATGAAAGCATGATAGACTCAGTAACATATTTTGTGTCTATCAAGTATTTATGACAGATTTGTGATAGAAAAAAATTATGTCAAGGATTTATGACGACTTTATGATAAAATATATTACATCAAGAACTCACGATAGAATTTTAATGTTGACTTTACTTTGTTGCCATTTTCACTGAAATTTTGAGTATTTTTAAAAATGAAACATTATATAAATTAAGAAACGTCATCATTTTGCATAAGTTGGAACGACTTCGTTTTGCTTATAAGTTTAGAATTTTAAAATTTTTAATTATAAAATAAACTTTAAAAACTTGAAACGCACCGTTTTGGTGCTTTGTAATCCTTATTTTTTCATTTTCAAAGTGTTGAATCTCAATAGGGATAGCAATTTCTAGGTACGGGTTTGAGTTTAGGCTTTCCAGTTCCAGACCCGAACAATAAATTTCTATACCGGATCCGGATTAAAACTCGGGTTTTTTCAATCCGAGTCCGGTCCGGATTTAACTCGGGAAAATCTGGGTTTCCGATTCGAGTTTTAAACCCGAATTTCTTAATAAATTATTTAAATTAAAATAAAAAAATAATTATTTACAATTTAAAAAATAATTTTTTGACTAAAATAAAAAAATACATTTATGTTTATATTAAATACTTTTAAAAATTTAATATATAAATAAACATATTCGGGTCCGAGTTCCGGAACACCTAAACCCGGATCCTGACCCGGAAATATCCGAGTTCTTATTTTTACATTCGGATTTCAGAAAAATATTAATCACGTGCGGGTTTAACCTGATCCGAAAAATCCGGGTCCGGGTTGAGTTGCCAACCCTAAATCTCATCACTTGACATAAGCCAACGCTCACGGCCTTACCCTTTCAGCTTTGAAAACCCTAGACATTCGCTTTCAAGCCGCCACTTTGCCGCCGTTTGAACCTCACTCCCGATTTGCCTCATTTCAATGTCTTATTGGCTCTCATTTCTTAACCATAGAAACCCTAAATTTTTGTAACCCTAACTTTTGAAACCCTCACTGCCACCGCGCCGGAGAAACATAAGCGAAGCAAACAAATTAAATTCAGTCAGGTCTCTTTAGAATCAATTACCGGTCCGTTTATTAGATCTATGTATCTAATCTTAAGTAATCAACTAATATATATATATATATATTCCGATTTTATATTTGTAGTCTAATATCCCCAATTTTTGTGGCGTGATTTATATCGAAGCGATGTCTATGGTGTTTGGGAGCTGTATCTTGGATTGGAGCACTACATTGGTAATGCCTTGAGGAGGTCATAAACCGCCAATAAGGTATTAATTTTATTTTGAATAAGAGCAGTTGTGCTAGCTATTGAAATGATCTATGGTATAGAGTTCAAGATTGAATGTTGTCAATGGCTGTGCAAATTCTACTGTAGATTTTAGTTATATGTTTATGGAAAATAATAATTATATTTATTATTAGAGGTCGTGGGGTTTGAGACTTTGAGTCTTGATTACATAGTGTTTGCTCTTAATTTTTAGAATTTTTCTGCCCTTGAAGCTTCGTTTGTGTTCTTGCGTAGAAACTTGGGTTGCTGTCCATTGTTTTTATTTACTGATTTAGAGTGGTAGTGAATATAATTTCTTCTTTATGGGTTTTGTAAATGTGCTCCAATGGAGAAAATTTATATATGGTTTTATTTAGTAAGGGTTTCAATGATATTTTTATAAATTTCAGTAACTGTAGTGAATCAAAAAGAAATAGAGCAATCTAAATAATGCCACTTGTGAGGAGCCTTTGATTTTGTTTTTGGAAAGCATTCTTGTAAAGCTTGTGTCAATTTTTGATGAAATTTATAAATTTATAAATATATATAATGAGTTTGATGGAAAAGTATATCAGAAAAAGACACATCATCATTGCATGGCTCATTATACTAGCTACCTAATTCCTTTACCAACTCACTCTCCCAATATTTTCTTTCAAAATCTTGTCTTTAATTACTCCACTTCTCGGCAACAGCACACGAGCTTTCCAAGGTATTAACATAACTTGTTTATATTTGCGTCTTATATTAAATTTAGATCAAAATAGAAAGTCTGAGAATTGCATGTTGATTTGTTATAGATGGTTCAAGCCCTTTAAGTATGAAAAATGAAAATTGTTAGAGCTTGGAACAAAGAGAAGGTAAAAAGAGATTTTCATTTCAATTATAAAAGTCGTTATAATAATTGTTTTGGTAGAGGAAAAAATAACAAAGAAAAAAAAAAGTTTTACATACATGTCCCTTAATTACCTGTGTATTAAAATTGTGGAAAATTTCCAACTTTTAAAAATAGTTGTTATAAAACTTATGTTATGATATTTCACTTGTGTTTTGAGCTGTAAAGCAAACTTCAAGCTGCTCAAGCTAATGTTATTGCTGCTTATTGCTATAAAAATATCTAATTTGCTTTTATGTTTTTGGTTTCTTTTTCTTTCCATGAAATGATGTTAGTCTGAAATTTCCTGGACTGAAAAATTTGCTGATTTGTGGATGTTGTAGTTTGTATGGTTAAATGAATATTGAAGTTAATATTTAATGAATATTGAAGTTAATATGTATTGAATTTCATTTTTTTTTATATTTATTGGATTGTTTTAATTATTAATATTATCTTTGGCATTCATTTTAGATTTAAAAATTGAATTTTTGAAAGCAAATTTGTATAGTTTTTGAATTTATGAAATAATAACAACAACAATACTAATAACAAATACAACAATTCACAGTTAAATCAACACTTCGTCAGCATATGCTTCCCACAACTCTAGGGATAATTATGAAAAAAACACTTCATCAATATACATGCAAAAGCGAAACTGTGCGTGCTGACTTTTAGTTTCTAGCTTGGGCATGTATGAGGTGCTCCCACAATGATTAATGTTAATTCCCTATGCTTCTATGATCCATCTCATAATAGAGAGAAAAAAAAAAATGTTGTCTTCTTTGATGAACCGACATATTTACCTTACTTAGAGCCTTCTTACTTAGCAACTATTTTTTAAAAAAAAAAAAAATTGTGTAATAAATAGCACCAATCAGCAGAAATCTAATGTTTCAAGACACTAATTCTCATATAGGTCATTAAGTAAATATTACGTTGCATGCCAAGATTTATTAGTGAATAATCAACAAAGATGATTGTAATTGCCTCAAACCATGTACCAAAGAGCACAAAAATAGCAAAATAGAACATGCATACTTTGTTACCTGTGAGAACTCCTACATATCCAGTTGCTTGAGGAGGCATCCATGTAAACAACAGTCAAAAGGAAAAGCACAGAAAAACAATAGTCAAAAGGGAAACTACAGAAAATTTCACATCTTTTCACAATTTAAACAACCTGAAAAAGGTATTCATCGCTTGGATGCTTAAGAATTCTATAGATTTGAGTCGCCGTATCCATTGTCAGCATATTGCCCTTAACCCTGTACCTAATAAGTTTGTCCCCCACAAACAAATTAAATTGCGGATATTGAAAGTAAATACTAAAAACGGCAAGAAGAAGAGCAGCAAAAAACACCACCAGCTGCAATAACATGTAAAATGATAAGAAACATCAGGAAAACAACAGGAAATAGCAACTAAACAGTAGAGAACAGGAAGAAAATAGCAATCAACAACTGTAGAAAAAAGTAAAAACAGCAGCAAAGAATTAAGCACTATTAATAACGATCAACGAGAAACGCAACCGTCATTGAACGGTTCAATATTCGAGCAAACAACTAATTAATCATGGAAAAGAATATTAACTAGATAGAAAATGGAGAGAGATATGAGGACTGGATGGCAATTCACACCTCAAAAACCTAATGTTTTATTTAGAAAAACAAAAGCTAGGGTCAAGGAAAAGGGAGAAATTATTACTTCCTTCGTAATAACTTATTTAAATTTTGCATTTGCATAATCAAGGAATTGGCATAAAGGGGTACTTGTAGATATAATCTTCTCACCATTGATCTAAAATCTTCCAAAAGGATTATTAAAAAAGTAGCTAATTGATGAAATATATTGTTCCTTTATTGTTGGTAATGGAAAAGGAGGTCAATGATACATTGATATCTAAATCAAATACTATTTGGGAAAAAATGAAACCTTAAATTCTATTAACCTTTATATTTTTCCTTGATAACCAACTTGGAATTATGCAGGGCCTCTAATTTTGAGTATAAATTTCGAATGAAAAATTATTGACAAATATATCGTAGAAGCAACAGATACATGTCTAGGCATACAAAACACAAAAAAGTACCTCTAGTATGTGCTTGAGATAATTTTTTTTTTTTTTTTTGAATAATGAAAAGAAGTTGCTATATTAGACAATTCTGAGCAGGTAAAACTCTAATAAATTATACAATTATAGGTCCAACTTCCACGTATATTGTTGTAGATAAGAAGCAAGGGACGTGTAGAATTATTTTTTTCTAATAAAGATCCAACCGATATAATAAATTTAAAAGACAAATATATATACACACACACGCACCAATTAAAACAACACTTCAAAATTGCCAGATAGTAGAGTTAAGAATCTACACATCACGGACTTTGTAAAAACTGTTCAAGGTCAATTGTCCATATGAGAATTTATTGTATGCTTAGTTTAACAATATTAAGTTTATCATTTACCTGAATAGTAGCTGCAATAAATTCTTTATTTTCGAAAGAAAGGATAAAAAGAAATACTATGATAAAACTAATTTAAAATTTACTAGCGGCGTCAAGATCCATCATCAGAATTCACATCTTTTTATTGGTAAAAAGCTAGCTAAAAAGCCTCGTACTTAACCTTATTTTATATTATCTCACCTAATGGCAATACAAATCAAAAGCCTAATCAACATAAATAAAAAAATCCTCATTCATACACACTGTTGATGCTGTTTTCCCGCGTCCCTTCAAATAGTGTCAAGAACCTTCTGCTCGCGTCTAACTCGAGCTCGAGCAGGACTGCCTCCCAATTCCAATTCCTTTGTCTTTACCAAAACGGAAGTCTCCCGGACCTGTACTCACAGAAAACAAGGTCAGGGGTTGCCGGATGTTGTTCCGACGAAAATCCTCCGACGCTCAAGTCAGTGATCGGGCTGTTCTTTTTGTATCCCTCTTAGTTAGAGAGACCGGAAGAATGGGAAGGGTATTGTTGCCTTCCTTTCTGAATAATGGAATTCCGAAAAAATCAGAGTAGAGGGAAGTAAGAATCAGAAGAACCTGTGTGAATTTTCGGAACCCCCGCAATTTAACTGTCTCCTTAACATGGTTCACATGGCCAGATCATCATGTCAGGCATGCGCACAAGGAATGATGACACCGTGGGAGCATGTGCCGACCATCGACAACAGTACCGCCACCATACCATGTGGGGCCCTGATCAGACATCGAAAGGTGTGCGGGATTCTGAGAAAATGGGTCGGACTGCCCTGAGTCGGATCTTACGTTCCATTTGTCCTATGATTGGCGTAGCCTAGTTGTGCTCGAGAACTTGACTGCAGCGAGCAGAAAAGAGAGCTCGGGTCTCGATCAGCCTTCGAGCTCCTCGTCTTTGTCCAGCCTTGATCGGGCCTGATGACCTCGAGTAGGCAAGAGAGCTCGGAGCTCAGACGGCTCTGAATTCCTCGACCTTGACCAGCTTTGACGTCTAGTGAGATCGTCTTCGTGCCAGTGATCGGGACTTCTACTCGAGCTGGATTGACCTCGGGGTATTTTATTCGAGCTGGAAGGGCCTCGAGGAGACCTGCCCAATATTACCCAAACACCAGTCCCCCAGTTTCTAGTCTTTTGAGTGAAACGAGATAAGACTGGAAACTTATTAGTGATGGGCCGACTTCCCGGCCTTTTACACTTCCCCACGTTCTCCAACTGTCTTCCGCTTCTATCATTTCGCATTTAATACGAGACACGTGGACGGATCCTGACCGTGCTTTCAAATTTTGAAGGGACGTTACTCGAAAGGTCGCGTCCCTTGATCTACGTGCCGTCTGCTGAAGAGATGCACCTTTCCCGTTTCTTCTTTTAAAAACCCTTGATTTCTTCACTGTACTTCCTATTGCTCTTTTTTACTCAAACCCAAAATTTTCTGCAAGTGCTTCTTCGTCTTCCTCTTCCGTGTCAGAGTTATTCCCGTCCGTATAAACCTTTCTCTGTATCCAGGTACAACCCTTCTTCTTTCTATTCTCACCAGTTTTGTTCTTCCTTCTTCCGGGTTTTTTATTCTATTTGGGTAGATTATACTTTAGGAAAAAAATGTCTGGTACCCAGCAAGCCCGTAGGATGTCTCCTGAGGAATCTTCCTCTTCTAGTGAAGTAGAGCCCTTAGTATAGTTCCAGTGAGGGATTCTAGTTCAGAAGAGGCATTGCCCGTGGCGGAGGCCCAGCCGCATCAGGGGGAGAGGGCCAGCGAAAGGTCGAGGGGTAAGGGGTACCCCATTGACCAAATGAGATGTGAAACCACCCATTTAGATTTGGATAGGCTTAGGCATACCTACCATATACCCGATAGTGTGGATTTACGGTTCTTGGGCGGGGTGATATCCCGACTAGTCCCTCGAGGTATACGACCTTCCATCTAGAATGCTTCAAATGGGAGTCAGTTGCCTCTCAGACCTTATTTTGCCCGGGTTTTGTCCAGATTTCGTCTGGCCCCGGGGCAGTTGAACCAAAATGGGTGGAGGGTCCTTTCCGGACTTTTTGTGCTGTAGAAACGGTGCAATTTGGGTGAACCCTCGGTAGGGGAAATAAAGCACCTTTGTCGACTGAAGTGCGACTCGAAGGATCTTGTTTGGTATTACCTACCTCCAGCTGAAGGGTAAAAGCCCATCATCGATCTCCCAACTTCGGTGGCAATCGAAAGAGCAAATTCTTCTTCGTTGGAGCGGAATGGGGCATGCTGCACCTCTCACTGAGGGGATCCCTCCGGTTCCACGGCATTTTTGCACTCCAGGTTGTTTATTTGTCCGGTGAATTTTCATTTTAGTTCTTCTGCTCGTATCTGTTCTCATTATTTTGCCTTGGCTGTTTTTGCAGTTTCTTGGGGTGCCTCTTACAGAATTGGGGAAGAGCTTCGGGCACACGTAAGGATTGCTCTTGACAACGCGAGCTCGTGCAGGGAGCTGCTTACACCCCAAAATATTTTGGAGTTTGGTCTGGTGCCAGGGGAAGACATGAGGGGGGTGCGCGAGATGATGCATAGGCTTGTAGGGACTGCCGGAGGCACGAGCACCTCGAAAAGACCACGAGCTAAAACAGATGCTCCGCCTCCACCTGCTCGAACTTCCCCTTCTGCTCAGTAGATAGAACGAGCAGGAGAAGGTCCTCCTGCAGCGGCCAGAGGCTGCGGCTCCGGCTCGCCCTCGACCGAAGTGTGCGGAGTAGGTTCGCCTGGCCGTGCCGAGCCCTACCGAGGAACTTTACTGGGAGATGGACGATAGATTCTTGGATGGGCTGGAGTCCTATGATGCTGACGAGCTGTTTAGTGCTCTCTAGCGCCTCTCCTCCCAAACCTCAGTGCATGACCGAGCTCGAGGCAGACCAAGACTCGGGAGGAATTTGAGGTCGGAGCTTGGAGGCGAGACTATTGGGCGGTTGAAAAGGAGAACACGAGGCTTCAGAGGAGAATGCAACCTTCTGAGAGAGGACAGCGGTGTCGACTCTAAGGTTACCCAGTTCGAGAGGAGTGATCGTCATCCGTGAAGAGTTGATCGAGGCTCGGAAGGACTTGGACACCAGAGATTCTCCTTTGAGCGAGACCATGGAGGGCAAATTTCTCGTCTCGAGGCGGATAGATGCTTTGAAGGTCCGACTTGCAACCGAGGTACAACAATGGGGTGGACTTGACTATGACTGCCTCATCTATGCCTTGGGCAAGGTACATCCCGAGGTTAACCTGTCTAAGGTCCAAGCGGGTGTTGCTGAGTACATGCGCACTCACGACGTCCCCATCCAAGGTGCAAGCTTCCCTCCGAGCCGGGCTGAACACGGGAAGTTGTTCCTCCCTACTGCTGACGCTCCTCAGCTACTGCTTGAAGATGCTCCTCACTGCTGCTGCGATGATGCCTCTCTATCTGCTGCCGATGATGCCCTGCTGCTTGAACTATCTTTCCATTCTTTTTTTTTTTTATCCCTTGTACTTGTAATCGTTTCAATGAATAAAGAACATATATTGGATAACTCATTTCTGTACCCGTGTATATATTCTTGTGTTTTATGTGTGGGATTGACTTCACGTGCTTACTAAGTGGGAATTTTATAAGTGCTGGACATTTTATTTTGTTTTATGCCCAAGTGTATTACTGCTTGTATGATTCTTTAGACTTATGCTTGGCAAAGATTTGCCTTGAGTTAGGCTGAAAGCCTTAGGCCTGTTTCGTGAGCTCAGTCTTTCTGAACCGACGTTCGGCTCGTGCTTTATGGCTTTTTATATTGCGAGCTCATTTGCTTTGAGCCCAATTTTGGTTCATGTTTAAATTCAATGTAATCTCCTCGCGCTCTTCTTGCTCGAGCCTACTTGGGACTTCTGGCCTTAGCATTCTTCATGAGCTTTTCTTGCTCGGCCTGCAATTGGCCTCGCTGGGCAGATTCGCCTAAAGCTTAGGCTTTGGGACTTACGGCCTGGCGTTCTTTATGAGCTTCTTACGCTCGGACTGCGATTGGCCTCGCTAGGCACCGATCCGCCTAAGGCTTATGCTTTGGGACTTCGGCCTTAGCATTCCTCATGAGCATCTTACCGCTCGGGCTGCGATTGGCCTCGCTTGGCAGCGTCACGCCTAAGGCTTAGGCTTTGGGACTTCGGCCTTAGCGTTGTCTTCATGAGCTCTTACGCTCGGGCTGCAATTGGCCTCGCTAGGCACGATCTCGCCTAAGACTTAGGCTTTGGGACTTCGGCCTTAGTGTTGTCTTCATGAGCTTCTTACGCTCGGACTACTGATTGGCCTCGCTAGGCGCAGATCACGCCTAAGACTTAAGCTTTGGGACTTCGGCCTTAGCGTTCCTCATGAAGCTTCTTACGCTCGGGCTGCGATTAGCCTCGCTAGGCACCGATCCACTCTAAGGCTTATGCTTTGGGACTTCGGCCTTAGCGTTCCTCATGAGCATCTTACGCTCGGGCTGCAATTGGCCTCGCTTGGCACAGTCCGCTCTAAGGCTTAGGCTTTGGGACTTCGGCCTTAGCGTTGTCTTCATGAGCCTTACCGCTCGGGACTGCAATTGGCCTCGCTCGAGCCTGTCCGCTCTAAGACTTAGGCTTTGGGACTTCGACCTTAGCGTTCTTCATGAGCTTCTTACGCTCTACCTGCGATTGGCCACGCTAGGCACGAGTCCGCCTAAGGCTTAGGCTTTGGGACTTCGGCCTTAGCATTCTTCATGAAGCTTACGCTCGGCTGCGATTAGCCACGCTAGGCACAGTCCACCTAAGGCTTAGGCTTTGGGACTTCGGCCTTAGCGTTCTTTATGAGCTGCTTGGCTTCAACTTGAATTAATTTTACAAATGTTTTTCTTACTCTTACATACATTTAAGATTTTACACACCCCCATTTTGGAAAGGAATTTTACATTAACGCTTACAACACAAGGAAACTTACTGTAAGTATTTCATCAAGAGTTGTGCGTTCCACGGCCTCTTGACCTCCCGTCCATTCGGACGGGCTAGCTGGTATGCTCTCGGTGCAGTCTATTTGAGTGACTCGATAAGGACCTTCCGATTCGACCCTAACACACCTTGCCTCGGGTCCTTCGTGTTACGATTGACTCTTCGAGTACCCGATCACCCACTTGGAGCCGGCGAATGTGCACATTTGGGTTGTAATAATGAGCCACTTTACGTTGATATTACGCGATCTTAGCGACGACCCTTCTCTCTTCTCCTCCGATAAGTCCGGACACTGCGCACATCTGCTCGTTGTTTTACTCCTCATTGAAGTGTTCCGTTCGGTGCGTCCCGATTCCTATTTCGGTGAGGAACCAGCTGCTTCGTGTCAAACACCGAGGAGAATGGGGTCTCTCAGGTGGCGATTTGTGTGTGGTTCTATAAGCCCACGAGACGCTGAGCGGCTCGTCCGCTAGGCTCCCTTTTGCTCGCCAAGTGCGGTCTTGAGAGGCGTTTTGTGGTCTTGTTCACGGCTTCCACTTGTCCATTGGCTTGCGGTGTGAGGGAGAGCAAAACTTCAGCTCTATCCCCAGATTTTGGCAGAAGTCCCTGAACATGCCATTGTCAAACTGTCTCTCGTTATGCATGACCAATGCATGAGGAATCTCGTAACTGCAAATCACATTTTCCGAGATGAAGTCGGTGGTTTTACCTTCGTCGATCTTACTCGAGGCTCCACTTGGACCCATTTGGTGAAATAATCGATTGCGACTATGGCGTGGGTGGCAGATGCTCTCCCCTTCGGCAGTGGCCCGATCAAGTCAATTCACCATTGAGCAAACGACCATGGTGAGTTCATCACCGTAAGGTTCTCTGGAGGCTGAGTCAGGTAATTGGCAAAACTCCGGCAACTCTTGCAGCTTCTGGTCTTCTCTTGAGCGTCTTGATGCATGCGGGTCCATAAGTATCCTTGCCTCAAGGCCTTGAAAGCCAAGGACCTCGGCTAGAATGATTCCGCAAATTCGCTTCGTGTATCTCTCGGAGGACATAATCGACCTCCTCTCGGTCTAAGCACTGCGATGAGGGAGGGTGTATCCCGATCTATACAATACCTCGTCGATGAGAGTGTACCGGCCGCTTTACACTTGACTTCCTTGCTTGCTTCTTGTCGGTGACGCAGTCCGCTTCGTTGAGGTAAGAAACAATTGGTTCCATCCGATTGCTTGCTCGACGATAAACCCGATACCTCGTTTTCTTGCTCGAGACTCGAGCAGGTCTTAACTTCCAACGGGATGGACCTTGGTATTTTGGGGTCGGAGGTAGCGGCCATGCGAGCTATCATATTAGCTCAAAAATTCTTCCCCCATGAGATCTGCTCCACCTCATTGCTCGGAAGTTATCAATCAGTTGTCTTACCTTAGAAGATAAGCCTCCATCTTCTCGCATTTTGCTTGGAAGCTTTCGTTGAGATGGTTGGCCACGGTTGTGAGTCTGTCTGAAGCTTACCTCTTTTGCTTTTACTACTAAGGCGAAGCTTGATCCAGCGATTACTGACCTCGTATTCGGCTGATTGTTGGTGACTTGAACTCGACTTCATGCATACTGCATTTCTACCGCTCGAGATGAGAAGCACAATTCTACTCCTGCTCCTTGGTCCCTGCATGACCCATCGGTAGTGATTGTCCAGTGCATTGGTTGGGGTAGGAGTGCAGTGGATGCTCGCTCTCCATCTCTCATTTCTTTACGTACATTCGACCACGAAATTAGCTAAGGGCTGAGCTTTTATAGTTGTTCGAGGTTGGTAGGTGATGTCGAATTCACTTGAGCTCCAGCAGACCATTTCACTGACCTTAGGAGGTCTACAGCTTGTCTGGAGTTTGCCTGAGTGGCTGGTTTGTTAGAGCCGCTACCAGAATGCGCTTGAAAATAAGGCCTCGACTTTCGAGTTGCTTGTTACGGGGCGGTGCCCATTTCTCCATCGATGGATATCGAGTCTCGACTTCCAGTAAAGCTACGCTTTCGTGTAATAAGCAGGTCTTGCACCACGACTCCTCCACTTACCGAGGCCAGAGCTCGTTGCCCATTGGGACCACGGCTAAATCTGAAACAATACCTCCACCGCTCGAGGTGTAGAGCGGTAATGGAGCTTTCGGCAAGTATTCTTTCAGTTGTTGGAGCACGCTCGCGTTCAGGCGTCCACTTTGTCTTCCTGCCTTTCTTCGTTTCACGGAAGAAGACTCGGCATTTATCCAGTGGCTCGAGATATGAACACTGTTGAGGGATGCCAATTTTCGGTAAGGCTTTGTATCTCGCTTGAGGCTACGGAGGGACTTCATTTCCACTACTGCTCTTATCTTCTCCGGATTGGCCTCGATCCTGCATGGTGACCATGAAGCCTAAGAATTTTCCGAACCAGACCCAAGGCACACTTCTGCGGGTTTAGTTTCATCCAGTACTTTCTTAAAAGTGCGAAGGTCTCCTCTAAATGCCTTACATGCTCCTCGCGTCTTTAGACTTGGTGATCATGTCATCCACGTACACCTCCATCGTTCGACCGATCAATGGCTTGAAGACCTTGTTCACCGACCTACGGTATGTTGCCCTGCATTCTTGGATCGAAGGGCATGACCTTATGTGATCTGATCCACGATTGGTGATGAAGGCTATGCATTCCTCATCTGATCGGTGCATGGGAATCTGGTTATAACTCGAGAATGCATCCATAAAACTAAGCGACCGTGCCTGTAGTAGAGTCCACCGGTTGGTCTATCTTTGGCAATGGGAAGCTATCTTTAGGGCAAGCTTTGTTCACATCCGTGAAGTCCACACATTCTCCATTTCTCACTTGCTTTCTTTACCGGCACTGCATTCGAGATCCATTCGGGGTAGGAGACCTCCACTTATGAATCCAGCTTTCAGTGACTTCTCCACCTCGCGATTGATGACCTCATATCTCTCTTGGTTGGCGCATCTCCTCTTACGCCTCACTTGGCTTAGCATCTCTCCGTATTGCCGACTGTGACACGCCGCTACGGGTCGATCCAGGCATATCCTCGTGCGTCCATGCGAACACATCGCGTGTGCTCGCGAGACACTCCACCGACTTTTCTTTCAGTTGCTCGCTAATGCCGAGCCGTCCGGATTTTCTTCTGGGGTCGTCTGCTCTCACTCGACCTCCTCCAGCTCCTCGGTGGCTCACTGCCTTCATTCCTTGACTCCCCCTCGAGTCCAGCGAGGTTATCTGCATGGTTTCTTTGGTCGCCACAGCGTAGCGACTCCTCGCCACCCTGCAGCTGCCTTTACGACCCTACTGACCCGTTCACTCGATACTTTAGGGCCAAGTAGTGGGTGGATAGCCTGATTGGTGATCCTCGTGAGCGGCCTCCCAGATATCGCTTGGTATGGGTGGCTTCATCTACCACCAAAGTCTAACATCGTATTCTTTTAAAGGCCTCGAGCCCATGGTTCTGGCCGGTTTGATGATTCCGAGGTATCGGCTTCCCTCCCGAATCCTTTCAAGGAAGTGCTTGTGCGCTTCGAGGCTTGCACTGTTATTCCAAATCCTCGGGTGTTGATTTGAAGAGAATATCCACAGAGCTTCACGAGTCTACCGATGTTCGGTCAAATTCCTTGTTAGCTATGTTAGCTTTCATGACCGGGGCATCCTCGTGGAAGTCTGACACCCCTCCTCGTCTTCCTCAGATCCACATAATGGACACTGCGGGACTTTGACCTTTTTGGCGTGAGGCGGTGAGCAGGACCTCTCGGCCGGTAGCGGCATATCTGCAATAGTTCTTCAGAGCCCTGTTTGAACTTCCTGCCATCGTGGGCCCTCTTGAGATCACCCTTGTGGCCGGTGGTTCCAAGTCTATTTCATAAGCTCGATCATCTTCCTCTGGTTGCTGCTTAACCACTGGATGTCCTCCTTGATAAACTCGTCCAATCTCGATTCTAACCGGATCCTCCACTGGTTCTTCGAATCACGACCTTGTGATGTAGAATGGCCGTGGTCACCGTGAAAGCAGCGAGCAGCCCCTTGTCTCGTTTGCCGGTGACTTGGCCATTGGCATTAGGGGCTCAGCGATCCTCACTCCTCAGCCACTTGAAGTATCTCTTCGAGAGATACCTTCAACCTCGTGTATTGCCCGTAAGCGGTGCTCTGCTCCACCATCTGTATCGACCGATCCCTTGGGAAACTTCTTGGTGGCGGTGGCAATGGACGATCTGCTCTGTTGTGGTTCACCGCGAGTGCTGCAGTGGTTGGTTGCGGGATGGGTGGTCATCGTGACACCTGTACTCCCTATGATCCCGGCTTGGAGACCTGCGGGGTGGCAGAGGAATCATCCGTGGTGGGGGCGCTCTCTGGTAAGGGTTGTATGGGGCAACCCAATCTCTTGTTGTTTTTGAAGCTTGTGCTCCATTGCCTGTTCACTTCTCGACTTTGCGGACTTTTCCTCTTCGATTACCATATCCATTTTACTGTTCATACAGCGTCCGAATATGAGCGGATCGAAGGACTTGCAGATTATACCATGGCCTTCCCATCAGGATCTCGTCCTTGATCCTCTCGGTAGCTGAGGATGATTAAGCGCGCCAATATCTACGACCGATCTGTGGTACCTCTTGACGAACTCCGGAGGAGTTCTTCCTCCTCTGTCTTACTTCAAGCGACTCCATCATATCATCTTGAGGTCACTTGCCTCGAAATTGCTCTGCAAACTTCCTACACATTTGTTGAAGCTCGGGATGCTTCCGCGGCAGCCTGCGGTACCATTCTCTCGCCCTTCCCTCAAGAGTGAGCGGGAAGGCCCTGCACCTCTGGGCTGTCGACAGACCCTGCACTCCGGTCATGTCGTTAAACCGCTCTATGTGCACCAACGGATCACTTTTTCCTGAAAACTTCAAATCCGGGAAGCGGAAGTCACGTGGGATCGTGACACCCATGATCTCCATTGAGAGTAGAGACTCGTTATCCGGCATTATTCTCCGACTTGGGCTCTTTCCGTTTCCCGGAGGTCCTCCACGACTTGTGCCAACCTCGCACCTCCCCTCAGCTCTTGCACGGGAGGTTGGGGTCTGTATCCTGCAAGTCTTGTGAGACCCTCTTTCCTCCATGTTTGTCTCCTCCCTCACGACAACGTTTGGTGCCCTAGGTCTTTGGGCTTCATCTCCCGTATGTTCCCAAATGGGAGCGTTCCCATGTTGGATTCGGGGACGTCATTACATGCTTTCCTCTGTCCATCCACGAGTTCTTGTAGTATGGAGGTCGAGTCTCCATTTGTTTCTCCATCAGATCCATTCTTTCTTGGATCTCCTATTACGAGCCTCGTTGGCCACTTCCCTCAAAGTCACCGATTCCTCTGGACTCACTCCTCTTGATTGTTTCCTCTCATCGTTGCGTTGTGTGTCTCGAGCGTGTTAGAAATCGGGCTTTTGAGCTGATCCCATAGACGGTGCCAAAATTGTTGATCTCTGTTTTCCGCGTCCTTCGAATAGTGTCGAGAACCTTACGCTCGCATCTAGCTCGAGCTCGAGCGGGGCTGCCTCCCAATTCCAATTCCTCTGTCTTTACCAAAGCGGAAGTCTCCGGACTGTACTCACGTGAAACGAGGTCGGGGTCGCGGGATGTTGTTCCGTGAAAATCCTCCGA
Source organism: Murraya koenigii (assembly GCA_025617385.1). Taxonomy (NCBI): domain Eukaryota; kingdom Viridiplantae; phylum Streptophyta; class Magnoliopsida; order Sapindales; family Rutaceae; genus Murraya; species Murraya koenigii. The sequence goes on from CM046812.1 coordinate 16,785,833, forward strand.
CGCTCAAGTTAGTGACCGGGTTGTTCTTTTTGTATCCCTCTTAGTTAGAGAGACCGGAAGAATGGGAAGGGTATTGTTGCCTTCCTTTCTGAATAATGGAATTCCGGAAAAATCAAAGTAGAGGGAAGTAAGAATCAGAAAAACCTGTGTGAATTTTCGGAACCCCCGCAATTTACTTGTCCGTTTCCTTTTATTTTCCATCTTTTCCTTTTTCCCGCCCTTTCTCTCCGGATCATCCGTTCTCGCGTCAGTGGTGTCTAGGTCCCTCTGACAGCCGGGATTAGCGTAATATTCCCTGGGGATGCGCGGTTGTCTCCTTAACATGGTTCACATGGCCAAATCATCATGTCGGGCATGCGCGCAAGGAATGATGACACCGTGGGGGCATGTGCCGACCATCGGCAATAATACCGCCACCATACCATGTGGGGCCTTGATTAGACATCGAAAGGTGTGGGGATTCTGAGAAAACGGGTCGGACTGCCCTGAGTCGGATCTTACGTTCTATTTGTCCTATGATCGGCGTAGCCTGGTTGTGCTCGAGAACTTGATCGCGGCGAGAAAGGAGAGCTCGGGTCTCGATCGGTCTTGAGCTCCTCGTCCTTGTCCGGCCTTGACCGGACCGATGACCTCGAGCGAGCAAGAGAGCGCAGAGCTCGGACGGCTCCGAATTCCTCGACCTTGACCAGCTTTGACTTCTAGTGAGATCGTCTTCGTGCCAGTGGTCGGGACTTCTGCTCGAGATGGATTGACCTCGGGGTATTTTATTCGAGTTGGAAGGGCCTCGAGGAGACCTGCCTAATATTACCCAAACACACACCATACAAAATCAAATAAAAATATAAATCGTTAAAACACAATGCAATTACAATATTCCAACAAGCCATTCACCTCAAAGCCTAACAACATTGTTGATAAACAATAAAGAAAGAAACGTCATAAATATCATAGCATCTACCAATTTTAAAAAGCGAAAATCAGAAAAACACATTACAAGTTAGTCCAATCCTATTCAGCATGATGACATAAAAAATTTAAAATTAAAAACTCCAATTTTTGTTTGAAACAAAAATTATTAAAATTAAAATAAATAAAAGAACCTATTCATGATCTGCTAAAATTGAATCGAAAGAAAAGGATTAAAGAGAGAAAAAGGCTATGGAAATGAAATCTATTCAAATGAACTTAAATTGAATTGAGATGGAACTCTTAGATCTTCCTGCAGCCAAGTTCATGATGGTGGTGGCCAAGAGAGTGAAAGCTTTTGGAAATCAGAGTTGGGGTTTTGACTATCGAGAGGGAAAGATTATGAAAATGAGAGAGCGAAAATTTTTGTTGAAGCGAGGGTGAGGGATTGAAAATTTTTGGAAGTGAGAGCGAAATTTGGGAATGAATGAGAGAGATAGAGAGAGAGAAGGAGAACAAAATTTAGGGGTTTAGGGTTGAAATGGGAGGGATCAAATATTTTGGTCAAGTGTTTGATACAACTTATGCCAACTTTGAATGGCACCAACTTGGAAAATCTACAATAATAACCACAAAAATTTTGTAATTTTCAAAAATAACTCTTCAAATTTATTTCTTTCAAAACTAGCCAAAACATACCAAAATAACTAAAACACCCTTCCTATAAATATATCAATAAGGTCCGGGAAAATCAGAAAAATACAAAATGGATAAAAATATTGCAGAAATTAATGAATTAAATAAACAAATGATAATACATATTAAAACAATAATAGAAGAAATTAAGCTTCTAAAGATTGAAGTTTTTGAAATAAAAACCAAGTTAGAAAAGAAATCAACAATTTTACAAGCACAAAAAGAATTAAAAAAATCAATCAGACATAAAGAAAAAATACAATTTGGAGAAGTAGTCAAAGGATCATTTGATGAAAGAATAAGAACTATTGTCATGCCAGAAATATTAAGAAGAGAAGAAGAATATCAAAGACAATTACAAGAAACAATAAAAAGATCAAAAGAAAGTACACCAAAAATAAATCAAAAGAAAAAAGCGATATAAAACAAAAGGAATAAAAATTGATGAACCTAAAGAATCAAGTTCAAGTATTAGTGAATAATGGAAAATTTAGAAGAACAATTTGATAAATTATCATTGGAAGATTTAGACCTAGAAACACTAGAATTTGATGTAAATATGAATGTTAGAGCACCATTCATTGAACCAAGTATAAAAGCGAAAAGCCTCATATGGTAATCACTGATAAAGGAACAAGAGCACATAATCAGATAATAGGATCTAAAAAACCTTATTATAAAATGTATCCAGGAGAATATATACCTGACTATAAAACTGAAAATGAACCCATTAAACCTATGGGAAGTAAATTAGATATAGATTGCAGAAAAGACCCAAGTAAAACATTAACAAGTTGGTCAAATGATATGAAAATAATGTTTTTATTTAATAAACAAAATAATGATTGGGATGCACAGAATATAGAAGAAAATTTTGATCTATGGATAGAATTACTAATAATGAGTTTTACTGGTAATGTACAAAATTGGTGGAATGAAATAACTGAAGAAACAAAAACCTTAATAAGATTAGCAACTAAACAAGAATTTAGAAAAGGAATTAGTGAAGGATTAGATAAATTCACAAATTATATAAGAAATGAATTTTTAGGAGAAAATTGAGAAGATCTTAAACAACAAGAAATACAAAAGAAAAACTTTTAACAAGACAACATTTAATGAACCTTGAATATGCAATTTATGTAACATAAAAATTATACATGTGAAGTTCGGAAATATTATTATAAACAATTTTACGATAATGATGATCAAACAATTTATTATGATATGTATATAAATAAATTACCATCACCATGGAATACTTACTTTATTAAAGAATGGAATTCATACGGATCAACGAAACAGGAAAATTGATACCAAATACGTTATGATATAGAGTAGAATTTGTCATAAGAAAATTAAAAGATATATATATAGAAAGACAATTATATAACAAAGTAAAAAATGCCATGATGATTTGTTGCGATCAAGTAGATGCACCAAATCAATGGGGATGTAAACCATATTATAAAAAACATAAAAAACGTAAACAATGATATAAAGGTAAATATAAAAATAAAAGGAGATATAAAAAACACTGCAGAAAATATTGGAAAAATAAAACATTTAAAAGAAAACCTTACAGAAGATATTATAAAAGAAAACATAATAAAGAAATCAAAAAAGACCACAAAGAATGTAGATGCTGGAATTATGGACAAAAATGACATATAAGCCCTGAATGTAAACAGAAAAATGTCAGAATAACAAAAATAGAATATCAAGAAATAAAACCAGATTTAGAATTATTATATGATAATGAAAACATAAATTGTTTCAATATTGAAATATATGAAAGTTATAGTGATACGGAATCTATTAGTACAAGTTCTTTAGAAAATTCAGAATCGGATGAGTCGGAATCAAAATTCTGAAATAGAAAACATAGAAGATACAGAAATAGATAACGAAATAGAACAACAAGAAAATAAAGATGGATATCAATTAATTGTACAATTAAATCAGAAAAAATTAAAAGAAATTTCAAGAATAAATTTAAATTTAAGAAATCCAGATAATACAATTTTAATAAATATACAACAATTCTTTAAAAGAAAAAATATAGTCATTCATGAATACCAAGAACAAGAAAAAGCTATAGATATAACCCAAAGTAGAGGAAATATTAAATTAAGCCTGTTAAATTCAAGAGGCATAGAAGCCACTTTAAATAAAATTAAAAGTGATATGATTAGAGATAAAATACAATATGTATATTTAGCTGGAATACAAATATTAGTAAAATCTTTATTTAGAGAAGGAATAAATTCACCTATAATACTTAGTTTACATGATCAGAGATTCATTGACTTGAATTAGCACATTTAGGAACTATAGAAGGAAATTTATGTTATAAAAAATTTTCTATTTACATGTTACCCTAGATATTGTGTCCATATAAAAGATAAAAACATAAATGATACTCTAAGATTACATTTTGAATTAAAGAGAAAAAATATAATGAAACTTGAAAATAAAATTATGACATTTTATTATTCTACTTTATATTATTTCTGTAATAGTAATTATGGAGAAATATATAGGAATTAACCTTATATAGAAATAGGAAAAGAATTTCAAGATTTAGGACAAACTATAGAACCAATATTACAAATCCCTAATTTACCTACAACTTATAATTTAGATATAAAAGATGATAAGCCCGAATTAGAGGAAGATATTAAAAATCAAATGGTACCAATTCAATTTGATAATAGGCAACTTATTAAAGGAATCAAAATTAAAGAAAAACAACCAAACTATAATGCATACAAAGAAATATTAATACCCGATAATTAAGACTCTATCTTAATTATAGTTTCATCATTATATTTACTTATGAACACATATCCTTTAGAGTGTTCCGGATATCTTATAAAAATACATTTATTTCCTCTAAGACCCAATTTTCCATATTTATGAGATGGGTTGTTAGTATATATTATAGTTCTTCGAGGCTAAATGAGAAAGTTTAGATTTTCTACTTATCTATAACTCATATGGACTGGAACTTACTTGATATACTTAGAGCTTGATTAAGTACATACATGACGATTAACAATACATCTCCCGATGAAGAGACTGGAAGATTTGCTTGCACTATTATAGAACTAACCATTAATTTTTAATTTTTCTTTTCTGCAATACCATTTTATTGTAGAGTCCTAAGAATAGTTAGTTGTCTCTCAATACACTTATCATTACATAATTTCTTGAACTTTTCTTAAAGGTATTCACGTTCACAATCAGTTCTTAGAACTTTGATCCTTTTGTCTAATTGATTCTCTACTAAATTCAAGTATGACCTAAAGCAATCCAATGCTTCGAACTTATGAGAAATCAAATAAACATGACCAAAAAGTAAGTAGTCATCAATAATACGATAAAATACATGGTTCTATATTTATCTCTCACACTAATTAGTCCACAGATGTCAGAATGGTTTATTTATAATGGACTCTCGGCTCTAGAAGCTTTATCAAATGGTTTTCTAGTTGCTTTTTAGCTAAATAATTTTTACAAATGGACAAGCCAACATTAGGAAGTGAGCCCAATAAGCCCTCTTTAGCTAATCTATTCATTCTTTCTTACCCTATATGTCCTAGTATAACATGCTAGGTATTTACATCCATATTGGAATATACATTTATCGAAAAAAAACTATTGTTTGAATAATAATTAATATCCAAAACAATAAAACCATCCAATAAATAACCAGTAGCAGCTAAAGTTGAATTAAGAACAATTTTCAAACTAACACCATGACATTGTAATTGATATCCCATCTGAAAAAGAACAATATCAGAGACTAAGTTTCGTCGAATGTCTGGAGCATAAAGAAAATCGTGAAGATAAAGTATTCGGCCACCATGCAATTCTAACTTGCAAGTGACAATTTCTTTAGCTACAACTCTAGAGTTGTTACCCATTTAAATCTATTTAGTTCCTTGACTAATCGGATGATACTCCACAAATGCTCCATGATCTCCGGTCATGTGGTTTATTGCTCTTGAGTCTTCGGTCTACAAAGGACGAGAATCAATTAGAAAAACAAAACTTGTCATATAGTTATAACTTAAATTTGTGGAGATGAATTATACATTTTTAACTTAGTGCATTCACGAGCTGAAGTGGTCCATTTTGCCACAATTGTAACAATTCATTTTAGTCTTGTCTTTTCACTTTCCTGTCATTCACTTTCCGTTATTAGGCTTGCTTTGAGCTGGCACAATTTTCTTTTCCTTATGGAAAGTATTGCTTCCTCTTTTGCACTTAAAGCTCAAAACGTTTTGCTTGCTTAAAGTTAGTATGTAGAGTTGACTAAAAGTTTTTGCAGCCTCTAGGCAATCATCTTCTAGTTCCAAATGATACTTGATATCATTAAATATCTTAATGCTATCATTATAGGTTATATTAACTCTCATATGCCCCCAATTATCAGGAAGAGATTGTATGACTGTCTGAACTTATTGCTCATCAATTAATACATATCTAGCATTTTTAGCTCATGTATCATATTTGACATTTCCTTAAATTCTTTTCTAGGCTCTTTCTAAAGGAGTCAAACTTGATGTTGAGCACTCTTAGCTTGGTAGTCAAAGTTCACTGAACTTTTTTTTTTTCAAGTTAAAGCCATATTTCATGAGTTGTACGGTATTCTTTAAACTCACACATAAGGTCATCTTGCATGTAGCTCAGCAACGTAATGTGAGCACTACTATTCATCCTTTTTTAAGATTGATAAGCTTCAAGATCCTTATTGTATTGGTCATTAAGATTGTCCTTAGGCTCTTTAGGCTCAATTACGGTGTTATTAAGAGTTTCAAGAGTCTCTTGCTCTTCGAGAACGTATTGAACCTTTCAATGCCAATTATCAAAATTGCCATAGTTCAATTTTTCTCCTTTATTCAATTTGGCTACAATATTCTTTAAAGATGCCATTTCTTTTTACCACAATAAAATATAGAGAGAAAACATTAATTAGCATGATTCTTAATTACACAATTTTATAATTTTGCCACAAACACAATAATAAAACATGATTATTTAATATAAGGATTAAAGTCAAAAAGTCATCGAAGCTTCTAATCATCATTCTTTCCAAATAATTAAATTATCATCATTATTCCTTTTTAGCAAAAATATTAGTCCTATTATTATTGAATTTGATCAGAATTTTAATAATATAACTTATTTTAATTTTAAGGGATAAGAAAGTCTTTGTGCATCTGTTCATATGAATAAGCACAAAAAAAAAAATTAGAAAAGAGGTAGGGGCAGGATAGTCCCACTTAAATACCTTATTTCTTTAGACTCTTATTATCTTTTTATAGAAATTTCACAGACATGCATTAATTCATATTACTTTGTCAAAATTGAATAATCCCTATTATATTTTAGTGTTTTAATACATATACATATTTATTTTTAATCTCTAACGTTGTAGACAAATAAAATATATATAAAGAGGCATAAAATTAATTTTAAAATACAAATAAATAAGAAATTAAATTCTGGTTCATTCGCCGTAAACAGTCGGGAAGAACACAAGCTCTTTTATCACGAGTGGGTCTACGCGACCACGCATGGCGCGCTAACTAGCGATTATGCGTGCTTCTTGTGTGGCTTTCGGGTCTCTTAGGCCGAATCGGTTTAATGTTGAATTGAATATGGCTTTCAGCTTCGCACACTTCCCTTGTGGGTACAATTCACGCACTGGCGTCTTCCCATTTTTCGTTTTTATATAAACTAGTTTCCGACACAAATTTCTTATTTGAATTCAAAATTTTTTCAGAATTTTTTTTACTTACGAGTGAATTACATGTGCCTAACCCGAGGTGGGATTATATATTATTCAGTATTCATCTTCCTCTTTATTTATATAATTTTATAGAATTCAAACCATAAATTCAATTGCTTTGTTCTCTCAATATACAAGTCCAAATCATGCATATGATATACCGTTGTAAAGATAATTAAAAGATCTTTCTAATGACACCAAATTTGCAAAGAACGAGTTAATATACAGAATGTCATGAGTAGAATATGCATTTGGATAAGATTATATTAGATAATATGAAATTCCATATGTATTCCATGCATATTCATGTAATTAAAGTCTGAAGTTCCTGCTTTTACAGTAAATGATTTATCATATACCATTAATGTGTGTTTTCAGTGCAAGAAACGATTTTCATCATAAGAACCTGCATAATACACTCAAGATTAGGGCATAAACTATACAAGCTACGATGCCAATGTTGATTATCCGAAATAATCATGCAATTTATTTTAACAACCAAAATAATACCTTATTGGTTGGTGCGGAAATAAATCATCCGAAATTTGCATGAATAAAATAGACTCCTTCCAAAATAGACTCCTTCCAAAAGCGGGTTGTCGGAACCTCACACGAACATATCACAACGGACGAGGAATTGATTGGTAGGGATCCTTTACTGAATAAATCAATGGATCATCACGAGTTTATGTTACTAATGATCGGAGAGCAATCACAAAATTAGAAAATCTTTTAATTCATAAAGAAAGAACCCACTGGCTTGTTTTTCCCTTTCTCTCTCACACTTCTCTCATGATGCTACTTTGAATTTTATTGTACGTATTTGTACCCACCCATGCAATATTTATATAATATAATAAGTGTAGTTTAATCCAAATAAAATTCTTATAGTTATTTAAATAAGCTACATTTTATGTTATTAGGATCTAAATAAAAATCTAATTTTATCTTATAAGAATCTTAAATAAGTCACATAATTTTAAACTTATTTTTTACGTAAGATTAAATTAGCCCATCATAGGTGCCTAAATCTAACAAAAAAAAAAAAAAATGAATGAACTTACATAGAAAAATCTAAATATGTCATTCATCAAACTCAGAAAAGTTGCCAACACATTAATAAGCTCAAATGGCATTACTACGATTTCAGTGTCTCTTTTTAGTACAAAAATCAGTCTTGTGAATATCTTATTCCTTGACTTGTATTTGGTGGCAAACGAAGAAAAGATACATTTTTGAGAAAAACTAGGTGCCATAAAATTCATCTAAGATCTTGTCAGTGACTAAAATCGGGTATTTGTCTTTGATGGTAATACTAGTAAATGCCTTGAAATCAACACAAAACCTTTGATTTTCTTTGCTTTTTCAACTAACAACATTGGACATAAAAAGGATTGGTACTGGGCCTAATAATTCCCGAATCAAAGAATCCTTGTGTCGTTCATCCTATCTCAGCCTTATGATATTGTGGGTACTTATGCGGTTACACTGAAGGGTTGTTGGCTAACTTTCCAAGGAATTCAGTGTCATTGTATCAGCTAAGGAGAAGGTTTACTATCTTATAAAATTTAGGAAATTCTTCAATTACTTAGCATAGGACAGCTTCATTTTCTCTTCTCATATTTGGAAACTAATTTTAGTATAAGCTGAAATCTGCTGGCACTAATCCATGCCAGTTATCTGTTGCAATTCTATTTTCCAAGGGCTCTGTATCGATTTAACACAATCCATAAAGTTACTGCTGCTCTCTGTTGTAATTGAAAGCCATTAACAACTTAGCGCATTAAATTTCTACTAGGCCGAAAGTCTCCAACCATTGCACTCCTATGACAAGCTACTACTAGAAGAATATAAAATTCACCTATAATTGTTAGATTTTGGATGATCAATATGACGTTTAGACATCTGCCTGTGCACTCAATTTTCTCACAATTTCCAATCATTACCTGAAAGTGTCGATCACGTGCTATTGGTAGAGCCACTTTATTGACAATTGACTATTTAATAAAATTTTGGGTATTTCCTCTGTTGATAAGCACCGTGACTTTCTTGTTTCTAATCTTTCATGTTATGTGAAAGGTTTGTGGGTGATTTGTACTCGAAATTGCATGACAAGAGATTTCAGGCAGTGGATCAATGGGCGATGATTCATTATTTCTAGGTTCGGTGGATTATCCTCTATCATGCATCTATGGCCTGGCATGTGCTTCACATCACAATAGAAGTATAACTCTTTTTTCTCGACGGTCTCTCATCTCTTGTTCGGATATACGATAAATAACAAGGTTAGGGGTTGAAGTTGGTTTCTGGTTTAGAAAAGGACCAAGGAGTCCTGCTGCAGGGTAATAATGGTTTCATTGGAAAGAGCCCACATGAAGGGACCTACAAAGGCTGTTATTAATAGCCTTCTTTTGTAAGAAATTTCACTTTTTGATCCTGTAATTCCATTTGTGCTTGACAAGGTTTTATGTTATTTCACCTTGTCGTCTAACCAGATATCATCTCCCAGTCCGATAGTAAAATATCTTACAAGAAACTACTCAGGAAGGTTATCCATAACGAAATTTCAGCACTCAATTGATTTCAGCCTAAGATTTCCTATTTCTAATACTAAATGGTAACTAATGTTAGTTTAAAAAGTGTAGTCAGAGAAGCAGACGAAGAATATGAGTTGACTAGGAGAAGGAACATAGTTCTTAAATAGACTAGTACAATATTCCAGTAAACTATTAAAATAGGGATCACTAGAAATAAAGAAATACAACTACTTAAAATGGTCAGATGCATAACAGCTACTAAACATATGCCACCACACTACTATAATTTATTCCGACTAAATCAAAGAACAAACAATGAATAGAAAAACTTTATTTCAGTCTTTATTTCAGTCAGTCCACTACAAGGGCCGCGCAAAATTTCAAGTCCAAGAGCTCCAATCCAAGCTAAGGTGTGCTAGTTTCGTCCAAATTTTAAAATTTTCCAAGCCAAGGTGCACGTATGTAGAACCTTCTACACTTGTATATACTTAAAATTCTCTAGATTTTGTAATAAATTACACAAGTTAACAAGTTATATGGTAAACTCTATGAACAAGCCTCCTTTATAAATAGAATATGACACTTATAATTTTGAGAATCATTACTAAAAAATACCTATGTGTCGCTAATTACTTTTAGTGACACTTATTAATAGTGTCGATGATCTAGGAGTCGGAAAAATAATGACGACTTGAAAGTGGTGTTAAAATTACTATTACTTATAGTATTACAGATTTTATGACATTATAGTGATAGAAGTTACTAATAATTATTACGTGTTAAAATTTCATATCACTATAGTATTACTAATATAGTGACACTCTTGTAACAATATTTACAAACAATTATTACATGTCAATAGAATATAAAATAGTAATACTTTAGTGCCAATAATTACTATTACTTATAGTATCACGAGTTAGTAATATCGATAAAACAATAATTTTGAAGACAAGATTATAGTATATCTTCGGATCGGTGGAAATGCGTGCGAAATCGATTTCCAATTAGTAAATCCATAACCATGAATAAGAAGATATAGAAGAATCATAGCATTCGCCAACGGAGACGATGACAAGACTACAAATAAAATGTAAGCAGTCACAAATGGTCTAAACAAGTTGCTTCTTTACATTCTCATTTCCACACTAGTGTATGGTCACATAACCGAACAAAAGTCACCTAGTTGCGAGATCCACTCTACGCCTTTCAAATACATATAGCTAGAGATTTACGGCGCTCACATCTTGAAGAATAGGCTCCTTAATCTGTAAAGATGATAAAAATAAAACTAATAAAGCCATTAGAATCACCATGTTTTCACTACTAGAGGACATTTCATTCACTAGACAACTTACTTGGTATTCAGTAGTTAGAAAAAAAAAAAAAAAAAGGGAACAAGAAATGAAACATACCGGTGCTTTTTTCCTTAATCTTTTATCTTGAGTGGATCTACTATGGATAATATCATCAACCTCATCACAATTATTTGTGCTTCCATTTGTTCCGATTTTCTCATTTCCTAGTATGAAACTCTCTCTTGAAGCTACCGACTGCGTGAGTTTCAACAATAAACTATCTCATTGAGCTACAAAGCGTCAAAAATCATAGAAAATTATCAGCAGAAGTAAAAACTTTTGATAGCATGCTAATCGCAGCCCGGCTTGTTGGAGTGTTTTCGACTTTTGCCTTGGAGATAGTCTACTCACTCCTGAAAGAACCACTTTGATGAATGTCAGATCTGCCCTTTGTGCGAGTGGCGTCAGTTCCAACCGAGTGAAGAGCACCACATGTGGAGTTTTCAGATATGTGTTATGAGAACAGTCCAAAGCCTATGGGGAAAGGGAAAAAATAGAGAGGAAATACCTCCTCAAGGAATTGTAGTCTGTGATGGCAAGCAGTACGAACATTTCCAATAGACATAATTCTCATAATGTGATGCATATAAATGAAAAATGCAGTTGCACTGGCAACAGGAAAAAGTTCTGTTGTTTCTAAATGAAACAGACAAAGAGATTTACTGATCTCAAGAACAATGATGTATATTTAGCACAAAAGATATAAAAATAAAAACAAATAAAACAATGTTAAACCATTTACTAGCACTTACCTTTATGCCACTTCAGTAAGATTAGGATTCTGAAGAAACAAATTTTTTAACTTGAGTCAATAATACTTTGTTATAGAATCAGCTTGTGTGAAAGTTCTAAGATATTTAAAAAGCGACATAAAGGGAATACTTTTGTATACAATCGGCCAAAACCGCATTTTTTATTCCTAATTGTCTCCGTGCCTAACATTAATGCGTATTGAATTGCTATAATTTTCAATTGATTAAATTTAACATGATGTATTAGAGCTCTACGAAAAGTGAACAATATATTGAATTGTGCTACACTGAATGCATAACCTGGTCTTTAGTTTAATAAATAAGAAACTTCCAAATACTGTAATACAAATTACCGGGCACTGCATACCACTTTCACTTGCATAAACATGTACAACTCCATCTTCCATCCTAAAGTGGTGCTGCACGTAAAGAAAATTAGTTTCAAAGGGTATAATAGGAAATGAAAATGAAACAAGCCACTACTCCCACGGTATCATGTTCAAAACAGAATAAATCACTTCTCATTTCTACAAACAATTAATAAGTGGGAAATAACTCACTTTACTTGCTTCAATGGGTAAAAAGTGAAAAGGATCAGATCTCATCTTTGATACATTAGTCTCTAGCTCAGCTTCCTTCATCCATGGGGCAACCTTTTCGGTATAAACGTATCTTTTTCGCAAATCCAAACATTCCTGAATCATCTTCCAAACTTCTTCCTCTTCTATATTTGTTGCTCTGAAAGTAATATGTTAATAATAATAATAATAATAATAATAATAATCATGTAAAATATACTTCCTTCCTTCAATTCAAATTCAACAACTCGATGTGAAGAAAATTTGAAAGGAATAAAAACTAGACAGAGGTCTCCACAGAGACTCTTCAAGATTAGAAGGCTGAGAATACCGTGCACTGTGGTTCTTAGTTGTGATATAGTGTTGTGCAAAATAATTTCAGTCCCCAGTGCATTTCTCGAAGCTGAATCTACATTTCCATTGTCATGTAGACCAAGAGCAGGTTTCGCTTCATTTATTGTAGGCCTTTAATTTTGATCTTGAACATAGTTCATACCATCGCCTCTAGATGGAAGAGCAGAAGAAGTTTGAACTTTAGAGTCAGCATCCTGAAAATCCATCACAGGGTATTAAATAGCCAGCAAACTGACACTGTTAAACACTGCTAAGATGTACTAGCATCAGTTAGCCATGTAACAAATAAAATAAATATTGTGGTACTAATTCATCTGTATTACTATCTCATTTAATACAAAAGCAGAATAAATAATGTACTACAGTTAAACTACATCATATCTCCTTGTATCATCACCACTCATACAAGAAAAACCAGAAGAGAATCCAAAACTCCGCATCACATTAGAGGCCTACACATTCTGTATCCCAAATGTACCAGAACAAACTGAGAGCACGCTAGTCTTGAAATAAGAAGCTGAAACTACATATAAACATACATTTATCATATAAGCAAACACATTTACATTCTCATTGCTATAAGTGATGTCATCTTTATTTGCAAGCTCTGTTCCATCCCCATCAGAATCCTCGGCATTTTCAAAGGCATTGCCAACAGGGGTCATCGGAAGTCTACCAAGAGATGCCAGTCTTGTACCAGAACCACTGTGATTAACAGATTGACCCTCTTCTGCAAAAACAGAAGACAGCGTTATTATCTGCCAAAATGTCTCCACATACGAAACCCAATAAAACTTTCATATGAAAAGAAAGAACACCACTCCATCGATGAAAGAATCTCCCTAACAAAGTCCCTTCAAGAAATTCAGTTTCAGGGCTCATAATTATCCCAGTTCTAAAGTACTGTCATGACAATTCACTTAAAGGAACTATTCAGTCAGAAATCTCAAGAAACCTGAAAAGGAAAACATATGAAATTAAACTCCACAAGTCTTTCCTTTTCCATTTAAAGACATGAAGTTACTTTAGCTATATTGTTTCCACCCCCAAAATGAACAACTAACTTGTAACGGTCAATCAGTTCATCATGCAATTACAAAATCCAGATGACTTTAGAATAGATATAATATAACAAGCAACATACCAAGTCTTGCAGCGTTTGAAGAGATGGAAGCCCAGTGGGAATGAAATTGAGTTTATCAAGTGAAGAAGCGGAACAATTCTGCGCCCTAACCCTGATGGCCTCATCAAAATTGGCATCCTCTTCCAACCAATCATTTCTCACAGAAACATTTGGCAACGAAGATGAAATCCCGTACCGCCGAAGCGTGTTATCCTTCAAATTTTCTAGTCACAAGTTTACAAGGGAAGATTAACCAAGTTTACAAAGGCATCTCAATCAGCACCTAAGACTACCAAAATGCAACTAGAAATCAAGCATTTCGTGATTCAAGCATCAACTATTTAACAAGAGCAACAAATATCAAACAACAAAATAGCATTTTACAATTTCTAACTGCAAAACTTCACCACATATACTGTTAACAGAAATTAAAACTATGGCAATTAAAACAGAAATTAAAACAATGCAAATTCATAATTAGCACAACCGAAAATTGGCATCAATGAAAAAAATTACCGCCACAACTGGAATATGGCAGCCGACGATGGGGTAGAGAGAGGCTGATGGCCATATATGGAGAGACCCATGGCGAGAGAGAGAGACCTGACGGAGAGAGCACAGAAGTGAGAAGCGTGAGAAACGGAGTTGTGTGTCTTGCGTGTGTCAACGACCAGAGAGTGCAAAGACATCGACGGCTAGAGAGAAAGAAACATAGGCCAGCGAGGGAGAGAGTGAAACACAGACCGGCGAGAGAGAGAGAAACGCAGGCCCGTACTGACAGAAGTTAACAATAGCAGTATTAAGGAGTACCTTACTTCGATTTCTTAAAGCCGCCATTGCCATTCGAGGCACCTTCATGCGAGAGAAAGTAAGGACGACGGCGATCACCGTGAGGTAATTGACGCGGATATAGGAGTTGTTCTTGCGGATGCGGAGGGTGGCCTCGAAGAATGACTTGAGTTTGGAGAAGGCGGATCTACAAGCGCGACGCTGGGAGTTCCGAAGTGATTTTGATTGACAATATTACGATGAAATCGGTGAGAGAGATATCGATTGAGAATTTGAGGTTGAGTTAGGGATTTTGCTATTCCTATTATCTATTTATATTTTTCTTTCTTAATTTTTAATTAAATGCTTATATATTAAATTTATATGATCTACTGTTACGTGGTCGAAACATAAAAATTTAAAATTTTGGAGTCTTATGATCGAGTTACAAAATTTATAAATTATAATAATTTTTTTAATTTTTATATTTTAGTGTTAATAATTTTTAATATTTTATTTATTAATATATTAGTATCAATAATTTATAATATTTATTTGTTAAAACTAAAAATAATATATATATACATAATTATTGATATTTTTATAAAATGTCAAAAATAAAATATCGTTAAAGATCATTTTTATAATAGTAACACACAACTCAATAAACAACTCAAGTATATTTATAAAACACACTGTTTCAAATAATATATTTTCTAAATGACTATATTACTCTCTCTTCTTTCTACCTTTTCTGGAAGTATTTTTAATTTGAGAAGCTCAATAGGCATTCTTAACAACTTCCCAATGCATGTTGCGGATGGTTTATAACCATAGTGCTTGATTGTATCATCATGCATCAGCAACCCCAAACATTGGGCCACTGTGCCAACCTTGCACTACCGTGCTTCAACAGCCATGAACCTTACCACTGCTCTAGGGTTTGATAAGTTTATGTGAATTAGGAATAAGGATTAGGGTTTGGCATTTCCCAAATTGGGATTAGGATTAGGATTAAGGTTACAGTTTTTTTTTTTTCCTTAATTTCATATATAGTTTTATTTAGTTAAATTTGGTTCAAAGATATATATATATTTTAAATCTATAGCTAATATTTTTCACTATTATAATGATAGGTGGTTTCAACTTATTTCATAATATTAAGAAAATTTCGCTTAGTTTCACCAAACATCAGAGGAGCTTATACTCATTTTCCCACACTAACTTAATTATTTAATGAGTTTAAAGCATCTTAAAAGTAAATATTACCAAGCCCATTTCTCACCATTATGGATGAATCAAGAGGTCCAAATTCCAAAACCTCTGAGTTCTTTGTGTTCATATGTATGTTTAGTATCCCAATGAAATATTGCATTGATTTCATCTTTTCTTGTCAAAATTTTACAGGATTTCTTACTGCATATATACAGATAATTGATAATAAAATTGTAACAAACGAGGGAGACATGAATAATATGCATAATAATATAGTCAACTAGTTTTATTTATTTTTAGTAGCACATACAAATTACTAACAAACATGACAGGAACTTGGATTCAGAGTGTAGAGGGTAATCTTGTTTTCTTCTAAACATAATTATGATTTATTTTATTAAAATGACATTCTTTATTTAATTAGTTCCGCTTGTCCTTAAATAATTAAAAATTTTATTAAATTAAGAGTATTAAGTGCATTTTAATAAGTTTAAATAGCCTCATACACAATATAATTAACAATAGTGATCTCATTTTTAAATTATAAGAATTAAACTGACAATAAACTCAAAAGATTGAGATTTATTAAGTATTTATTCGAATTAGAAAAATAAAAATCTATTTTCATATTAGAGTAAGTTATTTTTATTTTTTTTAATTTTTGGGTGAGGTATATTGGTGTTTGAGATGACTGTTTTACATTCAAATTAACAAGGAAAGTCATTAGAAGGTACCTTGCACTTGAACTCTATTAAAGTTTGTATGTATGTTCTTCAAAGCAAATTGTGCAGATATCTTAACGTCCCATGAAACAATTGAGAGGATTTATGAAAAAAATAAATAAATGAGATTTTACATTTCATTTCTTTTTATTTAATGAGTTATATTCACAATAAAAATTTGAAAATATTATTCAAATAAGTTTGTCCGAGTCACTTCCCTCTCTAAACCGTATTATATACTATTTTCATATTGTAAGTAATCAAATTTTAAAAATTATAATTTCATTAAAATAATAAAAAATTTGTTTATAGTTGGAGTAACTTTCTTTTTATAATCATCCATCACCTTTTCTTATTTTGCTTCACATCAATCAATCTTATATATAAGAATCTACATTTGCTAGACTATACCAAGATATACAGAATCAATCTCAATTCAAAGTAATCACATTCACATTTCACAACCACCACCACTAGCCACCAACCGTAGTAGCCCACTCATCAACATGTTAAACCTCCGCAACATCATCTTCTTTGCTCCACCACAACAACTGCGCACTACTAGAAAAATGACATTTACTGATACTTAGTTTACTGATACTTAGCAAAAAGTATCAGTAATCGTGAACAAATGCACCTATTAACAAGTAGGTATTAGAGGTTATTGATACTAGTGTGTTAATAAATTAAACATCAATAATCACTGACACTAAAGTATCAGAGATAAAAAAAAATTATTAATAGTTGCTTTAGTTTCAACTCGAACCTGAGACTTCTAGAATTTAAAATTTTAACATTTGAAACGGAGACCAACAAGCCATATTGAATTAACTTAATTCATTCGTTTTAAAGATTTTAAAAACAAAAATATAATAACAAAAAGATAAAAAAACCTAAGGTCGATCTCTCTAACTCTCACCCATCTCTCAATGCTTTCCCCCGTCCACTTCTTCGCCTCCCTCCAGTCCGCGCTCGTCCTCTTCCTCTTCCTCTTCCTCTCCCTCTCCATCCTCCTCTCCGAATCCAACGACTGTGGTAATTTCATAAATTACTTGCCCGATGATGAAGCTGTCATTGGCTGAGATGCCGACGAAGGAGGTCTCGATTCGGTCGAGTCCCGAAGAGTTGTGGATCTTTTGAACAGAGAGTTGTCCAGGTTGCTCAAATTAAACCCTAGAGATTTCAGCGACAAGGTTTTATTTATTTATTTTGCATTGAAACTCTTAATAGTCTTTCCAATTTCGATTGATCAATTTTTTGATTGTTTTTGTTGCGTGTTTGATATGTGTAGTGGCTAGTGACGTGTCCTTGCATGAATTTTGGATAGTTTCTTAAAGTATAGGAGCAGATGGTATGATTTTCCATATCGAGGAGCCAAGGGAGTAGTTGCGAGGGTCATTGTAGGGAGCTCGAACTATGCTCGCCGTGTTTTATGCTATTTTATCAAATGTAAGTCTCGATTATTAGTTATGCCAATCCCCTTTCATTTTCAATTTTGGATTGTTTACTTATTGGTCATTCTTTTCGGTGTGCAAATACGCAATGCAGATCTTCCAACGAGGATCCTAGTGCTCGTGATCACTGATAGCCTTAGTTCAAAAGACCATGCAGGTGGGTTAGGGGTTTCCTTGCAGATTTTGTAAAACAGGGTTTTAGTTTTCCTCTCTTAGTTTATTTTATGTAGTTTGAATGGATTTGATAAATGTTTTAATGATGCTTACTAAGT
This sequence comes from Murraya koenigii, assembly GCA_025617385.1. Lineage (NCBI taxonomy): Eukaryota > Viridiplantae > Streptophyta > Magnoliopsida > Sapindales > Rutaceae > Murraya > Murraya koenigii. The sequence goes on from CM046812.1 coordinate 16,804,368, forward strand.
GGATCGACTTCATGAGGATTTTTATTGGCTTTGTGTAACTTTTGCCTAATTATTGTGTGTGAAAGTTATTTCATGGTAATGGTATTACGCTTTCTTTTGGGATTAGGATGAGATATTATTTTGGTTGTCATTTTTTTCTCCAATACACTTTGTTCACTAATTCAAGCATGTAGTCTTTTGCAGGAAAAGAAGTTGCTTGATTTGCCTAAGCTTTTGGACTTATGCGCCATATACGGTCATGAAAATGAAGATCCGACCAGACTTGTCGGTAAGCTTTTTACTCACAAAATTGGTCTATTACTAAGCTAGTAGTTCTTCTTCTCGGTTTTTAATTATATGCTTTTGTTTTTAGGTTGGGAATGCTCTGAAAGCCCAGTGAGAATTCGTGATGGTTTGCACGGGTATTGTCTCAATTTCGGGTATTGTCCGCACAATGCAACGAACGATGCGATGAAATCTTTAGAGGTATACTTTATCTTCTACATATGTTAAGGAGTATTCCTTGTTCCTTTTGGAACTTTTCTAGCGATGTTGAGATTCGATTGATGTCTTGTTAGTTCCTCGTATAACTTGTATCTATATCTTCAGTCGTTGTTGATCGAGCATAAACTCTTTTTCTTTGAATCCATAAGTTCCGAAAATAGATGTGTAAATATATTTTCCTATATGATGGATACTTATTGAACCCATCCTTTGCCTATTTTTCCGTAGCTTAAGCAATTGTAGGCATGAGCATTTTTCTTCATTAATTTTAATTGGAGGGAGTTTGAGATTTATAAGTGCATCCTCGCTCATTTCGCTTAGGGTTGGGCGTCTCTTTGGAGTTAAATCTGTTTAGGGTTGTTCATTATTATTAATATAAATACTCATAGATTTCTTATTATTAAAGAAAAAAAATCCACACACGCACTTTAGGCCTCACATTGGGTCACTATTAGTCATTTCTGGTTCGAAGTTGGCGCTGCAAATTCTTCTGACGGCGTGTTGGATTCTTGGCTTTGGATAATACTCACAAGAGCGAGAGGTGAGTGCAAAGGTGATGTTTGGAAGAAACATGTTGCATATTTATGTTGTTTGTATTCTATTAGTTTTCAATCCTCTAAAATTGTTAATATTGATTTAAGTCTAGATCATATGTGAAATTGTAAAACCTTTTGGATGTTGTTAGTAATCCCGAGATCGTTGGAGCGAGTGTGGATATTACACTGAATATAATTTGATTTACCTAGACTCATGTGAAACTAATTATATTGTTTTAAACTAGATTTCCGAGCTTTCAGCTGATATGTTTCATGTTCAAAAATTCTTAAAGCATGAATTGTTATGATTTTTCAAAGTTACGATGATTGGTGCTGGAAAATTTTAATTTTCAGCAGATGCACTGCCCTTTTAATGTTGTTAAGACAAGGCTGATGGCACGAGGCGAGGTAGGGGTGAGTTAAAGTACAAAGGCATGTGGAGAGGACTCCTGCCCCGTCTCATGAGGATCCCACCGAGCCAAGCCATTATGTGATACGTGGCTGACCAAGTGACTGGTTTTTATAAATTTATATCTTCACAATGCACCCTTATAGCTCTCTGTTTCATTGTTTTGCCTATTCTAGATTATAGTCGTAGCTAGCATGAAGCCATGAATTGCTTGACATTTCTTTTGAGTTCTTAAGGATTCTTTGATTGAACACCGGTTTTTTAGACCGAATCGATGATTCGCTATGCTTGGCATGCTCGGTACATTTGATGTCATTTAGATACTAGTTTTCACTTTCCGAACTTTTCATTTTCGGTTTTTCCTTCAATATAGATAATTTTTGACTAATTTTCCTTGCACTTGAAGGTTTTTCGCTCAATTGATTCAAATTCTGTGAAAGGCTTTCCAGTTGACCCAAGAGATGCTACAAGCTTAGTAAGAACAAGTAATTAAATTTGGTGACTATGAGTAGATGATGATTGATCAACTGACAAATTGGTTACACTGTATCAGAACCTAGTATGTGGAAAGAATGTCCTCATAGACATGAGCATACATACAGCCTATGTTAAGGCAATCCGAGATGCCCAACACTTCATCTACATTGAAAACCAATACTTTATTAGCTCATCATTTAATTGGGATTCTCACAGAGATTTAGGTGAGAACCTTTGTGATAACAAACAAATGAAGGATATAAACACATCAATTCACGTATCTAACTTGAAGCTTCAATATTCTTTTCTTCACCTAGTATTATTTTTTATGTTTCATTGCAAGCATAACTCAATGCAAATGATATATGAAACAATTTACAAGGCTCGGTGGAAGTCTGGACTCGAAAACAAATATGTGCCACAAGACTACTTGAATTTCTTCCGCCTTGGCAATCGCGAGGTATCGAGCGTGGTAGGCGAGTCCTAGATGGTTCGAATGGTTTGGTGCCGTTGCGGGCGCGGAAGTCGGCGAGATGGGGACAAGGCTGAGTAAAGATCTGGCCGTTGGTTTTGTTCTCCTGGTGGTGGTGGTGATGATGATGATTGATCTTGGATGACATGGCGGTGGTGGCGGTTAAGGAGGAAATCCCTAGATTTGATGGTGATGAGCATCGATCGGAGGCGGAGATTGTGGTGAGATCGGATCAACTAGCGAGATTGAGGGACCATGATGATCTATGAGTGTGTGAGTGTGAGTGATGTTGTTGGGCTAGGGCTTCTGTACTTGATGAAATGTTTGAGTTCAGGATTTGTTATTGTTATAATTTTTATAATTAGTTTTTAAAATCTAATGTATAGAATTGATTTTTTCAGATTTTAAAAAATATTAAGGCTATAATACTATAGTGAGTTTAGATTTTTAATATAAAAAATATTGAATTCAGTAATACTATAGTGATACGAACTTTTGACACATAATAATTATTAGTAATTTCTATTATTATGATGTCATAAAATCTGCAATACTATAGTAACAGTAATTTCTGACACTACATTCAAGTGTCAGTATTTTTCTGATTTTCAAATCACTGACACTATTAATAAGTGTCACTAAAAATAATTAGTGATACTATTTTAATATGATTAAAGGCCATTTTTCTAGTAGTTGCTCCACTTCCTCTCTGCTCATCATCGTCTCAAGAAGACTACTACAACAACAACAACAACGAGCGTAACGCTAACAATTTGAATAAAACAAGCTTTTGGGGTTTAAAGAAATGGCAAGAAGAATCACCTGAAGATTTTGAAGATGCATCTGATGATCACGATGATGATCACAGTGGTATGATGCGAGCATGCAGACTGTGGGAACAGGGCCAAAAAAGAATGCAGTTTTAGGCGTTGTAGGACTTGTTGCAAGACTCGCCGGTTTGACTGTACCACTCACGTGCGGAGCACGTGGGTTCCGGCGGCCAAGCGGCGGCAGAATAAGTTGATAACTGGCGGATCTCCTTCATTTCTGAGTTTTTGTACTACTGCTGCTTGTCAGGGTTTGTACAATGGCTTAGTTTTTAATTTGTCTCTTATCTTTATTTAATAATAACTTTACTAACAATATATGTCCTGGGTTTGTTGAATAGTTTAGTAATTTTTTATGAGGGGACCAAATTGTAATTTGATTGACGTGAAACTACAGACGAAAATTTTAAAAAGTCTTTGCCGGGTCAAGTACAGGCACCGGCGGTCTTCCGGTGTATTAGAGTCACTGCTGCCAGTGATGGTGACGATGATGAAGCTGAGGTTGGCTACGTGGCTACTATCAACATCAGTGGCCATGTGTTCAAGGGTTTTCTCTACGATCTAGGAGTCGATGAGAAAAATTTGTTTCCATGTATTCTAGTGGAACAGAAAATAAGGATTCTTCTCCTCCCAATGTTAATCCATCCGAAGCAGCCTCTGGCAATTGAGAATGATTACTTAAAGGTACAACCCATGACACCCTAAAAATATTATCAATCATTTCTATTAGAATGATTATGTTATCTAGATTTGATCGGATATTAATTGTCCAAATTTCTTATTCTTTAGCTATTATATGTTCCAATATTAATGCATACTACCTTGTGGTCCCAAAAATTCATAGCTTTTTTTTTTTTTAATTTTATTTTTTCTGAATTCAATATGCAAATGCTTATGGGTCCAAATTTTTTTTGACTTGTTTGGTCTACAATATACCTAAAGTCAAGTTCTGGTCGATCATTATGCAATTGAAGAATCATTTTCTAAAGTAAAAGGAATGGCCTTCATCCGCATCTCCTTTAAAATGTATTTATAATTTAGCAATGCAACTGATATCGGAATTTTATTTATTCACCGAAGCATGATCTATATCCATCCTTATATTGTAAATTTGTAAGGAAATTGTTTTCAGGCCAATGGAACTTGCAGTGGAACGTAGCAAACTTTGAATAAAGAATTTATATGAAACAACTTTGAGATACTAAACAATTTGAAGCAAAGTTCTAATTACTAATTTCTGCATGGTTCTTCCAATTCTCGGTGTTTGCAGCTTTTAGATAAAGTTGCTAATATACATCTATTTTTTCTCCCTGTCATTACAATTTATGTGAGACAACGTTTTTGTGATTTGAATGTATTTGTGCAACCCCTTCAGTGTGGGGCTTAAGATTGTGTTTTTTTGCTCATTGGGAGGACAAATTTACACTAAATTCAGAATTATGCAGTACTTCTGCATGTTTTGATTCAATTATTGTGAGGACGATTATAAGTTTCCTTAGAATGACCATGAATTTAGTTGTAGTTGTAGATGCATGCAGCTGATCTTTTTCCTAGAACACAATAAGTGATTCAATGATATGCTATCTCAATTTTCATAATCCTATTTATCAATGTAAATGAACAATCAATATTGAGTGTACTGAGATTAGTTTGCCAGAAAGCAATACTTTTAGTAATGTTGGCTTTTTCCAAATGATTAAAAGGTTAATTTTCCTGTCGGTTTCCAAATTCTATCTTACCTACATGATGATAAAATTGTACAAAATATTTGCTTGAGTTTCAGAATGATGTTGAAAATAGTTTTGGAGGAATACAGTTTAATTCACTGACTTTCTTATAGTGAAATTAAGCATACATTGTGTAGCATTTGGAAAATGCATGCTCCAACTTAAATTTTTCGAACTTCAGACATTATATATGATTTCTGTTTTTAGAAATTATATGATCATTCAACATGTCCAAGCATTTTACAATGTTTGTGGACTTTGATCCCCCCACGAGTTGGATTAAGACTGAGACTAAGCCATCTAGAATTCATTCGTCATTTTGTTGTTGCCCAGTAATGAAAATCTTAAAACAGTATCTCTGTTACTAGCTTATGCATGGAGAGCTTGTTTTAGTAAACACAAGGTTGATTTTCGTTCTTTTTTCAGTTTCAATGCGGATTCACAATCTTTTGTCTAACAGAAAAGTTTATGATATGCCAGGAAATGAAATAGATCGACCTCCATAGACACAAGCTGGAGCACTGAATAAGGACATCGGTAACATTATATGAAGCTTGGTAGGCACAATGTTATGATAGGTATATGTAGTTTAAGCCATAAGAATTACTTCACGTGTAATCAATGATCAAACTCTCATCTCCGTTTCAAACAGAAAATTGATGTAAAGAATTAAGCTGTCAACTTTAGAACAATTTTTGATGAACAAGCTTTCTTCTGTTGTGCACTTGTGCTATCACTCCCATGTACTATCAATTACCCACCTAGGGTGGGGAGAGAGAGAAATAGAAAGAGAGTGAAATAGTGGAGAGAGTAGGACCTAGAGAATACTAAAGAGAATTTCTGGCGATTTTGAAGGTTTGTAGAGATATAAGGGATATTGGAGGTAGGTAAATTCATTTATAAGGGATATTGGAGGTAGGTAAGTTTGGCATCGAGGGCTAGGCCTACAGAGTTTATAGTATTGGTGGGTGAATTCAGCTGTATTTTATTTGTTTAATTAAAACATTTATTCTCTTTAGTAATTTTATTTATGTACATTTTAGTAATATAAAATATAATTTTAAAAATAAGGGTGGAGAATATTTTTGTGAGTTCAAATAATTTCAATGTAAAATTGATCAAAATAATGTTAATTGAAATAAAATCTTTCTAACTAATGCATTTTAATTTCTTTTTAATAAAATAATCAATTTTTCAAAATAACTATATATATTTATTTTAAACAGTAAATATTTTTCAAAATTAACGCATGCAGGGGGAACATTCCCCAACCATCATTTCTGAAGGTGCGGTTAGATCCAAACATCTGTTGTTCATGGCGGTAGTTTTCCAATAGCCCCCTCTCCTATTAGCAAAGCTACACTTGAAATAGAAATACCCTCTATAACAGACTTAATAGAAATACCCTCCATAACATGCTTATACTTTCTGGCCATACAGCCTACTAATGCAACTAGATAGGAGTAGCAGATTAATAGAATAAAATGAATATTAGATATTGTTAAGATCGAAGCAACCCAAGTTATGTTCTAATCAAAGGATAATTAAATTTCGTTCTAATTTAAATAACTTAACGAGATTTTAGTAACATTTTACATTGAGATTAAATGACGATCAATTCAAACATTTTTACAATAGATATTTTGATAAATTATCTCAAAACATGCATTTGGCAGCAGCCCGCATAATATAGTTAGTAATTACTCTGCATAAATTTACTGCTGCCCATATTTAGCAGTTTTGGAAGTTGGTGCACCACAACGTAGATTTTGGCGCATTAGTTTTTGCTTCATACATACATACATACATACATATATATATATATATATATATATATATATATATATATATTAATAGTTAACATAAAAACACATTTATTATTTAATATCATACTGTATTATAATATCAATTTATATTATAATCTACCTTTCATTTTTATCTTTTTATAATATGATAATTAACAATAACAGTAAAATTATATTATATAAATTTTTATTTATTTTTTAAGTTTTATTATAATATTATATTATTTAATAAGACTGCAGTATATTATTTTATATAATATATTATCTTATTTATATATATATGTTAATTATTATTAATGTTCAAAATTTTAACCATAAGTCTAGGGTGAATCGAAGTTCTACTTTCGGTTAAATATTTACAGTTGTAGTCCTCCATTGAGGAGGATTTCAATAATACAAAAATGCACTAGCAGTAGTTCGTGGTGGTCAGTGATGATTTATGCATTTGCCGGTTATTTATTTTATTTTTATTTTTAAATTTAATTAATAAAAATATAATATAATAAAAATATAAAATAATAATAAATAGACATAATATTATTATATAAAATACAATACATTGTAAACTAAACATTGTATAACAATAATATAATAAAGTGTTAATACAATACAAGTTAATATAATGCATCATCATTAAACAATGTAATACAATATGTCAAACGCACCCAAATGAATAATAAAAGAGGAATTTTTATTAAAACAGTGACAAGATCTCTATATTTATAATAGAGTAAATTTACTTTCTTAAATTAACTTTTAAAAAAAACTAAATCATAATTAAAGTAGAAACAAAATAGTTAAACACATCATTCATAAGATACTAAAAAATTAAAAATATCAAAAGACTAAAATAATAAAATTTTAAGGGCTTGGTCAATACCATATTTAGGCCTTTGTTTTTATTTTTTATTTTTTTGAGAATACATATATAATACATGTTCGGTTAAACATTTACCTTCCATACCATCTCGGTTGTTATTCTCCATCTTTGCTGCAATTGAGTTGCTTCTCTACTACTACAGCAACTCATCGTCTTCACGGATGAGATTATAGATAAGGATAACACAAGTACGTGGAATAAGGAATATTAAGATCCTATTCAAGTTCACATTAGCTCTTGTCGCATTAGACTTGTTACAAGAGCTAATGTAAATAAGTTAAAAGAATCACTTAATAGGCTGATTCAAGCAACTTTGGGATTAATCAAATTCATGGATGCTCATTGAAGAAATCTCACAGAATATTCATGATTCAAGCTCTTAAATTTTCTGAACATTCAAATCCATGAAATCAACGCAATATAGAAGAAATATATACTGCTATATTTTTAGATAGTGTTTTCATTTTTAAAAGATATAACAAATAAGTTATTTCCATTTTATTTAATAAGAGACAAGAAATTAGTTATTTTCATTTTATTTATTCATTTAAGATACTGTTCCTTTTTATTAGATTAATATTATAATTTATTTGTTTAGATTAACATTCTGATTTGATTTTGGATTAGGATTTGTTTTCGATTTTAGATTAGGATTTAAGCTAAAAAATATCTAGTGCAATTATGACCAAGATTTGTTGTAACTTATATATATACTTGTATTCAATAAAAGATGAATGAAATTTTCATACAATTTACTTGAGAGTATAATTCTCTTAAGTTCTTTAACGAACTTTTTGAAACTTATCGGATTTTTCATGATGTTCAACACTTGATTTGTCAATTAGAATATCTATAGCAAACTAAGGTTCATGCAATAAGTCGCACTTCCATCTAATTTCTGAATTTAGAATCGATCTTGAAGCATGATTTGATTAGAGTCTCATAAGTTTTTGGCGAGTTTCCTATCAGTTGGTATCAAAACAAGGTTCTAATCAGGTTTTATTTATCCTTACTTTAGATTTTGTTTCTTATCTTGTTTATACCGATTCATATAAAAAAAGTTATAAACAGTGCCGCATAAATAGTACTACATGAACAATATTTTTAGGGTTTTTTTTTTCCTCAATTTTGTATCTTTGTGGTTTATTTCTTTAATACATAAATTTTAGCAATTCTTTACCCTAAATTCATTCAAATTTCAGTTATTTAGCGTTGTACAAAAAAAAAAAGTAGATACTGAGAACAAAATAATTTTTTTCAATTTTCATTATCGTTGTCTTATAGTATCCAATTGGGATTTTTCATTTAGTGAAAATTTTTGCCCGAAATTTTGGTATTTTGTGCTTTCAAAACCTTTCATATGTGTTCGTTGTATTCTCCCATTTGAAACTCGAATCTCTTTAGTATAAACTTTGTAAATTACTTCTAGAATCTTAATATTGGTTTGATTAGGTTTTTAAGAACTAAGAAATAATTATTACGAGTGAAAAAATACAAGAGAGTGTGAGCATATTAGAGGGTAAAAGCTCAAAAACATTTTGATTGAAACACGAATGGAATTGAGTGAATCATTCTCTTGAGTGAAATACGTGAGGGAGTACAACTTTTTACATGATTTCAACTATGTCTCAAAATGAAGAATAAAGCACAAATGTAGATAATTAACAACTAGTTGTTCAAAAATTTCAAATTCAAGCATTAATATGAGAGATAAGTCAAATAATGAGAGCTGAATTAGAGCAGATACATGAGCTTTTAGATCAAGTATAGAGCGCATGTGCAAGACAACAACAGCACATTCCCCAAACACATAAAAGGGAGAGAGTTATCTAGCTATAGAAGAGTTTGATGACTATTCTATAAGTAATTATAAAAGAGCCAAAATTCAAGATGATGGTGTAAGTAACATAATATCAAGATCTCATTTTTTCAAGTTAAATCCAATCTCAAAGCATACCTTGAATGAAAGAAGAAGATAGAGTTTTTATTTGACTGCCATAACTATTCCGAGGCGAAAAAAGTAAAATTGACTATGATTGAATTTTCTAACTATGTTATTACTTGGTAGGATTAGCTTGTTATAAATATGAGGTAGAATGGGAAACGCCATGTTGAGACATGAGATGAAATGAAGACGTTGATGAGATGGAACTTTGTACTTAGTCATTACTATTGAGGCTTGTACCAAAAACTACAAAGTCTTACCTAGGGTAGACGAAGCATGGAGGATTACTACAAAGAAATGAAGATTACTATGATTAGAACAAATGTGGTGGAAAACGTAGAAGCTACCATGACATAATTCTTAAATAACCTTAATCAGGAGATTACAAATATAGTTGAATTGTAACATTATATGGAGATTGATGAGATAGTCCACAAGGCCATTAAGATTGAGCAGCAATTCAGAAGCAGGGCCAATACCCATGTAACTCCAAGCTCGAGTTCCACTTCATAGAAGATGGGCTATGTGAAGTGAGACAAGAGACCGCAAATATCTATTGGACCTAAGCCAAGATTCGATCTCTTCAAGCCCAATTCATAAGGTAACATTCAGACTCATACTATTAGGAGTCATGACATTAAGTGTTTCAAATGTCATGGAAAAGGACACGTAGGAAGTGAATATGTTGCAAGATAATGGTGAGATTGTAATTGAAATTGATGATGAGACAAAAGATAATAAAATGCCAAAATTAGAGGACATTAAAGATGAAGAATATGCAGCTCATGAAGAATTAACTTTAGTAACTAAGAGAGCTTTGAGTATGCAAGTGAGAGAAGATGAAGCAGTTCAACGAGAAAACATCTTTCATATTAGTTATTGTGTTCAGCACAAAGTATGTCGTATGATTACTGATAGGGAAGTTGTACTAATGTTACTAGCACTATCGTAGTGGAGAAGTTAGGGCTTCCAATACTTAAGCATCCACAACTATACAAACTGTAGTACTTGAATGATAACTTTGAGGTAAAAGTGAACAAACAAGTACTAGTGTGTTTTATGATCAATAAATATAAAGATAAAGTGTTATGTGATGTAGTACCAATGCAAGCTAGACATTTATTACTTGAGCGTCCTTGGCAATTCAGAAGACGTATGAAGCATGATGGTTTCACCAATAAGTATTCATTTGAGTTTAATCAACTTAAGATCACTCTTGCTCTATTAACACCAAAGCAGGTTTACGAATACCAAGTAAGCTTACATAGAGATAGTGAGCCAAAAAAAAAAAGAAAGTGAAAATCAGAGAGAGGTTGAGAAAATAAAAAGAGAAAATAAAAGAAAATCGAGGTCATTGAAAGGAAATTTGAGAGAAAACAAAACAATTTTTATACAAAAGTGAGTGAGATAAAAAGAACATTGTTTTCAAATTAACTAATGATTGTACTTTTGTTCAAAGAGGTGTTTATGAACACTAACGAACTTGACCCTACTTTACCTACTTCTACTATTTTCCTAATGTGGGAGGGACGACCAATTGATTACTTTAATGAGAAACTAAGTAGAGCAACCTTAAACTACTCTACTTATGATAAGAGGCTATATGTGTTAGTTCAGACATTGGAAATATAACAGTATTTTCTATAGCCTAAGGAGTTAGTAATTCACACTAATCATGAATCTTTAAAATATCATAAAGGCCAATATAAACTAAACAAGAGGCATGCTCGTTGTGTATAATTCATAAAGATGTTTCTATATATCATTTGTTACAAGGTAAGGAAAATGTAGTTGTAGATGCACTATCCAGCAAATATGTTCAACATTTCTTGCTAAATTACTTGATTTTGAATATATTAAGGAATTGTATGCAAATGACATGAATTTTAGTGTTAAATACCAAAATTGTAAAAATTTTGGGGTTGGTAAGTACTTTAAGCATGATGTTTACTTATTTCAAGATAATAAGTTGTGTGTGGTTAATTATTCTTTAAGAGATTTGTTAGTGAGAGAATCTCATTGAGTAGGATTGATAAGACACTTTAGAGTTGTAAAGACTTTAGCCATTTTGCAAGAACACTCTATTAGCCACATATGAAACGAGATATTGAAAGACTTTGTGGTAGATGTGACACTTGTAGGCAAGCTCGATCAAAAGTACAGCCCTATGGTTTATACACCGTGTTACCAATACCTAATGTATCTTGGACTTTATGTCAAGTTTACCTAGGTCTAAATGAGGAAAATACTCAATTTTTATGGTTGTTGATAGATTTTCTAAGATGGCACATTTTATTCATATAACAAGACAGATAATGCTTCAAATATTGCTGATTTATTCATTAGGGAGATTTTAAGGTTAGATAGTATGCCAAGAACAATAATTTCTAATAAGGATGCTAAGTTCTTGAGTTACATTTGAAAGATTTTATTGTCTAAGTTAGGGACTAAGTTGTTGCTTTCAACTAGATGTTACCCTCAAACAGAGGTTGTAAATAGAACTTTATCTATTTTGATGTGGGCAATCATTAAAAAGAATATTAAAACTTAATAGGATTGTTTGCCATATGTTGAGTTTGCTTAGAATCTTTATGTTAATTTTACTACTAAGTATTCACCATTTGAAATGTTTTATGGTTTTAATCCTTTAACTCCATTGCTTGTTTCTAAGCGTATTAACTTTTATAAAAAGAAAAAAGATGAAATTGTTAAGTAGATACATGAAATGGTGAAGTTCAATATCAAGCGAATAACTAAGCAATAAAACAAGCCAATAAAGGATGACACAAGCTAGCTTTTGAACCCGACACAAGGAATGGTTTATGGAATAAAGGAAATCTAATTTGTTATCTTGAAAGGATTGGTCTTCGAAAGGGATAGTCCATTCCAAGCCTTGGAATGGATCAACGACAATGCATACAAGCTGGATTTGCCTAGTGAGCACAATGTAAATGCTACTTTTACTGTTTCTGATTTAAGTCCTTTTAATGCAGATGATGATTTGAGGACAAATCTTATTCAAGAGGAGGATAAAGATATCAAGAGGAGATTGTGGATAAAGATGACACAAACACTTATAATAAGACATTTACATATCTTATTCAAGTTCTCGTCGAACCTATTACAAGAGCTTGTGCAAAAAAATTCAAAGAAGCAATTAATTGGACTGATTCAAATAACTTAGGATCAATTAAATTCTTGATGGCTCATTAAAGAAATCTCACAGGATATTCAGACCAATCAATAGGTGATTCACGCTCTTGAATTTTCTGAACAATCAAATCCATGAAATCGGAGCCATATGGAGAAAAGATATGCTGCTATATTTTCAGATAGTGTTTCTATTTTCAAAAAGGCAATAAATAAGCTATTCTCATTTTATTTAATCATAATAGGCAAGAAATCACCTATTTCCATTTTATTTAGTTATAAGATACTTTCATTTTTTATTAGATTAGGATTTCTGATTTATTTAGGATTTTTTTTTATTTGTTTAGATTGTGATTTTGATTTGATTTTGGATTAAGAATTGTTTATGATTTTAGATCAAGATTTATGGCAGGAAATATCTAAAATAATTATGACCAAGATTTCTTATAACTTATATGTATACTCATATTCAATAATAGAGAGGAATTAAGTTTTCATGCAATTTACTTTAGTATAGTTATCTTTGGTTTTCAAACGAACTTTTTGAACTTATCGAATCCTGTGGCGTTCAACCTTTGACTCATCAATCAGAATATCTATAATTGTGGCATCACATACAAAGATTCATACTTTATTAAGTAACAAGTTGCGATTCCAGTCAATTCTTAAATTTATAATCGCTTTAGAGCCTAATTTGATTATCGTCATGCCAGTTCCTAACTAGGTTCGTATCATCAGTTGCTGCTATGTCATCTCCTTCGTTACTGCTCTGTCTCTATCGTTACTGCTTCATAATTTTTTATAATGTAACTTTATAGTTAGATAATGTCATTTTTAGTTAGACAATGTATTTTTTCTATAACTTTATACTTATAGTTAATAATGTAACTTTGTCTCATGTAATTTTTTTATAATTATTTTGTTTAGATTATTTATGGTATGTTTGTATATGTATTAGTTAAACAATTATTTTCTAATTAATAAATATGTCTTAAATGTTTAGTAAATATTATTTTTAAAAGTAATACTATGGAATATATATTTATTTTTATTACTTTTAATTATGTCTACTGAATACATTTTTTTTGTTTTAAAATATGAGATATAGAAAATTGTACCAGACACTCATTTAAAATTAAAAAATAATTGTAAAACACTATTTTTTTTCTCATTGTTATTTTTGAAAAATACTAATTCAGAAACAAAATGCCTTAGAGTCTTCTAAAATGGTCCTCACTAGAAGATAACATCTAAGGTGAACAATAAAACACATCTAAGCCGTGCTTTATCAAGTGAGACGAAAATGGAGGTAAAATGACACACCTGATATGCAAAAGGACAGAAGGCAGAAGCAGAAGGCATGTAAAATATAATAATACTCGTAGGCATGAATAACCTAATTAACCATATCTGTAACATACTGACAATCAAACAAAACATGCACGCCGTGCAGACAATTGATTAACTTTAGGCAATGTGCACGCCACATAAAAATTTTACCCTTAGGATTGGAGGCAGCTGTAATTGCCAAAGATTTGACTAGAAAGTTGTTGGCCTCGATAAATAGCCTGCAGCCTCTGTCTTCCTATTCATTGATGACTAATAACCAAACTTACCACTTCTGGGTACTTCGAGGAATTAATTATTTAGGGATGATTTGATTTATTGTACCCTTCATTGTCCCTTCTAAAATGCTTTGAAATGTGAGTAAGGAAATACTTAAGTAATGTTTGGATTTTTTTTCTAAAATTTAAATGGGTCTGAATTTAAATATTTAAATGATATATTTATTTATTTATTTAATACTGAATATATGAAATATCTTACTTATTTTTATAAATAAAAATATCTTAAATATTGTTATTTGACGTTTATGTCTTTATAAATAAAAAAATAATTAAGTTTTATAATTTAAGAAATAAATATATTTTATAGAGATGATTTTGTAACATATGTACTTACTTCTCTTGCAGACCTTTTTTTCCATTTAGATAAAACTCACAAAAGTTATTTTTTCTATTCAGATATAAATATTCAAAAATCAGACATAAGTTATAAAAAAATTAAAAAAAATATGAAATTAATAAAATTTCAGACATCATACATTTAATAAACAACTCCTTAATTTATTGAAATATAAGGGTTTTATCATTTTTAATTTTGTTTGACAATAATGACACATTTTACCTTAAATTTGTATTTGTTTTATTTTTTCATAACATCACGTTATCAATTTACAACATTGCTCCGTAGGGGTCGGCGTTCAGATCGATTTTACTAGAATTGGGTTGAGACTTGAAACCCGTTTAGGTTTCAAAACTGATCATGTTGTATTTCGGTCGGGTTCAACCCGAAACCGAATAGTCAACCTGATTAGGTTAAATAAAAATTTTAAAAATAAATTAAAAAACTCATTTCCTAAATCCTAACCCTAACACATCACAACTCCCACACTTTTCAATCGCCTCCTAACTTCTTCTCCATCATTTCTTCTTCTTCTCCTTTTCATCCACTACTAATATCATCTTCTTTTCTTCTTCATATTTTAATTTTCTTTTTCTTCTTCTCCAGCTCTTCTTCTCTTTTTCTTCTTCTTTTTTCCTTCCTCTACTGTCCAACATCTTCTTCTTCTTTTCTTCCTCCACTACCAAATATTTCTTTTTCTTTTCTAATCTCCCATTAATTAATTGTTAGTATTTCTTTCAATTGTTAGCTAATAGTTAATTTTTAATTTTCTTTTGTTAACTGTTTGTTTTTTTTTTTTTGTTATTTGTTAAATATAGAATTCTTTATGTTAACTAGTTATTTTGTGAATGAGATTATGAGAGATTTATTTGATACTTAATTAATTGAGTTTTAAATGGATACAAAATTAGGATTTCTAATTTAAATGAACTCGAATTTATAACCTGAACTGAAATTGGTTTGGTTCGGTTTGGGTTTACATTTTGAACTCAATTGGGTTGAATTCTCCAAATCAAACTAATTATAACCCAAACCAAAACCCGAATAGCTTGAACCGAAACCCAAATTATCCACCCATATGCCCCGCACAATATTAAATGACAACTAAAATAGTAATTTTTATTATGATTTTACTACATAGTTTGCCCTTCTGAGTAGATAAAGCAAATGAGTTTGGTCAGGTTGGGTTAGACCCAAGTGATTTGGAGTGAAGCTTGAACTCGCTCTTTGGGTTGAGCTTAGTGTCACGGGATGAGTGATTTGTGCAGCAAACTCGTGCGGCACTTAGACAATCTTTGTCGAAATGTTGCTAAGTAAGCCTTTGATTTTCTCAATATCTAAGCCAAGAGGTTTCCGAAATGCTAAAGAGAAGAGAGCTATAGAACAATTTAGCCAAATGTGAAAATTGTATTACTTGAGCAAAATATTACAAAAGAGCTTTACAAAAGTGCTTGAGATGCTTGGATGCTTGGTTGCTTGGTTGATGCAAATGGCAAATGCTCACCCATATTTATAGGGAGGCTTGCCTAATTCTAGAAAATTCTAGCCTAGAAAATTCTATATACATGTGACTAATTCTAAAGAATTCTAGAATATGTACAAGTGTGCTAGAGTTGCTGGAATTTTGCAGAACTATCCGGAATTGGGCTAAGCTAGCACATCTTAGCTTATTTCCTTAGGCTATTTTGGGCTATAATTGCGCGGCTCGTAACATTAGGCTCTTTTAAGCTAGATTTTCACTTTTTAATAAAAAATTAATATCTATAGATAGGGAAATAAACCCTTTTCATCCTTAAGAAATGTAATAACTCATTTCATCCATATTGTTTAAATAATGACTTATTTAATCCCCATTTTTAATATAATTACCTTTAATTTATTGAATGATTTTTTGAGGATAAAATAAGATTTTTAATTAAATAAATACAAACTATTTAAAATATAAATCTCAAGGACAACTAAATAATATCTAACTTTTTTAATAAATTTAAAATTTAATGATAATTTAATAAAATAAAAATAAAACTAAAGGTTATGCTATATACGTGAGTGTGTTTGTGTGAGTGTGCTAATTAAATTTTTTTAATCAAGTCAACTAAATGTTTTATATAACAATAATAATTTTCCAATTAGAAATCACTATTTATATTAAAATAAGGTATAAAGTAAAAGATAAATAGTCATATACTGTGCCTTTTATTCGTAGTATTTTAAATATGTGTTTTTATATCTTTAGTATGAATTTTTTTAAGTAAATAAAAGAGTTTGCATTTACTTTTGGTAAAATAATGGTATAGATTAACTATTTATTTATTTATTTATTTATAATGACTATATAAAGGTATGGGACAAGTTAAAGAAAAAAGGAAAAAAACTCACTCTATGTGAAATATATTTTTCTTAAATATATATTTCAAATATTATTTAGTGTTATTAATTTTTATTATTAGTGTTTATTCATTAAATTATCTATACATTTTAAATTTATATAGAAAATTAGATATTATTTAATTATGTTTAAAAGTTTTATTTTAAAATAGTTTATTCTCAAAAAATTATTTAGCAAATTAGAGATAAATTTATGCAAATGTGTTTTCAATTATTATTTAAAAAGTATGAATGGAATGAGTTATTATTTAATTAATAAAGATAAAATGAGCTACTGTATAAGACCCTAAAGATGGAAAAAAAATTTCTCCTTTAAATAGTGAAAAAAATAAATAATTAATTTGTAAAACATATTTTGTGCTGCCTTTAAGATTGTAATAGCACCGAAAAATATCAAAGTCCGAGATCAAGGATCTCATTTCCTTTTCCTTTTCTTTTTTTTTGAAAAACTAAAATTAATTATCAAATATGTGAGCAAAGCTTAAGACTTCTAAAATGTTTTAAGAGTAATCATCAAATTCGCATCTTCGCTGTCAAAGCTAGCGATTGAATTCACTTGTAAAAAATAATTAAAAATAAGATAGTTCATGCCTTTTTTGTTTTTTTAATGGAAACCCAAGTTGGCCTTCTTCTATACTAGGCTGAATTTGGGGTTTTTAATATCTAATAAGTGAAATGACATATACACTTTTAAGATTTAAGAAAATAGTAACAAGCACTGATCAAGTTTTTAAAAAGAAATACTAAAACCTCATTTTAATCATAATACTCTTTATTTTTATTATCTGTAAAAAATTTGACTTTAAATTTTTTAATAAATACAAATATTATATAAATAATATAATCCATGTTGTAGACTAACAATATTAAAATATTTTAACGTTTAAATAAATTTAGGGTGGGATATTTCCAGCCCATTAATTGTGTAAACCCACCCCACTTATAAAAAATATTTACAATAAATTCTCAATATTTTTAATAAATACAAATCAATATAAATATTTGTGTACTTAATCAATTAAATCATTCTTATGTTCTTCTACTTAATTTTTTTTACCATTAAGGTTGATTTAGTATAAGTTCCATTATATTATTTTGCCTTTATGACATAAAGTGACTAAATTGTCTGAAGAAATATGTGTTATTATATCTAATATTTTAGGTACTTAATTTTAGATCTTATAATTTAACTTTTAAATGACATCTAATTTTTAATATTTTAGATGTAATTACCTAAATTTGATTGCCTAATAATATATAGAGTATTGTCTCATGAAGTCATTATATTAGTTTAATTAAAGCTTGATAAAATAAAAGAAAATATTGAAGTTAAAGAAAATTTTTGGTATTTTAAACTTTTAAGGGTAGTATTGTCAATTTAAATTTAGACTAAAACAATATTAGTAGTTAAATAAAATAAAAATCTAAGTCACAACAAAATAAATTAAAATACCACAAAAATAAATTAAGATAGAATTAATTGATTAATTCTTCATAATTCTTCTTTATTTGAAATGATAATGTAAACATTCTATAATTACTTTTTACAAGTGGGGTGGGATTATGAAATTTATGAGGTGGAAATATCACCACCCTAAATTTAAATGTATAAATTATTATATTTATTTTAATAATATATATAAGTATTTACTGTAGAGATTTTAAGTAAATATTAGCATTAAATATATTTTACAATTTAAAAAATCTCATATACTAATAATGTTAAAATTAATATTTTACATAATACCCAAAATAATTTAAATTTGAATACATTTATTATAATGTTATGTTTCTATTTATTGCAAAATTTATTTTAATATAATAAAATATATCTAATAGATTGTAAAATATTAAAATATTTTAAAATATATATTACTACATTTATTTTAATATTATATTTTATTTATTATAAAATATTAGAGTCAATTTTTTTGAACAATAGAGGTAAAAGATATTATGGTAAACTTGATGTCATTTTTGATAATTTAAGGGTATTAATGACTATTTTCTCAAATTTTCGGGTGTACATATCCTTTTCCTAATCTAATATAATCTAATATAATCAATCAAGTCTAAACCAATCTAATTTTTGTGAAATTGACATATTGATTGTATTGGATTTGATTGCAAAATAAAAAATCCAAAGTTATTGCAATCAAATCCAAAGTTATTGGATTGATTTATAGATCTATGTGTTCAAATCCAATATAAACCAATCTCACCAATTAATTTTTATTTTATTGATTTATTTATTAAAAAAAGTTACATTAACTTGCTAAAAAAATAAAATCTAATTTTCTTAAAAATTTAATTTTAATTTTTCTAATTGTAGGTATACAATATAATACAAAGTACAGACTGCAAGTGCAACTAATGTTTATTTTCAGTATTTAAATTTTAATCGTTCTTTTAAATCATAAGATAATAAATATATGAATCACAAAATATTAGAGAAGTTGATAATTTTTTTTTAATTGTTAGTAATTAGAATTCTAGTTAGCAATTGACGAATTTTTTGTAAATTTTTATTTTAATTGAATTGATAGGATTCTATTAAATTAAAATTGACTTTTTATTAGCTCAGATTACATTGGAATTGAATCATTAATTAGAACAAATTGGATCTAAATATAATGGATATGAACCATTGAACACCCTTAGACTGGAGTAGGCTAGACTATATTTACTAAACCTAAGTTTTTTTTTTTTTTTAACCGTCCCTTTATTTCTATAGCTGATGAAATTTACATATTGGTGTAGATAGACATTTTCTTTAACTATTAGGGTTAAAGAGGTCCAATGGGTCAAGCGACATGAAGCATGGCATGCATTCATCCAGCACAGCATAATATAAGCATGCTTCGGTAGGTCACGCAACATGTGCATGTCAAGTTGGGCTCGACTTAAAGTTTTAGGCACACGAACTCTAAAAGCATAGTATGGTTTGAGATGTGCCAAATCATGATACGAGGAAATTCAGTAATATGCGTGCTTTGAATTTTATGACTTAATTTTAATTGAATTACATTAATATATTTTTTAAATAAATGACATTAAATTGAACAAAATTAAATCTAATAGTGTTTTTTTTTTTTCCATTTCAATTGAGTTGAATTTGCGTTATTCATTAAAGTTTTGTTGTTTTAAATTATAAATTAATTTCTAGTTATTAATTAAATTTTAATTGAATTATTAAATTTCCTATTGTTTGTTATGTTGTCTTACTATTATTGGTGTTATGTTGTGCAAATCTACTATTTTTTTAAATATACTTTAAGTCAATAAATTAATCCACTTATAAAAAATTAATGAAAAATATTCTAATTTTTAATGGTTTTTATTTTCTTATAAAATTTATATTTTAGAAAATTTAAATGATTGAACTTTATATGAGCTATTTAAATTTAGTGAAACTTTGATAAATTAATAATATTGAGACAATGAAAAATCTATTGATTTAGTGAATATTAATTCATCAATAAATTAATAAAGGAAAAAATATATATACACCCACAATGTTTGAGAACATATCACCAATACCCCCATGTTTTAAAAGGGATACCAAGACCCACTTTTGATCATAATACTCTTCATCTCTATTATCCCAAAATAATTACTTTAAAATTTTTAATAAATACAAATATTATATAAATAATATAATCTATGCAATAAACTATCAATATTAAAATATTTTAATGATTTTAAATATGTAATTTATTATATTTATTTTAATAACATATTTTTATTTATTGTAGACATTTTAAATAAATAAATATTAGTATTAAATACATTTTAGAATTAAAAAAATTCACATACTAATAATATTAAAATTATTATTTTTCATAATATTCAAAATAATTTAAATTATAACAAATTTATTTTAATATTATGATTCTATTTTTATAAAATTTACTTTAATATAAAAATATATATATAATAAATTATAAAATATTAAAATATTGAAATTAGTTTAAGATATATATATATATATATATTATTATATTTATTTAATGTTATATTTCTATTTATTATAAACATTAGAATCAAAGTTTTCTAGAATAATAGAAATAAAGAGTATTATGGCTAAAAGAGAATGTTGGTATCCCTTTTAAAAAATATGGGGGTGTTGGTGACCATTTTCTTAAAACATAGGGTTGTAAATGTTATTTTCCTTTTTCATTAATAAATTATTAATTTATGAAGATACTCCTTATTTTAGAAATTTTGATTATGTTCATAAGAATGATTTACCTTGATTTGGTATTTATTGTGTTTTATTTAAAAAGCAGTTAGTTGCCTTAAAATGGTAACAATAAGATTTTTGTATAATTTCTATAGAATATCTTTCACGCGATAAAAGATCCAAAGCAATATTAACAATCAATAATTTCTTCTTGTAAAACAACAACACTAACTGAAATTTCTTTTCGAATTATAAAATGTTAGAGATAATTCAAGTCGAATCAATTTCAAAAAGCAACATCTGAAACATATTTTACAAAAATCATATAGGCATATAGTTTAGTTTCAAATTATATAATTATTACTTTACATACTTGGTGGGAGCTATGAAAGAAATAAGAATTTGATGTTGTATGAAACTGCATACAAATAGCAAAAAGCTGTAGATTGACATTGAAAAAGTATGTATGGGAAAATTATTGACATAAATAACTAATTGCTACTTACATTATGACCTTCTGTACATAATAATTCATGTCAAGCGCAGATTCACTTCACCTTCTGGGAAAGAAGTTTAGGTACAAAAAGAATCAATGCTAGTAACACTTGGTTAATTCATTTTTACAATAAACAGGCTTCAGCAACTCTAGTTATGACATAAATCTATACTATACCTTGTATGTGTGAGCTAACAGAGATGATCAAAAAGGGAAACTGCAATTATATATGGCAAAAGCAGGAATTTCAGGCAGCCTTAAATTATCCTCTGCAGCGATGTCAACGGGCCAAAACTTTAACCAGTAAATATTCTCATCTTTATGTAAAAGGGTAAACTGACAACATGGATGGCCAATGATTGCATGTTGAAGACTTTGGTCAATTCCACATCTATCATGTGTCCTCTACAAAAGCTCTGTAAATGAAATCCCGAAAGCGTCTTGAGTATTGCCTCGGATCAACGGCCGAGATTGAAGTTGGATCGTATTGCATTGATTTGTATGCATGCTCAAGTTTTTTGCTAATATCATAGTCTTGTAGTATGTCTATTATGCCGAAGTAGAGGATAACATCATATAATTCACCAGTTGGTTCTCCAATCAGTTGAGTTTCACAATCATTGCGTCTCACCGTCTGCTCAACTCGGGCTGGCATGTTCGCACCTAACTTAATGGAAGCCCATCTGCTTTATGCAATCAGAAAAGAATGAACAAAGACTTGTACTGGATATCAAGATATTACATCCTAGAATAGTGAAAGACTTGGAATTCAAAATATTCATACTAGATTGTAAACAACTGGTTGGAAGCGAAGTGATGCAAAAGTCAATGTAAAGTAAACTGAATAGTTGATAATGGGTTTGGGAAACAACATTAATCATTTTAGAGTTCATTCATAACTCAAGAACAATTTCTAATGGTTTTATTTGGTATAAGAGTATTGAAATATGCAATTGGTTACTGAAGTATAATTCAATGCGGTATAACTACAACTTTACCAAGAAAATCAGGAATTTTAGCTCAGTGTTTATGAATTGGTATTACCGAGTTGGATCCAGAAGAAGCTGGTCCATGTCTACTCTAGAAAGGCGAGGTGCTGTTGGTTCATTATCAAGTTCTGCATTTCCTGTTAATCAAGTGAAAATATAGTTGTATTGTTCATGTTGAAGAAATAAATAGGAAATGCTGATGTGACTAGAATAACCTCTAGGAGTGCGAGCTCCAGAATTACGAGGAGGTGTGGGACAATCTCTATATGAAACAGCTTCTCTGAAGTGAACACCAATCAGAAGACTGTAGTCCATTATTCTCTCTTGTTCAAGAAAGTCACAGTCCCTGTCCACTTGCCTGCAGAAATGAAGATCAGCTTACAAGTGAAACAAACCACTCTGGAAGTCTCTTCCATAATTGAAACTTCACACACACACATCTAAATATAAGAAAACAATGACATGATTTGCAGCTTTCTGATAAGTAGCAGAACAATATATTAATGAATGAACAATAAGTATAAAGATGATTATGATTTTGAAAAACAGAAATTGATCTGTTTGAAATTAATACCACACACTCCTTTATCTTATGAATTTCAGTCGAGTTTACAGTTTCAACAATCTGCACTATCCACTGGAATTTCTAAGATACACCTTTCCAAATTCAAACAGTAAATCACATTGTATGGATGTGGAAGCCTTTCAAAAGTTGCTAGATTTTCATCCACACGCATAGAGTCTCAGTGAAAGTTTAATTTCTATAGATGACATAACACTTCAATCCAAGAAAATTTAAACAGAAAGAGAAAGAAGATACTAGCAAAGTAAGTTACCTGCAAAACTCTTGGAACCAAACCTTTTGTAATCGAAATATAAAATTAAGATCAAGATCTTTAAGGGTTGTTGTTGGATCAACTGCTGTCTGGGGTTTAGCAGTTGTCCGACCATGAGAAGAACCTTTCAAGTCAAAGCGCCTATGAATAGCATATTCAGAGCAGAATAGGTTCCCCATTATGACAAATCGTACCTAGCACATCAATCTCATAGTGAGTGAGAATGCAGATGGAAATTGAGATAAAGAAAGTTCATGAGACAGAATTTTTTTTTTTTTAGTTATTGTATCTTGCATCACGGTTTCATATGTGTTCACATACCTTCTTCTGTGCAGTCCCAGTTAATTTCACACAGTGAAGGCCAAAAAATTTGGTTACTAGAGTGTTCTCAAATGCTCGAACATGATTATAGTAGGCTGGTAGCATCCGTATTAAAACCTGTGTATTGTTAGCAAAATAGGAATTGCATATGAATCAATGCCTCAAAAAAGAGAAAATAATAAAACACACAAACAAAATAATAATAGAAAATTAGTCATTGAGATATATCAGGACAAGGTAAGGGAGAGAATAACAAAAGCACAATGAGGTTCTAATTATGGGAAAGA
Organism: Murraya koenigii; assembly: GCA_025617385.1. Lineage (NCBI taxonomy): Eukaryota > Viridiplantae > Streptophyta > Magnoliopsida > Sapindales > Rutaceae > Murraya > Murraya koenigii. The sequence continues at coordinate 16,828,544 of CM046812.1, forward strand.
GAGTTATGCAAACGTGCATTTTTCCTTTTCAGGAGTAGGGTCAAGCAAGGATGCCGAGTCCACCTGACTACTCAAAGCACGATTTCTTATGTTTCGGGCTGGGCCAATTTGGGTCAATGTTGAGTTAGGTCGGACTAACATAATATATAAGACGTTATTTTATTTTAATTATTTGATTTATTTCCTTTCTCAAATTTAAACTTAACACTCGAATAAAAACATCCAATGACACAATTTTATAACTCATATCTAAAATTTGATTTACACTTGTGTCATTGAAAAAAAAATTATCATATACAAATAAAAACACATAATTTCACAATTAAATTCCACAACCTAACATTAAAAAAAAACCATGTCTTGTACAAATAAAAACACATAATTCTACAATTCAACATAAAAAAAAAATACAATACTCATATCTTATACAAATAAATACATACAATTTCACAATTCAATAGCACAACCCAACATTTATAAATAAAAATAAAAACTCATATCTTATACAAATAAAAACACACAATGCAATTTCACAACCTAGAATAAGAAAAAAAATAAACTACTCAAATATATATATTTACCAATGAACTTATAACCTAGTGGGAGAGCCATTGTACTCACAATCTTGAGAGCAATAGTTCGAGCCTGAGCCCTAATTTAATCGGGCCTATAAATCAAAACCCGAGCCTGAATTTTGATTAAATTCAAGCCAAAACCTAAAAAATTTGGACCAAACTTTTTTGTCATCCCTAAGTTCAAGTCGCAATGATGGATAATTTTGGTTTATCCTCCAATAAATTAAGTATTTTCAAAATACTCCAATTATTATAAATCTCAACTTACCAAAAATTACCATTCAAAAGATAAGGCCAGCAGAGCACTTTGATGGAAGAAAAAATTTATCTTAACAATAATTGAGGGTAAATTAAGGTTTAAAATAATTTAGGGCTATTTTGAAGATAATCAATTTATTTTGGGGGAATTAAAATTAAAATTTTAAAAGGAAAGAAAAGCTCAATTACCAGTCGCAAATTCAAATTTGAGTTAAGAGCAACAGTAAAACCTCCAAAGTTTTAATAAAAAAAACGTACTTTTACTTCAGCCTTCTTCATGGTCTTTATCATGTACTTGTCATCATTGGTTAGGTAAAAGAAACTTCCACTTTTTCCAGGGGATGAGAGCTCTCGAAGTGCATCATTTCCACAAATGGATATCATATAATCAGCTGCATCCACATTGAACAATTTCCTGAGAGTCCTGAGCATGAAAATGTGAAGAAACGTTAGATGCCACCATGAAGATTAATATCACAGAAAAATGTATCACTATGATTTACTATTGTTATTGAGATGATAGGAACACTATTTAATATGAATGAGGCAGATCCAGCTGATCTTCTTTCTATGCAAACACATCTTACAAAATTTAGCTTTTAATATTTGTTAGGCAGATGACAAATTGTTCTCTTTTTGCGGCAGTAATTTCATGGCAGCTCAAGAAATTTCTCAGAAAAATGTATCACTATGATTTACTATTGTTATTGAGATAATAGGAACACTATTTAATATGAATGAGGCAGATCCAGCTGATCTTCTTTCTATGCAAACACATCTTACAAAATTTAGCTTTTAATAGTTGTTAGGCAGATGACAAATTGTTCTCTTCTTGCGGCAGTAATTTCATGGCAGCTCAAGAAATTTCTCAGAAAATATATTTTCACAGGATCAGAGAGCTATATGTGACCCATTCAAGACTAAAATACTCTTTAGTGAAGGGCATCCATTGAAAGGATATCTATTTTGGCATCAAACCTGAAAACCACCGGGCAGTAATCCTTCCATTTAAACTCACAAGATTGATGAGGAGGTGTATGCTTCGATCCTTCTGGCGGGAATTTTGTCCATACTTTTTCCTTGGGATCAAAAGCTGAAGCCTTTAAATCAAGAGATGTAGCTGGAGCAGGTCTCCCAACAGAATGTCTGTGCCATAGCATAAGAAGTTAACTAGACAAATATTTGAATTATCGATGGCATAAGAAGTCAACTAGACAAAGATTTGAATTATAGATACATTACATGACACCATTGAAAGATAATACTCATCACTTTATTATTTATGAATGAGAACTTCCAATCTTTTCTTTGGAATGGAATACAACCGACGAGTTTCTGCAAAATTGACAAATCGTACTACAGAATGTAGGAAAATTGTTTTTGGGGGATAAGGAAGATCTTAATAAATATTTTACACTGTTTGGAATGACAAACCACAAACTGATCCGATGCACTAGAAGAACCAACATTGATCTTAATTCCTAATTCGTATCAAAACATAAAAATGGATTATGCTTGGAAGAGATAGAACAAAAGAATGATTCAAGTTCTAGTTGGTATGTGGCATATATTAAATTTTCTTTAAAAATAATAGGACACAAGATAAGAAAGGTCACATTGAAATCACAATTAGAGACAACAGAATATACAAACTGCAATATACCTGATCCCCAACTGCAAATTGAGCATAAGCTCATAGTTCTTATGCCCTCTAGCTATTGTCTCTCCCTGCTTCTTGGGGGTTGGTGGTAGTTTCAAAACGACCCTGCCCCCTCGTGAATCAAGATCATCGAGTTGAAGATTCTCCAATCCCTCTTCACCATTCCTCAAATCAACATCGCCATTAGTATAAACACTGAGACTGCCATCAGTATCCAAACTATAATTACTAAGCCGTTCGTCAACAGACATCCTTTTAGGCCTCCCACCATCATTCCATCTCCTGTAAACCATTTGTTTCTGATTAACTTCTCCGGCTATTCCAGGCCAGTTTGTCATCTTTTGTGATGGAAGGATTGAAATTTTCTCCCCCTGACATATCTTGCAATCCTTCAAATCCACTAAATAAACATGTTGAGGATCCCAATCCAAATTCCCAGCTGGAGAACCTGATGGATAATAAGTTCCATTCTGTTCTTTAGGATCTTTACTCCAAACACCAACATAAAAACTACCATCTGCCCATCTAAATGTTCCATTTCCTTTAGGCAATCCATCTTCCCAAAATCCATCATACCTATTCCCACAACTCCAAATCATTGTTCCGTTGCCATTAATCATCGCATTCTTCCATTGACCAATATAATGATTCCCATTCTTCCATTGATATCTTCCATGACCATCTTGCAGCCCTCGACGCCATTCGCCCTCGTAGTAATCTCCATTAGAAAAACTCTTAGTCCCTTTTCCATGTTTTAAGTTCATAATCCAAGAACCTTTATAAGTATTACCTACTGAACCTGTATAAGTTCCAATACCATCCATATATCCTCCTTTGAAATCTCCCTCATAAGTTGCTCCAGAAGGCCAGCTAAATTTGCCTTTCCCCATTGTCTTTCCTCTGTACCATTCACCAACATACATGCAGCCATCAGTCCAAAGGTATTTGCCTTGACCATGAGGAAGATTATCAGCCCATTGTCCAGTATAAAAATCGCCATTGGCAAGTACTTTCTCGGCATGATACACTTCACCTGGGCCGTGCTCATCATCATCAACATTGTACACAGACATTGTAGCGAAGAATGTTTTTGTTCTCCTCTTTGGAACTGCTTGTGATTTTATTAATGTTGTTTCCTCCCAGACCTTTGCAGCAATGCCTGTTTCTTCTTTGTTCATTCTCTCCCTCTTTCAACTCCTAATTTAATCTCTCTCTCTCTCTCATACCCTTTTTGCTTTCCTTTTACTTCTATCATCAATATCCTCATCAAAGATTATACGCTTGCTATGGTTTTCAAGAATAGAAAACACATTTCTGCAAGTAACAGAAAATTGAAAAAAGAAAAAGAAAAAAAGAATGGAACTCGTCTTGTTAATTTATTTTTTCAATGCCTTGTCTTCAATAATACAAGCTTTCATTTCTTTGACAAATCCATTGGAGGGAATCATGCCAAATCAAAACAAGAAGGGTAATTTTCAGATTTTGAAAAAAAAAAGAAAAAGAAAAAGAAAATGAGAGAACTGTTGGATTGATTGGGAAAGCAGAAGCCAAAGGGGAAGTTTGTAGCCAAACACTGACTTTTTCTTCGTTTCTGGGAAATTTTTTCTTTTTTTGCGCTATTTTTCTTCCTTTTCTTTGTTAAATTTTTGTTCTTCTTTGTTTGTTTGTGAATCAACAATACAATTTTCTATGATTCCGGATTTGCCTCCTACAATGAATAGCAGACCAAACAATTGGAAGGAGAACAGAATAACGGGATGATGTGACTGCCATTTTTAGTGTTTCTACTTCACCAGATGAACAAATGCCACTAATTTTAGTATTACTTTGTATTGTAGTCTTTTCTCTTAAATATTATCATCTTAATTAAATTTTCAACTTTATCCTTTAACTTTTATTTAATTTCACTTGCTTCACGCTATCTTTTATTAATTTACTTGATCAGTACTACTCAAGTTATGTTCGTTGCCTCGAGGCTTTAACCTATTAATATATTTTTTCTCACTAATTTAGAAGATGATTATTTGATTACATTATAAAATAAAATACTTTTTTTTTAAATATAAATAAGTTTGGTAGACATATAATTTTTAAAATGATTTTTTTTTGATAAAATTCTAAAATTAGTTTCTTTTCTCTTTTTATTTTTATTTTTAAAAGATAGAAACCTGGAACTATTATCATATATATTGAAGGAATTATTGAAATGTATAATGCAACTATAAATTTTAACAACTTTATCTTCAATCTTCTTCTCTCTTCCTTGTTTATTAAACAATTAAACATTGTTGTTATACTTAAATTAACAAGAAATAGAAAAATATAACAATTTATCTTAAATCATTTTCTCTTTTATTTTTTAAAATTTAAAAATATAAACAGAAAGAAAATAATAAAAAAATAAATGCCAAACATATTGTGATAATGGGTTAAAGAGAAGAAGAATGAGCCTATGGTGTACAAAAATATGAATAATAGAAACAATAAGGGTGTCAACGAAAACATAGGTTTGTTGGCGGATTGTACAAAACTTAAATGTACTGCACGTCTACCGGTGTCCAAATTCGGACAAGGGCAAACACGATCCATACCTAAGTCATTGGGTCCCATAAAATGTAGCTTTTGGCTGTATGCAAATGGACACTTGTCCTTTTTGTGGAAAAGTCTTACCAGGGATCAATGCGACCACGTCACCTGCTGATGTGGCAATGTTGAGGCAATTATTTTGTGACTCATGTTGTCACGTGATAATAATTTGAAAACCTAAATCTTTTAATCTGAATTAGCTTCTCAATTTTTTTTGGGCCCTCAACTAAGTATATGTTTTTTTTTTAATTTTAAAGTGTACATTTAATAAAAATTAATGTTATTATTATTTATTTACAGTGTTGATAACATTAATAATTTCATCATATTTATTTATTCTTATTTATTTTTAATTATAATTTTTGTGTTTTGTACGAATATCTCTAAATTTATGGTGTTTGAATCGAAAAGCAAACGTGAAATTTAACCAAAAAAAAGATTGCTACCCCTCCAATTCAACATTAATTTTAAAAGGTTGAGATTGTGTCATGTGTCTGAATTCATATGCACTTCATTATACTGGATTTAACACATTAATTTATTATTCAATAACCTTGACAAAAGATCTAATGGAGGGTCTCGATTTGACTTTTTCTATAGCCATTAATTATGTTGAATCCAACATTCCATAATGCATTATAATGGTTGCAATTTTAGACCCTTGAATTGTATTAACAAAGTTCATCTAAAGGTTGTATTTCCAAGCTCACCAAAATATCATGTTAATATCCACACTTGATATATAAATGCAAGAGAGCTCACAAATGAAAGTGTAAAGTTTAGGCGTGAGTTTTGTGGAGAATTTTGGTGTAAATCTAGAGTGAATTTTAAGGAAAAATGTAGTTAATAAGAAGTGATTTCTCTTTTATTTCATTTTCAATTTCCTTGTATTGTACTCTCACAAATTCATTAAATAAAATAAGTGTTTTACTTGGTAATATGAGTGGCTAATTTTCTAAGCTAAGATGAAAAATAAACTCAATTATTCGAATACTATATTTATTTAGTATCTCAAGTGAGTTCAAAGTTTATTTTTTTTAATTATATGTTTTAAGTTGTGTTTTCTAATTGTTATTTTCATTCCATATTTATTTGTAATTTCACACCTCTTGGATCTAAGTGGGAGATTAGACCTAATGTCGATACACCAATACGTTCGTAAGAACACTCTAATACAGTTGTGGAACATTATGTACTTAACCCCCATATTTATTCATAGAATGGTTAATTAAGAATTAAATCACATAATATTCAAATTGTTAAAAGGTACAAACTATAAATATAAGAGAGTATTATATCCATGATTTGAATACCGAGAATGGATCTCATAACCATAGCAACTTCTTTGATTTAGACTATTTCTTCTTAACTTCTTTTTTTTCTAAAATTATTTTTATTTAATAATTGACTAATAAATTTTTAAATTCCTTGTGGTTCAACTCTAAACTCACATGATTATATTATAATTAAGTACTTTTATACTTGAGAGTAATCAGTCACTTTTTAAATTGTGTTACCAAACCTGCATTTTTTGTCGCTAAAACTAATTTTTTTGGTTTAACAAAAATTATGGTCATATACATTTGAATTGTCCTAATATCAAATGTACTACAATACTTTCAAGTTGTATCATTTGTCTATCCTAATTTTACAAAATGTATCATTCATCCACCAAATCATTTGCTTTCTTTAGAAAGTGATGACTGTCAAAAGAGTAATTTGATATTTTAATTTAACGTCGCTCTAAAGGAAGACGATGTCATTCATGCTTAGTGAAACAACATCATTTAACATTAACTCAAATTAAAAAAAAATGATAGAGTGAAACGATGTCGTTTCGATGTAATTAAAACAATAATAATAATAAAAAGAAATGGTCCATTCTTCTTTATTCTTCATTCACAACAAGAGGAAGTTGGCATGCACACAAACAGCCTAATTCCACCATGCATGCTTGCCATCTTTTCACCAAATATCTTCAATATTTCATTGTGAAACAAGATTATTTGACATTTGTAAAGTTTGATATGAAGATTTATCAGTTTTAGTATGCTGATTTCGCTTGAAGATAGCAAGTGTAGCATTAGGCTATTAGGTATGTTCATATATCAGACTTGTCATGCAATATATGTCCTATTTAATCAATATATGTAAGAAATTTTATGTTAATTTAATTTTTATTAGATAGCCCCAGGTGTAGAAAATGAGGAAATGGACTTTGGTTTTGTAGATAATAACAACTACAAAAATATTTTAGGTTTATGGAAGTGCATTTAAATGATAAAGTTTATTAGCTTTGGTTTTTGTATGTTAAGGTATTATTTTTTGAAACCCTTGCTTGTTTATATATGTTTGTTTAGAACAAATTGAGGCTTTCTTAAAATTACGATTTATGTGTGCTTGTTGGCGTATTATATGATATTTATTTTTTATTTTTGGTTTTGAAAAGTTTGAGTTTGTATTTGAGTATGCTCTGTTGTGTTTGGTACAACAAACATGTTACAAATGTACTTAGTGATTTTCTTTAATAGAGAAAAATACCATGTAGGTTTGGTTAGCCGTGAAGATTATACTATTGAGAAAATAAAGGCTAAGAAATTGAAAATAGCTAGTGTATATAGGTTAGACATAACTAAAAAATCCTAATAAATGTTATGAATACAAAGAACAAGGTTGATGTTTTGTTAGATTCTGACATTAGGATGAATTGCTTGTTTAGGATACATAACTCTATGGGTTTAACTATATTTAAAGTTGAAGCCATGCTAGTTTTATGCCATCAATATACAAAATCCTATTAATATAGTTGTTATTGTTTAACTTAAGAATATAACTTCATTAATAAGTTATAAATAAATTGAATGATACTTCTGATAGAGCAGTACATCAAGGAACAATAGTTAGCCATAAAGTTCAAAAATAGATGAATAATATAAATGAACTTGATGATATGCATAGGGGTAAATTGCGATAAATGGATGGAATTAATGAGGTTGAATTGTTATCAAATTGCTCAAATAGAAGGATTGACAATGATCATGACCATGATGGTGAGGAACCTAATATGCAACCACCACCTAGTGTGAGTGTTCAAAATATTGTGACTATTGAGGATAGAAATGATACAGTAAGGGCAACCAATGTGGCAATGACATTGATTTAAATGTTTTACTAGATGATGATACTAGGGTAGTGCAAATGGAAATTAATTCTTCAAATGATGAAACAAATCTTGGCAATATGTAGCTTACAAATTATTTAGAGAAACATTAGTTTAAATTGTATGCTGATGGGATACATAAACTAAGAATAGGTGATGTGTTCAGGGATATAGGTCATTTTAGACAATTTTATCATGAGGTAATGCATAGGAAAGGTTTTAATATTAACGTAAAATAAAGTAAACCAAAGAGATATTATACAACTTGTAAAGAGTCTGGTTGTCCATTGTTTGATAATGATGTACGATTAAAAGATAGCAATAGTTTATGGTTGAGGCGATACATAAAAAGCATGAATGTGGGCTTACCAAGAAATCTATAAAAGTGACTTCTACATAAATTGCTAATATAATAGGATGACTTGTTATGAATCTTGATACGAAGATATATGTTCTCAAGAATTATATGCAAGAGAAATTTAGATTAAAGATTGAAAGACCTACAATGTAAAGGGCTAAAGAACAAGCAAGGATTCTAATGTATAGTGATGTAGCTATTCATAAGGATAATCTAAGAGCTATATACAATGTATTATGCGAAGCAGATAATGACTCTAAGAAATATTTATTCCAAAGATTCTTCTTTGTATTTTCTGTACAAAGAAATACTTTTCTTAATGATTACAGACCTTTCATTAGAATTGATGGATGTCACTTGAAAGGCAAATATGGTGGAGTATTGTTGGTTGTTGTTGCTTTAGATGCTAACAAAGGGATTGTCTCATTAGCATTGTGTGCTTGTAAAATTGAGAATACCAAAACATGGACCTAGTTTCTTGAGCTTCTGCACATAACTATTTGCCAAATCAAAGGTAGGTAACATTCATTAGTGATAGACAAAAGGGTTATTGAATGCAATCTCAAACATAAAGCTTACTGCCTATCATAGGGCATGTTATAGGCATGTATATGTTAACTTTGCCAATGATCATGTTAATGCCACATAAATGATTATATTTTAAAGGGAAATTAAGAATAATAATAAGCATGATTTTGATGAGGCAACGGCACACATCAAAGTTAAAAATTTAGAGGCATATAATTGGTTGGAAAAAGAATTGTAGGAGTGCACTTGGTCTATACATGCATATGGCAAAAACTACAAGGTAGAGAGAACTGACAATAATACTTTTAGGACTACAATAGTTAAATTCTACCTTATAGAAACAGACTTGTTTTCTCAATGCTTAAGGAGATTAAATGCAGACTTATGAAAAAATTTATAAAAGGAAGAATTGAGGCTAACACTTGGCCAAAAACTATGGCTTATAGGATTTAAAAAGATCTAGATAAACCTTACAAGATAGGAGAGAAATGATTGTGCATTCCCCATGAGACTTAAAATTTCAGGTCATGGATAAATCTTATTATTCAGAGCTAGAAAGGTATCATGATTAACGGGTTACTTTTCTCTCATACCAAGGCTAGCATAAGTTATGCAAGACATGAAATTGATGAGTATATTCGATTTTACTTCACCAAGCAGACTTACATTAATACTTATTATGTTATGTTCAGTCTACTTTCTAATCAATATACATGTAGCGTGATGCAAGGCCATTGATTGATTTCCCAATTATACTTTAAAAAATTGAAAGGCCAAAGAAATATAAGACGGAGAGCAACTACCAAGCTTAACAAATGAAATAAGAGATTCTTTATTAATTGCTGAATCTATGATGGCTCGAACCTTAATGTAAGTTATTGTCCTTTAAGGCCATCTGTTGTAAGGGCAATTAGAGCTAGTTATAATTCTCATATATCATGTTTAGTCCATTAGTTTTATCCATTTAAGTTTGTTATTTATATTCTCATATAAAAGTTATATTTTTTATAGGTCCTAGTTGTAAATGCTTCAGGCCAGCCAGCAAATGCTTTAATATAAACATCAAGGAAGGGAAAGCAGGTGTTGTGCAACATTTGACTTATAAAATTTTTTTATTATTTTTTTAATATAGTGGTACATGATTGAAATTTATTTTACAGACATCAAAGGCATGTAACAAAACAAAAAATACAATGAGGAGAGATCGTGTAACAAGTGGTTTAGATGAGGGTTCCAATATAAGATTAAAAAAAAGATAACTGTAAATACTCCTAAAGCTACTATAATAAGCAGAAGAAGAGGTTTAATTTGTTTTCTTTATACTTCATAGTTCATAACTACATATATAGAAGTTTAATTTATTTTATTTTTTGTAATCTAAGAAGGTCTTCATATGTCTACTTATCATAAGTGAACCAATTCCAAAATCTATAACAAGCATCAATTGTAACAGGTGCTTTGTAATGAGTTTGATGTTTTGTATGATATAATTTTATAATGAACAAATTATAAACTTCAATTTCCCAATTTATTATACTTGTTAAGTTATTTCGAGTTGATATTAATATGCTTTTGCATGAGCTTAACCATATTTTAGATTTTTCGAACATGTGTTTGAAGGAGATATGTTGTTATTTGTATATTTTTTGTATATTTTAAACAAGGTGTTACTGTTTTAGTTAATTATTATTACTATCAAAGATATGTTATTACTCTTGAATGCTTCTTGAATACAAATTTAGTACTCTACATTACTTTCTCATAAAGATAGTAACAAAGACAAACAACAGAACTTGATGCCTCACTAAAAGCCATTTTCAAATGAATGGCTTGTTGTAAAAGTTCAATTGAGTATTTTTGTTGTATTTAAAGTGATTATTTAGGTCTATGATGGATCAATGAGCAAGATTGCTGCTAAGTTTTTGTTATAAATGAGTAGCAAGTTAAATGCCTAAAATCATTTATTTTAGTGCATTTTATGTCCTTATGTAGCCAAATTTATAATCGATATTATCTTTAGTAGATATATTTTATGTTTGCTTCACTTTTGGGGTTTATGTCCTTTTATATTAAACTAGCTTTAAGGGTAAAATGATCAATTTGCTACAATTCTATTTATTTTTTAACGAAGCTATGATTTAGTGGATGAATGATATATTTTGTTAATTTAAATTGACAATGATACAACTTAAAGTATTGTAGTATGTTTGATAATACAATAATTTAAAGGTACATATGGGTGGTCATTTTTCTTTGTTTAAACATAGAATAATTATTATAAACCTCCCCTGAGGTTTCACTTATTCTCAGTTTGATAGATTATATTTACATATTATCAGCCACCTTCCCTAACGGTTAGTATACTGTTAACTGTTTGTTGCTTAATAAAATAACCAAAATACCTTTAAGTTGAAAAAAATAATTTATTTACACAAATCAAAGAATTGTTGGCTAGCAATAGCATGTCTATTTTTGGTGCCAAGAGATCTGATTACATTGAAAATATCAAATCACCCTTGTAACTTTCCAAAATGACTTTGATGAATAAAATAAAAAATTTTAATTATTTTTATTAGAAAGGAAGTGAACTTTGAATGCTAAAATTTCAAATTTAACTACAATTTCTACTGACATAATTACCATTGCCTTTAATGGCTACATTACTAGTAGCAATGAGTAGCATATTCTTTTAGCACAAACTCAAGGTGAAAATCAGCATTTATTTCACTTCAAAGGCATTAAAACAACACCGCCAATATCACTTTTTCTCTATATCAACCATCTCTGACATATATTCCAAAATTAAAAAAACATAGCATTTCGCAAGCATTATTCAAAGCATTTTGCAAGTATTATTCATCTTCATCTCCATATCAACCATCTGTGATATATCTTCCAACAATCAATTAAAAAACTGATTCACAAAGTTGGAATACTCTTGCATATCAACTGATTCACAAAGTTCAAACAATTCGGTCCAATTAAACATATTTTATGAGTCAGCTTGGAGGAATACAGTTAATTAAAGCTCATTAGGTTCTCAAAAAGATATACAAATGCTATATGAAACCTGATTTGAAAATTTAGAATCCGATGACAATCTACATATGCTTTACTACCATTGTGCGAAAAAAATGGTTGCTGATAATTGAGCTATATTTCACCCAATCATGTGTATACATATGGCTCCATAACATTAATGTACTTGTAAACAATACGTCAACAACATAAATTTGAAGTAAAAAACATCAAGCAACCGAATTTTTATGTGTGATGTTTGAATATCACTAAAATCTAGCAGCAATACAAGTGTCAACAGTCATTAATGGATGTGTTAGAATCAACCAATCCAACATCAATAGCAGCCCAGATTTATAAAAAAAACTTTAAGCAGTTTGCTAAGTTCAGAACTATTAACAACTTAGCTAAAAAGCCTTGTTAATGGCATGAGTATGTTAGTATCACACAGTTTAAAAAAATAATCAAAGAGTCCAACTTATCTATGTGATTGAGCAAAAGATTATATAACATTTATACAATTTAAAGCTTACTAATCCAACATCAATAGCAGCCCATATTTATAAAAAAACTTTAAGCAGTTTGCTAAGTTCAGAACTATTAACAGCTTAGCTAAAAAGCCTTGTTAATGGCATGAGTATGTTAGTATCAAACAGTTTAAAAAAATAATCAAAGAGTCCAACTTATCTATGTGATTGAGCAAAAGATTATATAACATTTATACAATTTAAAGCTTACCAAGTAAGGTGAAGTATCATCTCATTGCTCTAAAAAAATTGTAGTATGGGATTAGTCTAGGATCTGTTATAACTATACAAAAAGTTTCTTGCCACCAAAGCTACTACTATAAGATTCATTATATACGAGCTCTTTTGGATTGTATTATTTTTCCTTTAATGATAAAAATTTATATTAGTAAGAATGTAACAATATGCAAATGAATACCGTGAGAAAAGTAGGCAACGAGTATATTCAAACTATTATCACAGACAATCTCATATGTTCCAGCTGCTGCCTCATGCTGATTCTGGGCTCTTAAGCTCTGTCCTCTCTCACTGTTTGTGCCTGATCTATTTCCCCTGACCTATAGTGTAAATAAATCATCAGATTATTAAGTAAATTTGCAAGTCTTTACACTTAAATAAAGATAACTAGAAAAATTATAATTACATTAAGTAACTTGTATTGCCATTAACTTTTTTTCCCTTATTATTTTTTTAACCTTTATCAACTTTATATGTCTTTACGTTATACCCCCACTCATCATAATTACTGCACTTGACACTAGAACTCTTCTTAAATGCCCTGGTTTTATCAACGTCTCTTCTCCTCTTTGTTTAAGGCCTTCCAGCGGGTCTAATGATTATAGGTGGGAGCATATCATCATGCAACTAAAAAGGCCACTTACTTTCTTTAAGCACTGGACAGTAATGATGTTTGTAATGTTCTTAAAAACTTCTTTGTTTAGTAAATGATGTATAAAATCATTAACATTGTACCTCATAGTATCGGTACAACACAGTGAATGAGAACAAAGTAAACCAGACACTTGCCACTCCACACAATCACACTGCTTGGCCTTTAAATTGAAAATTTTTCTCTTTATAACTTCGTCTATAACTTTAAAAGTATCATTATGCTTGAACATTATTAACATAGACCTAGAATTCACCCTTCCAACCAATATTCTCCTTCTAACTTGTGGTGGCAACTCATCTTGACAAAGAAAAGCCTGTTCATACCTTGTTTATGGTTTATCTTCTTATCTCTTCTAGCATCCTAACAATAAGTAACCCTATAAAATTGTTAATCCAATTATTGAGGGACTTTGACATGTTGTCAGTTACATGAGATTTACGTTGAGAATCTATTCTTGGCCCAACATCAAACTGGAATCTGCATTAACTAATCATATACTGCTGAATGGATATTATTCAATTCAGAGATGTAAGTGTTAAAGTCTGCTAGGTTCAAACTTTTACAAGCTTTCCAGAATGAATTCCTAAATAGTACAACAAGAAATTTCTGCTTAAAATTGGCACATATATGCCTAAACAATACATTTTCAAAGATTTAGGAAACCCTTTCTCCAAAGCATTTATAATTCCCTTCTACCTCTCACTTATAATTTTTTCATAAAGTACAACCAAGAGTTAGTAATTTTACTCAACAACACATAATGCTAATGGGTATATTCTATTATTGGCATCTAAACTAACAATAGACAATAATATACCTTTGCATAACCCCTTTAGGTGACAACTATTAAGATATAAACACTGGTTTATCAAGAATACACAAGAAAATCACTTTGAATTGTTGATTCATCGCCAAAGATGGCTTAGAACCAATAGTTTATTATCTAATGGATTTTTTCATTCTATTACTCTATTCGAGAGTTATTAGTATTTATCAAATCACTCCTCAAAGAACCATCTCCTATTTATATCAAACACAACCAAAAACCTCTTAAAATAGGGGTTTTGACACCACTTAGCCAATCCATTTCAAAAGTTACAGTTGAACCAGGATTAGAGTTAAAAATTTACATATATATACCTGTATATTTTGGTGTAACTGGCCTTATAGTCTTGCCCTAATAGCTTCAATGGCTTGTTGTTAGACCTATACAGCCACTAGTTATTTGATATCAAATCCTGAACATCTTACTTATAATGACTTTAATGTTTAGCTGGGGGTTGGCTCTAAACAGATAAATGAATGTTGCAGTAATCCAAGTCAAATTTGCTTTTTACTTGTCATTACCTCTAGTACATATATGTTTAAATTGGAATATTTTGATTTGAAAGTTTTTCCCGTTCTATTTTGGATTTGATTAAATCCTCCAAGTATAACTTGACACTACACATGTCAATGTGACTCCACTCTTCTCATTTTTCACTATTTTCAGCCTAAAGCCATTATGTATGCAAATACTTTCACCACCTTCCTAAATTCATCCACACTCTTGTAGAACTTTATCATTTGAACACAAATCTGATTTTGAACCACTATCATCTCCTAATTTATAGTCATCCAAACCAGCATCCCAATCATCATCATTTTTAACATTATACCTACTATCATTGTCCACCATTTCATCACATCCTTCATACTCTTTATCATCTGCATCCTTGGCTAATCTATCTTTTTTGCAGCCTTAATTTATTGTTGTTCTCCAAATGAATCCTCTATAATAACACTTATGCTCTCAATTTTCAAAGATATTATAGCTTCATTCAAGTCAGGCACCAAAATTTCATTTACTTCAACAATATCAAACCACTCAAATCCAGCCTCCTTATCTAATAGAATAGGGAACTGCTTAGTTAGGGTTTTGACATTGTAACCTGGTGTTGCATCTACATCGTTCTTAGACTCTTTATAGAATGTGACCTCTGAATCTAATTCACTCGGTGATTGTAAACATAGCACATGCATATGACTTGTCTTTCAGTTGCTTGAAGGCATTTTAAAGTTTTGAGTTATTATGCAAAATTTCTATAGAATTCTGCCACGAAAGCATGATCCTAAACTTCACTTTTTCAACATATCCTATAGGCTTCCCCGTATATCATATCTTTAATATCCTCCCACAACTTCTTTAAAGTGTACTGCTCAGGGATTACAAACCCAACTTTAATCATTTCACCATCAGCCACAACACTAACGTCTGTAAATAAGGCTGAAAAATGGTTCAATAAGAAATAGTTAGTAAATGTTCAAAACATGTAAGACTAGGTTTTGAATAGATTAAGTCATGTAAACTCTAGATCGTAACCCAAAAAAACCAAAAATCAATCAAATTTGGTTAGTTTGACAGAAAAAAAAAAAAAAAGACAAACTGCACACTTCAAGGCATATAATTCCATCTTTAATATAACTGGACGTAAAATGACAACACATTTAAGTCAATCATGAGCTCAATACAATCTCTATACCATCTATTAAACTAACTTTTCACATTCAATAACCATTACATTATTAATTTGGTGCATGATCTAATTAATTCATGTAATACATCTTCATTATTGAAGCATGTTTTGCATGAAGAATAAAAGATAAACAACTAAAACGAAGCACTAAAGCACACTCTGTACGAGAGAATAAAGTAAACCATGACATTTTTCCAACCCAATCCATGTACATATCATGATAAAAATCAAAATCAAAATAAAGTATCCATCTTCAACAATTACATCTGTAATTTAATAAAAACTAGCATTAATCCCTGTTCAACAATCAATGGCCATAACTTAAACAACTAAAAGATTTTCATACACAAATCACAAGCTATCTACTATCTACAATCAAATTCAAGTGACCATGCATTTATAACAATCATTAACTTACATCTAACACTAATCGATGTAAAAAAATGGAAGTAACAGAAACACTCTCCAGAATTATTGAGGCCCATTACTCATATTTTACCAAATCTCATAATTTCAATTTATAAAACTGACAAGCACCATAATAAGCCATTTCCATACCTCATTCATAACGTGAAAAAATGACGATAGCTTATGGGTCAATGGCGAAACTCACTACTCGGCAATCTTTTACTTAGCAGTCGTGATTGAATCATCCCTGGAGTTGGCATCTTCAGGTTCGTCGTCATGGTCTCTCGATCGTTGCACCCTTTTTTCTATTAAATTTTAGCAGAGAAAAATGAGAGTGTGTTGTTCTTGATAGACTTGGTTTGAACGAAGAATGAAGATATCCATTTTCCCTTAGTTTTTTAGTGATAATGTCTGTTAGTTAAAAGCATGTCTCTATTTTTTACCCACTGGATATTAACAAGAATGAGACTAAATTTAGGACCTAATGTGATATTTTTAATTTTGTTTGAATTTTTTTATTATTAACAAGTTCTATTAACATCTTGCCCTCACCAACTAAGCTTATACAAAACTATTTACTAACATCAGGAGAAGTGGCTGAGAATACACAAGTATAATCTATTAAATAAAGAATTCATCAAATTTTAAGGAGGTTTCTGATAATTATCCTTTAAAACAAAAGAATGAGATAAAAGTAAAAAATACCTACTAAAAATATATATATATCTTCATATCATCACTAAACCAACTCTTTCAATACTTTTCATCTCCTCCATTTTCTTAATAATATATTTTCTCTCATTATTTCATTCCAGTTCAAAGATAAAGTCTAACAAGTATAAAGTCGTAAAAGAATTAACAAAAACACACTACTCCATTTAGGCTTTATTTGATATTGGAATTGAGCAACACTAAATTATTTAATAAATATTAGTTGTTGTGACTTTAAAAGCTAAGATAATTTGATCAACTACTTATAGGACAAAAAATTTATAATATCTTTATAATTTTTTTCAAAATTATTTATCTACAATTCATATTTAACTACATATTATTAATTTTTATTTCATATTTATAATTTTTAAATCTACAGTACCTCAATACCAAACAGAGCCAAATACTCTCTTTTGTGCTGTTTTCTTTTCTTATTTTTAATGACCTAAATAAATTTTAAAATAAGTAAAGTATGGAGTTGAATAAGTTAGATAAATAGATCATGAAGTCGAGTAAGTCAAATATAAGGTTGATTAACTCAAGTGAGACAACTATGATGTGGGGAAGTTTGAGTAATTCTAATATGAGGTTGATTATAAAGTCAAGTGCAGAGTTGAGAAATTATGTAGAAAGTCAAGTAATTATATCTTATCAAAGGGTAGTTTAGCATTCTTAACATTTTTAGGTAATTTGTAAATTAAAGAGTCAACTAAGGTAAGGAATAATTATAGCATTTTGTTGTGAGTGGGGATATCTACTACAATTCCCTCTTGCTGTTGATGCTACTCCGTTGTATTTTTAATTTTTCTTCTTTGAAATTATATGGGAGAATGAAATAAAAGAAATGGATGAAAGAAAAGTAGAATTAAGCAACGAAAAAATAGAGATAGAGGAAGCAAATCACAAAATCCAAATGAAAATTGCACTCATAATTTCCCCCTGAGCTTTATGGTTAGTTTTAAAATGAGAAAATTATGAAAAATGGGTTTAAATATTCAAGATAAAGAGAGATGAAAAGCATTAAAATTTTCAATTATTAGAGATGTACCATAGAAAAATAAGAAACGACAAGAAATATTCATAATTTATGTGATTAAATTCAAAACAGAGAGTTCTAATTTGTCAAATCTTTGCCATAATTCTAAGAAAGGTTTTTGAAGTCGGAAGTAGGAGATGAATTTCAAAGCTTAGTAACAAACATCTTTTAACTAATAAAACAATAATGTTATGAAATCAAACTTGAGTCTCAATACTATATGTCACTTATCTATTGGATAATTGATTTTATAAATTTTAAACTTACTTAATCACCATTCAATAGATGAATGATACATCAATTACGATTCAAAATGAGATTTAAATGTTGAAATCTAGCATTGCTCATTAAAGAGAAAAAAAAAATAGCTTTTGATGTGGTGGTGTTGACACCAAGTATGGATGGCAAAAAAAATTTCATGGGTACGAATTGACAGATCATAACTCAAAGTTATTCCCATACCCTAATTTTTTGTAGGATTAAGTACTGGATTTAATTTTTGACTCATGTTATAAAAAAATCAGGTGCGGGAATAACTTTTTATATCGATTGATTAGGAGTGTATGATACAAGTAAGCAATACTATTATTTGTACCTACTCCCTAAACCCATTTGACTATTGAATTATTTTAAAAAAATTTGAAAGTTTAAATCAACAGCCAAACCAAATCATTATAAAAGTGAAAAAAATTAAAACCTTAGCACTTAGCAACTTATTAATCGAAATGACCATCTAATATGATATCATCCTAGAAATTTAATGGACTAAACATTTACTTGCCTATCTACAATATTTTCCTAGTTAGAAACAAATGACAATAGAACAATTAGTGTTAGTTAAATGGACTGAAGGATGTACAAGGAAATGACAAAGTGCAAATTTTTTTATTGAAAAATTTAATAATATATTAATTAAAATTAAACTTAACAATCATTAATTATAATTAATATTTTACCTAAATTTCAAAATTATGTTTTAAAAATATCTTTGAAAAAAATGTTGCATGTTCATCTAATGCTAAATAATTAAGGTATTATTTTTCTTTTCAAAATATATGCAAGATGTTGAAAAAAAAAAAAGATATAAGGGATAAGGTAAACATACAATTATCTCTATTGATAGAAAATCCTCACTCATACTCATTCAAGCACAAAATAAGTAAGGGTTGGTGATAAGAATGTCCTCTACTAAATGGGTATGAGTATTAGTATTGATATCCCTTAAAAATACCTGGTCAGTCGTCATCCCTACCACTAAGTTAGACTTTCTCTTTTTTTTAGAGTTAATTACACTCTAGTAATACTTGTGTGGAGCTATTAAATTGCCTCAGCATATGCTAAAGTGGTGGAATAGTACAATTGTACTCTGTTATATGGCAAAGCATTGGATCCCAAAGCGTGATCAATTAAAACCACCCATTAAATTTAATATTATAAAGGCCAATAAGTAGGGTCTCTCTATCTTACTGTTTAAGTAAGTTACATACATCATTTAATTGGTTACTACTTTTGCATGAGTTCAATAACAACTATCGAATAAAATAAGTGTAAGTTACGCAAACCGTAACTTAGCAATTGCCCAATAAGCATCATAGTGGGACTCATTACTCTACCGTATGGCATGACACTAGTAGATTATCCTCTATCTCATGATGAGGCGGTGACATAGCCTTGTATAAGTTTTCTTATTATACTCATTACAACATCTTTGTGTTTTCTTATGACACTTAGCATGGCATCATGACGATAAGTCATATTTCATCCAATCAAATTATTTTAAGATTATAAAAATAGTAATAATAAGAGTTTCATTAAAAAAAAAAATCTATAGTTGATCTTTTACATGTTTTCCCATTACATGCACTTAATACTACATCACGATCATAAGTCATACTTCTTCCAATAAAAAAGAATCAAATTATTTTAAGATTATAGAACTACTAATGATAAGAGCTCCATTGAAAAAGAAAATGTCTTCAATTGATTTTTTTAATTTTTTCTCATTACACTCAATACTACACCATGATGATAAGTCGTACTTCATCCAAACAAAATGAATCAAATTATTTTAAGATTATAAAAATATTAGTATTCAGAATTCTATTAAAAATTTGGTTTTTTTAATTTATTTAATACTTAGGATGATAAATTTATTTTTATCAATTTTTTTTAATTTATTTCAAATATGTGTGTTTAGGTTGCATTTCAATTGTTAATTTAATTAGCTTGGATGCAACAGTAGACCATGCTAAATTCAGAATTTATATATATTTTTAAAAAATGTTTATACATTTGAAGCATTTCCTAAATCTTTTAATTGACTTTTAAAATTAAAAAAATATTTAAAAATACGCTCCATGTAAGGTGGATACAACAAGACATCTATTCTAAAATATAATGAAAATAAAACATATATTAGTCAAATTTGTGAAGTCAAGCTTCTAAAATTAGAAAATATATCTATTATCTAATCTTCATTTTTAACAAGTGACTAGAATTAAAAATTGTATGCTCACTAAGGGGTAAAAATATTATTTTGTACTTATATTATAATTTACATTTGTAGTTATGTAACATATTATGAATTTTTAATTATGTCTTTAAATATTTGATTTTGTGAATTTTTGTGTGTTTCTTAAGCAAAAATAATAATTTCACACAATTCAAAGGCTTCAAATAGATAAACATATGTCAAATTTAGATTTTGGAGGTCCTAAAAGTTAGGAAGTGAATTTGTGGCTTTTGTTATAAAATTACAAGTTTTTACCATATTAAGTGTGGTAATTATAAAATTATAAGTTCTTATCATGTTATGATGATAATTGTTAGTGGAATGAGCTAGGAGTGGTTTAAGTTAGGTTTATGTTTTGTTAATGGAACAATCTATGGCCTAATTGGTTTAATTTATTTGTGTGGTGTAGATTAATCATGAATTAGTACAAATAAAAATGTAGGAATATAGCTTTCTACACATTTTCTTCATTTATATCTCTCCAAATTCTTCTTCTCATCTTTCTTTATAATATTTAATAATTTAATTTCATAAATAAATTTAGTTCTGTCTTCAAATTTGGTTGTTTCTATTTCTTTTATTATGTATAATTTAATATTAATAATTATTTTTATTTCAATTATTCTTAGTTAAATAATAATATTTAGGGTAAGTAGAAATTCTTACTAGAAAAATATGATTTAATCAAATTTTATTTTTAATTATATAAATTAATTTATTTTTATCTAATTTTATCCATATTTTATATTTTCAAATTTTGATTTATCGTAGATAAACAAATAAGTTTGGCATGATAAATTTTTAATATCTTAACATAAAGTATGGTAAAATAGTATTTTGACTTATCGTAGATAAATTAAATTTTGACACACTAAGTACTTAATCCATCATAAAATTAATTGGGAAAATGATAATTTATACAATTAATTTTTTTAGCAATAAAGGAATATGATAAAAAGAATTTATTTAATTATATGTAATAGTAAGAGAGATCTATATCTCTAACTAATTTAGTTTCATAGTTTCAATAGAATTAAGTTGCATATATTTAAATTCTATTTTCATTTCTTAGATAAATTAAAATAAACAAATTAAATCAGTTCTTTGTAGATCAACCGTAGATACACCAGGCTATATTATAACTTAACAAACTAGGCTGCGGTCGATCCATAGTTTCAGTAGAATTAAGTTGCATATATTTAAATTCTATTTTCATTTTTTAGATAAAATAAAATAAACAAATTAAATCTATTCTTTGTGGATCGACCACAAACACACCAGGCTATATTATACTTGAGAATAAATTAAATATTTTTGAGTTGTGTCAAGGTTTTGGTGCTGTTATTGGAAAATGTATCTATTTGATTTTATTTTATTTTTATTTTGTGTTTTCACTTTCTATTTCTTTTTACTTTTTCTAAATTGTCATCCACCCACTTCTTTTCTTAAATTTTGTTTTATCCATAAAAGTTTTCAAAATTTCACTTTCAAACAAAATTTTTGTTTCACCCATGTTCTTCTCATAATTGTAAACTGGCCATAATATTTTAGAAATTTTTCAAATAGATCATTGGCTGAAATTATTTATAATAATCATATTTGGACCTACAAAGCAACAACTTGAACTACTTTCGACCATATTTGAACTTAATTAGACTTTATTTGGACTCAATAAAATAAATATTGACTTTAAAAATTACAACAAATGCCCAATAATTTAAATTAATCACTTAATTGGTTGAAAATTTTTAAAATTTGAGAAAAAAATTAAGAGTCTACATCTTGAGATAAGTATTCCTTTTCTTTCTTTCTTCTTTTAATTTCTACAATTTAATTAATTTACACATTTATTTTATTTTATTTTTGTTTGCATTTTTTTCTTTTTGGCACTTACTTTATTAATTTATATGGTTGGTTCAACCATCTAAATTATTAATATTTTGTTAAATTGTTATTTTTTTTGTTTAATTACTTTGTTTAGATGGCTTGTTTAATAGCCTTTTTAGTGATTTTAATTCCAATCAATTAATTTTCAGTTTATTTTTATTTTTTAATTTTTTTAATTTTCATTTATTTTTTAGGTTGCTCATTTGTTTGTGTATAATCTAATTGTACACAAACACATCATCATCATCTTTGTATAAGACGTTGGTCTCAAACTTTGAGTAGTAGATTAATTCGTAGACCTTAATCACCGCCACCAATAATGGAAGAAATTCAGAACAAAAACCTTTTGAACCAACCTAATCCTCAAATTGATAAAGAAAACAGTCATTTTCAACATAATATACATGATCAGAATCAACCAAGAACTTTGAGAGACTATATGAATCTAACAAGAACTAGAGCACTCTCGTGTATAATACTCCCTACATAAGTAGCTCAATTCAAATTCAAACTATGTGTTATCCAATTTTTACTAATATTTCTTGGTTTAAAATTCGAGAATCCATACTTGTACTTAAGAGATTTTGGAGAAGTTTATAATACATACACATACCAAAATTTTAGTTTGAACATAATTAAATTGAAGCTTTTTCTTTTTTCATTAAAAGATAAAGTTAAAACTTGGCTACAAAACCTTATTTCTAGATCAATAAGTACTTGGAATAATATGAAAGAGCAATTTTTGAAAAAAATTCCTTCCACCTCAAAGAACAAATTCACTTAAAAGACAAATCACTTCTTTCACTCAATAAAATGAAGAACCATTATTATGATAGGTTTAAAGAATTACTTAATATATGTCCACACTATGGTTTTGAAACTTGGCAATTGGTCACTTATTTCTATAAGGGCTTAATACCCTAAAGTAAATAGATTGTCGAAATGATGAGTAATGGTGAATTTAGAAATAAAAATCCTAAAGATACACTAGATTACCTTGACCAATTAACTGAAAATGTACAACATTAGGATACTATTGGAACTTTTGAATTGTTAAATAAATCACAACCATCATTATCTAGTGGAAGAGTCCATAACCTTAGGGAAGATCAGAACTAAAGCAAAATTTGCATCTCTAGTTAAAAAGGTTGAAGTCGTAGAACATAAAAAGAATGATTAAGTAAAATTTATTTAAAAAGTTGCATGTAATGTTTGTAGTTCTAATGATCATTTCACTTGAGATTGTCTCACTTTACCTACACGTAAAGAATGTCTCCATGATCAAGCTAATGCCATAAGCACTTTGAATAACCAAACCTATATTTATTGACTTATAATCTTAGTTGGAGAAATCATCCAAATTTTAGTTGGAGGAATAATAATAATGCAAAATCTTCGCAAACATCATTTCCACAAAATTTTCAAAATTCTCAGCCTTATGCACCATATGTTCTACCACCATGAAACAATTTGGAATATAAAATGCATTCATTAATTAAAAAGTAAGATATTATTAACAATCAAAATACACAATTTTTTTTTATTTGAAAGATAATCTTGCTAAAATTGCTTCTGCACTCACAATTCATGAAAAAAAAAAAGAATAAATTTCTACCTCAATCACAACCAAATTCTAAGATTCAACAAAATCCATCAATGGACAAAGTCAAGTCAGTTATAACTTTTCATAGTGGTAAGGTATAGCCTATTCCTAAACCTTATGAAGATAAAAATGATGAAAATTCAAAGGGCATGGAAGGACTAAATAAACTTACACCTAGTGAAAAAATAACTAGTATTCAACTTGAACCACCATTTCCACATGCATTGAATAAACCAAAGAAATCAAACTACTCTTGTGAAATTTATAAATTCTATAAGCAAGTGAAATTAACATTACTCTGTTAGATGCAGTTAAGAAGATACCTTCATATGCCAAGTTTTTAAAAGATTTATACACAGTCAAAAGGAAATGAAAGGTTTTCATGACTGAACAGGTAAGTACCATTCTATCTACTAATAATACAATTAAATATAAAGATCACGGTTGTCTTACTATTTCTTGTATTTTTGGTGATAAAAAAATTAAGCATACTTTTCTAAACCTTGGTGCTAGTGTTAATTTGCTTACATATTCAGTTTATCTTCAATTTAATCTTGGTGAGTTAAAATTAAATTCAACTATAGTTTTACTTGCCAATAGTATAATTAATGTACCAAAAAATATTGTGGAAGATGTTTTACTACAAGTTGATAAATTCATTTACCATGTAGATTTTATTGTCTTCAAAACTGAACTTATTATAAACCAATTCCTGTAATTTTAGGCCTACTATTTTTAGCAACTTCTAATACTTTAATTAATTTTAGAAATAGTTTAATGAATTTGTCCTTTGGACACATGACACTAAATTGAATGCTTTCAACATGTGTCAGTAACCTAACGAAGAAAATGAGAACGAAGATGATATTGATGAACAAAAGAAATTGCTTAAATCTTGTACAGAGGAAAATA
The DNA here is from genome assembly GCA_025617385.1 of Murraya koenigii. Taxonomy (NCBI): domain Eukaryota; kingdom Viridiplantae; phylum Streptophyta; class Magnoliopsida; order Sapindales; family Rutaceae; genus Murraya; species Murraya koenigii. The sequence continues at coordinate 16,853,694 of CM046812.1, forward strand.
TTCAGGAAAGAGATTTTTCTGTACTTACTGATATTTGTTTAGTTAATTCAATTGAATCAAATAAGTAACTTGAACTTGATACTTCTAATATAAATTTATTACTTGATTTTGTGTATATGTTACAAAATTATAATGAAAATCTAAAATTTAAAAAACTTAAAATTATTGAAAAGACAAAACAACAAGAAGCATCTAAAATGGAATTGAAACCTTTGTCTGAATGATTGAAATATGCTTTTCTTAGATGAAAACAAACTTATCCTATAGTGATTTCTTTTACTCTAACAAGCGACTAAGAAGATAAGTTACTATCTATTCTTAAAACTCATAAAAAAACAATTGGATGGACTTTAAATAATAATAAAGGCATTAATCCCGTAATTTTTATACATAGAATCAATTTGGAAGAAAATTTTAAAACGTGTCAACAACCTCAAAGAAGACTAAACTCACACATAAAAGAAGTAGTAAAAATAAAAGTCCTTAAATTGCTTGATGTAGGAATTATCTATCTTATCTTTAGTAGTAAGTAAGTAAGCCTTGCCTAAATATATGGAATCACTGTTGTTAAAAGTTAAAAAAGCGAGTTAATTCCAACATAAGTTACGTCTAATCGGCGCATATGCATCGATTATAAAAAAAAAAAATTAAATGAAACCACTAAAAAAGATCATTTTCCCTCACCATTTCTTGACGAAATTTTAGAAAGAGTAGTTAAACATCCCCCTACTACTTTTTAGATGGATATTCAGGTTATTATCAAATTTCTATAGCACTTAGGTATCAGGAAGATATCACATTTACATGTCCTTTTAGAACATTAGCATTTAAAAGGATGTCATTTGAAATCTGTAATGCTCCTGCAACATTTCAAAGATGTATGTTAAGTATTTTTAGTGACATGGTTGAATATTGTTTAAAGGTCTTTATAGGTGATTTAACTGTGTCTGAGAATTAATTTGATGATTACCTTGATAATTTGGAAAAAAAATTTAAGTAGATGTGTTGAAAAAGAACTTGTATTGAATTGGAACAAATGTCATTACATGGTTTACTTCTGGGATTATTTTAGGGTCATATTTTATCTATTAAAGGAATTGAGATTGACAAAGTAGAAATTAAAGTCATATATAAATTACCACAACAAAAAACAATTAGAGATATGCAATCTTTTTTAGGACATGCAGGATGTTATAGGAGGTTTTATAAAAAAGTTTAGTGTCATATCTAAACCATTTTGTAATCTCTTATTAAAAGATATACCATTTGAATAGACTAATGATTTCCAAAACTCTTTCGAGAAAATAATTTTTCTTTTAACATTTGCACTTATTATACAATCTCTTGATTGATCTTTACATTGTGATTTAAAGTGTGATGCAAGTCATTTTGTCATTGGTACTGTTTTAGGACAAAGAAAGTATGGTAAGCCCTTTTATGTTTTATTACACAATTAAGACTTTGGATAGGGCTCAAAGGAAAAAGAAACACTTGTTGTGGTATTTGTATTAAACAAATTTTATTCATATTTTTTTGTTCTAAATATTTTTTTTTATTAACCATACTGTTGTGAGATATTTGATGACTAAATAGGATGTTAAGCAAAGATTAATTCGTTGGATTTTGTTACTTTAAGAATTTGACCTTACCATCAAAGATAACAAAGGTGTCGATACTGTCGTTAATGATCATTTATTAAGACTCATATCTGAATTCTATACTGAAATAATGTTCATCAATGATCTTTTCTAGATGAATTTTTATTTTATGTTACTTTAATACCATGGTATGATAACATTATTAATTTTCTTATTATAGGTTAAATGCTTTTGTAATGGAATACTCAAGATAAGAAAAAAAATTTAGTTAAAGTAAAGAAATTTTATTGGGATGATCTTTACTTATTCAAATATTGTCCTAATCAAATTTTTTGGTGATGTATTCCAGACAAACAGGCAAGAAGTGTCATTAATTTTTGTCATGAAAAATTATTAGTCATATACCCTTAAATGTCACTTATATTATTTATGAACAACACTTTTAACATGTATCACTCGTATACCTTAGTTGATAAAATGTTTTGTTATCCACCAATCCGTTATCAACCATTAAAATATGCTAACTTCATAAGGATAGAGATAGTATCGTCATCTTTAAATGAAATATATTACTTTTTGAATGATATGTCATTGTATTGGAATATAATTATATGACATGTCATTTTACTATAATATAATTGTATAAGATGTCGTCTTCTTTTAGTGAAATGTTAATTTTTTTTATGACTGTTATACATTTATTTCACAGTACAACTACATGCCATATAGCTATATTCTATTAAAACGACAAATCGTCTAAAAAACAATGCATTTCACTAAAAGAGAACGACATGTCGTTTTTAATCATGGCTTTTTTTTATTTATTTCAAGGATAAAATCATCATTTTACTAAAATTCTATTAACTTCTTAACGGTAGAAAACGGTAAGATGGTCGACATATATCTTTTATCAACTTAGGGTATATGAGTGATACATGTTAAAAGTGTTATAACACAAATGATAGAAGTGATATTAAGGGTATATGACTGATAATTTTCTCTTTTGTCATTTTGAAGCATGTAGTTGGCACTTTTCTTTGAGAAAACTATTGCTCAAATTTTACAATCTGGATTTTATTGGCATATCATATTCAAAGACACATATGATTTTTATAAAACTTCTAAAACTGTCAAAAATTGGGATTAATTACTAAAAGAAACATATTGCCTATAAATCTCATACTTGAGATAAAAATATTTGACTGTTGGAAAATTGATTTATGGGTCTGTTTTCACCATCTTTTGAATTTTTGAACATATTAGTTGTAATTGATTATGTCTCAAAATGAATTGAAGTAATTTCTTGCCGAAATATTAATAGTTAAACTATAATTAAATTTTTACACAAAAAACTTTTAAGTAGATTTAGAATTCCTCAAGTCATTATATGTGATGGAGGTAAACATTTTTGTAACAAGTATTTTGAGTCACTAATGAAAAATATAAACTTACACATAAAGTTGTTACCCTTATCATCATCAAACAAGTGGTCAAGTTCAATAAGAAAATAGAGAGATAAAAATTTTTTTTAAAAATTGAAATTAGTTAAAAGGTGTTGCTTTATAATTATCGTCTTCATATGTTTCTATAAAAGTCAAAGTTAATGTGGAGTGACCCATTTGTTATTAAAAATATATATTCATATGAAGTAGGGGTGGGCAAACGGTTTGGTTTTTGCCGAACCGAAATATTCAGTTCGGTTCTAGAAGTAAAAACCGAACGATTTGAAAAATTAAGAACCGAACGGTTCGTGTTCGGTTTGGTTTAAAACCGAACCGAACCAAACTGAATTTTTAAAACCAAACCGAATTATTTCGGTTCGGTTTGGTTTGGTTTTAAAATTCGGTTTGATTCGGTTTGAATTCTTAAAAACCAATCAGTTTCGGTTCGGTTCGGTTCCGATACTGAACCGAACCAAACCGAAAAATGCCCTCCCTAATTATGAAGCTGTAGAAATTCAGAATCTAAATAATGGAGTTATATTTAAAATTAATGGTCAAATATTAAAATCATAAATGGAATACCAACTACATGAAAAAGACACTGAAATAAATTTAAGTAATCGATCAAATCTTAATTTTAATAGGTGACTCAATTTTTTTTAGTTTTTATTTTACTGTTATTTTGCCATTTGATTGTTTGATTGTTTCTTTTTATATCTTGATTGATGCGTACGACACATCTTTTGAAAATTATGATATTTTTTACTTAAGTATGTTTGTTTGATAATTATACTTTCTTTCATCATTTTCATTATATATCATGAATACCTAAATAAGAAAGATCTTTTCAACTATCTTAGAAAACTTTTACATGTGAAAAGTCACTTAAGAGACGTGATACAAAGTTGTAAATCACATCTAATTTAAGATTTACAGCCATCAACTTTAATGTCTTGTGTTGAAGATTTAGAAAGACAATTCTAGGAAATAGAGGGTGACATATATGGCATCCAATTAGAACTTGAGGTTAATGCAATAAAAGAATGAAGGTAAGTCCATTTTGTTACATTGTGTGTTTTCATTTTATTATTTTGTTGTATTTGATTTTGTAGATTTTATTGTTCACTTTCCCATATAAATGGCGGATAATTGTACTTCGTGACTTTTTATGTCAGTGTCTTCAGTTTTCCACAAAATTTGAAACCCCAAAATCAAACATGGAAGAAATACAATATAAATTATATAAGCATTTTCCTTCCCTCTCTCAAAATGCCCTCAGAAAATTTTATAAAGCTTGTTGTTAACAACTATATTTATTAATGATTAATAGTAATCCTTCTGATATTCATTGGTTAATTTAAGCAAAGTTTTGATTGGTAAGTGATTTTTTTTATCTATCTATATCTTACATGCCTAGTTTTGGTAAAAGCACATTTATTAAAAAAGAAGAGCTAAGTCTCAAAATGAGTTAAATCTAATAAGTGCATATTTTCTTTATATTTTATTATTAATTGTTCTATCTTTTTCTTCTAGTCTTAAATATCATAATTATTTTAATTAATTTTTATTTTAGTTTCTTTATTAAATTATTTTAATTATATTAATTTTTATATTTTATTATTTTAAGTATATTTTGGGATTAAAGAGAAATTGAATCGGAATATTCGAAAAGAAATCTACTCAGAATAATCAGAAGGGAAAAGAAATAAAGAAATTTAATTAAAAAAGTCAAGGAAGATTTAATTTAATTAATTATCTATCATACATGCAGAGCTTGGTATAAAGAGTATATTTTGATTAAGGAAACAAATAGTTTGGAATGACATTAAAATGGCAATTGCATGTGCATGGCAATAATGGAAAATCTTAATATGCATTCACGTAAGAAACAATTGCCATACTTTCATGTGCATGGCATTAAAGCGGTGGTGAATAATCCTTTGACCAAAGCTTTCATTATTATTATTTCTTTCTCATTTAATTAGAGTTTCTATTAAATTATTATTTTTATAATCATAATTTCTTTATTTTTTATCATTTAATAAAAAATTCATAAACCTCTCTTTATTTATATTTGTTATTTTCTTTAGTTAGATTAATTTATATTATTGTTATTATTGTTATTATTATTAGTATTAGTAGTATTAGTACTATTATTTTAAGTCTTTATTTTAAAATTGATAATAAATAAAACTAGCGTAATCTTTATGGGATCGATTCTTACTCATTCTATACTAATTATTTATATTAGTAGTAAGATTTTAAATTTCTAAATATTCTTCGATCATTAGATTTCTTGAAGAATTTTCTGAACTTTCTGGCCATCATAGCCATGTCTTCAACCTCAAAGTTGCTCTATTCATCATTTTTTGGTTTTGAGTGTCTTATTCTTCTTTTCCTCTTTCAGTTGCCAAATTCTCTTCATAAGAGATAAGTAAGCCAATTAAATTATCAATAAACAAGATATTTAAATCATTGACTTCCTTAATGGCAGTTTCCTTAGGTCTCTATTAAGATGGTAATGATCTAAAATCTTATTTACCTTCTCAATGTTTGAAAAAGGTTTTTCTTAGAGCCCCTAATGTATTTACTATGTTCGTAAACCTAGTATACATAGAATAAATGCTTTCATTTTGTTTCATTTGGAACAATTTATATTGTCTAGTAAATCTATCTTAGTCTCCTTAACCTGGTTTGTACCTTCATAGACAACTTCAAGTTTATTCCAAATTTCATGCCCAGAAACTCTATGGAACTTTTTCTTATCCTAGGCATAGAATAAAGCATTCTTGGCCTTTGAATTGAATGAAATTTTCTTCTTATCTTATTTACTCTATATATTAGAAGTTTTAAACATATCTTCACCTAATTCAATTTTCATTACAGGTGAAAAGAGACCATCATTAAAAATCTCTCATATCTCATAATCTATAGTCTGTAAATAGATTATTATCATTGTTTTCTAATATGAGTAATTATTTCCATCAAAGTAAGGTAGTCTAGTAGTAGGTTGACCTTCTCTAAGGCTAGAGTCATTTTGGATTGCCATGAATCTTTTTCTCTTAAACGGTTAAGTCCTAGCAAAAGAACTCTCTCTAATATCGAATGAAATTCTAAGTGTGCAACGCAAGTGGGTGTAAATTGGGTATTTTAAAAATTATGCAAATTATCAACGTAAATTAATTTTAATTAATGTATTAAGCAATTTGATAAATATAAATTCAAGTAAGAAATAAATAAAGAGATAAGAGAACGAGAAAGTAACCTTAAGAATTTTTACGTGGTTCGACAAACCACACCTACCTCCACGCCTCTAAGCAAACAACGCTTGAAGATTTCACTATCCAAGCCTCTTAAGACTTCAACTTCTGACAATTGACTTCCAATGTGTCAATTAACATTTACAAATGATGTTTCACTCACAAAAAATTTTTCCCAAGTATTTCTTACACTTACAATCACAAAAATTTGATAAAGAATTCAAGGATTATAATAAAACTCTCTTTTAGAGTGGACATAAAAATGATAACTCAAATATAACTGAATGTGTATGAATTAGCATATTGAAAGCTCAAGCGAAATAGTATGCACTGGATATATCTCGATGGAGATTCATGAAGTTCTTAAAAATAAGTTTGATTTGAGATTATATAGTTTAAACTTTCAAACGAGCCATTATGAGTATTTTGAAAAACAAGCTGATTAGCCATTTGAAATAGACGGTTGGCCTCCTATGTTATCGTTAGAGAGATTTTTAAAATCTGGTGCACAACTGGTTAGCCATCAGCAAGCATTCGGCTAGCCACTAACTCTCTGGAATTGAAAAATAGAAATGCACCACAGATGGTTAGCTTCTTGGAATAGCTAATTAACCGCTATCTTTCTGGAATATATTTTTCAAAGTTATTCATCAAGCAGTTAACCACTTGCTAGTAAGTGATTAGCCGCTAACTTTCTATCTTTGATTCAAGTTTTTCTGAAATTAGAATTTTGGCTCCAAAATAATTTTTAAAATTATAATACGGCATAATTCATTAAAATATTTTTCAAATAAATCCATTTCAAGAATTTAAAAATAACACTTATGAGTTTCAAAACTCAATTCTTTTCAAAGTGGTTAATGAATCTTAAAAACACTCATTTTGATAAACTCATTTTTTCATGAATATAAAACCTTAGTTAATGAAAATTGAAGATTGTTTAAAGATTATGAAGAGTATCTTGAGCTTTTAAAATGCTAAAATACAAGCTAATTAATTACATTAAATTATATTAAATTATAGTAGGTTTACAATATTATAAATAATTAATTACACAAGGTAGTACCCTTTTTATGAATTGCCTTCGAATGCACAACTGTTTATGATCGAGCTTGATTCCGCTTGCATAAAATTTGCCTTTCGAAAACATGTGGGATAATAAAGCATGAATTGACAAAATTACCCTTTTTACATGTAGTTTGTTATTATTAAAATCAAAGATTATATAGTATTTTAGGCCAACAGTTTATTTTATAAATTGTAACAAGTATGAACAATTAATTAATTAAATCATTCTTATAATATATTTTTTCTTTTCTGACTTGGTATTTAACAATCATTAACTATTTAAGGTTGTTTCAAGATAAATTTAATTTGACTATTTTATCCTTATAATATAAAATAATCAAATTACTATAAGAAATACATACATACATACATATATGTGTGTGTGTGCTGTTTAGTCATTTAATTTTTTTTTTTACTTTATAATATAATATGCTTTTTATAAAATTTAATAATTTTCAATAATTATACTAATAAATTACTATTTATACATCATTAAAATATAAAAAAATTGTGTAAAAAATTATTAAAGATCAGGTAAATTTTTAGATATTTTGGTACTTTTATCTTATGAGGGCAAAATAGTCATATTAATTCAGTTGGAGTAGCTTATTGATCAAATACAAAAAAATTTCTTAAAAATTTAATGAATATCAAATAAATTACTACTTATACATCTTTAGAGTATTAAAAAAATTGTATAAAAAATTATTAAAGTTAGATTAAATTTTCAGATATTTTGGTACTTTTACCTTATGAGTGTTACATAGACATATAAATCTATGTTAAAAAAATCTTATTACTGAAATATAATAAAAAAATAAGTCTAAATAATAAATAGATATGGATTTAATTGATTAATTTTTTAAAATTTCTTCTTAATTTGAATTTTTTAAAAATAATTTGAACTTATTAAATTGAGTGGATTTATAAAATTTTTGAGGTGAAAATATCACCACATTATTTCTAATTTACCTCTAAAAAGTGTAAAAACATCAAATTATCTCTTAAATATAGTGAAATCTCATAAAATTTAATAGCCAAAAGAGTAAAATCGTATTTGAACAAAGATTGTAACAATCAACTAACTAAAGAAAGGTAAAAATTTTATCTCCTAAGTATTTACCTTTTTATGTATGCTAATGTCCACCACATTCAAATATTTCAAAATACTCTCAAATGTTTCAATAAATTTCACCTTGCAACAAATTGCTAAGTTTTTTTTTTAATTTTATTTTATAGGAAAGTATGCTTTCATTAAAGACAGATAATGGCCAACAATTGCCACATAAACATAAATATAAGGTCAAATTAAGCTTAAATTCAATATATAAGATAAGACCTAAGATTCAAGTCTAAATTAAGGTAATCCCTAACAACTAACATAATCAATAGGGATATTTAAGACAACAAAAATACTTTTTAAGTTAATTTCACCCAAGTGACATTTGTTTTAAAATTTGTCACTCAGATAAAAACTATTTGGAAAATACTAGCACAGTAGATATCACTCATCAAATTACAGAAGGTATCCTAAACCTTAAACTCTAAAGGCTAAACCCTAAATTTTAAACCCTTAAAAATCTATAAAGGTAAAAATTAGTAGAAAAATATCATATATTAGGACTCGAACTCATGCCTTCCAATATTTTTTTATGGCCGTGGGTTATTATGGGTTAAAAGCCCACCTTAGTTGCTACGCTTAGAAATTTTCCCAAGTTGTCTTTTGTGAATATTCTTAAGTGTGCCACCGCATTGTTTTAAAAATATTAAAAACATAAACTTGTTTTGAACTGACACGACTTAAAATATTTTCATTTACTCCTAAGTATAAGAGTGTCTAGTTATAATATAACCCGGTGAGTCCGAGGTCGAACCACAGAGAATTTTAAATTTAGTAGTCTATTATTAAATAAAAATTAATAGTAGAAAAATAGATTACCTATCTAAAAAAGTACTAAGGCTACGAGATTCACTCTTGGAATTTAAAGTATGTTCATAATATTTTCTCATATTTATATTTTATATTTTATTTACTAATTAAATATTATGTCATTTAATTATTAACTAACCAATTTTATGGATGAATATGAGAATGGAATACATGATGTGCCACAACTAAATTAGAGTGTCGACATAATGTCAAAATATCATATAAATCCAATAAGATTTTAAGTTTATAAATTAATATGACATAAAAATATTCATCAAATAAATATATTAAATATTAAATAAAATTAACTTTAAACTTACTTGAGAGAAATACTAATTCTATAATTTAAATCACTGAGTTTCACCCTTTGCCTTAACTTAATAAATTAGCCACTCATATTGAAAAGAGAAACACTCATTTTATTTGACAAACTTCTAAAATATATTACAAGAAAATTTTAAGAACTTGAAACAATAGAAGAAAAAAATTTGAAAGACTCAGTTTCACCCTTTTCTTTCTCTTCTTTCTATTCTCTTTTTCCTCTCTTTCTTTTCTTTTCTTTTTCTTCTCCTCTGCGCCTCTCTTCTCTTCTGCGATGCTTCCCTTTTTATAGGGAAAAAAAAAAGAAACTATTTATTATTTTATTATTGATTATAATAATATTATTATATTATATATATATATTATTATAATATTATATATTATATATGAGAGAGAGATTGAGTGTCGTGCACTCAATCTCTTTATCTCTTCTTTTTGTTTAATTTTTTTGTTTTTAATATATATTATTTATTTATTATTACAAAGTAGCTTATTTTTTTCTCTCATTTTTCAATTCTAATCTCTTTTCATTCTCAAAATATCCCTACAATAACAAAATATAACAATAAAAATTAACATAATAAAATATAATTTATATAAAATTACATATGAGGAACATTAAGATAAAATGTTAGTTATGTACACATTAATTAATGCTTTAAGTGAAAAAATAATAATTTAAATATTTATAAAATATACACTTTCTAGTACTAATCATACCCCCCTCAACCAGCTTATTGCTAGTCCCTAGCAATTAAAGCGATATTTTAAATTAAGAATTATAAAATTCACCCACAAGTTAATAATTGTTCATCTATCCTCTAAACTACTAAATAAATAAATTCTCCTATTTATTTATTTTAGCTTTTTGTCATTCACTCATTATCTAAGATATCATCAAACATTTTTTGTGTTCGAAAAATTAACACAATACTTATGGGGCTTCATTAAAAGAAAATAATATTTTTTTATTCTAGTGATTTATCAGAGATAATATCTTTATTAGGAAGTAAATTATTCATACAATTTAAAATATTACATCTTCAATCCATATAGTAAGTTTTGGGCCAATGACTCCCAGACCAGTTGGCCTTAGGGCACTAGTTGTTAAAACACTAGGACTTAATTATTCGGATTTTAGATAAATAAGCAAATAATATATCTGCAACCCATATAGCGAGCTTTGGGCCAATGACTCCCAGACCAGTTGGCTTTAGGGCACTAAGTGTTAAAACACCCCTACGGACTTAATTACTCGGGTTTCAGATATAGTAAAATTAAACACATTTCTTTTTTTTTCTTTTTCTTCTTATCTTTTCCTCTTTCTTTTTTTTTTTTTTTAAAAAAAAACATAATACACTTTCCACTACCTTAGAAATTATCTTCAACAGATCAAGAGAACAAAATATTGCAAAAAATTTTAACTTACTACCCAATAGCATGTGTCATAGTATGTGTGTGAAAAGAATGATTTAATAATACATGTTTAAATAAATAACTGACAAAAAGATTTAATTAAATTTGAGTAATTCAAAGAATAAGTAACAAAAACAACTTAATATGAATTTTAAATTCAGAGAATAATATAGACTGTACTGTTAGGATGCGTATCAAAAGTAGTGACTCTTTACACAACCATCCTAGACAAAAAAAAATATTATTTTTGGATTTTTTTTATTTAAAGAAAAATAGACAACACATATATTTACAAATTACATCAATTATCCCCACCCTCTAACCTAATCTAAACATTATTCTTAATATTTTATAATTTAAAGATATGCATGCAAAATAAGAAACAGAGAAAATAAACATAAAAGAAGAAGTAGAAAATATCATACCTGAAGTTGTTGTAGAGGCTTAGAATTTTTTTTTGAAAAATAAATAAATAAAAGACTCTAAGACTAAGAAGATGTGTTTCTAGAACCACTCATTCTATATTCGGTCATCTTCGACTAAAAATTTATCCAAAGTTAGTCTTTACAAAAAATAAAATTAGTAAAAACATCACCACGATTGACACATTCCACAATTATCAACTATTTCCTCCCCCCAACCTAAATGAGACATTGTCCTCAATGCTTTAAAGGAAAGAAGTAGAGTTTAGAAGACATCACATGAACACTAAAAAAAATTTACAAATGGAGATTTAAATCTAATTTGCACTTCTTACTACTATTACTGTTATCATCTTCAATTGACCAATCCAATGCCAAAGTCATGGGTTCTGGCTCCGGTTTGTAAGCTTGTAAAAGATCAAGTAATTCATTAGCAGTAGAAGAACAAATAAAGATTTTTTTAACTGAGGGAGGAACAAGATAATTGTTAATTGTATGATTAAAAAAATGTGAACAAGCCATTATAAAAATTATTAATATTTAACAAACCGGTGGGTTTCTGATGAATATTCAAATAGGCCCAAGACGCAAATGTAATTAGTGCCTCTAGAGTTGCAAGATCGCCTAGCAAAAAGATAAAAATATCAGCATAATCTAACATTTTGGATATTATTTCTTGCATACCTGATACAACTAACACTTCTCCAGTTGGTGGGCCAGGTAGACATCCTAGAGGTTTAAGGGCTTTGGGGATGATTTATAGCATTTGACTTCCTCTAGTGAAAGCTGTTTCTGAAACAAGTTTGGATAATCCACGATCACCTCCTCCATATATTAATTGTAAGTTTCTCTCTGCTACGACACGACCAAGATCTACAGTTGCCTCAACGAATTTCCTATACTTTCTATAGCGAAAACTAGAAAGCACACAAATATTTTGAATTTTCTATTCGAAGATGCTGCCATTGGAATAATCTTAAAAAATAATTTGTGAAATTTTAAAATAAAAGCACGTATTTAAAGATATAGATATTGATAAACAGCTGTAAATGGAGTAGTGTACTTATCAAATGATGTGTGAACCTTTGGCTTATATTTCAAAAGCAAATAGATAAAGCAAACGAGTAAAAGAAAAAGAAAACAGTAATCACACTATTAAAAGTAATAATGCATAAAATAATACATTATTAAAAGGAAAAAAATATTTACAGGTAGTTGCGATAGTGGCTCACATCTTCCTCTGGTCTTACGTCCAGTAACGGCTTGAACGCCCTCTACGGGTCGAGGATAGACTTCTCATCCAGTTTTCTTATAAACTGGCAAACAATGTCTTTTGGAGTCAGATTCCCAAGACTAAACTGTGTGTTTTCTTTTTAGAATAGTTTCCAATACCTTTGAATTAAATATTGTACATATCATCTAACGATTCTTTACTCATGCCATCTTTAATAAAGTTAATTTTATCTTCACGAGTATAAGAAACCATTCCTAAAGATTTACAACGAGGGTTCTTGCAATTACGTCTTACACAATTACGACAATTAGAGCCAAGTTGTTTAGCTCTTCTCTTTTTAGCGTATTTCTATAACTGACTACATACGGAGCCGTCTGCCATATCTTAATCTTATCCGGGAGGTACGTTGTTTAAGACATGGTTGACGTAATCCAAAGCAATCAAATAATATTAGCTGTGGATCCCTTGAGTCTTAAGCGAGTTCCAAATAGTTTGAAGAAGATCAAGGTTTTCTTCAACCAAATGGATATGGCAAGAAACATCTTGAATGCTCACATTATCTCGGCAAGTTAATATCTTGCTCGGATACATGATTTTCTATTTCAGTCGGAGATGAGCCCTTTTATGGAGTCAAAAGTAAAATCCGAAATCTTTTCTTCAAAGTAAGTTAGACCACGCAGACGGCTACCGCTCTAAAAGCTATGTAAGTTGTCAAAGCAGTGGACAATCCGGATATAAGAGGTAATGCTCCAATCGAAATCATGTGCTTTACTTCATTCTTTGATCGCTCTGCTCCCCAAAAAAGAGAGACTGACTCTTACTATCCCAATTCGGGAAGGCAAATCCTTGGTCCAACCAAGAAATATATATATTTCCAAAACCGGGCATATAAGAAATAAATGGATCATAAAACTCACCGCTAATCGGAACTTTACTTCAATTAACTAACGAGCGTCGGAGGAATGCCATAGATCATTAACAAACGTAGTCGTTCACAGCGAGTTTTGTAAATTTTCCTGAGGGCATTCTGAGGGAGAGAAGGAAAGCGCTTATGCAGTTTTTGATGTATTTCTTTCATGATTGATGGTGGTGATTGAGATATTCGAATTAACCTACCACTTGAAGTTCGAGACCAACATCTCGTACAATGATGATGATGTGTGTGTGTGAAATTATTTAAAGCACAAGCAGATGAAGTAAAGAAAAAAATAAAAATTACAATTTGAGAAAAATAAAAATAAAAATAAACAAACTGAAAATTAAATGTGCAACAAATATAAATGTACAAAAGATAAAATTATAAAATTAAATAACAAAGTAGGCAGTTAAACCAGCCTTATAAAATAATAAAACATAAAAGATAAATACGGAATAAAAATTACACAATTTATTATACAAGAAAATTAAATAATAAAAAATAAATAAAGGAAATTAAATAACAATAAAGACGGTTGAACTAGCCATAAAAATAAATGCAGAAATTAAATTGTAGAAATTGAAAAGTCCAAATCCAAGTCTATGTCTATGTCTATTCAGTCCAAATGTCCAAATTAAGTCCAAAAGTACAAGGAATGTCAGGTCATAAATCCAAAAGTCTAAGTTAATTTAGTTCAGTTTTTTTTGTTAACATAAAAATTTTATATGTTTTATAATATTTTTGTAATTTTAGGAGAAAGAAGGAGTTTAATTGAAATTTTACAATAAAAACAAAAGATAAAGTAACCGAAAGTGTGATGACGAATTTAAAAAAATAAAATATATATATATATATATATAATAAAATGACACTAAATTTTTGAAATTTCCCCAGCAACGGTGGCAAAAACTTGACACGACTTAAAAGTGTTTGATTTACTCCCAAGTATAAGAGTGTCTAGTTATAATATAATCCGGTGAGTCTGGGGTCGAACCAGAGGGAATTTTAAATTTAGTTTTTATTATTAAATAAAAATTAATAGTAGAAAAATAGATTACCTGTCTAAAAAAGTATTAAGGCTACGGGATTCACTCTTGGAATTTAAATTATGTTCATAATATTCTCTCATATTTATATTTTATATTTTATTTACTAATTAAATATTATGTCATTTAATTCTTAACTAACCAATTTTATGAATGAATATGAGAATGGAGCACATGATGTGCCACAACTAAATTGGAGTGTCGACATAATGTCAAAATATCATATAAAAATATTCATTAAATAAAAATACAAAATATTAAATATTAAATAAAATTAACTTTGAACTTACTTGAGAGAAATATTAATTCCATAATTTAAATCCTTGAGTTTCACCTTTTATCCTAGTTTAATAAATTAACCACTCATATTAAAAAAAACACTCATTTTATTTAACAAACTTCTAAAATATATTACAAGAAAAATTTTAAAAACTTGAAACAATAAAAGAATAAAATTTGAAAGACTCAGGTTCACCTTTTTTTCTCCTCTTTTTCTTTCTCTCCTTTCTTTTCTCTTTTTCCTCTCTTTCTTTTCTTTTCTTTTTCTTCTCCTCTGCGCTTCTCTTCTCCTCTGCGATGCTTCCCTTTTTATAGGAAAAAAAGAAACTATTTATTATTTTATTATTATAATATATATTATTATATTATTATAATATTATATATTATATATAATTGAGTTTATCTCTTTTTTTTTTAATTTTTTGTTTTTAATATATATTATTTATTTATTATTACAAAGTAGGTTTTTCTTTTTCTCTCATTTTTCAATTCGATATCTCTTTATTCTCAAAATATACCTACAATAACAAAATATAACAATAAAAATTAACATAATAAAATGTAATTTACATGAAATTACATATGAGGAACATTAAGATAAAATGTAAGTTATGTACACATTAATTAATACGTTAAGTGAAAAAATAATAATTTAAACCTTTATAAAATATACACTTTTTAGTACTAATTGTGAACTCCCTGGGACTAAATCCATGGTTAAGTAGCTACCATCGCCCCTTCATATCGTACCATCGCCCCTTCATATACTCCTTGATTAGATATTGCAAATCGTTAACTCTAATATAAGTGGTCAATTAATTAAGAAATAGCATTTTTGTCTCTACTAAATGATTTTTATTTTTACAAAAAATAAAAGTTAAATCTAAATCTAATTAATTCATTAACAATTTTTTAGTTAAATCAAACAAATTTTTCAAAAAAATTTCTTATTGAATCAAACTTATTTTTGAACATAAAGTAGAGTCAGATCTCTCGTTAAAACATGATATATATCTAATATTTTTAGAGAAAATTGTGTGCCTACACCCAAATGAATTGACATTATGTACCGCGCACCCAAAAAAAAATGACATGTTGCACCACATCCCCAATTCCGTTATTTTCTTAGTTAAGTTTAACGATGCAGGGGTAAAATAAAAAATTCATACCTTAAATCAATTTTAATGGTGACAATGTACATGTATCAAGAATATTTTTGTATTGAAATTAAAATAAAATCATTCACTTGAAAAAAAAATTGATAGCCAAACTCGTTATGAACATAAAAGAAGGGACATTTTTGTGTAATTAAACTTATTTGAATTCAAATAGAGGGATTTTTGTCGTTAACTCAAAAATCAGACGGAGTCATTAAAAACTTGAAAAACTAATGGAATTAGGGGCACGATGCAACGAGTCAATTTTATTGGGTACAAAGTATAAAATGTCAATTCATTTGGGGTTAGCTAAAAATTATCCTATTTTTATCTCATTAACTCTAATTTTATAAACATTGGACTCAAATACTCAAGAATTAATTTGATGGCTTAATAAACATTTGTTCTTTCGATTTTTTTTTCGGGCAATCAATCCATCTATTTAGTCCAACCTCAACAAAAATATCCAATACATTCTTGTGAAAATTTATAATATCTTCATCATATTTCTCTATAAGAATAAATTAGGTTCAATTTAAATTAAGCTTCCCTAGATCAATCTATTAATATATCAATAATTCTATTTATATGTCTGGCTTTTCGGCCCAGATATAACGTCTTGAACACTTGAGTGTTATAATTGTAGTTTTCTGTCCTTCTTTGGTGCTAATTTTGGGTCAGTGATGGTATTGATTAAATGGTATAGGGATCATTTGAGCATGAAATATTGATAAATAATTAAATTTGTAATTGTTGATATAATTACTGTTGGTCCAATTCTACTCCACTGTAAGTTGGGCCCATTCATGTTGCCATGCTCAGTATGGTCGTCCAGTCACATTAGTTATTCACGCAATCCTTTCTACCACATCGTTAATTTAAATTGATATATCAATTGTCCAATCAATTTAATTACATCTTTTTCTTGATACTTACTGGTTTTCTTTAATGATTATTTTCAACATACTTATTTATGTTGAGACACTCCGGCTAGAGAATTCTATGATCAATACTTGAAAACCCATCAAGAGATGTGTCGTACAAATTCTATATTGTTAATCTATAATTTCAATACTTGTAATTTTTCTCACTAAGATATCGGGTAATCTTGACTACATGTGTATGTCATACCCATTGGTAACTCAAATGAAATAACAACTACAATCATGAAATCATAACTAACTCAAGATTAAGATTACAGTAAATCAATGCCTATGAAATTTAATAATTCTGACAGTTATTACTAGGTTAATTAAATATCATATAAGATCTAATTCAATGTAGACATACTACATCAATAAATTCATACATGATTAAGACAAATCACTCAATAAATTTATTACAGTCTATACCTAAATAAAGTGCCCAACTTTGTTTATCAACTGCGAACTTAATTTATTTAATCATAAGATAACTTGTATTTATGTCTTCTGTGAATCCACATGGTGATCGCATAAATATATATAATATGATTAAATGGACTTTACTCAAAATATTAATGCAATTCAAAATATCTAAATAAATACTTGAAATATTTTATTAATTAGAAAATTAATATGCTTTAAAGAGCACGTAATCCCAACAATCTTCCACTAGCTCTCAAAGCATATCTGGAAAATTGCACATGCTTGTAGGACTCTAAATGTAGGATATAACCTTTCTATACTATTTTCATATGAGATGATACTTCCTCTCAATGTGTTTTTGTTTCTTATGGTTTCTTGGTTCTTTTGATTGAGCCACTACACCATTATTATCAAAAACTATTTTAAGTGGTGCACTTGCAGTAGATACCATTTTGAGATTTCGAAGGAACTTGCGGAGCCATACCGCTTCTTTTACAGCCTAAGATGTAGCCACATATTAAGCTTCTGTTGTGGAGTATGTGACGCATAATTGTTTCATACTTCTCCAATTAATGGCTCCACTTCCTAATGTAAACACATAGCCAGAAGTAGACTTTCCATAATCCTTATCTGACATAAAGTCAGAATCAATATAACCCACTAGAGTAAGTTCATCACCAAAATACGCAAGCATATAATCCTTAGCTTCTTTTCAAATACTTCATTATATGCTTGACAGCAGTCTAGTGTTCAGGTCCAGGATTAGATTGATATCTGTTAACCATACCAATCGCAAAGCATGTGTCTGGTCTAGTGCAAAGCATGGCATACATGAGACTTTTCACAGCTTCCGCGTAGGGAACTCGTCTCATTTTCTCTATCTCCTCAGATGTTTTAGGTTATTGATCTTTAGAGAATGAAATTCCATGTCTGAATGGTAACAAACCAGTCTTGGAATTTTTCATGCTAAATCTAGCTAATATCTTATCAATAAAGACCTTTTGAGACCAAGGTATCGTTTTATTCTTCCAGTCTTGGAGTAACTTGATACCAAGAATATAACTAGCTTCTCATAGATCTTTCATATCAAATTGTTTTGCTAGCCAACTCTTTATAATAGTCAATACTCCTACATCATTTCCGATAAGGAGAATATCATCTACATTAAGAATTAAGAAGGGTATAGATTTTCCCTGAATTTTCTTGTACACACATGGTTCATCAATATTCTGAATGAATCCAAACGATTTTATCACTTGATCAAATCTGATGTTCCATGACCGGGATGCTTGCTTCAATCCATAGATGGATCTCTGCAACTTGCATACCAAGTGTTCTTGGCCTTTTTGTATGAATCCATCTGGTTGGCACATAAAGATGTCTTCTTTAAGATGTCCATTAAGAAAGACAGTCTTGACATCCATTTGCCAAATTTTATAATCTAGCATTGCAGCAATATAGAGCAGAATTCTAATGGATTTAAGTATAGCAACCAGAGAAAACGTTTCCTCATAATTGATTCCCTCTTTTAAGTGAACCCTTTGGCTACTAATCTTATTTTAAATATTTCCATCCTTCTGTTTACTCCTCTTTTCCTCTTATAGATCCACTTGCATCCAATGGGTTTTACCCAATTTGGTGTCTCTATAAGTTCCCAAATTTTATTGGAATACATGGATTTCATTTCTTGATTCATACCCCTTTTCCAATGTTTAACATCACTATCTATTAGAGCTTCATTATATCTAGTGGGATTTTATACATGTTCTCTTGTTGGGTAATCTAGTTACCCTCTCAGTACGATGAGGTTCTAAAAGTGATTATTTGTTCAGGGATAATCCTTTTTTAATCATTCTTACTCTTTTCTATGTTTATTATAGAAAACTGAGCATCAATATGATCTCTTTATGATTTCTCTAGTTTTACCTTTATTCTTAGGTTATAAGTCATTTACATAGTCTTCCTTAAGGAAAATATAGTGTATGTTTACAAATGCATTCCTGTCTTGAGGTCTAATTTTAGACTTTCCTTTATTCCTTTAGAATACCTAAAACATGCATACTTTTGAACATGAATCCATCTTTTCTGCCTATAATTTTAGTATAAATACTAGTGAATCTCCAACTATAGATGTGTCACAAATTAAGTTTGTGACATATCCATAATTCCATGGAGTAATAAGCACCGATATAGATAAAACTAAGTTCAATAGTCTATGCAGTTTCAAATACTGATATCTAGAATAAAAAAGGTAAATGATAAATCACTAAGCATATATCTTGTTTTATCCAAAAGAATCTTGTTTCTCCATATAATGGCACTATTATGTGACAATGTTCATTACAAATGGGAGTTTATCTCATTTTACAACCAAATGGACTTTGAATTCTCTAGAGAGATATTCTTTACTTCAATCAGATCGAAGCTCTTTTATATTCTTGTCTAATTGCTTCTTTGTCTTATCCATGTACTCTTTTGAATTTCAAAAACCACAAAATCATGATGCATTTAGACAAACATAAATGCAATGAATATTTATCAATTAGATTTGATAAAATACTCATAACCTCTACTTACATGTAAACTAATTAGTCATATATTTGTATGCACTAATTCCATGCAATACAATATTACGCTTTCTTTTAGCTCAAAATAAGCTACCTTGTCATATTACTCTTTTAAAAAGATTTGTAGAGTATCAATGATCAACCTCAATAGGTCAGAAAAGACCTATTATTAATCATTCTCATGAAATCTTATTATACTTTATATGATTTAAGCATAAATATTAGAGGTGCCATTGGTTTTGAAAAAACATTTATTTTCTTAGATAAATAATATACTTTTTATCATTATATCTTGCTTTGAACAGATCAATAGACTTATATGATATTAATTGTCTTTGTAAAGTACAAAAATGAGTTATTAACAGAGGATCAAAAAATAACAGTATGCTTCTGTTTAAAAAAAAAAGGCCACCGAAATTAAATTCCTCTAATGTTTGGAATACAAAGACAAATATCAAAACTTAAAGTCTCATAAAATTGATCTAGTCCTCTCAGCTGATATAAACTAGTATCTTTCTCTACTACTGCTTAAAGCTTTCTTCACTTAATCTCTTGGTTTCCTGAAAACCATATAAATGAATTTACAAATAAAATTAGTTATCTCAGAATTCACTATTGCATTAATCAATAGAAACGGAACTAATTAAGAAGCTTAAAGATTTCCTATACTTGATTTTAATAATCTTAGGACAATATTTCTTCTGATAACTCTTCTGTCCACACTTGAAGCACTTGTCTTTCGACTTGCCATCTTTTCTGGTAGACATGTTCCTTGTGTCAATTCTCTTTTGCCTACCCTTGTCTTTCGACTTAGGCTTTAAAGAGAATTCTTGTTTAGGAAGTTCTTTGCTATGATAATATTCTTCTATAGTATGTAGCTCATACATCAATTAAACTAAGTTCATATCTCTATTGCTTAAGATATAGCTAACCTTAAACTCTCTGAATGTATCAGGTGAAGATTCAATCACCATGTTGATCTTTGTTTTATCATCGATTTCAACACCATGAATCTCAACTTCATTTAAATAGTCCATCATTTTAAGGACATGATCACGAACTCTTGTACCATCTTCCATCTTGGTGTTACTGACACGTTTTAACGCTGCTTCTCTGGCAAGATCAGTATTATGCCCAAACATATGATGGAGACTAGCCAATATTTCAGTGGTTGTTTCCATGCTCCGAAGTTTGTTCTGCAGTTCCATAGAAATCGAAGCCAATATATAGCGCTTAGCCATTTTGTCAGCCTCGCACCATTTCTCATAAGACTCATTCTGATTTCTATAATCGTATAACGTTGGTACTTAAGGGCATTGCTGGGTCAGAACATATTTGTAGTCTTTAGCAATAAGAATATTAAATAGATTGCATTTCCAATCTAATTAATTTTCACCAGTGAGTTTATTTTTAACCAGGATGATTAATAGTGGGTTGATAGAAGACATTTTCTGAAAAATAAAACATACATGCATAAATACATTGATATAACATTCACAATAAAATTCTAAAATGCAAAAAACCATAAATACATTTTATTTTATTGTAACGATAATCTAGTACCGCTTTAGCAAGCTATCCGTTGGGGAAGTCATGCCACCACTTACCAGACCCAATTAACCATTAGATTATTTACTTTCATGTCGTAACATGATACATAACTATCGTTATCTTTTAAGGCCAAAATTTTGTTAACAGAGCTTCGTTGGGAAGGTTAATAACAAATTTTGTTGAGTGTATAACTATTGTTTTAATCTACGTATTTCTCATATCATATAGCCACCGTTAGGGTGATCAACAGATTGAAAAGTATTTCAATTTTATCTTTAAAAAGTTCATCAAATAAAATGTCTAATATATATACCCTCCGTAGGAAGCATCACCGTATCATGAAGTCGAGGTATATATATAATTTTATTATTGAACTAACAATGGAGCCCGTGGGAAAATTATCTTGAATCTTCCCTCTCCATTTTAAAGTTCGTTTTTCCTTTTAAAACATACATATATTGTTAATTACATGCTTTCTATAATATTATCTAAGTGATATCTTATATTATTAAGCATTTGCAAATTTCAAACAATATACATGAATTCATGTTATATGAATGACATATATTATTATGCATAGAGTGACACTACCTATTCTATATAACATGTTATCATGGCATGTTCACATCCAAAACACAACATATAGAAAATTTAAATAATCTCAATTCATGGTTTTCCTAAAAATAAAAAATATTAACCCTACGCCTAATCTTCATTGGGCTTCACGTCAATATCTTCTTCCATTGGATTGTCTTTGTTGATGGACTTGGCTAATATGACCTTTAAATTTATTATTGGTCCGAATTTTTAATTTTAAAGAAAATAAAATAAAATTTTAAGTAAAAATTTTGGACCAAAAATAAATTTAATTTGTTAAACTATATCCATGCATTTTAATCGATTAAACCCAAATTTTATTGGACTTAAAACTAGGATTTACTTAGCCCAAAATTATTTTTGAACTTTAATGTATAATAGTATATTAGTTTTGCCCAAGCGGAAATATACAGAACTATAGGGACCTGAGTGATATTTAACACTCAAAAACCCTAACTGCATTTTTCTTCTCCGCCGCCATCAACAAATGCAGCATCTACCATTCACTATCTTCTCCGGTGAGAACTCGCCGCTGTTAGGCCAGAAATAAGCCACATGCTAGCACCGGGCTATCGATCTCTGCCATTGTTCCGATGAATGCTGCGAGCTCTGCTTCTTGCTCAGCGTGAGTTGCGACTGCATGAGCCACGCGTGCTACCTGCTGCGAGCCGTGCGTGCCCTGTTGCTCTTGGTTTTGCTGGCTCCTGGTTTTGTAATCTGTCCTTTTTTTTTTATATATTACAGATTACAATCCCCAATGAATTAAAAATTTTAAAACATAAAATTAAATCAAAAGGGAAACATGGTGATAATATACCACCCCTTTTGTTACAAATCCAAAACAAAAATACAAATAAATTTCTAACTATGAATTGAGACAATCCAAGCATGCTTTATTCATATATTAACAAATAATATATATCTAAATAAATTGTGTCACTCTAATACAGAATTAGCAAGATAGATTTCTTACGAAATTCTTATATATTATTATGAGATGGCTCTGATACCAATTGAAGGGAATAAAATTAGGTTTTTCAATTTTTCAATTAAAACTTTTTTAGAACCTATCTCATACAATATATAAGAATTAAGTAATCTAGAAATTCATACATTGATGTTTTGAGAAGATGAACAATTGAGAGTTGTAGAATCCGTCTCCAAACGATCTTCCAGGCTATGACTCAAGTTTGATCAACACTGGACGTGTGAGTGTCTGTTTCACCACTCCAATTGTAACTGGCTTCTCTTAGATGTCTTCTGTATTTTTCTTAAAATCTCTGGCATTCTCTCTTCTCTTAAGAGAATAATGCCCCTTTTTATAATATCTTATGAAAAGCCCTTATATATTAGGATTAGGATTCCTATTTAAAATATAATTCCTCTTTTAACTATCTCTCCACTTACGTAAAAGTGGAAAGAATGTGTAACTAACTAGGAGACCACTTTGTAAAATATCACAAGCCCCTTTTACACTTGAATATAACATACTAGGCTTTAACAAATATTATAATTATAATTTTCATCTAATATGCTAGTTTTTCTTGCTTTTGGGTCCAGTAATGGTGTTGTCAATTAAATGAGCTAACCCGGGGATCATTTGGGAACATATAATAGTGACTACAATAATTAAATTTGTAATTAAACAAATATAATTATTTAATTCCAATTCTACTCCACTATAAGATTGGAACTAACCTTCATAATTGTATGCTCGAATATAATTCGCCCAAGTCACATTTATTTCTTTACTGCACAATCCTTTGTAACACATCGTTAATTTAAATTGATATCTCAACTTTCAAATCAATTTAATTACATCTTTTTCCTTGATACTTACTGGTTTTCTCTAATGATCATTTTCAACATACTTATTTATGTTGAGACACTCTGCCGGAGAATTCCATGATCAAATCTTGAAACCCATCAAGAGATGTGTCGTACAAATTCTATATTGTTAATCTATAATTTCAATACTTGTAATTGCTCTCACAAAGATATCGGGTAATCTTGACTACATGTGTATGTCATGCCCATTGGTAACTCAAATGAAATAACAACTATAATCATGAAATCATAACTAACTCAAGATTAAAATTACAGTAAATCAATGTCTATGAGATTTAATAAGTCTGATAGTTATTACTAGGTTAATTAAATCTCATATGCGATCTAGTTCAATGTAGACATACTACATCAATAAATTCATACATGATTAAAACAAATCACTCAATAAATTTATTACAGTTTATACCTAAATAAAGTGTCCAACTTTATTTATCAACTGTAAATTTAATTTATTTAATTATAAGATAACTTATATTTATGTCTTCTGCGAATCCACATGGTGATCGCATAAATATATATAATATGATTAAATAGACTTTACTTAAAATATTAATACAATTCAAAATATCTGAATAAATACTTGAAATATTTTATTAATCAAAAAATCAATATGCTTTAAAGAGCACATAATTCTAACACTACAGCACTTTTGGCTTTATGATTTAAAGCATCAAAAATCAGATCTCTTTGCAATGATGAAGAATTTCAACTTGAGATTTTTAATTTAAATTAATCCATAATTTTGGACAGTGAAAAAATTAATAATTTAGCATTTGTTAACGTATCAATAAATTAATAATTATTAATATATCGGTAAATTAATTATTTATTGAATCATAAATATAATATTTTATAATAATTTTTTTTATGAATGATAGAGATAGTGTAATTAGAGAAATCAAATTATATGATACTACTATTATTTAATATTAATTAAGTGAACTAATCACTTAGTAATTCTTTAGCTAGATCGCATTGCATCTGATCACGATTACATAGTAGTCCATCAAAGAATACTTTTTAAAGGTAATATATTAACTCGATCTCCTCTTATTTTTCTAAACATAACATATAAAATACAATAATGGCTTCTCAATTCTCAAATAAAATGTATAAATAAAGCAACAATGATTTATAATACACATAAAACATTATGCTTGTATAATAAAGAAAATTATAAAAATATCATATGTATTTAGTTTTAAATTAGTTAATTATCAATTTATGTATTAATTATATATCATAGAAAAATAATATTTTTTTAAAGAAATTTAATTATTATCTAATAAATTTATCAAATTATTAATTTACCATGTTACCCTAAGTCAAGACTGATATAAACTATTATTTAATTGAGATTATTAATTTAATAAGGCTCTACTATAAATAAATAAATCTACTTTTCTAGTTTAACCTTTGTTCCATAAAAATTAACTAAATGTTACTTGTATGAGTATTTTCCTAATATTTTTCACTTTGTGACAAATTAACGTCGAAACAAGTGTCATCTTGGTGAAATTAACTCATACTCTCTAATACCATTTGCTCAATAAAACCCACTCCTGAAAATTTTTTAAATTTAAATTTTACTCCATAAACCCACTTAAATGCCAAACATACCTTCATAAATAATAATAATAATAATAACAACATACCAAACCCACCCTCACATAACTAAAATCTTATTATGACAAAATCAATTTTACAACTTAAGTTTTTATTTCTATGAATCTAGATAAAATAATATATCAAAATCAAGTTGAAGTTCCATCAGAAATAAAATTACGGCAATGATCCCATTCTATATTTGGATTTCAATAATTAGTCTCGAAATCCAACGATTTTTTTTTTCTTTCCGTATAGTTTCCGTGATTATTGGTTTGGTTCACTGAACTAAAGAGTCATTTTCTTTTTTTGCAGGTTAAACTTGCTAGGTTTGTGCTAAAGCATGAAACTCGTGAGTTTAAAGAAAAATAATTGGCCATTGGATGGTTTTAGATATGGATTTGAAGAACGTGAAGAGTAAAATTTTCTTCTTCAATTGTATAATTTGTTTAATTTATAATATGGGTATTTTAATAATAAAAGCTTTTATCAAAAAATGGGTTTAAGGAGGATTTTGGAGAATTGAAGTAGCCTCACCCTTACGAACTGAAAGAGAAAAAAAGAATTTCCTACATTAAAATTACTTAAAATCAAAAGAAATTTTATAGTACTACCATCAACCTCAGCTAATGAAGATAAAATCCCTTATTCTATTAGAAAACAAAATAATAATAAAAAAACAATACACTGCAACACAATACTTAACAATATATCATAAACATATAAAAAATTACAAAACCTCAACAATAATAACCATTAAAGATGACAAAATACAGGTTTAAACTATATTTTTTTAAGTTCAGGCCCAAGCTCATTAAAAGAGAAATATAAAGGTCAGGCCCGTGTTAAGCTTAAGTCAAGTCTAAGCTTTCACTTATTTTGTCAAATTTTTTAAATTATTGTAAACTTAAAATAAGTTAATAATCAATAAATTGTTATAATCAACAATGAATTTAAAAAATAAATATTTTAAAATAAAATAATAAATAAACAATTAAAAGTTTAGATAGGTAATTTTTTTAATAATAAATTATCTAATTCAAGCATTCTCTTAATTAATTAGTATTTAAGAGAGAGTTTAATATTATAATTTTAAAATTTTAAATCAAAGCGGAAATAAATTCCTTCTTAGAAGCACTAATGCGTGCCAGGATTTAAGCTTTCTTTCTTATTTTTCATTATTTTTTTAATTTTAACTAATTATTATAATTCATAAATTTATTTTTTAAAAAATATAAAAGATCTGGCCTTACCTTCATTTTTTTTCTTTGTTAAACCTTTATCCAGGTTCACACGTGAAGGACCAAGGCGAAATTTGTGCGAATAGGTCAGATTGGCCCAAACTTTTTTATCATTCTTATTAACCACTTCTTAAAGTATTTCCAAAAGGCCTTTTAATGAGCCCACGTAACTAATCTCAGGCTATCGAAATCTCGATACATTACTACTGGAGTCATTCATCAACTCTAACGCAAACATATTCTCCCCATTCTGATAATGTACCAGAGTCCAGATATACCATTGCTACAATTCACTTGAAAAATTTTAAACTTTTGTCATCAATGGCGCACTTGTCAAATAAAATAAATGGCCATGGGTTATTGCCTTTTCAGCATCGTTGTATATGTCCACCTAACGCAAGTAGTAGTGCATGAATTTAAATTACTCCCATGTCATGAACACAATTCAGTAATAAGTGAAACTTCATGGTTAGCCGTCCTCTTAACGAATATTGTAGTTTTCTCAAAAATAAATAAATAAACAAATATTGTAGTTAAGTAGTGCATGAATTTTTATTAATTAAACGCCATATGTTCCAGTGGAAAAAAATTATATGAAACAATTCATTATGACTTTGTCTAGATAGTTCTATTGTAAAACTATTAGTAGGTCTTGCTAAATTTTATTTTTAAAAAGTCATATTGTCTTGGGGCAGATCAATGACCAATTTATTCTAGTAACAGAGATTAATCATAAAAAGGGTTGGGAAGGGTCCCTTGTTTGGAACTGCTACTTTATTGGGTCTTAATATAGAAATCACTTTTCTGTTATTCATGATATTTTAAACATATGAATTCGCCTAATGCGCTACCGAACATTTTCGAAATATGATGGTAATATGGTTATCAATAACCAGAAAACTGTGAGACTAGTTTTATAAAATCTTGAGAATTGATTATTGTCTTCAACATATGCTAAAAGACATGAAAATTGTGAAGTTGTACCAAAATTAAAATAATTTATTAGTAGGTGGGGTTATTTGTTTTATAATTTATATTACTAAAATACCCCTCAAGTAATTTAACATGATAATATGTATTACTTCTCGACACAATACAAGTACTAAAACGTTTTCTTCTTCTTCGTTGCATCACCACAACAAATTGATTTGAATTCAATTCAAAACAAACAAGTATATTTAAAGAGGAGTGCACCCGTCTGAAATCCTCTTGATACCCCGGGTATTTTTTAAAATACAATTTAATTTCTTCAAAAAATAATTTTTCTCTTTATCTTTCTAACTCTATCTTCTTTTCTCTTTCCATCTCTAAAATCAAACTCTAATACTCTGTATAGTAACTGAATGCCTTCTACTTGTGTCATCGGCTATCTCAAGTAATAAATTTATATTTTAAATTAAGGATGTAAATTCTCATCTCTAAACATATTTGGATTTTTTTTATATTCATCTTCTATGTTGCTTGTTTTCTTTAAAAACGAACCCCAATATAGTTTCTTTATTTAGTTTCTTAAAATTTTAAAACACAATCAACATGCACAAGTTTATAGTCTCCAGTCTCTTGGACTAATCAATAAAATTATGGAAATTAACACAATAACAAAGAGTTAAAGGTCAATTACAGAATAAGTTATCGAATTCTTTCTCACTGACTCATCATGAGTCCCAACTCTTAACTTCCTAATTCCTATGGCAATGATAAATGAAGAGGAATTTTGAAAAAGAATATGGTCCCAAGAATAATGTGCAAAATTAAGGATTAATTAGTTTTTTGTTTTTTATTTTTTTGTATACAAGATTCATAATTTATATATATATAGTTGGGAAGTGAATAATTTTTATAGTGAGAGAAAGATTATATGTGTTGATTTAAAATTTATTTTTAATTATGGATAAGAATGTAAAATCATATAAAAAAGAGGTTTTATAAGATTTCTAAAACGGTGACAATAGCACCACTCATATTTAAAAAAATGAAAAAAAAAAGAAGTTAACAAAATTGAGAAATTATCTAGGCGCCACTCATACAGAAAATTATCAAAGCAAAAGTTGGGTTTGTGATTAAAACTTCCTTTCAATCGTCACTTTAACTAAATCAAATGTACTTATAAACAAAAAATAAGACAACAAACCAACGGTGAAGTTTTATGGATTTGTAAAGAAATTAAATTAATGGCATAGTGTTATTCAAGGGTTGTTTCGGTATTTGAAAAAATGTGCTGAGTAAAATATATATTTTCAAATTAAATGAATGAATATGTAAAAGTAAAAGCTTTACAGCACAATTTATCACGTAGGCGCTGCAACTTGCCACAGCACATTGACTTGAGTTAGTTGATTTTGGCCCGATGCTCATTTTGCATGCTTTAAGATATAAAATGATTTTTTTTTTCATTTTCTTGTCTTATTTGCAAAGTTCTAAGCAGAAACTACAATGCAAATTACGTATCTGCGGCGTGCGGCCATTTATTTATTATTTGTTTGTTTGACTTCCTTTCTCACACTTATTTATTTGCTTCGTCACAATTTCCACGTTGGCACCGACGGCTACTTGAGATATAAATTGCTTATTTGAAGACTATGGAAGTTCATCCTCATTCGTACAGGTTTCTATTACGCCTACTTCAACATAATTTAAATTTTTTATTTTAATATATACATCTGTAAATAATTTTCTATTATGAACTTTCAAATAAATTTATTTTAATATATGAAGTGAATCGTGAGTTTTGGCTTTGTTAAGCTTATGTGATTTATGTTTTGAAATTATTTTTTATTATTGCTATTAATAGATTCGAAATGGTATCAGATTCAAAATTTGGTGAGTTATTACAATTAAAAATAACATATAAAATGAAATAAATTGTTGGGTTAGTTGTTACTTTGTTAATTATAAAATTAATTATGTTTATAATTTATACAGATAAAATTTTAGAAAAATAATATTTTCTACAGAATATTTAATTAATTAAAGTTTGATGAGTAAACATTAGTCAAATACAAAGAAATAAAAGATGAGGAAGATTTTTTTTTTCTTTTAACTTAGATTCACTAATCTGCAGCTAAAACTCGAAATCTGAGAATCCAGATATTTGCTAATTATAAAATAAAATATATGCATCTATAAATAATTTTCTATTATGAAAATTTCAAATAAAAACGATTGGTTAGAGAGTTTTCTTATTCCTTTTTTTTTTTAGTGTTGTTCATAATGATATTACAAATGATAATGTTGAATTTTTTATAATCCTTTAATATGAAAAAATAATGACCACACAAATTAAGTATAATCTTGTGTATGTTTAATTAAATAAAATGATGAAGATTATTAATACAGCTCAATTACCAAGATCTCTTGAGGTCTAAAGATTTTCTTTATTTATTTGTGAAAAAAATTCATTTTCATTCTTAGAACTTGGTACAATAGTTCATTTTATCTATACCATTTAAAAAATAGTCAATTTTATCAATATTTTTTTAAAAAATAGCTAAAATATCATTCCGTTAATTTATAGTTAGTTTACTATATAATTCATTAGGAGCAAAATAAGATTTTTTAATTAAAGATATACAAATTATTTTAAAATAAATTAAAATATAATTGAATAATATTTGACTTTTTACATAAGGTTAAAATTTAAGAATAACTTAATGAAAGAAGAATAACACTAAAAAATATGTAATATATATATATATACATGTATATATCTCTGTGTGTGTGTGTTGGGGGGGGGTGTTCATTAAATTATTCAGTAATATTATAAATTTGTATTTTATATTTTTAGTATGTATATTTTTAAGTAAATGACTTAGTTTATGTTTATTTTTGATAAAATAACAAGATTAAATATTATTTTTATCTATCTTGACTATATTAAAGTTATTATTGTTTATTCATTAAATTAGTCTTAAATTTTAAATTTATGTAAAAAATTAAGAGTTTTATTTTAAAATAATTTATATATCTTTAATTGAAAATTATATTTTGTTATCAATGAATTACATGGTAAACTAATGGTAAACGAATGGAAGGGTGTTTTGGGTTATTATTTGAAAAGTTGGGATAAAATAAACTATTGTTTAAAAAGTCAGAACGAAATGAACTATTGTATAAAATTTTAGAGATGAAAAATATTTTTCCCCTTTATTTGTAATTCTCCTCTCGAAAAATAATATTAATAAATAAAATCAGTGAGTATCAAAGTATTGATTAAGTTAAGTCAATTTGGTATTGCGATAGCCTTTAAAATAATTATTATTAGTTGTGCTATAAAATTAATTAATTGTGTAGAAAATCATATAAACGTTTAGTAAAATTTATTTTTAAAAGTACTGTAAGATTTAAAAACAATCATATGTATTTGATAAATCTTATTATTAAATTAATGTAAGAATGTAAATAATTGAATTGGACATAATATTGAATATAATTTATTTAAAAATTTAGAAACGAGTATATAAAAAATTTTTTATTATGGACAATAATTAAAATAAATATTTTATATTATTATTTTTTTCTTAATATAATTGGTAATAATAATAATAATAATAATTTCTTTAAATTTAGAGATTTTATTTCTTAATAAATAAGGATAGTTTTGAATTTTTATAATATATATAAAGATATATATGGAATTGTATCAAATTTAAAAATAATTTTCAAAATAAGATTTTGAAAAGCTACTCTTTCTCTTATTTTCAAAATATGCTATTGGATGAGGTGATTTAACTAAAAGTAATTTAAAAAAAATTTAAACACCAAAATTAACTTTTGAGTAATACTACACATCTTAAATTTTTTATCCCAGATAATTATCTCAAATGATATGACATTCATCAATTGGTTAGTAAGATAATATAATTAAATTCACTTTAATTTTACCAACTAATTAATAAATGTCATATTATTTGAAATAATTATATGAGATAAAAAAATTAAGATGTGTAATATTATTGTTAATTTTTAACTTTAAAAATTTGTTTTTGAGCCTCGCAAAAACAATGCCAAATGGGCTCTTAGTCTATTTATGTCAACTTGATCAAACTCTTTTTTCATAATTTTTTTCTTTTGTAGCAATTTTTTGTAATTGTAAAAGAAAGATATTTTGTTAATTTCCTACTATACCCTCTTGGTCTTCTAAAAAGGAAATTATAGCCCTTAGACTATGGTCCAAACAGTGACGCATTTTGTAACCCAAAACATTAACTACGTGACGCACAAAATTAAGCATCATCAGCGCTGCATAAAACAATTTTCAAAAATAAGCTGAATGATTATATTGGCCATGGTATATGACCAATCCAATTGAAGGGCCAATTTTGTCATCACACTAATCCCAGAGTCTACTCTTCATTTGTATAACTCTATTTTTCGTTTAATATAGTTTTTTAAATAAAACTTATTTAAGTAAAATTTTTATTAGTAAAATTTTTATCCAAAAAATTTTAGTTGTTTGATTGTTAATAATAGTTTTTAATTAAAAATTATAAAAATTACTTTAGTAAATAAAATTTTTAAAATTTTGTTATGAAAAAAATGAAATAAAAATATTAAATACATAAAAGATATTGGAGATATTTTAATATATTTTTTTTAAATTTCAATCTTTACTCCAAAAAATTTAAAATTTAAAGTTTTTTAATAAAGTCAAAATTAAAAAAAATCAAATAATAACAAAAAAATTAAAAAGAACTTCAATATTTTTCCTTCGATTAAAATATAAGAAAAATGACATCTACACCCCTAATATTTGAGGAAATTATCATTAATATCTCTAAATTTTTGAAAAGAGACACCAAGATATATATTTTTTTATCATAATAATCTTTATATCTATTATCCTCAAAAAATTAATTTTAAAATTTTTAATAAATATAAATATTATATAAATAATATAATATATACAATAAACTAACAATATTAAAATATTTTAATAAATTTAAATATGTAAATTAATATATTTATTTTAATAGTATATTTTTTTTATTATAAAAATTTTAAATAAATATTTGTATTAAATATATTTTACAATTAAAAATTCACATGCTACTAATGTTAAAATAAAATAATGGGCTTATAGTCTAATGGGAGAACCATTGTCCTCACAATGTTGAGAGTAAGGGTTCGAGCCCTTATAGGAGTTATAAAAAAATAATAATAATATCATTAAACACTATCACTATTGTGTCATTATTTTTACCAATGAGCTTATATTCTAGTGGGAGAACCATTGCACTCATAATGTTAAGAGCAAAGATATGAGCCCCTATAAAAATATTTATAGGGGTTATAAAAAAAATGTTAAAATTATTATTTTACATAATATTTAAAGTTATTTAAATTTTAATACATTTATTTTTATATTATAAAATTTACTATAATATAATAAAGTATATCTATTAGATTATAAAATATTAAAATTATTTTAAAATTTATATATTATTATATTTATTTATTATAAAATATTAGAGTTAATTTTTTTAAAATAATAAAAATAAAATATATTATAATTAAAAGAGAGTCTTACTGTTTTTTTTCTTCAAAACTTAAGGTTAGTGGTAATTTTTCATTTATTTGAGATATAAATATCATTTTTCTTAAAATATATAGTTTTTTGCTAAAATTTTTTCTACCACGTGTATATAAAATAGAAAAATATATATCCTACAAAGTTGAGAAGACAAGACAAGCTGCAATTTTCACGCAACGCAAGAACATAATGGAGGCCATGGTAACATCGCAACCAGTGATTAAAGTTGCAGCTATTTGTGGCTCCCTTCGCGAAGCCTCCTTCAATCGTGGCCTCATTCGCTCTGGTACTGTCCTCTTCTCCTCTATGCTTGAGTTTTTTTTCCTTTTCTCTGGGTTGTTTCTGATTTTTGGTAATTTAATTGCAGCGATTGAATTAACAAAAGAGTCAGTTAAGGGCATGGAAGTGGAGTACATAGACATATCGCCATTGCCAATGCTCAACACTGATATCGAAGTCGACGGCACTTATCCCCCTGTCGTTGATGCTTTCCGTCAGAAGATTCTTGGAGCTGATTCCTACCTCTTCGCTTGCCCCGAGTATAATTACTCTGTTACCGGTACCCTCTTAATTACTTTTGCCTTATTCATTTATATATTTTCTATTGAGATGCTGGGGTTTTTAATTCATTATACTTGATGCTCTTTGGATAAACCTTAAACTGTTTAGTAAATGCTTCAGAACGTATTTTGAGGACGTGGGTCAAGGCCGCAATTTCAAGGCCGCAAGGGACTTTTTCCCCCAATTTTTAATAGGGATTGATATCTCTCCGCATATTTGAGGGACTAAATCGGTAGACCTTGGGGTTGTAATCTAGATTTTTAATAGATTTCAGATTGGAAGAATGTCATAAAAATGCTTTAGGTTAGAGCAATTCCCAAAATGCAGTGGAGGCTTCTTCTTCTTTATATTTTTCAGGGGTTTATTTAGTATTTACTTTTGAAGACTAAATCATTATCGTCCCCACTAATTGTTGAGGGAGTAGATTTCTGAGTTAATTTGTGGCCGTTGTAATCTAGACTCCCGTTTGATTTCAGATTGTGATGTATATGTTGATTGCAACCATTTTAAAAAAATGTTTCAGATTAGTTGGTATACCAAAATGTAGAGGAGGCTCCTTTTGTTTTTGGATTTTTTAATATTTATTTTTGAGACTATATCATTATCTAAAGGGATAAAGTGATCCAAAAGGATAACCCAGTTGACTGGTTGTCAAAAAATAAAAAATAAAGAATAAAAGAAGAGAGTAGTTTGTTTTAAGCATCTAGTGTTGCTATAAGTTTCTGACCTCAGATATTGTACGTGGGAAATGGTTGAAAATAAAATATGTGATCTATCGTAATTTTTTCTGTTATTTGATGTCTTTATGGATGAAAAGTAATCCATAACTATTACTTTAATGTATTCTCTGGAAGAAACTTGAATGTTAGTTTGAGGGACTGGTGTAATTAGATAGCAATAGGAAGAGCCATCTCCACAAAAGCAAAAAAACATAGCTCTGCTATTTTGGAGGTTTGTTAGTTTAATTTTAGTAATAGATTCATTGGCCTACCTTAATCTTATATCTCTGTTCCACAGTCAATAATTCATAATTTTTTTGGGGTGGACGTATAAAAATACCTTAACGTTAGATGTGTGCTTGAGTTTGTTTTGTATAACTTGTGTGAAAGATTTGGAGTTGATGATATGCTTTGATGGTGGGAGCAAATGTATTTTAACAGTGCTTGTTAACTGATGATACAGTCTTATGACCTTTTTAACTCTTTTTTTTTTTTTTTACCATATGATTAATGACAAGGACAAGAAGTTACTGAGTGTGTAAAATTTAAAGCCCAGTTCTGTTAAAAGTTCTTCTTTTGGGGTTGAGTCCTTTGCTGTCATAGGACAGGTGGAAAATATAGTGAGAAATGTAATTTTGTGAGATAGCTTTAAGTTGCACCATAGAAAGAGAGTATGCACTTATCTTCTTCTGCTGCTTGCACCCAAATTGGACCCATGACACCTCTTCCTGTGAAGAGGGGTTGCCATTGGGCTTAGAAGCATCTGCAACATACAAAGGAAATAATTTGTGTTGCCTGTTTATGGTGTAGTTGGTATTGATAAGAGGCACATAAAGTGGCAGACCCTGCAAATACAAACTGTATCGCTAGGTGCTAACTTACAATGCTCAAGTACATTTTGTTTAAGTCTAGAGCTTGTGTATAGGACTTTCTTTGTCATACCAGGCTTGGTTATAACAAAACATTTTGCAGTTTCAATGCATTAATTTTGTTTGAAATTATATTTAGCCACAGAAACTGAAATAACTGGATAAACTAAAATTTTCATATTTTTCTCTTTTTACTCAAAACTAATTTTTCCTCCTTTTATGATAAGAAAACTAAATTAATATGTGGTTATTGACATATAACATGTTTCTTGTATTTCTCTGCTTCCATCTGCTTACCAATTTTTTTCCTCATTTGTACAAGGACCTCTGAAGAATGCAATTGACTGGGCATCTAGACCACCAAATGTTTGGGCTGATAAAGCTGCTGCCATCATAAGTGCTGCTGGAGGTGCTGGTGGGGCACGAGCACAATATCACCTTCGCCAAATTGGAGTTTATCTTGATCTTCATTTCATCAATAAACCGGAGTTTTCTTGAATGCATTCCAACCTCCTGCTAAGTTTGATAGAGATGGCAATTTGATCGATGAACAGTCCAAGGAGAAGTTAAAGAAGTTCTTCTTGCCTTAAGGACATTTACCTTGCGACTCCAAGGAATTTGCTAAATTAAGGGTATTAATGTTTGATTCTTCATGCTTTGGAAATTTGATTTTGTAGTTGGACCTGTGATTAGTGGGATGATATTGCTTCACACGGACCTTCGTATTTTTTTGGACTCATCAATATGATGTCTAATTTCTCCCAATTACTTCTACCGGCTTGTTTGCAAGGGAAAAGGAAGTTTATTATGGATGCTTGTCGTTCATAGTCAATAAAATTATGTGGGAAGCTATATTCCTTGTGGCAAACTCTGTTTATTTTCCATTTGCATGACCAATTTGTCACGAAAATTTATTTTTGATGTTATTTAACTTTATTAGGAATAATTGTCTGCAAATCTCCAAAACTTTTCTGGATTCGGCGTGTCTATGCATTTGTAAGTACGGAATTACGGATGATAAAAAATCCCGGACTGGCTTTAGCCTGGCCTAGCTGTAGGAGTTTTAGGCCCAACTCGGGCTTACAAATAAAAGCCCAAGCTCGAGTTAATTATCAATATTAAATTTTTATTTTCTAAATACGCTCGTTTTTAATTTAAACCACCACTTATAACTAAAATTTTAATAAGGCTAATAAAGTATTTAATGTATTTTTGTTCTAAAATTTAAAAATTTATTAGGGTGGCCCTTTTCCCAAGTTAGGCCTCGAATTAATAATGTCTGGGCGTCCATTTACTATCCTATTGAAAAAAAAAATAAGATAATTGCTCTGGGATGAAATCTTTTCGTGCAAGGAAGATACAAACTTAGAGCCCGTTTGTAATTGAGGTTAGGTAGCTAAGTTTAAAAGGTACAATATTAAATATTTAGTAAATATTAGCTGCTGTAGTTTGGAAACTACGTTAATATGATTTTTTATTTGTATGATAAAAAATCTATTATATTTTTAATAATTTTGTCAAAATTATTATTTAAAAATTATATTTAGTAGGTACTATTAACTTTTATATTATAGTTATATTTTTTTTTTATAATAGTTACAGTTTAAAAATTATAATACATCAATCTTAAATAAGACCTTAGGAGTTGATAACTGAAGCAAAAAAGATGTATCTATTTGAATTTATATAATGTCAAGAAAGCATAATGATGTTATATAAAGGCTAACTAAACTATAAAAAAGAAAAATCCAATTTTAATTGTACTTTGACAAATTGTTATTAGATTTATAGTTATTAAATTTATTTACAATTTAAATAAGTCAACATCAATAGTATATTTGATATTTGAGAAACAATAAATAATAGGTTATTATCATTTCACTAATTCAAGAAATGAAATAATGAAGTCAAGAGTCCTATTTAACTTTGATTATGGGTTTGATCCCTTGATTAATTTTTGTTTTTATTAGACTTTTGATCACATTAAAAAGACTAAAATACTTATATTTACATTATAATGTAGCATAATATATGATAATTTCGTATAATATATAATAATTTCGTGCAATACATGACATTATAGTATATTACAAGATATTATCATGTAATATATGACAGTATGAAGCAATACATGTCTGCATCGTACATACTGAGTTAGAGTTTTTATAATTGAAAGTGAATGAGATTAGAAAATTTGTAATAAAATTCATTTTTATACATTCTTATAAAAAAAAAGAGTATTATGGATATTTAATTGGCATTGAGGTTCAAATTTTACCATGAGTCCAAATCTCACGACTGAGGGGTCCTCTTAAAACAATTTCTCATTCAAGAATTGTAAAATATCAAATGACTACAAGAAGTATCATACCATATTACTTTACTACTATAACTTTCTAAAATCTTTTATTTTACTATTTTTTTCATTAGGACCATTAGTTGACCAATTAGTTGACTAGAAAAATATTAATTTTATCATTTATAGTAAAATACATAAATAGAGATATCAAATAATAGACATAAAATTATTGTAATGCCCTAAAATTGTTAAATAATAGTTTTAACCTTGAATTTATCAATAACCCTAAATTTATTATAACTATAATAGTAGCAAACTGACGAAAATACCTCTAAATATTTTTGTTAAAAAAAACACAATCTATGCTAAAAAAAACACAATCTATGCTAAAATTGTTATTATCTACAGAATCAACACTTCCATATATAAATATTTTTTTAAACATAGACTGTGTGTTTTTTTAACAAAAATATTTAGAGGTATTTTCATCAGTTTGCTACTTTTATAGTTATAATAAATTTAGGGTTATTGATAAATTTATAGTTAAAACTATTATTTAACAATTTAAGGGAACAACAATAATTTCATATCTATTATTTGATACCTTTACTTGTGTATTTTATCATAAATGGTAAAATTAATATTTTACTAGTCAATTAACTAGTCAATTGTCTTAATGAAAAAGTAATAAAATGAAAGATTTTACAAAATTATAGTCGTAAAATGATAGAGAACAATAATTCTTGTAGTTCTTTGATGTTTTACAATTCTTATTAAATAAAATGACGATAATTAGTTAAGGAGATGGCAGCTTTGAATATAGAAACCGTTACAATTGATGATGGTGATACAAATGTTGATGATGATGTTCATGTAGAGAACGCACGTGCAAGGCAACTATAACATGTTCCCCAAGCACATAGAAGAGAGAGAGTTCCAGTTAGACTAGAGGTTGATGACTATTATCGGGATGAGTATGGAGAAGGGGGGGGGGGATTCAGTAGGTAATCATAGAAGAGCTAGGTATCGAGATGATGATTTGAGCGGCATAAAGATGAAAATTTCATATTTTTAAGGAAAATCAGATCCTGAAGCATACCTTGAATAGGAGAAGAAGATGGAGATTGTATTTGACTGCTACAACTATTTTCAGGCAAAAAGATAAAATTGGCTGTGATTGATTTTTTCTGATTATGCTATTACTTGGTGGGATCAGTTTGTTATAACTAGGAGACAGAATGGAGAACGTCCTGTTGAAACGTAGAATAAAATGAAGACATTAATGAGAAGACGATTTATACCTAGCCACTACTACCGAGGCTTGTAGTAAAAACTGCAAAGTCTTACTCAGGGTAGCCGAAGTGTGGAGGATTACTATAAAGAAATGGAGGTTGCCAGGATTAAAGCAAATGTAAAGGAAGATAGAGAAGCTACCACAGCACGATTCTTGAATGACCTTAACCTAGAGATTGCAAATATGGTTGAGTTGCAACATTATATGGAGATTAAAAAGATGGTCTACAAGGCCATTAAGATTGAGTAGTAACTTAAGAGGAGGGGTAACACCCGTGCAACCCCAAGCTTGAGTTCCACTCCAAGGAAGCCAAGCTATGTACAGGGAGACGAGAAGCCATAAACATCTACTGCACCCAAACTAAGATCCGAGCCCTCCAGGCCTAATTCACAAGGTAACATTATGGCATCCAATATTAGGAATCATGATATTAAGTGAATGTCATGGCATGGGACACATAGCCAGTAAATGTATGAATAAAAGAGTTATGGTGTTACAAGATAATGGTAAGATTGTAACTGATGATGAGGTAGAAGATAATGAGATGCCACCATGAGAGGATATTGAAGATGAAGAGTATGAAATCCCTGATGAATTAACTTTAGTAGCTATGAGAGCTTTGAGTGTGCAAGTAAAAGAATATGAAGTTATTCAACGGGAAAACATCTTTCATACTAGGTGCTATGTTCAGGAAAAAAGTATATAGTATAATTATTGATAGGGGAAGTTATACTAATGTTGGTAGTACTGTAATGGTGGAGAAGTTAGGGATTCCAACACTTAAGCATCCATAACCATACAAACTGCAGTAGTTGACTAGCAGTGGCGAGGTGAAAGTAAACAAATAAGTACTAGTGTCTTTTAAGATAGGCAAATATGAAGATAAAGTACTATGTGATGTAGTACCAATGCAAGCTAGACACTTATTACTTAGGCGTCCTTGGCAATTCGTCAGACGTGTGAAGTATGATGATTTTACCAACAAGTACTCATTTGAGTTTAATTAACGTACGATCACTCTTTCTCCATTAACACCAAAAAAAGTTTATAAAGACCAAGTAAGCTTACAAAGAGAGAGCGAGCGAAAGAAAAAGAAAGAGAAAAAGAGTGAAAATCAGAGAGATACCGAGCAAAAAGATAGAGAAAAAGAAAAGAAAATTAAGGCAATTGAGAAAAAATTAAAGAGAAAACAAAAGAATATTTATACAAGAGCAAGTGAGATAAAAAGAGCATTGTTTTTAAATCAGCCAATGATTGTACTTTTATACAAAGAGGCATTTCTAAACACTAACGAGCTTAACCTTATCTTGTCTAGTTCTATTGTTTCTCTTTTCCAAGATTATGAGGATATATTTTTCGAGGAAATACCAAATGGATTACTTCCAATCAAAGGGATCGAGCATCAAATTAATTTCGTACCTGGTGTAACCATTCCAAACTGACCAGTCTATAGGAGTAACTCGGAGGAAACAAAGGAGCTTAAAAGAAAATTTAATGAGTTGATGGAAAAAGGGCAGTGAGAGAAAGCATGACTCCATGTGCAGTTCCAGTTTTGCTAGTTCCTAAGAAAGATGGGACATAGAGGATGTGCGTTGACTGTTAAGCCATCAACAACATAATGATAAAGTATTGATATCCCATTCCTAGGCTAGATGATATACTTTGTGAATTACATGGTTCTTGTGTATTTTATAAAATTGATCTAAAAAGTGGATATCATCAAATTAGAATGAAAAAAGGAGATGAGTGGAAAACTTCATTTAAAACAAAATATGGTTTGTATGAATGGTTAATTATACCATTTGATTTGACTAATGGTCCGAGTACTTTTATGAGACTTATGAATCATATTTTACAAACTTTTATTAGCAAGTTTTTTA
Organism: Murraya koenigii; assembly: GCA_025617385.1. Lineage (NCBI taxonomy): Eukaryota > Viridiplantae > Streptophyta > Magnoliopsida > Sapindales > Rutaceae > Murraya > Murraya koenigii. The sequence goes on from CM046812.1 coordinate 16,894,689, forward strand.
ACGTTTATTTTGATGATATTCTCATATATAACAAAAACTTAGATGATCATGCAACACATTTGAAATCTATTTTAGATATAATTATGAAAGAAAAGTGATTCACTAATTTGAAGAAATGTACCTTTTGCATCAATAAACTTGTGTTTCTGGGATTTATTGTAAGTGCACAGGGTATACAGGTTGATGAAGAGAAGGTACGTGCAATCTAAGAATGGCCGAATCCTACAAGTGTAAGTAACATGAGAAGCTTCCAAAACTTTTTAGCTTCTATTGGCGATTTATGAAAGACTTTAGTACATTGGCCGCACCGCTTATTAAAGTAATTAAGAAAAATATTAGATTCAAATGGGGAGAAGAACAAGAGAAGACATTTCAAATGATCAAAGAAAAGCTAACCAAAGCCCCTTTATTATCATTGCCTAACTTTAACAAAACATTTGAAATTGAATGTGATGCTTCAGGTATTGGCATAACAGCTGTTCTTATGCAATAACGAAGACCAATTGCTTATTTTAGTGAGAAATTAAGTGGAGCAGTCTTAAATTATCCTACTTATGTTAAAGAGCTATATGCGTTAGTTTGAACATTGCAAACATGTTAAGTGGATCATGCAACTACCTATGGCGTACGAAGTTTATAATTCACACTGAAGTTGAATCTTTAAAACACCTTAAAGGCAAGCACAAATTAAACAAAAGGCATGCTCATTGGGAGGAAAAACGTATGCAGATGCGCTTTCTCGTAGGCATGCCTTAATCTCAACACTCATTGCTAAATTGCTTGGTTTTGAACATATTAAAAAATTGTATGCCAATGACCATGATTTTAGTGCTGGATATTATAATTGTGAAAAGTTTGGGGTTGGTAAGTACTTTAGGCATGATGGTTACTCGCTTCAAGAGAATAAGTTATGTGTGCTTAATTGTTCTTTAAGAGATTTATTGGTGAGAGAATCCAATGGAGGAGGATTGATGAGACATTTTGGAGTTGTAAAGACCTTAGTCGTATTGCAGGAACGCTTCTATTAGCCACATATGAAACGAGATGTTGAGAGATTTTGTGGTAGGTGTGTCACCTATAGGTAAGCCAAATTGAAATTACAGCCTCATGGATTATACACCTCATTACCAATACCTAGTGCACATTGGACTGACATTTCAATGAATTTTGTGTTAGGTTTACCTAGGTCCAAATGAGGAAAAGACTTAATTTTGTGGTCGTGGATAGATTTTATAAGATGACATATTTTATTTCATGCCAAAAGACAGATAATACTTATAGCATTGCTGATTTATTCTTTAGAGAGATTGTGAGGTTGCATGGTATGCATAGAACAATAGTTTCTGATAGGGATGCTAAGTTTTTGAGTTACTTATGGAAGACTTTTTGGGCTAAGTTGGGGACTAAGTTGTTGTTTTCAACTACGTGTCATCCTCAAACTGATGATCAAATAGAGGTAGTAAATAGAACTTTTATCTACCTTATTGTGGGCAATTATTAAAAAGAATATTAAAACTTAGAAGGATTGTTTGGCACATGTTGAGTTTGCTTATAATCATTCTATTTATTTTGATACAAAGTATTCACCATTTGAAATTGTTTATGGTTTTAATCCTTTAACTCCATTAGATTTAACTCCATTACCTATTTCTGAGTGTGTTAACTTAGATGGAAAGAAAAAACCTGAAATTGCTAAGTAGATACATGAAACGACGAAATTCAATATCGAACGAAGAACTGAACAATATGCTAAACAAGCCAACAAAGGGCGATACAAGCTAGTGTTTGAACCCGATGATTCGGTATGGTTACATATGTGCAAGGAACGATTTCCAGAATAAAGGAAATCTAAGTTGCTACCTCGAGGGGATGGACTTTTCCAAGTTTTAGAACGGATCAACAATAATGCGTACAAACTAGATTTGCCTGGTGAGTAAAATATAAGTGCTACAATTAATGTTTCTGATTTAAGTCTTTTTGAGGTAGGTGAAGATTTTAGGACAAATCCTCTTCAAGAGAAGGGGAATAATAAAATTATGCGTAGGGATAGCACAAGCACGTGGAATAAGACATATTCAGATCCTATGCAAGTTCCCGTCACAATAGCTCGTGCAAAAAAATTCAAAGAAGCACTTAATGGACTGATTTAAGCAACTTGGGATCAATCCAATTCATAAAGACTTATTGAAGGAATCTTACAAGATAGTCAGACCAATAAATGCATGATTCAAGCTCTTGAATTTTATGAGCAATCAAATCTATGAAATCGGTGCATTAAGGATAAAAGATATGCCATTATCTTTTAAATAGTATTTTCATTTTTAAAAGAGACAACAAATTAGCTATTTTGATTTTATTTAGTCATTTAAGATACTTTTATTTTTTTTATTAGATTAAGGCTTTGATTTATTAAGGATTCTTTTCTTTTTATTAGATTAGATTCTGATTTATTTATGATTATTTTCTTATTTCAATTGGATTAGGAATTTGTTTCTGATTAGGATTACTTGTAACCTATATATATGTATATATATATTTGCATTCAATATGAGAAGAAAAATAAGAAGTTTTCTATGTAATTTACTTGAGAGTATAATTTTCTTTAGTTCTTAAATGAACTCTTTGAACTTATAGGATTTTCTGTAGCGTTCAACCCTTGACTTATCCATCAGACCATCCATAGCTGATTGTGCGTCTTTACATACCAAGTTTCTTGCTTCATTAAGCAACGGATCACGGTTCCATTCAATTCCTGAAACTAGAAACAATCATAGAGGCTAATTTGATTAGGGTCTCGTCAGTTCTTGGCGGAGTTCGTATCAATTAAAATAACAGAAAATAAAAATTCATCTAGAAAATAATCATTGATGGGTGTTATATTAGTGTAGAATTCAGTTGTGAGTCTTGATAAATGATCATTAATGACAGTGTCGACACCTTTTTATCTTTGATAGTAAGGTCAAATTCTTGGAGTGACAAAATCCAAAGAATTAATCTTGCCTTAGTATCTTGTTTAGTTATCAAATATCTCACAGCAACAGCAGTGCGATCAGTAAAAACAACAAATTTAGAACCAAGAAAATATAAATAAACTTTTTTTACCACAACAAGTAGTTCTTTTTCATTTGAGCACTATCCAAAGTATTAATTGTGTAATAAAACACAAAAGGGCTTACCATCTCTTTTTTGTCCTAAAATAGCACAACAAAAAAATCAATTGCATCACACTTTAAATCACAATCTAAAGATCAATCAAGAGATTACATAATAGGTGCAAATGTTAAAAAACAATTATCTTCTCAAAAGATTTTTAGAAATCATCAGTCCATTCAAATAGTGCATCTTTTAATAAGATGTTACAAAATAGTTTAGATATGACCCTAAAGTTTTTTTTTTTTTAAAACCTCCTATAAAATTCTGCATGTCTTAAAAAAGATTGCATATCTATAACTTTTTCTTATTGTGGTAATTTAGATATGACTTCAATTTTTACTTTGTCAACTTCAATTCCTTTAATAGATATAACGTAACCCTAAAATAATTCTAGAATTATCCATGTAATGACATTTATTCTAATTCAAAACAAGTTCTTTTTCAATACATCTATTTAATTTTTTTTTTCTAAATTATCAAGGCAATTATCAAAATGATTCTCAAACATAGTTAAATAATCCATAAAGACCTCTAAACAATATTCAACTATATCACAAAAAATACTTAACTTATATCTTTGAAATGTTGCAGGGGCATTACAAATGGACATGCTATAGGAATTTGATAATAATATGAATATCCATCTAAAAAGTAGTAGTAGGGGGGATGTTTAACTACTCCTTTTAAGATTTAGTCAAGAAATGGTGAGGGAAAATGATCTTTTTTAGATGCTACGTTTAATTTTTTTATAATCGATGTACATGCTCCAATAAGACGTAATTTATGTTGGAATTAACTCGTCTTTTTCATTTTTAACAATAGTGATTTCATATTTTTTAGGCAAGGCTTATCCACCTACTATCAAAGATAGGATAAATAATTCCTATAAGAAGCAACTTAAGTACTTCTGTTTCTACTTTTTTTTTTTTTCTTTTATATATATGTGGGTTTAGTCTTCTTTGAGGCTGTTGGCATGTTTTAGCATTTTCTTCCAGATTGATTATATGTGTATAAATTAAGAGATTAATGCCTTTAATATTATTTAAAGTCCTTCCAATTGTATTTTTATGGGTATTAAGAATAGATAGTAACTTATCTTCTTGGTCGCTTGTTAGAGTAGAAGAAATTAAAATAGGGTAAGTTTGTTTTTATCCAAGAAAAGCATATTTTAATCTTCGGACAAAGATTTCAATTCTAGTTTAGGTGTTTCTTGTTGTTTTATCTTTTCAATAATTTTAAGTTCTTTAAATTTTGGCTTTTCATTACAATTTTGTAAAGTCTACACAGAATCAAGTAATGAATTTATATTAGAAGTATTGAGTTCAAGTTACTTATTTGATTCAATTGAATTAACTAAAAAAATATTAGTAAGGTCAGAAAAATCTCTTTTTCGAATATTTTCCTCTATACAACATTCAAGCAATTTCTTTTGTTCATCAATATCATCTTCGTTCTCATTTACTTCATTGAGTTATTTACACATGTTGAAAACATTCAATTCAGTTTCATATTTCCAAAGGAAAAATTTATTAAATCATAGTAGGCCTAGAATTTCAAGAATTAGTTTATAATGATTCACAATAAGTTCAGTTTTGAAGATAAAAAAATCTATAGGGTATATGAATTTATCAACTTGTAGTAAAATATCTTCCACAATTTTTTTTTAGTACTTTAACTGTTCTATTGGCAAGTAAAAGTGTAGTTGAAGTTGATTTTAACTCACCAAGATTAAGTTGAAGATAAACTGAATAAGGAAGCAAATTAATACTAGCACCAAGGTGTAGTAAAGCATGCTTAATTTTTTTTTATCACCAATAATACAAGAAATAATGAGACAATCAGGATCTTTATATTTCATTGTATTATTAATAGATAGAATGGTACTTACATGTTTAGTCATGAAAGCTCTCTTTGTTACCTTTAATATCCTTTTGACAGTGTATAAGTCTTTTAAAAACTAGGCATATAATGGTACCTATTTAATTACATATAACAGAGAAATGTTAACTTTCAATTGCTTAAAAAATTCATAAAATTTCACAACATTGGTTTGATTTCTTTAGTTTATTCGATGCATGTGGAAATGATGGTTCAGGTTGAATACTAGTTATTTTTTCACTAAGTATAAGTTTATTTAGTCCTTCCATACCCTTTGAATTTTCATCATTTTCATCTTCACAAAGTTTAGGAATAGGTCAATACCTTACCACTACGAAGAGTTATAACTAACTTGACTTGGTCCATTGATGAATTTTGTTGAATTTTAGAATTTGGTTGTGGTTAAGCTGAAAATTTACTTTTTCATGAATTGTGAGTACATAAGTAATTTTAACAAGAGTATCTTTTAAATAAAAAAAATTTTGTGCATTTTGATTTTTAATAACATCTTACTTTCTAATTAATAAATATATTTTATCTTCCAAAATTTTTTATAATGGTAGACACATAGTGCATAAGGTTGAAAATTTTAAAAATTTTGTGGAAATGATGCTTGTAAAGATTGTGCATTATCATTATTCCTCCAAAAATTTGGATGATTTCTCCAACTAAGATTATATGTCTTAAATAAGGGTTTGGCTTATTCGAAGTGTTGATGACATTAACTTGATCATGAAGACATTCTTTTACTATAGGTAGAGTGAAACAATCTTAAGTGAAATGATCAATAGAGCTACAAACATTACTTGCATTTTCTTAAATAAATTTTACTTAAATAATTTTTTTATGTTCTACAACTTCAACCTTTTTAATTAGGGATGCAAATTTTGCTTGTAATTCATGATCTTCCCTAAAGTTATAGATTCCTCCACTGATGGTGATCGTTGTAATTTATTTAACAATTCAAAATTTCCAACAATATTCTAATGTTGTGCATTTTCAGCTAATTGATTAATGTAATCTAGTAAATCTTTAGGATTTTTATCTCTAAACTCTTCATTACTCATCATTCTTGACAACCTGCTTAAGTGACTAATTGCCAAGTTTCAAAACTATAGTATGAACATATATTACGTAATTCTTTAAACCTATCCCAGTAACCTTTCTTCATTTTTTGGGTGAAACAAATGATTTGTCTTTTAAGTGAATTTATTCTATGAGGTAGAAAGAATTATTTTAAAAATTGTTCTTCCATATTATTCCAAGTTCTTTGTGATCCAGATATAAAGTTTTGTAGACAAATTTTAGCTTTATTTTTTAATGAAAAAAGAAAAGGTTTTAATCTATTCATGTTCAAGCTACAATTTTGGTATGTGTATGTATTATATACTTCCCCAAAATCTCTTAAATACAAGTGTGGATTCTTGGATTTTAAACCATAAAATATTAGTAAAAATTGGATAATACATAATTTGAATTGAATCAAGATGCTTATGTAGGAGGTACTATACACGAGTGTGCTTTAGTTCTTGTTGGATTCATATAATCTCTCAAAGTTCTTAGTTGATTCTGATCATGTTTATTATGTTGAAAATGATTGTTTTTTTTTTAATCAATTTGAGAATTAGGTTAGTTCAAAAAGTTTTCGTTATGAATTTCTTCCATAATTAGTGACAGTGATTGAGGTCTACGAAATAATCTACTATTTGAGGTTGGAGACCAACGTCTCATATAAAGATAATGATGATGTGTGAGTGTAAAATTAGATTATACACAAACAAATAAGAAACATAAAAAATTAAAAAAATTAAAAAATAAAAATAAACTGAAAATTAAACAAACGAGTAATATAAATATCTAAGGAAAAAAATACAAAATAAGAAAAAAAATAAACAAACTGAAATTAATTAAATGGAATGAGAATCACTAAATAGGCTATTAAACAAGCCATCCAAAGAAATTAATTAAATAAAAAATAAAAAATTAACAAAATATTAATAATTTAGGCAGTTTAACTAACCATAATTAATAAAGTAAATGCCAAAAAGAAAAAAACTGCAAATGAAAATAAAATAAAATAAATACGTAAATTAATTAAATTGTAGAAATTAAACAAGAAAGAAAGAAAATGAATACTTACCTCAAGATGTGGACTCTTTTTTCTTTAATTTTAAAATTTTTCAACCAATTAAGTGAATAATTTAAATTATTGGGCATTTGTTGTAATTTTTAAAGTCAGTATTTATTTTATTGAGTCCAAATAAGGTTCAATTAATTTCAAATATGGTCCAAAGAAGTTCAAGTTGTTGCCTTGTGGGTCCAAATATGATTATTATGGATAATTTTGGCCAGAGATCTATTTGCAAACTTACTAAAAAATTATGGCTAATCTATAATTATGAGAAGAATAATACTAAAACAAAAATTTTTGGGTGAAAGTGAAATTATGAAAGGTTTTATGGATAGAACAAAAATTTAAGAAAAGAAGAAGTGGGCGGATGAAAATTTAAAAAAAGTAAAAAAGAATAGAAAGTGAAAAAATGCAAAATAAAAATAAAAATAAAATAAAATAGATAAATTTCCCCATAACGGCACTAAAAACTTGACGCGGCTAAAAAATATTTAATTTACTTCCAAGTATAAGAGTTTTTAGTTACAATGTAGCCTGGTGTATCTAAGGTCGATTTATAAAAAAAATGATTTAATTTGTTTATTTTAATTTTATTTAAGAAATGTGATACGACTCAAAAGTGTTTTATAATTATAAAGTATAAGAGTGTCTTCTTATAATATAATTCGGTAAGTCCAAGGTCGATTCATATAAGAAAGTTTTAATTTGTTTATTGTGATTTATATAAGAAAATTAAATTAAATTAAAGAAAATGAGAAACTTAATTTGAGTAAAAATATGAAATTAAATTAGTTAGGGTTATAGATCCACTATTAGTAGTAAAACATAATTTAATAAATTCTTTTGATCATATTTCTTTATTACCCAAAAGATTAATTGTCACAAAAAATGCTTAGTATACATTTTTAAAGATTACAGGGATACTACAAAGTCCAAAAGGCATTCTTTCAAATGCAAATGTTCCAAAGGGATATGTAAATATGGTATTTTCCTGATCCTCAAGTGTTATAGAAATTTGATAATAGCATGAGCAACCATCTAAAAAGCAGTAGTAAGGATATCAAGCTATTCTTTCTAAGATTTGGTCAAGAAATGGTAAGGGAAAATGATCTTTTCTAGTGGCTTCATTTAATTTTCTATAATCAATGTACATGCCCTAACTAGATGTAATTCATGTTGGAATGAACTCGTCTTTTTCATTTTTAACAACAGTAATTCCAGATTTTTTTGGCACTACTTAGGTATAACTTATCTATTTGCTATTAGAGATAGGGTAAATAATTCCCACATCAAGTAATTTAAGGACTTCAGTTTTAACTACCTTTTTCATATGTGGGTTTAATTTTCTTTGAGTTTATTGACATGTTCTAGCATTTTTCTCTAAATTAATTTAATGTGTGCCAATTAAGGGATTAATGCCTTTAATATCATTTAAATTCCATCTAATCGCATTTCTGTTTTTTTAAGAAAACATAATAACTTACATTCTTGCTTCTTATTAAAGTGGAAGAAATCACAATTGGGAAAGTGTTTTCTTCTCCAAGAAAGGCATACTTTAATCCTTCAGGCAATGGTTTCAATTCCAGCTTAGGTGTTTCTTTTGGTTCTATTTTTCCAATGATTCCAAGCGCTTCAAATTTTTAGTCTTCATCATAATTTTGTAAGAAGTATGAAGTTCAAGTTGATTATTTGATTCAATTGAATTAATCGAACAAATATCAGTAAGTTCAGGAAAATCTCCATTTTGAATATTTTCTTCTATACAAGACTTAGGTAATTCCTTTTGTTCATTCGCATTATCTTCATTCTCATTTTCTTCATTAAGTTGTCTACACATGTTGGAAACATTCAATTCTAGAGTCATATTTCCAAAGGACAAATTCATTAAAACATTCATACAATTAATCAATACATTAGTAGTTAGTAAAAATGGTCGGCCATAATTATAGGAATTGATTTGTAATTATTCATAACAGGTTCAGTTTCTAAGACAATAAAATCCACAGGATATATAAATTTATCAATTTGTACTAAAACATCTTCCATTATATAAAATACACTTTAATTGATCTATCGGCAACTAAAAGTATAGTTGAAGTTAATTTTAACTCTCCAAAATTAAGTTGAAGATAAACTGAATATATAAGTAAATTGACATTAGCATGCTCAATTTTGTGATCACCAATACTACAAGAAATAATAAGACAACCAGGATCTTTATATTACAATATATTACTAGTAGATAAAATGGTACTTATCTATTCAGTTATGAATGCTCTTTTTCTTACCTTCAATTTCCTCTTGACAGTGCATAAGTCTTTCAAAAACTTGACATATGAAGGTACCTACTTAATTGCATCTAACAAAGGAATGTTAATTTTCACTTGCTTAAAAGTTTCATAAATCTTAGAAGAATTGTTTAATTTCGTTGGTTTGTTCAATGCTTGTAGAAATGGTGGTTCAAGTAGAATACTAGTTATTTCTTCACAAAGTTTTTATTTAGTTCTTTCTTACCCTTTAAATTTTCTTTATCTTTGTTTTCACAAGATTTAGGAATAGGTCTGTCAACAACCTTACCACTATGAATAGTTATAACTGAATTGACATGGTCCATAGGTGGATTTTGTTGAATCTTAAGATTTGATTGTGGTTAGGCTAGAAATTTACCATTTTCTTGAATTGTGAGTGTAGAAGCAATTTTAGCAAGAGTATCTTTCAAATCATAAAAGGTTTGTACATTTTGATTGTTAATAACATCTTACTTTCTAATGAATGAATGCATTGCATCTTCTAGATTTTTTTCATAGTGGTAGAACATATAGTACATAAGGCTGAGAGTTTTGAAAATTTTCTGGAGGTGGTGCTTGTAAGGATTGTGTATTATTGTTATTCTTCCAATTGAAATTTAGATGATTTTTCCAATCAGGATTATAAGTCTGTGAATTTGGGTTTGACTTATTAAAAGTATTAATGGCATTTGCTTAATCATGGAGACATTCTTTACGTACAGGCAGAGTGGGAGAATCTTGAGTGAAATAGTCAGTAGAACTATAAACATTGCATGCAATTTCTTAAATAAATTTTACTTGATCATTATTTTTATGTTCTAAGGCTTCAACTTTTCTTACTAGGGATGTAAATTTTGCTTATAAATCATAGTCTTCCCTAAGATTATGGATTCCTCCACTAGATGGAGATGGTTGTGGTTTGTTTGACAATTCAAAAGTTCCAACAGTAGCCTAATGCTATGCATTTTCAACTAATTAGTTTAGGTAATCTAGTGCATCTTTAGAATTTAAATATATAAATTTACTATTATACATCATTTCAACAACTTGTCTACTTTGGGGTGTTAAGCACTCATACAAATAAGTGACCAATCGCCAAGTTTCAAAATCATGGTGTGGACATATATTAAACAATTTTTTAAACATATCCCAACATTGGTATAATGTTTTCTCCATTTTTTTTTTTGAGTAAAACAAGTGATTTATCTTTTAAATGAATTAGTTCTAAGAGGTGGAAAGAATTTTTTTAAAAATTATTCTTATTGATCCAAATCTAAGGTTTTATAGCCAATTTTTAATTTTATTTTTTAATGAAAAGGAAAAAGCTTTAACCTAATTATGTTTATACTATAATTTTGGTCTGCGTAAGTATTACAAACTTTCTCAAAATCTATTAAATGCAAGTAGAATTTTCAAATTCTAAATCATAAAATATTAGTAAGATTTGGATAATACCTAGTTTAACATTGAATCGAGATGCTTCTAGAGGGAATACAATACACGAGGGTGCTTAAGTGGTGCTTAAGTTCTGATTGGATTCATGTAGTCCCTCAACATTCTTGGTTGATTCTGATCATGAGCATCTTGTTGAGAATGGTTATCTTCTTGATCATTTTGAGGATTAATTTGGCCCAAAAGATTTTTTTCTTGGATTTCTTCCATGATTCGTGGTGGTGATTGAGATTTACGAATTAACTTGCCACTTGAAGTTCGAGACCAATGTCTCACACAATGATTATGATTATGTTACAATGATGATATAAAAATAAATGAGTAATGTATGAAGAAATAAATAAAAATTAGACAAATTTAAAAAGAAAAGCTAAAAATTAAATGACAAGTAAAATAATATACACAAAATAAAAATAAGCAAACTGAAAATTAAATAAATAAAAATAGACAAAAATTAAATAACAATTTAGGTAGTAGAACCGACCATATAATGAAAATAAAATAAATACTAAAATTAAGTTATAACAAATTAAAAGTACATGCCCATTCAGTCTAATTGTCCAAATTGAGTCGCAGCATGAAAGGCAATTAAAATCTACACGTCCAAATTTAATTATTATAAGAACTTTTGTTCAAGGACCTATTTATAATTTTATAACCATACAATAGTTTTAGAAGTTTAGAATAAGGAAATATGGGATGAAAGTGATGCTTCTGAAAGGTTTTGTGGTAGAGTAGTATTTAAAGAAAAATAAGAAAATAAAAATGAAAATTTATGGAAAGTGAAAGAAAAAAATATAAAACAAAATAAAATAAATACTTTCTCCGGTAACGGCACTAAAAACTTGACACGATTCAAAAGTATTTTATAACTCTCATGTATAAAATTATCTTGTTATAATATAACTCAGTAAATCCAATGTCAATCCACATAAGAAAGTTTTAATTTGTTTATTGTGATTTATCTAATAAAATTAAATTAAAGAAAATACGAAACTTAATTTGAGTAAAAATACGAAATTAAATTAGTTATGTTATAGATCTAATTTTAGTAGTCAAACATAATTTAACAAATTCTTTTTATCATATTTCTTTATTACCTAAAATATTATTTGTATAAATTATTATTATTTTTAATTAATTTTATTATAAATTAAGTACTTAGTGTGCCAAAATTTAATTTGTCTACAATAAGTCAAAATACTATTTCATCATACTTTATATTAAGATATTAAAAATTTATTGTGACAAACACCTTTGTTTACCTATAACAAATCAAAATTTCCAAATATAAAATATGGATAATATTAATTAGAAAATAACTTAATTTATATAATTAAAAATAGAATTTAATTAAATTATATTTTTCCACTAAGAGTTTCACCTTACTCTAACTTATTATTATTTAGTTTAGCATAACTGAAATAAAAATAATTATTAATATTAAACTATACATAAAAAAAGAAATAACTAAAATTGAAAAAAAAAATAAATTTATTTATTAATTTACTAGAAATTACAAAGAGAGATGAGAATAAGAAATTGGGGAGAAAGAAGTGAAGAAAGAGGTGTAAAGAGATTTGTTTCCCCTCCTCTCTATTTATATAAATTTATGATTAATCTATACTACACACATAAACAAAGTCAATTAAATTATGGCCTTATATTTGTCCCACTAACAAAACATAAAGCTAATCCAATCCACTCACAATTATCTCACCTAGCATTATAGAAACTTATAATTTTATAATTTTTTTTTAAAAAAAAAAAGGAAAGGAGGACGGGCAAGCCCAAATACAATTTTTTAACCCCTTTCCTACCCCCAAGAATTGAACCCGGGTTTTTCAAAGCTGTACAACGAGCATGGTGACCAACCGACTACACCCTTGGAGGCTTATAATTTTATAATTATTGTACTTAACATTGTACTTAACATGATAAAACTTATAATTTTACAATAAAAGTCAGGATCCTCTTTGATAATGGCTTAATTTTTCGAATCACCGGTATCTATTTGTTAGGAGCCTCAAATTGCTTGAAATTATTATTTTTACCTAATAAACACATACAAATACATAAAATCAATATAATAATTATTACCAATGGGTTTATAACTTAGTGGGAGAACCCTTGCACTCACAATGTTGAGAGTAAGGGTTCGAGTCCCTATAAGAGTTTAAAAAAAAATACATAAAATCAAATATTTAACAATATAGTTAGAAATTTATAATATATTATATAATTATAAATATAAATTATAATAAAAGCACAAAATAAAATTTATATTACTTAAGAAACCTACAATTTTTAACACTAATCAAAATGAAAATAGAATTTAATATATGTAACTTAATTCTAGCGAAACTATGAATTAAATTAGTTAGGGCTATAGATCCACACTTACTAGTAAATATAATTAAATAATTTTTTTATCATATTCCTTTATTACTAAAAAGATTAATTATATAAATTATCATTTTTTCCCATTAATTTTATTGTGGATTAATTATTTAGTGTACCAAAATTTAACTTGTCTACGATAAGTCAAAATACCATTTTACCATACTTTATGGTAAGATATTAAGAATTTATCATGCCAAACTTCTTTATTTGTCAACAATAAATCAAATTTCAAAATATAAAATATGAATAAAATTAGATAAAAATAAATTAATTTATATAATTAAAAATAGAAATCAATTAAATCATATATTCCTACTAAGAATTTCTACTTACCCTAAATATTATTATTTAACTAAGAATAATTGAAATAAAAATAATTATTAATATTAAATTATAGATAATAAAAGAAATAAAAACAATCAAAATTGAAAATAAAACTAAATTTATTTATGAAATTAAATTATTAAATATTACAAAGAAAGATGAGAAGAAGAATTATTTTTATGGTATTTAGGGTAAGTAGAAATTCATAAATAATATTTATGGTAAAATGGTATTTATGAAAATACCATTTTACCATACTTTATGGTAAGATATTAAGAATTTATCATGCCAAACTTCTTTATTTGTCAACAATAAATCAAATTTCAAAATATAAAATATGAATAAAATTAGATAAAAATAAATTAATTTATATAATTAAAAATAGAAATCAATTAAATCATATATTCCTACTAAGAATTTCTACTTACCCTAAATATTATTATTTAACTAAGAATAATTGAAATAAAAATAATTATTAATATTAAATTATAGATAATAAAAGAAATAAAAACAATCAAAATTGAAAATAAAACTAAATTTATTTATGAAATTAAATTATTAAATATTACAAAGAAAGATGAGAAGAAGAATTTAGGGAGATATAACGAAGAAAATGTGTAGAAAGCTATGTTCCTCCCCCCGTATTTGTACTAATCATGATTAATCTACCCGACACAAACAAATAAAATCAATTAGATCATGGCCACAAATTTGTTTCATTAACAAAACATAAACCTAACTTAAACCAGTCAAGCACTCCTAGCTCATTCCACTAACAATTACTAAACATAATATGATGAAAACTTATAATTTTATAATTACCACACTTAACATGGTAAAAACTTATAATTTTACAATAAAAGCCACAAATTCTCTTCCTAACTTTTCGGACCTGTAGAATCTAAATTTGGCATTCTTTATCTATTTGAAGCCTCGAATTGTGTGAATTATTATTTTTACCTAATAAACACACAAAAATGCACAAAATCAAATATTTAAAGATATAATTAAAAATTCATAATATGTTACATAACTAAATATGTAAATTATAATATAAGCATAAAATAATATTTTTACCCCTTAGTAAACATACAATTTTTAATTGTAATCACTTGTTAAAAATAAAGATTAGATAATAGATATATTTTCTAATTTTAGAAGCTTGAATTCACAAAATTGACTAATATATGTTTTATTTTTATTTTATTTTAGAATAGATGTCTTGTTGTATCCACCTTACATGGAGCGTATTTTAAAATAATTTTTTTTAATTTTAAAATTCAATTAAAAAATTTAGGAAATGCTTCTAATATATAAACATTTTTTTAAAAAAATATATATAAATTTTGAATTCGGTATGATCTACTGTTCAAATCAAGCTAATTAAATTAATAGCTGAAATGCAACCTAAAAACACATATTCAGAATAATTGCCACTTGTAAAAATTTGATAAAAATAAATTTATCATCCAAAGTATTAAATAAATTAAAAAAATCAAATTTTTAATAGGATTTTGAATACTAGTATTTTTATAATCTTAAAATAATTTGGTTCATTTTGTTTGGATAAAGTATGACTTATCATTGTGACGTAGTATTGAATGTAATGAGAAAAAAATTTAAAAAAATAAATTGAAGACATTTTCTTTTTCAATGGAGCTCTTATCATTCGTAGTTCTATAATCTTAAAATAATTTGATTGGAAGAAGTACGACTTATCATCATGATGTAGTATTAAGTACATGTATGGGAAAACTTGTAAAAAATCAACTGTAGATATTTTTTTAATGAAACTCTTATTATTACTATTTTTATAATCTTAAAATAATCTAATTCATTTCGATTGGAAGAAATATAACTTATCGTCGTGATGCAGAGCTAAGAGTAATAAGAAAACACGAAGATGTTGTACTGAGTATAATAAGAAAACTTCTTTGAGGCTATGTCACCACCTCATCATGCTGAGATGGAGGGATAATCCACTAGTGTCATGCCATGTAGTAGAGTAATGAGTCCCACTATGATACTTATTGACCTTTATAATATTAAATTTAATGGGTCTTACTGATCTCGCAAGTATTACTGTCCCACTACCTTAGCATATGCTGAGGCAATATAATAGATCCATAGAAGTATTACTCAAGTGTAATTAACTCCAAAAAAGGAGAAAGTCTTACTTAGTGTTAGGAATGGCAATTGCAGGGATATCAATATTCATACTCGTACCCATTTAATAGAGGACATTCTTATCACCAACCCTTACCTATTTTTGGCTTGAACGAGTATGAGCCGAGGATTTTCATTAATAGAGATACCTGTATGCTTACCCTATTCCCTATATCTTTTTTTTTTTAAAAAAACATCTTGCATGTATTTTGAAAAGAAAAAATAATACCTTAATTATTTAGCACTAGATGAACATGCAACATTTTTTTCAAAGATATTTTTAAAACATAATTTTGAATTTTAGGCAAAATATTAATTATAATTAATGATTGTTAAGCTCAATTTTAATTGATATATTAATAAATTTTTCAATCAAAAACAAAAGTTTGCACTTGGGCATTTCCTTGTACATTCTTTAGTCTATTTAACTGACCTTAATTTGCATTTCCTTGTACTTTCTTTAGTCTATTTAACTGACCTTAATTTGAACATTGTTCTATTGTCATTTGTTTCTAACTAGGAAAATATTGTAGATAGGCAAGTAAATGTCTAGGACAATATCATATTAGATGGTCATTTTGATTAATAAGTTTTTAAGTGCTAAGGTTTTAATTTTTTTTACTTCATTAATTATTTGATTTGGCTGTTAATTTTAACTTTCAATTTTTTTAAAAAAAATCAATAGTCAAATAGGTTTAGTGAGTAGGTACAAATAATAATGTTTCTTACTTGTACCATACGCACATAATCAATCGATATAAAAAGTTATTCCCGTACATGATTTTTTTCTAAACTAGTCAAAAATTAAATCCACAAAAAAATAATTAGGGTATAGGAATAACTTTGAGTTTTGATATGTTAATTCGTACCCATTAAAATTTTTTGCCATCCATACTTGGTGTCAACACCACCGCATGAAAAGCTTTTTTTTTTTTTTTTGAGCAATGCTTTGTTTCAACATTTAAGTCTCATTTTGTGTCTTAATTGATTTAGCATTCATCTATTGGATAGTGATTAAGTAAGTTTAAAATTTATAAAATCTATTATCCAATAGATAAGTAACACATAACATTAAGACTCAAGTGCGATCCCTAACATTATTTTTTTTATTAGTTAAAAGACGTTTGTTACTAAGTTTTGAAATTCATCTCTTACTTTCCGACTTCAAAACCTTTCTTAAAATTACGACAAAGATTTGACAGATTAGAACTCTTTGTTTTGAATTTAATCACATAAATTATGAACATTGTTTGTTGGTTCTGATTTTTTTATGGAACATCTCTAATCATTGAAAATTTTAATGCTTTTTATCTCTCTTTATCTTGAATATTTCAACCCATTTTTCACACTTTTCTCATTTTAAAACTATCCATAAATCTCGGGGGGAAATTATGAGTGCATCTTTCATTTGGATTTTGTGATTTGCTTCCTCTATCTCTATTTTCGTTGCTTAGTTCCACTTTTCTTTTTTCCATTTCTTTTCTTTCATTCTCCCATATAATTTCAAAGAAGAAAAATTGAAAATACAATAGAGTAGCATTAACAGCAAGAGGGAATTGTAGTAGATATCCCCATTCACGAAAAAAAACACTATAATTATGCCTTACCTTAGTTGACTCTTCAATTTTACAAACATATTACCTAAAAATGTTAAGAATACTAAAATATCCTTTGATCAGATATAAGTACTTGTCTTTCTACATAATTTCTCAACTTTGCACTTGACTTTATAATCGATCTCATATTGACTTACTCAAACTTCCCCACCTCATAGTTGTCGCACTCGAGTTAATCAACCTCATATTTGGCTTACCCAATTTCATGTTCTATTTACTGAATTTATTCAACTCCATACTTAACTTATTTTTAAATTCATTTAGGTCACTAAAAATAAGAAAACAAAAAAACACAAAAGAAAGTCTTTGGCCCTGTTTGATATTGAAGTGTTGTAGCTTTTAAAAACTGTAAATATGAAATAAAAATTAATAATGTGTAGTTAAATATGAATTTTAAATAAATAATTTTGACAAAAATCATAAAGATATTATAATATTTTTGTCCTATAAGTAATTGATCAAATCAACTTAGTTTTTAAGTCACAACAGTTAATGTTTACTAAATATTTTAGTGTTGCTCAATCCCAATATCAAATAGGGCTTATATTAAATGGAGTAGTGTGCATTTATTAATTCTTTTATGAATTTTTGTTTATTAGACCTTATCTTTGAATTGGCATGAAATGGTGGGAGAGAATATATTATGAAGAAAATGGAAGAGATGAAAAGTATTGAAAGAGAGTTGGTTTAGTGATGATATGAAGATATATTGTTTTTAGTGGGTATCTTTTACTTTTCTCTCATTCTTTTGTGGTATTGAGGTATAAAATTAGAATATGGAGTCAAATGGGATATATTTAAAGGGTAGTTATTAGAAACCTCCCCTAAAGTTTGGTGTATTCTTTGTTTGATAGATTGTACTTGCGTATTCTCAACCACTTCTGTTGATGTTAATATATAGTTTCGTATAAGTTAGGTTGATGAGGGCAAGATGGTAATAGAACTCTTTAATGATAAAAAAATTCAAACAAACTTAAAAATATCACATTAGGTTCTAAATTTAGTCTCAATCTTGTTAATATTTACTGGGTAAAAAACAGAGACATGCTTTTAACTAACAGAAATTATCACTAAAAAAAAAAAGGAAAAATGGGCATCTCCTTCCTCCGTTCAAGCCAAGGAGATCAAGAACAACACTACTCTCATTTTTATTAGCTAAAATTTAATAGAAAAAAGGTGCCACAATTGAGAGACCTCGACGACAAACTTGAAGATGCCAACACAAGAGATGACTGAATCACAACCACTAAGTAGAAGAATGCCGACTAGTGAGTTTCACCGTTGACCCACAAGCAACCATAGTTTTTTCAAGCTATGATTGAGGTATGAAAATGGGTTATTGTAGTGCTTTTAGTTTTATAAATTGAAATTAGGATATTTGTAAAATATGAGTAATGGCTCTCAATAATTTTTGGATAATGTTTCTGTTACTTCCATTTTTTCCATCGATTATTGTTAAATGTAGGTTAATGATTGTTATAAATGGATGTTCACTTGAATTTTGATTGAAGATAGCTTGTGGTTTGTATGCACTATATTGTGGTGATTGAAAATGGGTGTGAAAATCTTTTAATTGTTTAAGTTATTGCCATTGATTGTTGAATAGGGGTTGATGCTAGTTTTTATTAAATTACAGATGTAATTGAGTATTGAAGATGGATAGTTGATTTTGATTTTTATCATGACATGAGCTTCAATGCTTCGTTTTAGTTGTTTATCTTTTATTATTCTTGCAAAACATACTTCAATAATGAAGATGCATCATATGACTTAATTAGATCATGCTCCAAACTAATGATATAATGGTTATTGATTATGAAAAATTAGTTCCATAAGTGGTTCAGAGATTGTTTTGAGCTCATGATTGACTTAAATGTGTTGTCATTTTAGTTATAGTTATATTAAAGATGGAATTACATGCATTGAAGTGTGCAGTTTATTTTCTGTCAAAGTAATCATTTTTTTTTTGGGTTACAATCTAAAGTTTACATGACTTAATCTATTCAAAGCCTAGTCTTTCATGTTTTGAACATTTACTAACTATTTCTTATTAAACCATTTTTCAACTATATTTACAGACATTAGTGTTGTGGTTTATCGTGAAATAATTAAAATTGGGTATGTAATTACTAAACAGTACACTTAAAAAAGCTGTGCAAGGACATTAAAGATATGATGTATGAGGAAGCCTATAAGATATATTGAAAAAGTAAAGTTTAGAATCATGCTTCCATGGCAGAATTCTAAAGAAATTTTGCGCAATGACTTAGAACTTTAAAATGCCTTCAAGCAACTGAAAGACAAGTCATATGCATGTGCTATATTCACAATCACTGAGTAATTTAGATTCAGGGGCTACCATCTATAAAAAGTATAAGAACCATGCAGATGCAGCACTAGGTTACAATGTCAGAACCCCAATTGAGCATTTTCCTATTCCATTAGATAAAGAGGCTGGATTTGAGTGGTTTAACATTACTGAAGTAAATGAAATTTTGGTTCTCGACTTGAATGAAGTTGAAATATCTTTGAAAATTAGGAACATAAGTGTTATTAAAGAGGATTCCTTTGGAGAACGACAACAAATTGAGGCTGCAAAAGAGATGGAACAACCAAGGATGCAGATGATAAAGAGTATAAAAGGTATGATGAAATGGTGGACAATGATAGTAGACATAATATTAGAAATGATGGCAATTGGGATGCTAGTTTGGATGACTATGTAACCATTTCTTTCGCATAATGATAATAAAGTATAAGTAGATTGTCATTGGATTCTAAATTTTCAAATCAGCTCCTATATAGCATTTGCATATCTTATGGAGAACCTAATGAGTTTCTAATTGATTGTGTTCCTCCACTCATAAAGTATGTTTACTTAGACTGAATTGTTTGAATTTTGTGAATTCATTTATATGCAAGGGTATTCCAGCTTTGAATAATGCTTGTAAAATGTTGATTTTTTTAATTGATTGTTGGAAGATATATCAAAGATGGTTGATATGGAGATGAAGATGAATAATACTTGCAAAATGCTTTAAATAATGCTTAGGAAATGTTATGTTTTTCAATTTTGGAATATATGTCAGAGATGCTTGATAAGAAGATAAAGTGATATTGGTAGTGTTGTTTTGATTCCTTTGAAGTGAAATAAATGCTGATTTTTGCCTTGAGTTTGTGCTAGAAGAATATGCTACTCATTGAGCCTGTTTATAGCATGTTATATAGCAATTGCTACTAGCAATGTAACTATTAAAGGCAACAGTAATAATGTCAGTAGAAATTGTAGTTAAATTTGAAATTTTAGGTTTCAAAGTTCACTTCCTTTCTAATAAAAATAATTAAAATTTTTTATTTTATTCATCAAAATAATTTTGGAAAGTTACAAGGGTGATTTGATATTTTTAATGTAATCACATCTCTTGTCACCAAAAAAGACATGTTATTGCTAGCCAACAATTATTTGATTTGTGTAAATAAAATACTTTTTTCAACTTAAAGGTATTTTGGTTATTTTATTAAGCAAGAAAAAGTTAAATTAACAATATACTAATGTCAGGGGAGGCGGCAGATAATATGCAAATATAATATATTAAACTGAGAATAAGTAAAACCTTCGGGGAGGTTTATGATAATTATCCTATGTTTGAACAAAGAAAAATTACTACCCATATATACTCTTAAATTGCCATATTATTAAATATACTACAATACTTTCAAGTTGTATCATTTGTTGATTCAAAATTTATAAAATGTATCATTCATCCACCAAATCATAATTTTCGTTAAAAAATAAATAGAATTATAGCAAATTGATCATTTTTATCTTAAAACTTAGTTTAATATAAAAGGACATAAACCCCAAAAGTCAAGCAAACATAAAATATATCCATTGGAGCCAATAATGATTTAAATTTGGCTACATAAGGACATAAAATACAACAAAACAATTGATTTTAGGCATTTAACTTGCTACTCATTTATAACAAAAACTTAGCAGCATTCATGCTCATTGATCCATTATAGACCTAAATAATCACTTCAAATACAACAAAAAAAAAAAAACTTCGTTGAACTTTTACAACAAACCATTCATTTAAAAATGGCCTTCAATGAGGCATTTAACTATCTTTATGAGAAAGTAATATAAACTATTAAATTTGTATTCAAGAAGTATTCATTAGTAATAAAATATCTTTAACAGTAATAATAATTAACTAAAATAATAATACCTTGTTCAAAATATTTAAAAAATATATACAAATAACAACATATCTCCTTCAAACACATGTTCAAAAAATCCAAAATATGGTTTAGCTCATGCAAGAGCATATTTGAATCAACTCGAAATAACTTAACAGGTACAATAAATTAGAAAATTGAAGTTTATAATTTGTTCCCAATAAAATTATATTATACAAAATAAACATTAAAATCATTAAAAAGCACCCATTACAATTGATGCGTTTGATGGATTTTGGAATTGATTCACTTAGGATAGGTGTACATCTGAAGTCCTTTCTAGATTAAAAAAAATAAATTAAATTAAACTTCTATATATGTAGTTATGAACTATGAAATATAAAAAAATAATTAAACATTTTTTCTGCTTATTTTAGTAGCTCTTGTAGTATTTCCAGTTCTCTTTTCTTTGATTTAGTATTGGAAACTTTATATAGACTACTCGGTACACGGTCTCTCTTTATTGCATTTTTAGTTTTGGTACTTACCTTTGATGTATGTAAAACTATATTAAAAAAATAATTTAAAAAAATTTACAAGCTAAATGATGCACAACACCTGCTTTCCCTCCCTTGATGCCTATATTAAAACATTTGTTGGCTGACCTGAAGCATTTGCAACTAGGACCTATAAAAAAGTATAACTCTTATATGAGAATATAAATAACAAACATAAATAGATAAAACGGATGGACTAAACATGAAATCCAAGAATTATAACTAGCTCTAATTGCCTTTACAACAAATGACCTTAAAGGTCAAAAGCTTACATTAAGGTTTGAGCCATCACAAATTGAGCAATTGACAAAGAATCTCTTATTTCATTTTTTAAGTTTAGTAGTTGCTCTCTTCTTATATTTCTTTGGCCTTCCAAATTTTTTCAGTATAATTAGGGGATCAATCAATGGCCTTGCACCACACTACATGTACATTAATCTGAAAGTAGACTAAACATAACATAATAATTATTAATGTAAGCCTGCTTGGTGAAGTAAAATCTAATATAATCCTTAATTTCATGTCTTACATAACCTATACTAGCCTTGGTATGAGAGAAAAATAAGCCATTAATCATAATACCTTCTTAGTGCTGAATAATAAGATTTATCCATGACCTAAAATTTTAAGTCTCCTGAGGATTACACAATCGTTTCCCTCCTTTCTTGTAAGGTTTATTCAAATCTTTGCAAATCCTAGAAGCCATAGTTTTTGGCCAAGTGTTTACTACAATTCTTATTTTGTAAACTTTTTTATAAGTCTACATCTGATCTCTTTAAGCATTAAGAAAATAGGTCTGTCTCTATAAGGCAGAATTTGACTATTGTAGTACTAAAAGTATCATTGTTAGTTCTCTCTACCTTGTAGTTTTTGTCATATGCATGCATAAACCAAGTGCACTCCTATATTTCTTTTTCCAACCATTATATGCCTCTAAATTTTCAACTTTGATATGTGTCATTGCCTCATCAAAATCATGCTTATTATTGTTCTTAACTGCCCTTTAAAATAGAATTATTTAGTTGGCACAAACATGATCCTTGGCAAAGTTAGCATACACATGCTTATAACATGCCCTATGATTGGTAGTAGGCTTTATGTTTGAGATTGCATTCAACAATAATTGCCTTTAATCTTGCAAATAGTTATGTACAAATGTTTAAGAAACTAGATCCATGTTTTGGTATTCTCAATTTCACACGCACACAATGCTAATAGGACAATCTCTTTGTTAGCATCTAAAGCAACAATAACCAACAATATTCCACTATATTTGCACTTCAAGTGACATCCATCAATTCTAATAAAAGGTATGCAATCATTACGAAAATCATTTCTTTGTGCAGAAAATACAACAAAGAATATTTGTAATAAACATTTCTCAGAGTCATTAACTACTTCATTTAGTACCTTGCATGTGGCTCCTAGATTAGCCTTATGAATAGCTACAACATATTGAAATAGTTTTTCATAGCCCTTAGAATGATCACCATACACTAGAATCCTTGTTTTAGCCCTTTACATCGTGAGCCTTTCAATCTTTAATCTAAATTTCTCTTGCATATAATTCTTGAGAACATATATCTTCGTATTAGGATTTATAATAAGTCCTCCTATTATATTAGCAATCCATGTAGAAGTCACTTTCATAGATTTCTTGGTAATCCCACATTCATGCTTTTTGTAATATCTCCCCAACCATAAACTATTGCTATCATTTAATCGAACATTATTATCAAATAATGGATAGCCAGGCTCTTTACAAGTTGCATAATATCTCTTTGGCTCACTTTTTTTTTTATGTTAATATTAAAACCTTTCCTATCCATTACCTCCTTAAAAAAAATTGTCTAAAATGACCTATATTCCTGAACACATCATCCATCCTTAGCCTATGTATCCTATCAGTATACAATTTATACTAATGTTTCTCTAAATAATTTATAAGTACACATTGTTAAGATTTGTGTCATCATTTGAAGAGTTAATTACCATTTGCACTACCCTAGTATTATCATCCAGTAAAACATTTAAATCAATGTCATTGCCACATTGGTTGCCCTTATTGCCCTCACTATCATTACATCCTCAATAGTCATAGTATTTTAAACACTCACACTAAGTGGTGGTTACATATTAGGTACCTCACCATTATGATCATAATCATTGTCAATCATTCTGTTTGAGCAATCTGATAATAATTTAACCTCATTAGTTTCACCCCTTTACCCCCATGCATATCATCAAGTTCATCTCCATTATTCCACTATTTTTTAACTCTATAGTTAATTACTAATCCTTGATGTACTGTTCTATTAGAAGGATCATTCAATTTATTTATAACTTCTTAAGGCAGTCATATTCATAAGTTAAACAATAACAACTATATTAATTGGATTTTGTATATTGATGGCATAAAACTTGTGTGGCTTCAACTTTAAATATAGTTAAACCCATAGAGTTATGTATCCTAAACAAGCAATTCATCCCAATGTCAGAATCTAACACAACGTTAACCTTTTTCCCTGTGTTCATAACATTTATTAGGATTTTTCTAGTTATGTCTAACCTATATACACTAGTTATCTTCAATCTCTTATTCTTTATTTTCTCAATAGTATAATCTTCACTGTTAACCAAACCTACATGGTGTTTTCCTCTGTTAAAAAAAATTACTAAGTACATTTGTAACATTTTGTTCTACCAAACACAATAGAGTATATTCAAATACAAACTCAAGCTTTTCAAAAACAAAAATAGAAAATAAATATCATATAATACTTAAACAAGCACACATCAATCATAATTTTAAGAAAGCCTCAATTTGTTCTAACCAAACATACATAAAAACAAGCAAGGGTTTCAAAAAATAATATCCGAACATACAAAAACCAAAACCAATAAAATTTATCATTTAAATGCACTTCCATAAACCTAAAACATTGATGTAGTTGTTATTACCCACAAAAACCACAATCCATTTCCTCATTTTCTATACCTGGGGCTATCTAAACAAAATTAAATTAACATAAAATTGAATAATTTTTTGAAATTTCTTACATATATTGATTAAATAAGACATATATTGCATGACAAGTTTGATATATGAACATACCCAAATACTACACTTGCTATCTTTGAGTGAAATTAGCTTACTAAAACTGATAAATCTTTAGATCAAACTCCATCATTGTCAAATAATCTCGTTTCACAGTGAAATATTGAAGTTATTTGGTGAAAAGATGGCAGGCATGCATAGTGGAACTAGGCTGTTTGTGTGAATGCAAACTTCCTCTTGTTGTGAATAAAGAATAAGGAAAAATAATCTTGAACATACCCAACAACCCAATACTACACTTGGTATCTTCGAGTGAAATCAGCTTACTAAAACTGATAAATCTTTAGATCAAACTCCACAATTGTCAAATAATCTTGTTTCACAGTGAAATATTAAAGTTATTTGGTGAAAAGATGGCAGGCATGCATGGTGAAACTACGCTGTTTGTGTGCATGCAAACTTCCTCTTATTATTATTATTATTATTATTATTATTCTTCTTCTTCTTCTAAATTAAAATACCAAATTAGCCTTTTGACAGTCATCACTTTCTTTCATAAACTAATAATTTAGTGGATGAATGTTATATTTTGTAAAATTAGGGTAGATGAATGATACAACTTAAAAGTATTGTAATACATTTGATATTAGGGTAATTTAAATGTATATGGCTCATAATTTTCGTTAAACCAAAAAAAATTCGGCTTTAGCTATAAAAATGCATGTTTGGTGACACAATTTAAAGTAATTGATTCCTCTCAAGTATATGAGTGCCTAATTATAATATAATGCTATGAGTTTGGAGTCGAACTGCAAGGCATTTAAAAATTTAGTAGTCAATTATTAAATAAAAATAATTTTAGAAAAAAATAAGTTAAGAAGAAATAGTATAAATCAAAGAAGTTGCTAAGGTTATGGGATCCATTCTCAGTATTTAAATCATGGATATAATACTCTCATATTTATAGTTTGTACTTTTATAAGTTTGAATATTATATGATTTAGTTCTTAATTAACCACTCTATGAATAAATATGGGGGTTAAGTATATAATTTTCCACAGCCATAGTGGTGTGTCGACATTTGGTCTAATCTCCCACATAGATCCGGGAGGAGTAAAATTACAAATAAATATGGAATGAAAATAACAAATAGAAAACACAACTTAAAACATGTAATTAAAAAAAATAAACATTAAACTGACTTGAGATACTAAATAAATCTAGTGTTCGAATCATTGGGCTTACCCTTCACCTTATCTTAGAAAATTAGCCACACATATTATAAAACAAAATATCTATTTTGTTTAATAAATTTGTAAAAATACAATACAAGAAAATTGAAATAAAACAAAAGATAAATCACTTCTTATTAACTACATTTTTCCTTATAATTCACTGTAGATTTACTCCAAAATTCTCCACAAAACTCACACCTAAAATGCTCTTGCATTTATATATCAAGTGTGGATACTTACATGATATTTTGGTGAGCTTGCAACTACAACCTTTAGATAAACTTTGTTAATACAATTCAAGGGTCTAAAATTGCAACCATTGTGATGCATTATGGAATGTTGAATTCAATATAATTAATGGCTAAAAAAAAGTCAAATGAAACCCTCCATTAAATCTTTTGTCAAGGTTATTGAATAATAAATTAATGGGTTAAATCTAGTGTAATGAAGTACATGTGAATTCAAACACATGACACAATCTCATCCTTTCAAAATTAATGTTGGTTTAAAGGGCTAGCAATTTTTCTAAAGTGTTTTTAGGTTTCTTAAATCTAAATTTCATGTCATTTTTTCGATCCAATCACCATTAAGTTAGAGATATTCCTTCAAAACAAAAAAGTATAATTAAAAATAAATAAAAATAGACAATTCCTAAATTGAATTAAAATTTTATAAATCTGATGAAATTATTAGAGTTATCAATGTTGTAAGTAAAAAAATAATAACACTAATTTTTATTAAATACATACTTTAAACAAAAAAAAAATTGCACTTGGTGGAGGGCGGAAAGAAAAGTGAGAAGTTAATTCAGATTAAAAAATTTAGGTTTTCAAATTATTACCACATGACAACACGTGTCACAAAATAATTGCGTCAATATTACCACATCAGCAGGTGATGTGGTCCCGTTGACTGCTGGTAAGACTTTCCCACAAAAAGGTCGAGTGTCCATTTAGAGCCAAAAGCTACATTTTATTGGACCCAATGACTCAGGTAGGGATCGTGTTTGCCCTTGTCCGAATTTGGACACCAGTAGACGTCCAGTCCATTTAAGTTTTGTGCAATCTGCCAATAAACCTATGTTTTCGTTGACACCGTTATTGTTTCTATTATTCTTATTTTTGCTCTCCATAGGCACATTCTTCTTCTCTTTAACCCATTATCACAATAAGTTTGACATTTTATTATTATTATTTTCTTTATGTTTATATTTTTAAATTTTAAGAAAGAAAAGATAAATTTATTTAAGATAAATTGTTATACTTTTCTATTTTCTTGTTAATTTAAGTATAATAACAATGTTTAATTGTTTAATAAAAAACGAAGAGAGAAGAAGATTGAAGATAAAGTTGTTAAAATTTATAGTTGCATTATACATTTCTAATAATTTCTTCAATATGATAACAGTTCCAGGTTTCTATCATTTAAAAATAAAAATAAAAAAATAAAATAAACTAATTTTAGAATTTTATCAATAAAATAATTTTAAAAATTATATGTCTACCAAACTTATTTATCTATAAAAAAAAAGTATTGCATTTCATAATGTATTCAAATAATCATCTTTTAAATTAGTGAGGAAAAATATATTAACAAGTTAAAGCCTTAAGCCAACGAACAGAACTTGGCTAGTACTGATCAAGTAAACTAATGAAGGATAACGTGAAGCAAGTGAAATTAAATGAAAGTTAAAGGAAATAGTTGAAAATTTAATTAAGATAATAATTTTTAAGACTAAAGACTACACACATCGATAGAAACTAATACTAAAGTCAGTGGCATTTGTTTATTTGGCGAAGTAGAAACGCTAAAAATGGCAGTCACATCATCCCGTTATTACGTTCTCCTTCCAATTGTTTGGTATGCTATTCATTGTAGGAGGCAAATCCAGAATCATAGAAAATTGTGTTGTTGTTCACAAACAAACAAAGAAGAACAAAAATTTAACTAAGAAAAGGGAGAGAAATAGCTAAAAAAAAAGGAAAAAGAAAGAAAAAATTTGCCATAAATGAAGAAAAAGTCATTGTTTAGCTACAAACTTTCTCGGTAAAGAGCTTCTCCGTCAAGCTATTCTTTATATATTTAAGAAACACCCAAAGAATCTTCACAATTAAAAAACATTGTCCATCAAGTGGAATGGTGATGATAAAATCTGAATTAAGTTTTAGAATTTCAAGTGTTTTACATGTGTAATACTCTCAAGCAACTCAAATCGGTGTTCAACCCCCATATACAGTTCAATCTCATGAACATCATGCATCACTGCAGAGGAAATTCAACCTTTTATATGAGGCAAAGCAGGTGTTCTGGAGCAATGGACAGAAAACTTGTAAATCTTTGCCCCATCAGTTCAATCAAGCATGTTCTGTATAAAGTTCCAAAACTCAATCATCACAACATCAGGTGAAGCACTAAGTCGTAACCATAATCTATTCGAAGCATAAATTATGAACATGAGTCCATAAAAACTTCCATCTTGAAGAAAGAATGCAAGTTGCCAAAGCATATTTTGTTGGAAGAAAATCAAGAACGTCGCATAGGAGTGGATTAGGTAAAGCACTAAGCCTATTTTTAACTCCATGATTGTCCACTCTTCTAAGTCCATTGGATCTTCGAACCATCACATGTGATTTCTTCATCATTAGAGGCGAAAACCAACTTGTCATTTATGAACATATGCAATATTAATTTTACTTAAATAGTAATGGTTTAATTTCATTTATTTATATTGATATTATGAACAAAATCTAAATTTTGATAAATGTATACCAATCATGTGAGTGCAACTTGCTTGAGGTTGAATAAATTTCGAAATTATATTATTCATATTAAGAAAACTTCATAAATCAACTAAATTAAATGTTATACTCACACAACAATCAAGAAAGACCATAATTTTATAATATATATAATTCTTGTAAACAACGTTCATAGTAACATAAACATGCATAATGCACAAATCCATAATTGAAAAAGAGGGAAAATAAAAATAAATAATGAATGGTTACACACTACCATCACAATAATTACATAACCATAACACAAAAAAAAAAAACCTCATAAATATCAAATTTTGGCTTGCATGATAAATAGCTTCACTATAACTTATGTCAAATCCATAATTAATATCGTCATTGGCAACGAACAAAGATATAGAATTTATACACCCAAAATTTCCGTCAGCATGCTAAAAATGAGAAATCATAACACAAAAAAGCAAACCGACACGAAATATTTGACAA
The DNA here is from genome assembly GCA_025617385.1 of Murraya koenigii. Taxonomy (NCBI): domain Eukaryota; kingdom Viridiplantae; phylum Streptophyta; class Magnoliopsida; order Sapindales; family Rutaceae; genus Murraya; species Murraya koenigii. The sequence goes on from CM046812.1 coordinate 16,924,374, forward strand.
GATAAGCAAAAATGAAAGACATACAAAGGACAAGTCTTGAATTCAAACTTACAAAACATAATGGAATGAGTTATGTCTGTGACAACAACCACACTATCAATGTGCTGCAAATCAACCATTATGTGTTTACATTTAAATATATGTACCCCTTTTAATGCAAAATAAGCAAGCAAATTTCCAATCTAGCATAATAATTAAAGAATCCACTACACTTATTTATTATCCAAAAAAAATTAATAATTTCCTATATTAATATGACATCAATGTCCTTATAATTACAAAATTCATGCATTTCTATTCCACATCTAATTAATTTTTAAATTTGATTCTATACACTATCTGTCTGAGTCTCAGTAAAATTGCCCATAACTACTGTACTCATCAATTATCTCTACTTGCTAATTAAATTATAAAAATTTCACCGCTAATAAATATTAAGCTAAATATCTAATTAACTAAAAAAAATACAATACTATACTACCAAATCACTAGAGTGTTGGGATACTTTGACGATTACTCAATTTCCAACTTTGGGTTGATTAAATTAAAAAAAATACAAATCCACTAGAGTGTTGGTGGTGCTCTTAGGATTACACAAGTTCGTGACTTGAGGCAAAACTATAATCTATCTTGTGATTACTTTCAATTCTTGAGAGAGTGAGCGAGATACAATCGTGAGCCCAAGTCATTGCCTGCGAGGTCGAGTTGTTCCTACATGGGGTGGACGAATCGTCCAACCAAGAAGGATGACCAGATGATAGAGGATGTGGCTATTAGGGTTTGTTTTGTTTTCTGAAATTGGGAATTTCGGGATCAAAGTCATGGGCCCAAACGGCGAGACCTAGTGCGCCATAGTGGAACTGTCAATTAGAGGGATTACTGGATGAGAGAGGATGTGGCCATTAGGTTTGATTTTCAAGTTACGAACGGCCTAGCGAGTTTGGGACATTGTTTACTATTCTAAAATTGTGATTTTGTTGTTTGTTGCCTTTGTTTTGCATTGAATCCGATCGGTTTTTAAATTCAATTGGGGTTAAATTTCAACTTTTGTTTTTTGTTTTTAAATTTTCCATTCAAATCTCGCTAATGTTGAACCAACTATTATAATCATTTATTAGTTCCAATTACCTTTTATTGTTTTTACAATCGGTTTTTATATGTTTTACATTCTTTCCCGTATGCCCACATGTTGCTTGTATGTTGGTCAACTGATCACATCCTTACTGTTACTTACAATAAGTATAACATAAGCTTATCCCTAATATAGAACTCACTATTCTGCTATATGACAAAGCCCTAGTGGATTGTGTTGTCTCACCACCTCAATATGCTGAGGTGGTGGGATGGTCTCACATAGGGATGGCAAAAAAGCTCGGCCCTTATTTTTAGGGCTTGGGCCCGAATTTAAGGGCTCGGGCTCGGGCTCGGGCTTATATATGTCAAGCCCTTTAAATTCGGGCCAGGACTCGGGCTTTATATAGCCCGGCCCTGTCTGGCCCGGCCCTAACTTTAAAAAAAAAAAATAAACGTATGTCCATAAATATTTGAGTAATTTTTTTTTCTTCATGTTGGATTGTGAATTGTCATTTTTAAACTAAAGAACTTCTTGTTTAAATTATGTAATTGAATTATGTATTTTTATTTATTTATTAAATTAATGAACTCTTTAGTTGGATTATTGAATTAAATTATGTTTTTATTTGAATTAGATCTAATTTTTGTTTGTATTTAATTATTTATATAATTTATGGTAAACATGTTGATTAGAATAATTTTTATATTTATGTTATTTTAATAAGGTTTTAAAGTTTTTAAATATTAATATATTATGATATTTTAAATTGGAATTGTTTAAATATTAAAAAAAAATTGATCGGGCTCGGATAAAGCCCGAGCCCGGCCCTGACCTTATTAGACCCGGCCCTAATTTTAAACATTCGGGCTTTTATAAGGCTCGAGCTTATGGTTGTAATGTCGGGCTCGGACTCGGACTTGGCCAAACCCTGTCCCGGCCCGACCCATTGCCATCCCTAGTATCACATAAGTTTTTTTTGTACAATCAACCTCGACCAAGTGATAAACTATTAAAGATAATAGTTTGGATCTCTTTACAGGAGGGACTATGGTTTTTTTCTTATAATATAATTTTGGAAATAGTTATTTTTTTTATTAGTGTGCATAGAAAATATATTTCTCTTATATTAGTAAAAGTAAAAATATCAATAACAATATTCAAAAAATAGAAAAATAATAAAAAAATTAATACCAAATAAGATCTTCCCCTGAAATTAAGGACCGTATTTGGATTGCAATATATACACATATAGGTGTTTAATGAAGAGAAAAAACTAAACATCATACGTGTCACGTAAATTTTTTTTTTTTTTTGTTTTATAAAAAAGTGTAAGATGATTTATTGTGCCTGACAGTGCTGCAACAATTGTAAGTATCATTGGCTATATTTTCTAGCTAAGCATATTAACTTTTCTGTTATTCATGATTTTTTAAACATATGAATTCGCCTAATGTGCTACCGAATATTTTCGTAATATGATGGCAATATTGTTATCAATAACCAGAAAACTGTGAGACTAGTTTTACAAAATCTTGAGAATTGATTATTGTCTTCAACGTATGGTTGAAAATTGTGAAGTTGTACCAAAGTTAAAATAATTTATTAGTAGGTGGGGCTATTTGTTTTATAATTTATATTACTAAAATAATCCTCAAGTAATTTAACATGATGATATGTATGACTCCTCGACACCATACAACTAAAACGTTTTCTTCTTCATCGTTGCATCCCTACAGCAAATTGATTTGAATACAATTCAAGACAAACAAGTATATTTAAAGAAGAGTTCACCCCTCCGAAATCCTCATGTTTCGCCGGGTATTTTTTAAAATACAATTTAATTTCTTCAAAAATAATTTTTCTCTTTATCTTTCTAACACTATCTTCTTTTCTCTCTCTATCTCTAAAATCAAACTCTAATACTCTGTATAGTAACTGAATACCTTCTGCCTGTGTCATCGGCTATCTCAGGCAATAAATTTATATTTTAATTTAAGGATGTAAATTCTCATCTCTAACATATTTGGATTTCTTTATATTCATTTTTATGTTGTTTGTTTTCTTTAAAAACGTATAGTTTCTTTATTTATTTTCTTAAAATATCAAAACACAATCAACATGCACCAATTTATAGTCTCCACTCTCCTAAATGAGAAAATATTTAACTAATCAATAAAATTATGGAAATTAACTCAATAGCAAAGAGTTAAAGGTCAATTACATAAAAAGTTATCGAAGTTCTTCTCACCGTCTCATCGTGAACCCCAACTCTTAACTTCCTAATTCCTATGGCAATGATAAATGAAGAAGAATTTTGAAAATAAATATGGTCACAAGAATAATGTGCAAAATTAAGGATTAACTAGTTTTTTGTTTTTTATTTTTTTCGTATACAAGTTTCACCGTGAAATATATATATATATATATATATATATAGTCAGAATGTGAATAATTTTTTATAGTGAGAGAAAGATTATATGTGTTGATTTAAAATTTATTTTTAATTATGGGTAAGAATGTAAAATCATATAAAAAACAGGCTTTATAAGAGTTATAAATCGGTGACAATAGTGTCACTCATATTTTAAAAAATGAAGAAAGGAAGTTAACGAAATTAATAAATTATCTAGGCGCCATTCATATAGAAAATTGCCAAAGCAAAAGTTGGGTTTGTGTTAAAACTTCCTTTCAATGGTCACTTTAACTAAATCAAATGTACTTATGGCTTTGGTAAACAAAAAATGAGACAACAAACCAACGATGAAGTTGTATGGATTTGTAAAGAAATTAAATTAATGGCATAGTGTCATTCAAGGGTTGTTTCGGTATTTGCAAAAATGTGCTGAGTAAAATATAATTTTTAAATTAAATGAATGAATATGCAAGATTAAAAGCTTTACAGCACAATTTATCACTAGGGATATGATGATTTCTTTTTGACAAAAAAAAAAAAATTATCACTAGGCCCTGCACCTTGCCATAGCACATTGCCTTGAGTTAATTGATTTTGGCCCGATGCTCATTTTGGATGCTTTAAGATAGAAAATGATTTTTATCTTTTTTCAATTGTCTTGTCTTATCTGCAAAATTCCAAGCAGAAACTACAATGCAAATTACGTACCTGTGGCGTGCAGCCATTTATTTATTATTTATGTGTTTGACTTTCTTTCTCACAATTATTTAGTTGCTTCGTCACAATCACCACGTTGGCACCGTCAGGAAAATCTACGTAAATAACAATAAATATTTTATTTATTTTAAAAATAATCCTTTAAATTTATAACTTTAAAAAATAATTAAAAAAATATTAAAATAATAAAAATACCCTTCTAAAAATTTGTTAGCTAAAAGAAAATATCAATAAGGTCCAAAAAATTATTATTATATAAAATAAATAAAAATATTATAAAAATTAACGAATTAAATAAACAAATAATAGGATACATAAAAATAATAGTAGAAGAAATAAAATTTCTTAAATAGAGGTCTTTGAAATAAAAAGTAAGTTAGAAAAGAAATCAATAATTCTAGAAACACAAAGAGAATTAAAAGATTTCATTAGGCATAAAGAAAAAAATATAATTTGAAGTAGTTAAATGATCATTTGATGAAATAATAATAACAACTGTCGTGTCAGAAATATTAAGAAGAGAAAAAAAATATCAAAGGCAATTAGAAGAAAAAATAAAAAGATCAAAAGAAAAAATACCAATAAATAAATCAAAAGAAAAAAACTTATATAAAACAAAAAAAAAAGAATAAAAATTGATGAACCTAAAGAATTAAGTGATAGTGAACAATGGATAATTTGCAACAAAAATTTGATAAATTATCATTAGAAAATTTAGACTTATAAACATTAGAATTTGATGTAAATATGAATGTTGAAGCACCACCTACTGAACCTAGTATAAAAACTGAAACACTTAAAGTTACTTATAATAATAAAATGATAAGAACACAACATCAAATATTGTCATAAAAAAACCTTATTATAAAATGTATCAAGAAGAATATATACCAGAATATAGGACTGAAAATGAACCCATTAAGTTTATAGGAAGTAAATTAGATATACAGTGTAGAAAAGACCCTAGTAAAATATTAACAAGTTGGTCAAACGATATGAAAATGATGTTTATATTTAATAAATCAAATGATGATTGGAAAACAAAAAATACAGAAGAAAAATTTGATATATGGATTAAATTATTAATAATGAATTTTACTGGAATAATTGAAGAAACAAAATCTTTAATAAGATTAGCAACTAAACAAAAATTTAGAAAATGAATTAGTGAATGATTAGATAAATTTACAAATTATATAAGAGATGAATTTTTAGGAGAATATTGGAAAGATCTCAAGCAAAAGGAAATAGAAAAAGAAAAACTCTCTGACTTTGTAATGCCACTATATAAAGTTGTCGACCATTTATTCAGCCCATGTGAATATGTCGAACTTTAGTCATGTTTATCTTCTCTCTTACCATATACCTGTAAAGGAGAAAGATAAAAAGTTAGAGTCATATCCCATCTTTTTTCCTAAACTATAGAATAGGATGAAGATGTAGAAATGATGAAAAAATAAATAGAAATACATAAAATTATAAAACTCTAAGGACTATAAAAGAAATTAACTATAATAAGAAAAAACAAAACCTATGACATTTTTTAAAATAAGAATCATCTTGACGAAAGGGTTTATACTGACAGTTCTTTTATTTTCTTCACCTATTACATAGATGGTTATAGTTTTATTTTTCAGGACTATTGGATCGCTGATAGAATTCGAATTTATTGTATCGTTGATAGGATCCTTATTTATTAGATCTCTGCTAGAATCCTGATTTATTGGATCACTGATAGAATCCTGTGGAATGGGTCCACTGCTGCTTTCAGCATTTATTAAATTTATCAGTAAAATCATTATTTAGGGAATGAATAAATTCACCTATAATACTAAGTTTACATGATCAAAAGTATAGAAGGAAAGTTATGTTATAAAAAAATTTTATTTAGATGTTACCCTATATATTGTATCCATATAAAAGATAAAAATATAAATGATACTTTAAGTCTACATTTTGAATTAAAAAGAAAAGATATAATGAAACTTGGAAATAAAATTATGACATTTTATTATTCTGATTTATATTCTTTCTGTAATAGCAATTATGGAAAAATATATAGCAATAAATCATATATAAAAATAGGAAAAGAATTTTAAGATTTAGGACAAAGTACAAAACCAATATTATTCTTATTGTCTTCTTCTAATTCAGGCTTATTATGCTTTATATCTAAGTTATATATTATTGGTAAATAAAAACAGAATAAAAAAAAATCAAATAATAACAAAAAAAATTTAAAAAAGACTTCCATATTTTTCCTTCTATTAAATTATAAGAAAAATGACATCTACACTCTCAATATTTGAGGAAATTATTACTAATATATCTAATTTTTTTAAAAATAGACACCAAGACTAATTTTTTATCATAATAAACTTTACCTCTATTATCCTAAAAAAATTAACTTTAACACTTTTAATAAATATAAATGTTATATAAATAATATAATCTATACTATAAACTAACAATATTAAAATATTTTAATAAATTTAAATATGTTAATTAATATATTATTTATTATAGAAATTTTAAATAAATATTTGTATTAAATACATTTTACAATTAAAAAATTAACATGCTATTAATGTTAAAATTATTATTTTACATAATACTCAAAATTATTTAAATTTTAATACATTTATTTTAATATTATGATTTTATTCATTATAAAATTTAATTTAATATAATAAAGTATATATAGTAGATTGTAAAATATTAGAATATTTGTAAATGTTGAAATTATTTTAAAATTTTTATATTATTATGTTTATTTTAATATTATATTTTTTTATTATAAAATATTAGAATTAATTTTTAAAAATAATAAAGGTAAAATATATTATAATTAAAAGAGAGTTTTAATGTTCTTTTCCAAAACTTAAGGCTAATGGTGATTATTTGAGATATAAATGTCCTTTTCCTTCAAGTATATAATTTTTTTCTAAAATTTTTTCTACTACTTGTATATAAAATAGAAAAATATATATAGCATAATCCAAAGTTGAGAAGACAAGATAACTGACGATTTTCACGCAACGCAATAGCATGATGGAGGCCATGGTAACATCGCAACCAGTGATTAAAGTTGCGGCTATTTGTGGCTCCCTTCGCGGAGCCTCCTTTAATCGTGGCCTCATTCGCTCTGGTACTGTCCTCTTCTCCTCTATGCTTAAGTATTCTTTTCTTTTCTCTGGGTTGTTTCTGATTTTTGGTAATTTAATTGCAGCGATTGAATTAACAAAAGAGTCAGTTAAGGGCATGGAAATGGAGTACATAGACATATCGCCATTGCCAATGCTCAACACTGATCTCGAAGTCGACGGCACTTACCCCCCTGTCGTTGATGCTTTCCGTCAGAAGATTCTTGGAGCTGATTCCTACCTCTTCGCTTGCCCCGAGTATAATTACTCTGTTACCGGTACCCTCTTAATCACTTTTGCCTTATTCATTTATATATTTTGTATTGAGATACTGGAGTTTTTAATTCATTATACTTGATGCTCTTTAGATAAACCTTAAACTGTTTAGTAAATGCTTCAGAACGTATTTTGAGGACGTGGGTTCAAGGCCGCAAGGGACTTTTTCCCCCAATTGTTAATAGGGATTGATATCTTTCCGCATATTTGAGGGACTAAATTGTTAGACCTTGGGGCTGTAATCTAGATTTCTAATAGATTTCAGATTGTAAGAATGTCATAAAAATGCTTTAGGTTAGAGGGATTCCCAAAATGTAGTGGAGGCTTCTACTTCTTTATTTTTTTCACAGGTTTATTTAGTATTTATTTTTGAAGACTAAATCATTATTGTCTCCACTAATTGTTGAGGGAGTAGATTTCTGAGTTAATTTGTGGCAATTGTAATCTAGACTCCCATTTGATTTCAGATTGTGATGTATATGTAGATTGTAACCATTTTAAAAAAATATTTCAGAAGGGGGTATACCAAAATGTAGAGGCTCCTTTTGTTTTTGGCTTTATTAATATTTATTTTTGAGACTATATCATTATCTAAAGGGATAAAGTGATCCAAAAGGATAACCCAGTTGACTGGCTGTCAAAAAATAAACAAATAAAGAATAAAAGAAGAGAGGAGTTTGTTTTAAGCATCTAGTGTTGCTATAAGTTTCTGACCTCAGATATTGTACGTGGGAAATGGTTGAAAATAAAACATGTGATCTATCGTAATTTTTTCTGTTATTTGATGTCTTTATGGATGAAAGGTAATCCATAACTAGTACTTTAATGTATTCTCTGGAAGAAACTCGAATGTTAGTTTGACGGACTGGTGTAATTAGATAGCAATAGGAAGAGCCATCTCCGCAAAAGCAAAAAAACATAGCTCTGTTATTTTGGAGGTTTGTTAGTTTAATTTTAGTAATAGATTCATTGGCCTACCTCAATCTTATATCTCTGTGCCACAGTCAAGAATTCATACTTGTTGTCCTTGTCCTTAATCATATGGAAAAAAAAAAAAGAGTTAAAAACATCATAGAGACTGTATCATCAGTTAAACAAGCACTGTTAAGATATGTTTGTTCCCACCATCAAAGCATATCATCAACTTCAAATCTTTCACACGAGTTATACAAAACAAACTCAAGCACACATCTAACGTTAAGGTATTTTTATACGTCCACAGTGTGTAAAATTTAAAGCCCAGTTCTGTTAAAGTTCTTCTTTTGAGGTTGAGTCCTTTGCTGTCATAGGACAGGTGGAAAATATAGTGAGAATTGTAATTTTGTGAGATAGCTTTAAGTTGCACCATAGAAAGAGAGTATGCACTTATCCTCTCCTGCTGCTTGCACCCAAATTGGACCCATGACACCTCTTCCTGTGAAGAGGAGTTGCCATTGGGCTTAGAAGCATCTGCAACATACGAAGGAAATAATTTGTGTTGCCTCTTGATGGTGAAGTTGGTATTGATAAGAGGCACATCATGTGGCAGACCCTGCAAATACAAACTGTATCGCTAGGTGCTAACTTACAATGCTCAAGTACATTTTGTTTAAGTCTAGAGCTTGTGTATAGGACTTTCTTTGTCATACCAGGCTTGGTTATAACAAAACATTTTGCAGTTTCAATGCATTAATTTTGTTTGAAATTATATTTAGCCACAGAAACTGAAATAACTGGATAAACTAAAATTTTCATATTTTTCTCTTTTTACTCAAAACTAATTTTTCCTCCTTTTATGATAAGAAAACTAAATTAATATGTGGTTATTGACATATAACATGTTTCTTGTATTTCTCTGCTTCCATCTGCTTACCAATTTTTTTCCTCATTTGTACAAGGACCTCTGAAGAATGCAATTGACTGGGCATCTAGACCACCAAATGTTTGGGCTGATAAAGCTGCTGCCATCATAAGTGCTGCTGGAGGTGCTGGTGGGGCACGAGCACAATATCACCTTCGCCAAATTGGAGTTTATCTTGATCTTCATTTCATCAATAAACCGGAGTTTTTCTTGAATGCATTCCAACCTCCTGCTAAGTTTGATAGAGATGGCAATTTGATCGATGAACAGTCCAAGGAGAAGTTAAAAGAAGTTCTTCTTGCCTTAAGGACATTTACCTTGCGACTCCAAGGAATTTGCTAAATTAAGGGGTATTAATGTTTGATTCTTCATGCTTTGGAAATTTGATTTTGTAGTTTGACCTGTGATTAGTGGGATGATATTGCTTCACACGGACCTTCGTATTTTTTTGGGACTCATCAATATGATGTCTAATTTCTCCCAATTACTTCTACCGGCTTGTTTGCAAGGGAAAAGTAAGTTTATTATGGATGCTTGTCGTTCATAGTCAATAAAATTATGTGGGAAGCTATATTCCTTGTGGCAAACTCTGTTTATTTTCCATTTGCATTACCAATTTGTCACAAATATTTGTTTTTGATGTTATTTAACTTTATTAGGTATGATGGTCTGCAATTCTCCAAAACTTTTCTGGATTCGGCGTGTCTATGCATTTGCAAGTCATAAAAAGAAAGTACGGAACAACGGATGATAAAAAATCCCGGACTGGCTTAGCCTGGCCTAGCTGTGGGAGTTTTAGGCCAACTCGGGCTTACAAATAAAAGCCCAAGCACGAGTCAATTATCAATATTAAATTTTTATTTTTAATTTTCTAAATACGCTCGTTTTTAATTTAAACCCATTTATAAATAAAATTTTAATAAGACTAATAAAACATTTAATTTTATTTTGTTCTAAAATTTAAAAACTCATTAGGGCCGCCCTTTCCCAAGTTAGGCCTCGAGTCAATAATGTCTGGCCCATCCCATTTACTATCCTATTGAAAAAATAAGATGATTGTTCTCGGAAGAATCCTTTAGTGTAAGGAAAATACAAACTTATGATATGTTTATAATTGAAGTTAGGTAATTATAATTTAAAATGTACAATATTAAAATTTTTGGTAAATACTAACTACTGTAGTTTGGAAATTATGGATGCGTTTGGTATATGGTATTGTATTATGCTGTATTATATTATTTTAATGCAGGTGTATTATATTATGTTGTATTGCATTAGTATTGTATTATAATAATGTTGTATAATATTTGTTACTACACTGTACTGTATTAATTTATATATATATTTTTAATATATTATTTAAGTATTTATTAGTAGTTATATTAAATTGTTAAATAATAATCAATTTTTATCTATTAATTACTATAATAGAATTAAATAATGTATTATTATCTTATATTTTTTTAATATATTATTTAAGTACTTATTATTATTTATATTAACTTATTAAATAATAATCAATTATATATATTAATTATTATAATATAATTAAAAAATCCTTATTTAGTTATATTTTTAATATAATAAATTATATATTTATTAATTTGTGTTAATGATTATACTTATTTAATGTAAAAAAAGAAAAAAATAATTATACTTATTTAATGTGAAAAAAGAAAAAGAAAAAATTAATTTTATATTATACTGAAAAATTTAATTTATTTATTTATTAAGAGGAAGCTTATGCGGCAATTGGTTGCATTATGGTGTATTAATTGTTACACCAAACATGAGCAACGTAGCCTCATGTAATGCAGCAACCAAACACGCCTTATGTTAATATGATTTTTCATTTGTAAGATAAAAATTTATTATATTTTTAATAATTTTTTAAAAAATTATATTTAGTGGATACTATTATTTTTTATTTTATAGTTGCGATTTTTTTTACAGTAATTATAACTTACAAATTACAATACATCAATCTCAAATAAGATCTTAGAAGTTGATACTGAAGCAAAAAGATGCATCTATTTGAATTTAGATGTTGTCAAATATAAAGGCTAACTAAACTATAAAAAAGAAAAATTCAATTTTAATTGTAATTTGACAAATTGTTATTAGATTTATAGTTACTAAATTTATTTACAATTGAATAAGTCAACATCAATAGTATATTTGATATTTGAGAAACAAGAAATAATATGTTATTATTATTTTCCTAATTCAAGAAATGAAATAATAAAGTCAAGGGCCCTATTTGACTTTGGTTATAGGTTTGACTTTTGATTAACTTTTATTTTTATTAGACTCATGAATATATATATATATATATATATATATATATATATATATATATATATATATATATTGTCTAAGTTGTATAAAAGAAGGTTATACATTGTCTAAAATATTAATATATATATCATATTTCTCTACTGGCTCTGATACCAGTAGGAAAATAGGATCAAAGAATGATAGTGTAGACAGATAAATAAATAAAATTTAATTTTAATAAAACTTTATATGATTATTAGGTACATGGTGTTGTTAAACCAGTTGACCGTAGATCTAACTACGCTTTGAGATCAGATCTAACTTAGAACAGATTTAATCCTACACAACGGGTGTCCAACCGATATACCGTTTTGATTTTAAAATTAATAATAAAATTTTAAAACAGAATCTCATGCAACCCTAGGCAACACAGGCTCATACACAGTTCAAGATCTGGATCCCAGATCTGGTGCTCTGAGTGGAAGGAGGGAGAAGAGAAATACAACCAAGGGGAGAGATCTGGTCTCTATGCCTCGGAGGCTAAGTAACAGTTTATATGGCAGATCTGATATGGAAGATCAGTCTGCAAATCATGTATAAACTTTAAAATTTAAAACATATACCCTTAGATCTATGCTTTAAAAATAATTAAATGCTTTAAATAAATAAATTACAGAGCTTTGAATACTTTAATGCTTTAAAATTAGATTAAAATTAAATGCTTGCATTTAATTAAAAGCTTTTTAAAGCTTTAAGTGTTTACACATGAGAAAAGAAGAAAGGAAAACTTTGAAGACAAGAAAGATTTCGTTGATGTCTTCAGTTCATGTTTTCCACAGAGAGAGAGAGATAGAGAGAGAGAGAGAGAGAGAGAGTACAAGAGAGAGCAAAAAATTGTAAAAAAGAATTCTGAGGAGTCTATAGTCTTCCTTCAGAATTTATACAAAAATTTTTAAACTGTATACTGTGGCGCGTCATGTAGTTTCAAACTGTTCACTGTTGTGCGTCATGTAGCTTTAAACTATTTCTTTGTAGTGGATCAAGTCTAATCGAGGGGCTCGAGGTAAGTCTGCTCGAGGTTAGACCTGCACCAATTCTGTTCGGCCAAAACTACTCGAGGAGGAGGCAAGTCTGTTCGGAGTACGGTCAGAACGAGGTTAAGTGCTCGTACAAATTTACATATACAAAATAAAGTACACTCATGCAAGTGTATCATTATAGCTTTGTAACTTTACAAATAAGTATAGAATTACAAAAGTAAATATACAACGTGGAAATTATACAAACTGAAATCAAACTGAAAATTTTACTCTTTTTTTTACAACAGTAATACAAATATTACAAAATAAATTTTATTTCCATTGCTTTATTGGAGATAAGATACCGTAGCAATTGTCCTCGTTGTCATCTCCAAGGGAAATAAAAGGCTCTTCATCACCTGACGAGCTAGATTCGTCTGGTGAGCTCGCAATAGAAGGTTGAGACTCGACTCTAACAGCTACTGCATGATTTTAAAATAATCCTCCTCGGACTTTGTCGAGGCGAGCAGAGATTGGGCGCTGGATTTTTGAGCCTGGAAAGCGGCTTGTTCTTGAGTCTGCTCGATAGAAGGCTTTAGGAGGCCTTTTGATGAAAGTCAATTCTGAACAATGGTTTTAGAAAGCTTTGATTTTTCATTAAATTTAGACCATTATTTGACTTTAAAGGTTTTTTGTAAGACAAGTTGAGCATCTTGAGTGTGGTATTGAAGGTTCCATACCTAAAACCATGGAATGAAGAAATTTGTACAAAAACAGAGAAAATGAGGAAACTTTTTCTCAGACTCAGAAGGAATATAGTGAGCTTTAAAAAGATTTAAACAATTTATGGCGTTAGGGGTTAATATCTCTGGATAGGGACCAAAGTAGTTCCACCATTGTTAGAACCAGTTTGGAAGGTTTTGAATGGTTATTTTTGGATTCAAGAAAAATAACCAAGAATGGGTCTTTTTAGGGTTTTGTAAGAAAAATGTATTAAATCAAGCCTGTTGGTAGTTCTAATATAAGAAGGACCGGCAATGGTTTAAATAAGTTTCAATATTAGCAGAAAAAATTTAAAATTGTGGAGTAAGTCACCCCACTGCTTTGGACTCATAACCTTTAAAATTGTGGCAGTAGAGTATGCCGGCTCAGAATGAAACTCACTAAAGAAGAAGTGTTTGAACTTGATCGACTCAGTGAACTCATGTATTGCTTGATAATAAGACTGGGGTTTGGTTAAATCCTATGGTTTGAAAAACCAACCTTTAGGGAAAAACTTTGTAAGTGCTTGAAATGGATTAGAATGATAAAACCCATTTTTAATTTTTAAAACATTTTGGTGATAGGCTTTACTGAACCAATCCAATTTTTGAGAAAGCTTCTGTTGTGAAATAACAATTTGTGAAGAAGAGCTTTCTCCAGAAACAATTTCTTTAGAAGAAGAAGATTTTATAACTTCTTTATAAACAGATTTTTCTTTCTCAGGAACTTGAGAAAGAGCTTTATTTTGAGAAAAAATTTGTAAAGCGAGCATAAACTTGGGGGATTTTGTAATGGATTGCATACATTCTTTTACCTGTTCCTCAGAAGAGGTGGCTTTATACTGAGCTCCTTACTCCTCGACCATGTCAATCTAGGATTTGATTGGCATTGCAGAGGATAGTAGCTTCTCTTTAGAAGGGGTAGAAACTACTTCTTTGGAATCTCTAAGGGGGACTTTACCTTTGTCCTTCCTTTTACGAGGCATTATCTATTCTGCAAAAATTCTCTAGTTAGAAAATCTGGAATAGAGTTTTTATCACCTTTAATAAATTCAATGTCAAAATCAAAAACACTCAGAATAGCTTGCCATTGTGCAAAAATTTATTTTGATGCAATATTTTGAACATCTTTTTTCAAAACATATTTTGCCGCTTTGCAATCAATTCTAAGTAGAAATTTTTGATTTAATAAATCAGTTTGAAACTTTGTAATGCATAACACAATGGATAAAATCTCTTTTTTAATAGTAGAATAGTTTCTCTAGCAATCATTCTAGTGAGCAGAAACATATTGTACTATTTATTCTTTATTATTCTCAACCTGTTTTAGGATTCCTCTATATCCTAAGTCCGAGGCATCAGTCTCAACTATTTTAAGTAATGTAGGATTTGCAAGAAATAAACACGGTATTTCTTTCACAGTATTCTTTATTAATTTTACAACTTTAGTATGTTCATCTGTCAATACAACAGGGGTTTTTTTTAAGTCTATCATGGAAAGGCTTAGACATCCTGTTTATATTAGGACTAAATTCAAGAACATAATTTAAACTACCAAGAAATCTTTACAATTGTGTTTTGTCAAGAATCCTATCTGGAAACTTATCTGCAAATGTAAGAGATCTCTCAATAGATATAATTATTTCTTTGGATATGTAATGTCCTAAGAACCTGACTTTAGTTTGAAATAAAGAAACTTTGGAACTTAAAACAGCAAGTTCAGCTTTTTTAGTGGTATAATAAAATGTCTTGAAATGTTTGAAATGTTGATCAATTTTTTTAAAAAAGATCAATACATCATCAATATAAACAATACAAAACTCAAAATAGAATAGTGAATGGCATTCTGAAGGGGCATTCTTTAAACCAAATGGCATAATTGTCCATTCATACTGTTCAAATAGAACAGTGAATGCAGTTTTATACATGTTTTTAAAATGAATCTGAATTTGTCAAAATCCAGATTTCATATCAAACTTTGAAAATATAAATGTAGAATGTAATTTTTGTAGTAAGTCTTTTTATTAGGTATTGGATACCTAATCCATTTTAAAGCTTTGTTAAAATGTTTGTAATTTATAACAAGTCTTGGAGTGCCTCTTTCTATTTCAGAATTTTTATTAATATAGAAAGTAGCACAAGACCATGGAGACCTAGACTTGACAATAAGTCCTTTAGACTCCAAATCTTTAATCTTATTCCTACAATATTGTTCCAAATCCATATTCATTTGGATTGGATGAGCTTTAATAGGAAAATGTTTCTCATTAAAATAAGTTTTCTAAGGCAAATCTTCCAAATGTTGCTTTCTATTCTAAAAAGCAGTTGGCGAATGGACATATATTTCTCTTTTAATGAGGGCTTTGAAATCAGAAATTTTTTATTTTACAAAATTATTCTGAAGTTGGCTTTCAATTCTTTGTAGATTTAAATACTTTTTCAAACAAATCAAATCATTTTATTTTGTTTTAAAAAGGGTATTTATGTAGTTCTGGTAAACAGAACATGCTTTAATAATGTTTAAATTCCTTGTTTTAGGCTTTTCCATGAAAGGAAAAACAAGGCTTTTATTTTTTGTTTCAAACGATATACTATCATAATTGACAGTATAAGGAGTAATAATGTTTATAAATGATGTTTCTAAAATGACAACATGATGTATATCATTTGTCAATAGGAATGAATTTTTGAATTCAAAACCCCCATTATAAACAGAAGCATCAACTTTGGATTTGACTTTAAGTTTTGAATTGTTTACAGCCGAAAGTCTTTCATTAGTTTTCTTATGAAAACGTTTCGGGATAATATCTTCTTTTATATAGTTTAGATCGGCACCAGTGTCAAAAAGGGTAATGGTGTCAATTTTAAAATCTTTGGAAAAAATTAAAGTAATTTTAATCAAATATTTTTTTGTTGTAATTTGCTTTAGAACAAATAGAAAATCATCGGGTACAGACTCAATGTTTTCAAGGCTTTGATCATTTCTATTACCATCATCAGATTCTGCTTCCTTATCAGAATCCTCCTGTAATTGTATTTGTAAAAGAAGTTGAATTGTTTCAAAATCATTCTTTTGTTTTTCTTTCAACTCTTTTATCTCAGCTTTAATGTCTATGATCTCTTTTTTAAGATCTTAGATATTAGAAGTTGACTTCTTTGTTTTCTTCTTATCCAGGATTTCAGTAAGATCATACGTATTCTTTTTAAAAACAGGGGCTTTAGAAGTTTCACCTTTATCTTTCACTTCTAAGGTCTTTAGAAGTTTATTAAGATACTCTCTTTGGAGAGCAGGATCAGAGATGTGTTTGACTAATTGATGAAAAGTTTCTTGATCCTTAGTCAACACATTGACTTTCTTTAAATAATAATCAGTACTAGTAGAGCTACTGTATTCTGTTTCAAAATCAGAGTCCACTAGTTCATCAATTTGTAAGGGCTCACTGTCTCATTTCATAGAAGACTCAGAGGTGGATGACTCAATTAGGAAAGGAGCTAACTTTACTAGTACTTGTTCATCGAAGTTGAGCTCATGGAACTTTCTACTCATACGGCAATATTGTGCAGTATGGCCTTTTTTACCACATCTGAAGCCACATCTGAAGCAAGTAGCTTCTTTATAATTAAAAGAGGCTTTGGGTTTGGTTTTATCTCTAGAGAAATTTTTCTTCTTATAAGGCCTTGAAGGCTTCTTATAATAAAGTTCTATAGAGTCTTTGAAAGGCTTTTTATCTCTTTTAGACTTGTAATGTTTTTTGTAAGGTCTGGAAGAACACTTACCATTACAGTTTTTAGAGGTAGAGGCTTTAAAGGGATCATAATGAAATTGCTTACAAAAGCCGCCCAATTCTTGCTTAGATCTTCTAAGCTCTCATTTTAGTCTTTTCTGGAGTTTTAGATCTTGACATATCTTTAAACCTTCCTTATTGACAAAACTGAAAAGTTCACCAAAGGTGAGATTGTCATAAGGAATTTAGTTATCATATAAGGCTTTAATTGAATTCTGACCTTTTCACCCAAGAGGGTTGGTAACCCTACAAGGAACTTTTCTTTCCAAGTTACATGATTTGCATCATCTCTAAGAAAGAGTCTGGTGAAGAAGGTAGATTTATTGAAAATCACTAAGTTTCTTGCATCTTAAGTTATGCAATAACCCAGTATTTTTGTCTCTTAGGTGAGAAGAATAAACTATGAAATGAAGAGAAATTGTTAAAATCAAGGTAGCAACTGCATCCTGAATTGGGTCATTTAATTCATCACAGATAGGAGCTCCATACTCATCTGTTTGAATTGCATTTAATATATCATATTGTTACTGTTTTGTGAGAAGATGATCCCACCAACCTTTTAGCTGACCAGTAAATTTAGCTATCAGGATTTCTGCAATGGCTTTGTCAGAAGTTCCTGATTGGTTTTTATAAGCATTGGCTGCCATTGTCATATGTTGCAATAACCCAAGGATGTTATACTCAGACATTCCATCTATGCTCCATTCATAGATAGAAAATACATTAAATCGAGACTGGTTTAATGCACTTGATCTATTGTCTATAGCCAAATTTGGTGGAGATCTGACTGTGGGAAGAGCTAATTCCCAATGGATTTTATTAGCTTTAGGAAGGGGTTCATCTTTAAATGTTTCTATTTCAGAAGAGGCAATAGAAAACTGATCATAATCCAGTACACCAATCTTGCTAGATTGTACACTATCTGGATTAATTTGGACTTTACTTGGGGAAGAAAAAACTTTTATCCTATCAAGTTGTTCACGAATGGCTTTAACAAAATCTAATTTAGATTCTTGGACTAACTTTTGACTAGTTTTAGAAACTAGAAAGACTCAAAAATATGTTTTTTAAGCTTTTTCTCAGTATCAGGTTTTGTTGATTTTGAAGAAGAGTGAATAGATGGAGGATTAGGAGAAACATAAGGTTGACTTCTAGAATTGATTTTCCAATCTAGTCAACTACTTCCCTATTGTATTTAGATTAGCATTACATAAATTTTTCTGTTGAATAATGTTATCTAAATCAGTCTCTGGATTTTTAGGTTTATGTATTTTATAAAGTAAGACTTTAATTTGAATAGGAGGGTCACCATGATCAATGGTTGTACTCCTGAGAGGTGGATGTTCTGCTTTTATAGTTCTATCACTATCAAAAAGAGTCTATTTAGGAATTTTCTTTCTGGTAACCATAGGGTTTGATTTTTTAAATGGATAATCAATGTGATTATCAGAAGCATACATCTCAAACCAATCAAAAAATAGAATATGAACTTTATGCAGATTCACAAATTCATAATAAATTGTTGAATTTTTTTTCTTTGGTTTAAGAAATGTTTGAAAAACCAAAGTTTTTTTTCTTTATTATTTTTTGAATAGAAATCATTATGAAGAAGATTTTTATCAACCTCAAAATCCTTTATAATTACATTTAGTCTGTTCTTTGTGACAGTAGAGAATAAAGGAGAAGTAAGAGGAGAAGGTTCTTTCTCTTCTAGTTCTTCATCCTGTTGTCTACTAGTGTATATGGGGTGAGGTACACTAGTGGTATAGTCAACAAAATAAATAGAAGAACTAAGTATATCCGAGGTAGAAAACCTAGGTTGACTTTTTACAGGTTGGAAAAGGAAGATTTATCACATAAGGTATCTTTGAAAATCTCATTTTTACAGAGGATATACTTGTGCTCGAATCCTTATCAGAGAATCTAAAGGATATGGATCTCCTAAGGATAGCTTGACTTTACCATCAGAATACTGAGTCACATTTTGCAACTTTGTATTGGGTTCAAGTTATTTTGGAATCACTGGTTTAGTGGCTCCTTCAAGGATCTATTCTTCTGGAAGATAGACATCTTTCTATTGGATGGGCTTTAGAATAACAGTGTTGGCCTTGGACAAGTCAGTCTGTAAGAGAAGAGTTTCATCTCTTTTTGACTGATATTTATGCTGTGTGTTAAATACAAAATGCATGGCTTTGTAAGAAATTTTAAATATAATGCAACAGGAATTGATCCTTCAACCATATGATAATTATGGGTTTTAATATGAAGAATCACGCTCTTTAAAATATTTTTATCTTTAAGTGAAACTGTTATGTTTTGATAACAACTGAATGAAATTGGTCCTTTACAGAGACTTGATTCAATGCTACTAAGCAATGAATCATTAAAGGAGAGAAATCTCCCATCTCTGAGGACATTGAAGTATCAAATCATTCTTTAGTCAAAGGCTTTATTCCAACTTGGATTAAACCAATATGGACATAATTGAAATTATTTTCTTTTAACTTCTTTAAAGATTGTTCTAAGAACAATTGAATTGTCTCAAATGGCTTTAAAAGTGTTATGTCATGTTCTTTTGTTTTAATGCCATAATCATTCTTTAAAAAGTCAAGTTTTTTAGTTTTACAAATCATCTCTTTAGAAATCTTTGGTAGTTCCCAACAATCAATAGCTTTATTAAAATCTTTAATTATGAATTCTTCTGAATTCACTACATGCTTTGAATCACTAGTCCTTCCAGAGGAAGAGCTAGAAAGGGATGATGCGCTACAGAGTAGAGAATCCATTTTAAAAACCTATGTTCAAGTTTTAGTCTTACAGAATTGGCTACAATCAACAGCTAAGAATTAGTTTTACTACCCTTCAACTAATAGGCACTTATGACCAAAAGCTACTGCGGCACTTAAGGTAACACTCACCACTCCTGTAGTGTTCAACCTTTATACAGACTTCTAACCTAGACGCTCTAAACTATACAACACTATTCTCCCCTTGGTTCTGAGCCTTTGCATGATAGACTTAAAAAAACCCATGTTGTATGGACAAATGAACATACTAAAGTTGTAAAATTAATAAAGAATATTGTGAAAGAAATACCATGTTTATTTCTTACAAATCCTGCATTGCCTAAAATAGTTGAGACTGATGCCTCAGACTTAGGATATGGAGGTTATGAGTCCAAAGGAGTGGGGTGACTTACTCCACAATTTCAATTTTTTTTTCTGTTAATTTTGAAACTTGTTTAAACTTTTGCCGGTCCCTTCTCATATTAGGACTACCAATAGACTTGATTTAATACATTTTTCTTACAAAACCCTAAAAAGACCAATTCTTGGATATTTTTATTTAATCCAAAAATAACCATTCAAATCCTTCCAAACTAGTTCCAATCATGGTGGAACTAATTTGGTCCATTTCCAGAGATATTAATCCCTAATGCTATAAATTATTTAAATATTTTTAAAGCTTACTATGTTCCTTCTGAGTTTAAGAAAAGGTTTCCTCATTTTCTCTGTTTTTGTACAAATTTCTTCGTTCCATGGGTTTCGGTGTGGAACCTTTAATACCACACTTAAGATGCTCAGCTTGTCTTACAAAGAACCTTTAAAGTCAAATGGTGGTCAAAATTTGATAAAAAATCAAAACTTTCTAAAACAATTGTTCAGAACTAGCTTTCATCAAAAGGCCTCCTAAAGCCTTCTATCGAGTAAATTAAAGCATAAGCCACTTTACAGGCTCAAAAATCCAGAGCCCAATCTCTGCTCGCCTCAACAAAGTCCGAGGAAGATTATTTTAAAATCATGCAGCAGCTGTTGGAGTCGAGTTCTTAACCTTCTGTTGCGAGCTCACCAGACGAATCTAGATCGTCAAGTGATGAAGAGCCTTTTATTTCCCTTGGAGATGACAACGAGGACGATTGCTTCGGTATCCTATCTCCAATAAAGCCATGTAAATAAAATTTATTTTGTAATGATTGTATTACTATTGTAAAAAAAAAAAAGTAAAATTTTCAGTTTGATTTTAGTTTGCATAATTTCCACTTTGTATATTTACTTTTTTAATTCTATACTTGTATTTGTAAAGTTACAAAGCTATAATGATACACTTGCATGAGTGTACTTCATTTTGTATATGTAAATTTGTATGAGCAGTTAACCCCGTTCTGGTTGTACTCCGAAAAGACTTGCCTCCTCCTCGAGCAGTTTTGGTCGAACAAAACTGGTGCTGGTCTAACCTCGAGCAGACTTACCTCGAGCCCCTCGAGCAGACTTGATCCACTACAAAGAAACAGTTTAAAGGTACAGGACGCACCACAATGAACAGTTTGAAGTTATAGGACGTGCTACAGTGTACAGTTTAAAATCTTTGTATAAATTCTGAAGGAAGACTGTAGACTCCTCAAAATTATTTTTTACAATTTTTTGCTCTCTCTTGTATTCTCTCTCTCTCTCTGTGGAAAACATGAACTGAAAACATCAAGGAAATCTTTCCTGCCTTCTAAGTTTTCCTTTCTTCTTTTCTCCTTTGTAAACAGTTAAAGCTCTATAAACCTTTTAATTAAATGTAACCATTTAATTTTAATCTAATTTAAAGCATTAAAGCATTCAAAGCTCTGTAATTTATTTATTTAAAGCATTTATTTACTTTTAAAGAATAAATCTAAGAGTGTACGTTTTAAATTTTAAAGTTTATACTTGATTTGCATACTGATCTTCCATATCAGATCTGCCATATAAACTGTTACTTAGTCTCCGAGGCATAGAGACCAGATCTCTCCCCTTGATTGTATTTCTCTTCTCCCTCCTTTCACTCAGAGCACCAGATCTGGGATCTAGATCTTAGTACTATGTATGAGCCTGTGTTGTCTGGAGTTGCATGAGATTTTGTTTTAAAGTTTTATTATTAATTTTAAAGATTTTAATTTTAAAATCAAAACGATATATCGGCTGGACACCCATTGTGCAAGATTAGATATGTTCTAAGTCAGATCTAATCTCAAAGCGTAGTTAGATCTACGGTCAACTGGTTTAACAACGCCACGTACCTAATAATCATATAAAATTTTATTAAAATTGGATTTATTTATCTGTCTACACTATCATCCTTCGATCAATATATATATATATATATTTACGTTATAATGTAGTATAATACATGATAATTTCGTGCAATATATCACATTATAGTGAAAAATAAGATATTATCATGTAATATATAACAGTATCTTGCAATAAATATGATGTATTATAATTTTTAGAATTCAGAGTGAACGAGACTAGAAATTTTGTAAGAAAATTTAGTTTTATACATTCTTACAAAAGAAAAGGTATTATAAACATTTAACTGACTTTGGGATTCAAATTTTACCATAGGTCCAAATCTCATGACTGGACCCCTCTAGAGGTCCTCTTAAAAAAATTTCTCATTTATAAATTGTAAAATATCAAATGACTACAAAAATATCATTCCCTATTATTTTACTACTGTAACTTTGTAAAACCTTTTATTTTACTATTTTTTTATTAGGACCATTAGTTGACTAGTTAGTTGATTAAAAAAATACTAATTTTACCCTTTATATTAAAATACACAAATAGAAGTATCAAATAATAAACATAAAATTATTGTAATGCCCTTATATTGTTAAATAATAGTTTTAAGCGTGAATTTATCAATAACTCTAAATTTATTATAACTATAAAAGTAGTAAATTGACAAAAATACCTACAAATATTTTTGTTAAAAAAACACAAAATCTATTCTAAAAAAAAAAACTTATATATAGAAGTGTTGATTCTATAGATAAGCTTTAAAAGTTTTTTTTTCTAGAATAAATTGTGTTTTTTTAATAAAAATATGCAAGGGCATTTTTGTCAATTTGCTACTTTTATAGTTATAATAAATTTAGGGTTATTGATAAATTCACGGTTAAAACTATTATTTAACAATTTAAGAGCATTAAAATAATTTTATGTTTATTATTTGATACTTCTATTTATGTATTTTACTATAAAAAGTAAAATCAATATTTTTTTAGTCAACTAATGGTCTTAACGAAAAAAAATAGTAAAATAAAAGGATTTACAAAATTACAGTAGTAAAATAATAGAGAATGATACTTCTTGTAGTCATTTGATATTTTATAATTTTTATTAAATAAAATGACAATGTAAGTGTCCCGTACCATATATTAGAATTGAGCCATACCATATATCAAAATTGAGAAAATGAATTAGTTAAGGAGATGACACCTTTGAATATAGAAACCGTTATAACCGATAATGGTGATACAAATGTTGATGATGATGACAATGACTATGAAGATTAAATTTTAGAATATTTTAGTTAAAAATGATAGATAGTTTAGTGGGTGCCAACATAGTTGGGATGTACTGTAAACAATAGTAATGTAAATTACGTTATATTTTATTGTATTTTAATTTGTAGCTTTTCATTTCATAAAATTAAATTAAATTTTATTTATCTCTCAAATAATGTTATTTTCATTTTAATTGAGTAATATTTCTATTTTATTCTTAAGTTCAAATTATAAATATTATTCAAATCATACAATTAAATTTAAATAACCTCACTTAATACATTTATCAATTTAACTACATGAGAATATCAGTAATTTTAAATAAATGTGAAATTTGAAATTTAGAGTAAATTTTTAATTTCTTTTATTTTTAATTTAACTTTTTAAGTTTGAACTTAAAATTTTAAATTTGTACTTTATTTTTCTATAACAAAAAAAAAAGAAAAAAAAAGTATTTAAAAAAAAAATTGGTGTTGGCCTTTGGGCTAGCATGGATGGCCCTTAATGGACTCATGCCCGTGCCATGCCAATCACGACCCATGGAACGAAACACTAGGGCCATCAATTGGTCATGCCGTGCCATCATGTTGTACCATGTCGTGCTTGTACACCTATGAGCAGGCACAACTTATTGACTATCTCTAGTTAGAAAACATCTTAGTGGTATCTTGTGGTAAATTTCCCTAAGTTATGGAAACAAATAAACTAGGAATGTGTCTTTTGCATTATTTATAATTATTTCATTAAATATGTGGATTTAATGAGTAAATATTTTATTGCGTTCAAATATGTATTTTAGCTATTATGTTGGCGTAACAAATGTATATAAAAAAGAGAGTAAGGAGCTCACTGCAATTAACCTGTGGTTAACTCACAAAAGACAAAACTAGGGAAATGTTGCCATGGAGGCATTGAAGCCAAACCCCAGGTTGGATTAGTTTATTACTATAGTAAAGCTTCTATATAGTCTAATTTTATTATTTTAAAGAGATTATAATTTAATAAAAGTATAACTCAAAAATTATTATTTTCACTTAGTTATGCTTAATGTAAGTAATATAGAAGTAAATACATTAACAATTAATTAATAGAGCATGTAAATTCTATGAGATTCTAAACATGTTTGAGAAATTAAAAATATTTTAACTTCAATAAGAAGGTGTTCATACTTACGAGTTATTATGTACTTATTAATTAAAAAATATAGTAATAACTTTCAAGAATGAATCATTATCTCAAATAACTTTAAAGAATATTTTATTCTTTGTTAACTTTTAATGTAACATATATATTTTTGTAATATATATTTAATCATTAATGTATAGAAATAAGTGGGTTAAGATAAAATCTAGGAAAATTATAACTTATTATAATGTGAAGTTTATTCTTATTTATAAGTAGTCTAAATTATAACTATAATTTTTTATGATTACATAAATGTTACTCTTAAATAGAATATCACTATAAAAAGGTTTTATTGTATTATTATTTTCTTTAATAATCATGAAAATAACTCTTATAAGAAGTATTGGAAAACCTGTAAATCACTTATTGTTCGATTAGTGGATACATATCTTTCTTGTCTTATTCTTGAAGTCAAAGGTTTAAGTCCTTTCGTTGTAAATTATTGATTTTTATTTTTTTTATTTAAAGCATGAGAAATTTTGGTAGACTTTTAGTTGTAAATATTAAATATAATGTAATTTTAAAAAATAGAAAACCTAAGGTTTAATAGTGCCATAAATTTTAAGTCAAGTCAAAGAGCTAAATGCAGATCAGGATAAGAGCGCTTGGCTATTCAAGAGAGGGCATTTGAACAATAAATTTGTAGTCCGTTCCTGCATGATTGCATTAATAATTGTTTACGTGATATTTGCTTGAGAATGTATTATATGTATAGTCAATATTGCGTTGAGACAACAAAGTCAATATATGTTGCCTAATTCAATCTAAAATAATTTGTATACCTCATGAGATTAATTTTTTTTTTATTTAAAGAACTATCAATATAAATCTTTTAGCAATCATTCAACGACATTCATAATGCATTAGAAAAAAAAAAAAACTGAATGTTTTGATACCTAAATTAAGAAGGTTAAAAATCTTGTGGTTAGAAATAAGAATAATACATGTATATATATAGTGGTATCCACATGTGTATGCCCGCACGAAAATAAAATTCGGATGGAGTAAAAAGACATGGACTCTAACAAATTAATTTTATATTTTAGTATATTAGAATTTATATATATATTTTTTGTCTTTTAACTCTATTCACGTGAATTTTTTGTGCGAATATTCGCACCTGAGCATGACTGCATATATATATATATATTCATTATATAAGAAAGGATTGCTTAAGTTATTAAAGTAAATGATAAACTAAAGATAAACAAAACACACACATATATTTTGTTTTGTTGTGTAATAAAGTATGTGTTTTTCTCTTTTTTTTTTTTTAACTTATTCATTACTTAATAACTTAAGGGATCTCCCATTGGAATATATATAGGCGTCATCTTTTTTTTTTTTTTTATGCAAACATGCTGTTAATCCGTACGATTTGATAGATTTTTTTTTAAATCTATTAAACATCATATTTTTATAGTGTATTGAAAATTAACTTTATTAAGCCGCACATATTAATAACGTGTCTACATTAAAAAAAAAAATAGAACATTCACATATGAGAATGATTATATAGTGAGTTTAGGATCAGAGATCCGTATCTATATTAAAGTTAGGAATAAGCTAACAGACAAAAAAACACAGATTCTAATACATACATACATACATATATACATAAATACATATATATATGATAGGTAAAAATTATCATATTAGAGGGTGGATGACGGCTTTTTATATCGTCATTGTAGCCATTGTAAAAAATTGATAACAGAATAATACTAGTCAGAGCATGTGATAGACATAACCAATCACATAATTATCATAACTTTATTTAGAGGGAAATATAACAATTTTGAATTTTTCTCTTTTTTTTTTTAATTTCGTACGCTATATTTTGAGTTTTTGAAAGGAAATCTTAATTTTGGCATGAAAATTGAAATTATAATTAATTGAATTTTTTTACAATTAATTCAAAAATAGAAATTATAATTAATAAAAATGACCAACTTGTTTCTACCATGAAATCATTATCTTTTTAATAAAAATCCTATAATTGATTTAGATATTAAAATTTTATAATTCAGTTAATTAATTCTACGTTCTTCTCTGCAGCCCCTCTGGCTTTCTTTCCAACCAAATTGAACACAAATACACATAAAATTTTTGTTCTCTACCATAACTTTTTTTTTATTATTTCTTAGAAATTCATCTTCTTTTTTTCTAGCTCCCCTTTTACAAAATAGTTTGCCTTTCTCCCAGACTCTTCAAAAGAGGATTAATATGGAAGAAGTCTAATATCGTTAATTTCTTGGCTGCTTCTTGCAGTCTATTTCTTCATCCATATTTTATCATAGAAAATTTTCTAAAAAATGTGGGTCTTAGGAGAAATATGGAATAGGAAGTGTGAGTCAAGCTCTCTGATATTTATTTAATGACACCCGTGATGGGCTGGATCGGCCCAACAAAAAGAAAATTTAGAGACTTCTTTTAGATAGAGTTCTATATGCTTGTTATAAGTCTAATTGGACTTTGAGTTAAAAAGTCTTTTGGTTGACTTCAGTCATTCTTATTAGCTTCTATAAAAAGACACTTATTGTATCTGAAATACAAGTGTTAGAGAAAAAAAAATGTAGACTGTATTAGAAAACATACAATGACATGACGATTTTCTATGAGATTATCCTCTGTCTCTACAGTGACTCCTCTGTCTCTACAGTGACTCCTCTATCTCTACAATGATATAATCTCATTGTCATCTGCTTCCACATTCAGGAATCAAAAAGTACGCTTTTGGATTTCCTATTAATTATATGTTGAAATATATACAAAAATCAACACAATAAATTTTTATGTTTAGATTCAAAATTAAAACAAAATTGCTTTGTAGGGAAAAGTCCTAATTGGAGTTTTGTCCTTGGTGTTTTTTGCACCTGCTATGTTTGAGAAAAGTTTTGACTGGAGAATTGTCACTTGTATTAACATGAATTTTTATGAAATTAATGCTTCCATTAAATGAGATTTCATTGTATTTATTTATTTCGTTATATAAAAAATAGTGTAGTGACAAACATAGAACAAGAATAAGAACAAAGGAAAAGAAGGGCATTCATTCATAGTGTCTATTATATGAGGATGTGAATCTTTTTTCCTACTATAAATGAATACAATGCTTTATTTGTGTTGTAATATTATCACGTCATGACAATAAATTTGAACCATGTTATAGATTATCAAGATGGATATAGAAGTTGGGAGCATGGCCAAAGACGGCTATGAGGCTAGAGAACTGTTGCAAATGTTGATAATGTCTTATTCTCAATATACTACTAGCATTTTCATTGCATGTGTGGCAACTACTACAAACCGGTTTGGTTTTCTTGAAGTAGTTGTCATAACTTAATTGTGTAGATGCTTGTGAGCATTTCATTTCAATTCGATGATGTCATACAAGTTGCTAGGTTGTTAGTTGTAAATGCTAAGACCAAGTTGGTTGCTCTAAGAAATGAGCTTGTAAATTTAATCAAAGATAAGATTAAAAAAAAAAAAAGCACACCAAACTCTATTATTTCTTTTCCATTTTTTTTTAACCCCTCGCTTTTATTATTATATTTACAAATAATTTGATATTTTTATGAAGTTAATAGTTCCTCATAACTATTAATAATTAGAAACTTCAGAAATCAAAAGGAGAAGAATGATGTAATCACTTGTTATGAGTGTATGAAGCCCGGACACATACAATCAAAATGTCCTCTTCTCAACAAACTTAAGAAGGCAATGGTAGCAACTTGGGATGATGGTGATGACGAAAAAGTGAAGATGAAGAGCAACAAAAATGTCGAACATACCTCTCATGATAATTGAAGATGAGTCATTTGACGAACTTAATGAGGTAAATAATTTTTCTACTAATGATGGATTGTACGATGCCTTTAAAGAGTTACATAATGATATGATGAAAATTAGTAATAAGAGTGCATGTCTTAAAAAGAAAATAGTATAACTCTCTAATGAAAAGGATGGCTTTAAAAAATGCAACGATTCATTAAGTGAGAATGTGAGAGAACTAGAATAAAAGAACAAAACATTGCATAATAGAATTGCATTATTAAATGGGAAACCTAGCACTTCGTATGAGTATATAGAATCACATATTGATAATTTAAGAAAAGAAAATGAAATGTTTAAGAAAAAGAGTAATGGGCTTAATAATATTGTTTTAAAGTTTACAAATGGACAAAATGTGTTAGATAACTTGCTTAGATCACAAAATATGTTTTTGACAAAAGAGGTATTGGCTATAAGCGAAATTTGAAAAAAAAAAAATTTACAAGAGTTACTTTGTAAAAGCTACCTTCATTAACGATCAAATCATATGTTATTATTGTAATAAAAATAGTCATATGAAATCTAGATGTTATGTTAAGAGAAATGCATATAATAGATTCAAATGTATTTGGGTTCCAAAAGAAACCATTGATAACATTGAAGGACAAAAAAATTTTGGGTACCTAAGACTTAGAGTTTTCTTTGAAGAGATTGAAAAAGAAGAAGAATACCAAATTGTATTTGGACATTGGATGTTCTAGACACATGTTAGGCAACTATTTATGATTTTCAAGTTTCACCAAAATAAAAAATGATGGAGATGTGTCATTTGAAAATAATTAAAAAAGAAAGATTCTTAAAATTGGTAATGTAGTAAAAATTCCTCTACCCTTATAGAAAATATATGCTTAATTGAAAACTTGAAACATAATTTGCTTAGTATTAATCAATTGTGTGACAAAGGACATAGAGTTAGTTTTTATCAAACAAAATGTGTTATTGAAAATGCATGTGATGAGAAAGTCTCGTTTGTTGGGAAAAGATGTGTTAATGTATAAAATATTGATATAAATTGTGCATTAATGTATGATAAATGTTTTTCGGCTTTACATAATGATAGTTGGTTATGGCATAGAAGACTAGGTAATGCAAATATGGATTTGATCTAAAAGATTTTAAAAAATGATTTAGTAAGAGGTCTTCTTAAAATCAATTTTAAAAAAGATAGAGTATGTGATACATGTCAATTTGGAAAATAAGTCAAAACATCTTTTAAAGAAAATTCATATTTTTACTTTAAAATCTCTTCAACTCATTCACATGAACTTGTTTGGACTATCTAGATATACAAGCGTAAGTATTATACCTTTGTAATTGTTGATGATTTTTTAAGATTTACTTGGGTTTTGTTTTTGGCTAGTAAAGATAATGCTTTTGATGCTTTTAAAACTTTCTATAAAAGAGTTCAAAATGAAAAAGGATATTTTATTTAATACATTAGAAGTGATTATAGCAACGAATTTGAAAACCATGCATTTGAAAGTTTTTGTAATGATCTAGGCATTGAACATCAATTTTCATTATATAGGAATTCACAACAAAATGAAATTGTTAAGAATAGAACAATTCAGAAAATGGCAAGGATTATGCTCAATGAGAATTTCTTTCCAAAATATTTTTGGGTTCAATCCATTAACACTGCATGCTATGTTTTAAATCATGTATTAATAAGGTCATCTCTCAACAAGACTTTCTACGAGCTTTTGAAAGATAAAAAACCTAACATCGATGATTATAAATGTTTTGTTATAAAAAAAAAAAGAAAATTTAATCTTAAATCTGATATTGATATCTTTTTTAGGTATTCAAACTGAAGTAAAGATTATAGAGTTTATAACAAAAAAAACTTTGGTTATGGAAGAATCATTGCACGTTACTTTTGATGAATCTAACTCCTTTTCCATGGAGAAAGTTCTAGTTGATGATAATTCAGGAAGTAAAAAAAAGAATAAAGAACAACTACATAAAGAATTAGCTGCAGAAAAGTAAAAAAATCCTCCTAGTGAGAGTCAAGAAGAACAACAAAAAGAAAAACTCAATACAGAACAAAACATTGGTAATTCTCAAATACTCTCTAGAGAGTAGAGGTATGTCGCTTCTCATTTGAAAGACTTAATATTAGGAGATCCGTATGGGCATTACTAGTAGATCATTCGTAAGAAACACATGTGAGCATACTGCATTTATGTCTCAAATTGAACCAAAATATTTTCTAGATGCTGAAAATGATGAATCTTGGATTATGGCAATGTAAGAGGAGTTGAATCAACTTGAGAGAAAATAATGTATGCAAGTTAGTTCTTAAACCTGAACATTAATTTATTATAGGGACTAAATAAGTGTTTAGAAATAAAACAAATGAGCTGGAGCGGTTGTAAGAAATAAAGATAGATTAGTAACTCAAGGATACAACCAAGAAGAAGGTGTTGATTTTCAAGAAACCTTTGCTCAAGTAGCTAGATTAAAGTTAATTAAGATATTATTAGTATTTGTATGTCATAAAGATTTTATTTTACATCAAATGAATATCAATAGTGCTTTTCTAAATAGTTATGTAATGGGAGAAGTATATGTGAAATAACCCTCTGGTTTTTAAAATGAAAAATTTTCAAACCATATATATATAAATTGTCTTATAACAAACACCTAAAGCATGGTATGATAGACTTAGTAAATTTCTTTTAGAAAATGACTTTTCAATAAGAAAAGCTGACACCACTCTCTTTGTCAAGCATAAAGGTCAAAATATACTAGTTGTTCAAATATATTTTAATGTTATTATCTTTTGGTTCTACTACTGAGTCTTTGTGTAAGGAGTTCTCAATGTGCATGAGAAAATAATTCGAAATAAGCATGATGAGTGAGTTGAAGTATTTCCTCGGACTTAAAATCAAGCAAAACAATGAAAGAATCTTCATAAACCAAGGTAAGTATGTAAGAGATCTGCTCAAAAGATTCAACATTGAAAAATTAAAAATTAAATAAACTTTAATGAGCGCATCACTTAAGCTAAACAAAGATGAAAAAGGTAAATAAGTTAATATTAAGACATATCGAGGTATAATCAGTTCATTTCTTTACTAACTGCCAGTGGACTCGTTATTATCTTTAGCGTATACTTGTGTACAAGATTTCAGCCATGTCTCGAAGAGTCTCACTTGCTTGCTGTTAAAAGGAATTTTCATTATTTGCGTGGAATGGTTGATTTAGGACGTTGGTATCCTAGTGACACACATATAGATTTAACATGTTACTCAAATACCGAATTTGTCAGTTATAAAGTTGACAGAAAGAGTATTAGTGGAATATATCATTTCTTAGGACACTCACTTGTTTCATAGTTTAGTAGAAAGCAAAACTTTGTTGTACTTTTAACTACAGAGGCTCAATATATTACTGCTAGAAGTAGTTGTGCTCAGGCCATTTAGATGAAATAAACACTTAGAGATTATGGGATTAATCTTGATCATATTCTTACTAAATGTGATAACACAAGTGCAATCATTTTGTTAAAGAATCCCATTTAGCATTCTAGGACTAAGCATATTAAAATTGGGCATCATTTCTTGCATGGTCATGTTAAAAAAGTGATATTGCATTAGAATTTGTTTCTATTAAAAAAAAATCCTGTTGATATTTTTACAAAGCCTTAATGTGAAGAACAATTTTAAAAATTAGATATGAGCTTAGAATGATAACATTTTCTCATTAGTTTTTTCATTGGTTGTTGTTTACAAATGTGCTTGGTTATTTGCATTTGATAAATTGATGATTTCTTGATTTTATGTTTTGAAGTGTTTATAATGTTTTATACATTAAAAATGGCATCTAAAATAATTTCTTTCGGAATCACAAAATGATCTCAAAATTGTTCAAAATGTGGCCAAAAAGAAAAATTGTGCATAATTCAGGAGAATCGGCTGACCTCTAGGTATAAATGGCTAGTCGCTTAAGTGGCAAAACTCAAAACACTAAGGTAGAGAGTACCGACTAGCTGGCTCAAAGAAAGCGGCTAACCACTAAGTATTTTGAATTTTAGGAAAGAAAGTGGTTAACTACTTGCTTCAAGTGGCTAGTTGGCTTCGCAGTTTCAAAACCCTGTTCATCTTCTTCTTCCTTATTTTCATGTGGCTAATCGACTCTCTCTCTACTAGTTTTCTTCTCTCTAAAATCATTCATTTTCTACTCAATTTCTTGCCAAAATAACTCTTCCAAATCATTTTTCATCCATCAAACTTCATCTTTTCACTCTCAAAACACAAAATGCTCATTATTTTCTCAAATCCCCAAATCCTCTAAACCATTTCAAGCCCATTCTTGATAAAATTAAACTCATTCATTATCAATAAAAAATTTAATTTCATCTTTTTTTTTATAAAACAAATTCTTGAACTACTGAGACAGAGTGTTGGCCAAATTTCAATCTAGTCAAGATATGGTTCAGGTTTGTGAGAGTGAGAAGGAAGATGTGATATTGTACTCATGGGGCTCGCAGGTCTTCTAAGGGACGAATTTTGTGTCTTAAAATAATATAATATAAATAATACTTATCTACTCTGACAAATAAAAGCAGTTAATTTATGTGATTTTAAATAAGATGGAGAGTAAACAAGTCTCATAGAAGCAAAAGGAACTACATAAGAATGCTCTCAAGTTCTTCAAACTCACTTTTCCAACCAATTATTACGAAAACATTACACCAACAAATTCATGAAAAGGTCACTCATTCCTTCTTATTTCATTAAACTTGATTTCTTAAAAAACTTATCTATTTTTGGTAAAACTCTTAGAAATCTTCTAGTTGACATGGGTTGGAAAAATATTTTGACTTTTAGGGAACTAGTACATCCAAATTCAGTAAAAATATTCTATTGTAATATATTGATTGCTAAGAATACTCCTAATAGGATAATTACCATTGTAGCTGGAGTTTTAGTTAATCTTGATGTGGAGGAATTAAATAGGATCCTTAAAAGTTCGAATGAGGGGCATAATGTATCATTATCTAAATATAAGATTGAATAACCCTAGTATTATGTTGTGGATGTTGTTCGTAATATATGTAGGAGATCCGATTTATCAAAATTTTTTTGTAACGCTACTTTTAAATCTCAAGTATTACCACTTCAAGTTAGGGTCTTAAATAGTATTATTTAGAGTATCATTAGCTATAGGCAAGGGCAATGGAATGAGGTCACCCCTCTAAACGTTGTTTTGTTGGATAACATATTGATGGGTAAAAAAATAAATATAAGGTATATCATTCTTCAGCACATGCTTAGTGCCCCCAGAATCACTACCCGATCTTTTTATTTCAGTAGTATCATCACCCACATTCTTAGGTATTTCAATGTTCCTATCTCTGAACCACCTTTTAATGAACCCAAAAAGTTGGGGGAGGAGATAATTACCAGTCTAGGATTTGTTTGAGATGTTAACTATAGCCAGTGGATTAAAAATTAGAACTTGAAAAATAAAGATGATCTAATCTTTAATGATGTGATTCATTCCGACCAACTTCCTGACCTTTATATATATCTACAAGACACATCTCGTTCTTCCTATGCTTGACATCATGATCTTCTTCGTTCTACCAGTGCGTCATCATCATCTTTGACTACAGATTCGATAAACCAGTTGTTAACTTAAGTTCGTTCCATGTTCGTCCCACGAAATGAACTTCAGTCTCAGTTTGTAGCATTTCAGTCTATACAACAGCATTTTTTTAACAATAGGAGCATCTTTTTGACGCGCATCAGTGCCTTTTTGTACAATAGCAGTAGATACTTGATGGCCAAAAACTTATCTTTCATCATCTCGACATTTTTCCGGGCTCCTCGTTTTCCTCATAACCCTATCATCTTCCGTGGTTTATGCACCGACATTGTTTCTCTTATGCATTTATTTTTCATACATATGGCTACTTAATGTATTTTGGATATATTTATTTTGTTATAGATTGTTTTTATAACTAGTATTTGTGGATTTTTTTATTGTTATGGATTATTTTTATGAATCTTTTATTGTTATGGATTATTTTTATGAATCTTTTATTATGGATATTTTAGATATATATCTTGGTGTGTTGAGTTAGTTTGGATTTGTTTTGGAGTTTGAGGTTATTTGGTAGTGTCATTAAATGTCATATAACTCTTGTATTTGAAGATATGCTTGTTGTTAGGGGGAGGTTCTGCCGAAATTTTTTGGTCACATATCATGGGTAACACTTAGACTCATCTCTATATTTTACTATTTTCATTTTTTTGATGAAGGGGTAGATATAATTGTAATTTGTGAAATTTGCTTATGATTTTGAGTTATATGTACCATATATTCAGGAGGTGTAAAGATATCAAAATACATATGTTTGTCATTATCAAAAGGGAGAGATTGTTGGCCTAAAAGACTATATAGTATTTAATTTTGATGATAACAAACCAGATGTAAAATGGATAATTTAGTCAATTCATGCTTTATCATCTCACATGTTTCTGAAAGGCAAGTTCTACGCAAGTGGAATCAAGCTCGATCATGAATAACAGTGCACTCGAAGACAATTCATAAAAAAAGGTACTAGCTTGTGTAATTAATTATTTGTAATCATTGTAAAATTAGTGTAATTTGATGTATGTAAGTTTTAGCATTTTATAAGCTCAAGATACTCTTTATAATCATTAAACAAATAATTAATTTTCATAAACTGAGGTTTTATGTTCATGAAGGAAATGAGTTTATCAAAATGAGTGAAAGATTCATGGACCACTTAGAAAATAATTGAGTTTTGAAATTCATAAGTGTTATTTTTAAATTCTGGAATTAGATTTATTTGAAAATAAATATTTTAATGAAATGAGCCATAGGATACTTTCACAAAGTATTTTGGGACCAAAATTCTAATTTCAGAAAACCTTAAGTCAAAGACAAAAAGTTAATGGTTAATTGCTTATTAGCAAATGGCTAACCACCTGAGGAACAACTTTAAAAATTAATTCCAGAAAGATAGTGGTCAACCAGCCGTTTTAAGCAGCCAGTCGTCTATAGTTCATTTTTGTTTTTCAAGTCTATATAGTTAGGAACTAGCTGGATGCTTATTAGCGGCTAATCAACTGCATGCTAGATTTTGAAAATCTTTATAGCAGTAACATAAAACCGGCTAGTTTTTCAAAATTCTCATAATAACTAATTTGAAAGTTTAAATTATACAAACTCAAATCAAACTTGTTTTTATTGAGATATATCCACTGCATAATACTTCTCTTGAGCTTTCAATCAACTAATTTATATATATTGAGTTATGTTTTAGCTATGATTTGTATATTTACTCTAAAAGAAAGTTTCATTGTAATCATTGAATTTTTTTTTATTAAAGTTTGTGATTGTAAGTATGGAAAACACTTAAGGAAATGTGTTTGTGAGTGAAACACTATTTGTAAACGTTCATTGACACATTAGAAGTCAATTGTAAGAAGTTGAAGCCTTGGGAGGCTTAGATAGTAAAATTTTCTAGCGTAGTTTGCTTGAAGGCATGATCATGAGCACTGTTTGTCAAGTTACGTAAAAACTCTTAAATTTGCTTTCTCTTTATTTATTCCTTACTTGAATTTACATTTATCAAATCACTTAATAGATTAGTTTGGATTAATTTTGCGTTGATAATTTACATAATGTTATATTTTAGATTATACCCCTGATAAGTTCATATTTGATATATATTTTACTATTGATTTCTCTATCTTTTTCTTGTTTTAGTCTTAAATATTCTAATTATTTTAGTTAAATTTATTTTTTTATTTTATTAAATTATATTTAATATATTAATTTTTGTCTTAATTTTTTATATTTTGATATTTTAAGTATACTATGGGATTAAAGAGGAATTAAATCAGAATATTCGAGAAAAAATTTTCTTAAAATAATCAGAAGGGAAAAGAAATAAAGAAATTTAATTGAAACAAATAAAAGAAGATTTGATTTAATTAATTATCATACATGCAGAGCTTGATATAAAGAGTATATTGTGATTAATTAAGGAAGTAAATATTTTGGTATGGCATTAAAATTATAATTGCATGGCAATAATGGAAATTTTAATATGCATTCACATGAGAAACAATTGCCATATTAGCATGTTCATGACTTTCCTTAAAGTGGTGGTTAGCTTAATAGCTATCGTGCATGGCCTCAAATTGGAAGCAAATTAATTACCTTAAAATAAGAATTCAAATCCTTTAAGGAATCGGCCAAGCACTGTATAAAGGCCAACCTTTAGCTTTTCAAGAAGAACACAGTGGAGAAGAAGAAACCGAGAGAAAAAAAAGAAAAGCTAGAAGGAATTCAATAAATTTACCGCTTGAATTAATTTTTATGATTGGTTTTATCAGCTCTTTTATTCTTAATTCGATTATGTTAGACTAGATTTTTTTTTATTTGGTTGAAGGTGAGTTCAAAATCCCAGACATGTTAGTTAATTAATATTTAATTTTTATCATTCAATTTATTTATTTGAGATTGTTTATGTTCTTTTATAATTAATGTTTATACTTTTATTATTTACTTATTTCAGTGGCAAATTATATAGGACTTTAATAAATTCTATTGCTAGATTAAAATATTTGATCCATAATTATCTTAATGTTTTAATCATTAGTAGCAAATTAGAATTAGTGATTTCAATTGGTAAACATAACCTAAGTTAAATAATTCGAGCTTGTATGTGTATTACATAGATCAACTTAATATTTTTCTCTATTTAATGCTTCAATTATTTTAAATTTAAAGAGATTGTTTTAAATTATTTAATGATTAGAGATTATGTGAAAAGCTTGTTTTGCCTAACGGTACATTAAGGAAATATAGAGATTAACAGAATTTGTTGTTGTCTACAGTTGATAGTTTTAATGGAAATTGATGATAAAATTTATATATATTATGTGCATTTTTTGTGGTGGCAATGATTCTTTGATTTAAGTTTTTATTTTTATTATTTCTTTCTCATTTAATTAGAGTTTCTATTAAGTTATTAATTTCGCAATTCTAACTCTTTTATTTTTCTATTTAATTAAAAATTCATAAAACCCCCTTTATTTATAGTTGATATTTTATTTAGTTAGATTAATTTATATTTTAGTTTCATTATTATTATTATTATTTTAAAATCTTTATTTTAGAATTGATAATAAATAAAATTAGTGTAATCTTCATGAGATTGATCCTTACTTACTGTATATTAGTTATTTATATTAGTAGTAAAGTTTTAAATTTGGTGTACCCTAATGACATTATCAAACCCCCTCTTGGATTGCATACTTAGATTTTCACAAATTTATTGTTGTTAGATAGATTTTGGCTATCCTTTTTTCTTCACCACCCAAAATCTACTTAAAATAACTGGTATCGTCTGGGTGGGGGCAACGCACAAAAAGCTTTCATAGCTATAGCTAAACTTGATTATTGAACCTGTTTGTGAATGATGGCAACTAATATATCATTTGATACTATTATGGGCAACCATAAGAGAATGGAAGATGATAGCAATGAGGAGCTTAGTGATCCAACAAGGAGAGTAGCCCATCTTAACAAGGGCAAATTCATCAAGCAATTTACTAGTATCCACTTGGAGGAGGAACCTGCTTAGAACGGTCCTTTTAAGAACTAGCCCATGCGATTCTTTGGGCTATGGGTTATCGAGTTCCCGAACTGAAACTTCTTTCTATAGCTTCACCACCCAAAATCTACTTAAAACAATTGGTGCCGTCAAGTTGGGGGAAACGCACAAAGAACTTTCACAGCGGTAGCTAAACTTGTTTGTTGAGTGTATTTGTGAATGATGGCAACTAATATATCCTTTGATACTATTATGGGCGACCATGAGAGAATGGAAGATGACAGTAACGAGGAGCTTAGTGATCCAACAAGAAGAGTAGCCCATCTTAACAAGGCCAAGTTCATCAAGTAATTTACTAGTATCTGCTTAGAGGAGGAACCTGGTTAGAACGGTCCTTTTAAGAACTAGCCCACGTGATTCTTTGGGCTATGGGTTATTGAGTCCCCAAACTGGAACTTCCTTCTATGGCTCAAGACATTCCATTATAAAGACCTAAACAACATATTATCCTATAATTTAAGTTACTCGAGGGAAGCAAGCCATGGAAAGAGTCGTCGGGTACCCCGTTTAAGCTTTAGCCTCCACCTATAATAGCTGAATACTACCTGCCTTTAGTTACTCCCACAGTAGCCATAATACAAGGAGTAAAAAAAGCGCTCGCGTCTATGTCCAAGATAAGCTAAATGCCAAAAGAGCTTTTCAACAAGCAGTTGCATCCTCAGAGATACTTGAGGTACCTTGCGAGTTCCTAGAAAAAAATAGAGCACTTAGAAGCCCAAGTTAAACTTCCTTCTGTTAAGAAAAGCTCCACTAGCGCTATGACTCCAATGGGATACAACTCGCCATTCACCATGGACATTCAAACACCTGTTCTCTCAGACACTTTCGTCGTGCCTCATATACTATAATATTTAGGTTCTTTTAATCCAGTAGAACACACCGAACTATATCGTGATCAGATGTTCATGAAGAGCATCAACGACAAGGCTATATATCCAATGTTTCCCCATACACTCATCAGCTCCGCCAAGGCCTAGTTAAGATCTTTGAAGATAGGCAGCGTATCCTCTATTGACCAACTGCTTATGGATTTTGTTCATAAGTTTTTTTATACTTTCTCTTAAGATTAGGTAGCCTTTAAGCTTGCCTTCATTAGGTAAAGGGAATCTGAGACTTTGGCCGAGTATGTGACCTACTTTCACTAAGAAGTATTGCGGATCAAGACATTTGATCACCAATATATGTTGACCTACTTCAAAAGGAACATGCAGTTAGGAAAGTTATGTCGCTCCTTTTAAAAGCATCACCCTCTCTTATATGAGAAATCTCACTTTCGAGCTTTGCAGTAGATCGAGATAAATGAAAAATGCCATATGAAAAGGCATGACAATAAAAGGTACCCCGAGTACCCTCGCTATGAAGCCCACCATGACATATGATAAAAGGAAGAGAGCACAATACAGATAAGGTACCTCATTTATCCCAATATGCCTAGTTGCCCTAATCGGATCAAGGAGGGCCTCCCAATGAACCCGGTATGATTTTTATTACCCTTTGAATCAATCCCATGAGCAAATCTTTTATGAGATTCAGGACAGTGACTTACTCTGCCCACCCAAGCCTATGCACAAGTATCCCAATATGAAAAAGCTTAGCCTGAGATATTGCGAGTTTCATGAAAATTTTGATCTTAGTACCATTAAGTGCTCCAATTTGTGTGAATAGATTGAGTCTCTCATTCTCAATGGGTACCTCAAAGAGTTTGCAATGAATATGAGGCAAGCTAAATGGTCTAT
This sequence comes from Murraya koenigii, assembly GCA_025617385.1. Lineage (NCBI taxonomy): Eukaryota > Viridiplantae > Streptophyta > Magnoliopsida > Sapindales > Rutaceae > Murraya > Murraya koenigii. Next base: position 16,964,418 of record CM046812.1, read on the forward strand.
GGAGCAAGATAAAGGTTAGCATATGCCTGGTACTAACTCTGAACGAGAAGCACCCCAAGGATCCAAGAAAGGAGTCTATGTTCAAATGATTACAGGTGAACCTACTTTAATTGGCCGGTCTAGAAGACCTATAAAAAATTATTGTAGGTTGCTAGCTGCCATTCTTATAAAGGAAGTCAATTTCACTGATCAGGGGACAACTAAGGTATTGCACCATCTCATCCCATTTTTTTCACAGAGATAGATGCCGAGGGTTTCTCATACCCTCATGACGATGCCTTAATCATCATAATGAAGTGCCACGTGTCGAGTGAGAAGTTTAATGATCACCGGGGTACCTAACCTATCCTAAGTATAGTTGATAATATAATAGGTACACGAGGTACCCGACATATATTAGATATAAGATGATTTAAGAAGGTAAGCGAGGTGTGATGGAAACAAAAGGTCAAGAAATATCCTGAATATGACAGCAGAATCGCTATTGGAAATATGCCACATGCAGGATACTTAGGGTACATTAGATAAGGAAAGTTAGGTTCTTTCTTTCACAGGTTACCATTCACAACTGAACACACACATATTATATAAGGATCTGAGATCTTCTTCAACCTCTAGCTTCCATTTAAGAGAGCTTACAAGCTCTTTACTCTTTAAAAGTTTAAATAACAGACTTGAGAGTCTAAGTATGGTCACTGGCTACCCCGAATCTACCTCTAATTTCATTTTTATTATTTTACAGGTTTAATAAGCTTCTTTAACTTTTCTTTGTATCCACCTTCTTCGTATTATCACCCCTCTCATATTCTTTTTCATTTTTAAAATTCTAAAAACAGCCTCAACTCCATAACCTAATATCTATCAATCCTAAAAACAAATCTATTCTTTTTAGATAAGTTTTCACTGTCATTTTACTTCACCTCTCAAAATTTATCTAACATACTTGATATTATTAAAATATTTAAAAATTTGAGAAAAGAGTGGATTGTTTATTCTTTATTTTATTCAAAATCAAACTTTTAAAAAACTTCACGTATTATTTAAGTTAAGTTAAGGGACCATTAAGATAATTTTTATCATATTTATAATAAAAAGAACAAAGTAATAATATAATTATAAATTTTTATATAAATTTATTTTATATAAAGTAATATGATATAATAAAATTACTTAAATTAAATATTTTTTAATTCACATAATTTATTTTTATTATTTTATATTTTCTTCAACTTATGAATTAATGTCAAACCAATTTATATAAAAATTTATGTCTATATCGCGAATCAAAATAAAATCCTGAGTTATACAATTAATTTAGAAAAAGAAAGTAAATGCAGCAACCGAGTCGTGAGCTCATGTCGTTAGTTTTATATAAAAGGTTGTTATCAAAATAACAATAATAAATAATTAATTAATTAAAATTATTTAAATTAAAGTTCTGACCCTGTCCGAAAAAGACAAAAGACAAAGACTTGTAGGCTGTAGCACTGCCCCTCTCGGTTCTCGATCCAAAAAATACGATCTAATTGTGTTGTAAGTCTCTGTTTTTCTTGCTTTTACTTATTTTTGCTTAGCGTGATTACATTATATTCTTGATTTGTCATCATTCTTGTTTATTTGATTTTTTTTTTTTGCTACAATTGAACCATGTTTTAAGCTTTTCACCTTGTTCTGTTCAGTGACTACTTCATTTACATTCATTTGCAATGGGTTTCAATTTTATTGTCATTAAATTTTTTTTTTTGGGACACCCATTTGGCTCATTTATTGATTAATTCTATATTTTTCTGTCAATTGTGTTAACTTAGCAATTTTTTTTGGGTTTAGTATGAATTACATTGATTAATTCGGTGACTCATTTATCGATTTATATTCTTATTATGTGGATTCCTAATGATGATCATTCTACAGTCTGATTTCATTTTTTACTTTATTTATTCTCTCATATATTGAACCTTAAATACTCACTGATTGATTGTTGGCACTTACATTTATGTGGGTTCTGCCAAAAATGCATATTTTGCATTATTTGATTATAACAGTTCTTGTATAAATTTGTTTAAATATACATCAAGTTGAATCTAGTATTAATTTTTATGCAAGTATTTTGATCTGTCCATTTTTGTGTGACAGAGGAAGCTGAAAGTTGTGTAAAAAAAATATTTTCTGTAAGCTGCTGCGATGTTAAGTTTTGGACTGGTGGACTGGAAGGGTTGTATATAATCCATGGTTTTTTGCTTATATTAAAGGATATAGTTAGTATAGTATTTGGGGAATCTTAGTTTGTGAATTTTATGATAATAGGCTATGATTACTAGAAAGACCATGGGACAGGCTTCACCACTAGTTATGGTACTTTTCACTTTTGGGTTCGCTTTTGGGACGTATAATTTAGTAACGATGATAATCCGCAATAGGTCTGTTAGAAATTGGGTGAGTGATGATTCAAATGGTGGTGTATTTTTTGATCCTGTTGTTGAGATGCCTGAAAATGTGAAGAAACTGAAGAATTCCAAAACACCTTACCATGTCGCCTTGACGGCCACTGATGCTCCATACAGCAAATGGCAGTGCCGCATTATGTACTACTGGTATAAGAAGAATAAGGACCTACCAGGGTCAGAGATGGGAGGATTTACCCGGATATTGCACTCTGGAAATCCTGATGAACTCATGGATGAGATTCCGACGATGGTAGTTGATCCTCTTCCCGCTGGTCTTGATCGGGTGAGTTCTTCTCATTTTTGTTTTTGTTGATTGGCTTATTGGTTCTAGTTGTGTTCTTATGTATATGCAACATGTTACTAGATTCCTCAATATCCCAGCTATTTACGGAACTTAATTTCTTTCTATTTTTGCTATTTAGGACGTTTAAATTCTCAACCAGAAATTTAAATTATAGGAAAAAAAGTGATTAGTTAAATTACTAATTCAGCACTGCTGTTTGAGAAATTATGTTATAGGAGTTGCAATCTTTTGCATTCAATTACATATGGATTACTTATACTTGAGCTTGATCTTGAATTTATCTCAGGTGAATGGTTGTTAATTCACAATGTATTCTTCAAACTTGCATGTCCTACCTAATGTTCTGTTTTTGACATACAAGTGCAATAAATTGCTTTTCATTCTCCAAAGATTAATTTGAATTTTAAATTAAAAGACATGTGAGTAGCCTGCCTGTCGCCAACTCAACTGTACTTCAATGATGTCCACATGATATCTTGGCAAAAACTGTACTTCAATGATGTCCGGAATTTCTTTTCTGTGTTTAAATTACATTTAATGAGTGTGTGAAATGTCAGGATAATTTTTGTAGAATTTTTTTCCTTGTACTCATTTTGAAATGTTTCAAATTCTGTACTCAGGGATACATTGTCTTAAACAGACCATGGGCATTTGTGCAATGGCTGGAAAAGGCTAAAATTGATGAAGAGTGAGCTTCTGTATCTCTGAAATATCAGTTTACAATCTACCTTAACTAATTATTGGAGCTCAATTGTGTTTCTACTGCTGCAGATACATATTGATGGCAGAGCCTGATCACATTTTTGTTAGACCTCTCCCTAATTTGTCACATGGAGGAATGCCAGCCGGCTATCCATTTTTCTACATCAAACCTGAACAAAATGAGAAGATTATAAGAAAGTTTTACCCAGAGGAGAATGGCCCAGTTATAAATGTTGATCCAATTGGCAATTCTCCTGTTATCATAAGAAAGGTGACGTTTTTTTCCCATAGCTGCTCACTACTTTCGCTCACATGTTTATCGTGGTTTTCTATAATATCATGTTTTATTGTTATTGCCTGTTGTCTTAATAACTGAATTGGTCATCATCTTTGTTGTAGTTCGTGTGGGCATATAATTAATCATGTTGAATTGAATACATTTTTCTGATTCAGGATTTGCTGGAAAGGATTGCCCCTACATGGATGAATGTCTCTTTAAAAATGAAAGATGACCCGGAGACTGATAAAACTTTTGGATGGGTGCTAGAAATGTAACTGTACAGTACAAGTGACTATATGTCTTCTACTTTATTCCAGACTGTCAACTAAGTTAATAGTATTTATGTGCTTATGATGCGTTTTCCTCTTTTGAACTAAGGTATGCCTATGCTGTAGCATCCGCATTGCATGGTGTACAACATATTCTTCGAAATGACTTTATGTTACAGGTTTGGCGCCCAAAGTGTTGAATTTCTTAAAAAATTAGGTTGATGTCCACGGTCAGTGGTTGAATTAGATTGAGGTTTTGTTTATTAAATTTTCAGCCCCCATGGGATTTGGAAGTTGGGGAGAGGTTCATCATTCATTACACTTATGGATGCGACTATAACTTGAAGGTAAACTCTGTTGTGCTCATTTTTTAACAATAAAAGTTTCCACCCATGGCCTGTGAAATCTTGCTATTTCATTTGACCAGAATTTTTCCAGTTTTGTTGAACCATACAAAGTTAATTTTCAGGAAAGCTATGCTGCTTTTGGGAGCATAAGCTTGAACTCATTGGTTTGTGTACTAGCACTTTTTTATCTTTAATTTGTTTTTGCCTAAATATTATTTTTAATTTCAGGGTGAGCTAACATATGGTACAATTGGAGAATGGCGATTTGACAAGAGATCATATTTACGTGGACCTCCACCAAGAAATCTCTCACTGCCCCCTCCAGGGGTCCCTGAAAGTGTGGTATGTTTGTATAAGCGGCATTACTTTGACAGTAAACTGCAATGTACAATTGAGGTTCACTCTACATTTGTTTGTTCATTCATGCCTGTTCTGCACAATAGCATGAGGACCTAACTTGAAATTTGGTTGCATTTGTCGCTTTATAGTATTCTTCATGTCTTACATATCTAGAACTGAAGATCATCAGAGAGTGCGAGCCTCAAAATATTTTTTAAATTTGATCAGTCACTAAAGAAGAATTGACTAATACGTATCTATACTCATAAGATTATTTATTTTGACAAAACTGCAGGGCTAAAAAATGATAACAGAAAAACTACTCTGTTTTCTATCTTTGAATGAGGAAGATTAGTAAAGATGGGAAAGATTCCAGTTTATATTAAGTGGATGGCGATGCCTTTCTAGGGTGATGTCAGATGTAATCGTTGATCTCTGAAATTTGTCGGCATGTCAGTTTTAGCCTTGTCAATACTGGTTTAACTGTGACTGAATTTTGACTGTAATTTAAGTCTTTTATATGGCCATGAGTCTTTTAACAGTTTCCATGTTTTTTTCAAAATCTTCAATACAAACACATTAACAACATATATTCATGAGCCTAGTGATACATGAAAACACTCAAATCCTCTCTCTTTCTCACAGTAATTTAATATGCTCGTGGCTTGTCATGTTTTCAGGCCACCCTTGTGAAGATGGTGAACGAAGCTACTGCAAACATACCCAACTGGGAAACTCAATAGATTCGGTTGTGGTCAAGGTTTCAACAAAGCTCATAAAACTTTGAGGGAGAGGAAATTTTTTTCCTTTGGTATCATTTCAAGAAATGCTTCATTTGCACAAACCTCAGGTTAATTATTTTATATTGAGAAATATAACAACCAATAATACATACATACATACATACGTGTGTGTATATATATTTAGGGAGCAAGAAGTTGTTTTTATGTTCTAAATAAGGGGTTTTAGAATTTATTTGTTCCGCTTTCTGGTGGATGGCTGAGTCAATTTTTATAGATAACGAGATACAAAATTGATTTGATTATTTACGGTATCCCCTTGTATAGAATTGTTTCACGTGTAGATTGGTTGATTGAACATGCCTATTTATATTAAATTAGGACTATAATTTTTCAATTATATGGAAATTATTCTTCTATAAAATATCATTATTAACAAATTTTACTGATTAATGAATATAACAAAATATAGATAGAAAGAGAGAAATGCTTTTTAGCTATAAGCCTATAATTCGAAAAATTAATAGAATGGAAAATTGCGTTTATAGGCCCTCTGATAGAGTAGAAACATTAATTTAAGCCCAGCCTTTGACAAACTTCGTCAATTCCCTGAAGAAGATTTGGATAGAAGGGGACTGCCAGCTGGGTCACGCCTACCAAAGACGGGTGGCCCTTCCTTGGCCTTTAATCACATCAAAAATTACAAATTGGTTATTTATACAGGGGTCTTATTAAGTTCTTCTTTATGTAATTTATATTCTTTATAAAAATATACGTGAGTCTCGTATATATTATAATTTTTTGCATGATTTTTACAAAGGATGAAAGTTATATGAAGAGTAATTTAACAATTAATTTTATATAGAAGATTTTTATAAGGATAGGTAAATAACCCGACATGATCTGATTCAAATTCAATTTGTTTGGACGCGAATGAAAATTTTAATTTGATCAAGTTAGATTTTGACTTTGATTTATTTCAAAAATTTGAAAAAATTAGATTATATATAAACATAAAATTTTGATTTTGAGTTCGGATCTTTTTTTTCAACCAAATTAATCCAAAATCCCATCTAATTGATAGAAACCCAAATTTCCCTTCCTTACATTTTTAGAGGAAAATAGCTCATTTTCCATTTACTTTTATGCACCGTGGTTATATCATGATTCTCTCAACCGTTAGATGAGACTTCACTTTGATTCTCTCCTTGTCGTTAAGTTGTATTCTCTCTCCTTATTTTATTTGTCTAAAGTGTGAATGATTTTAGATTATTTTATGCTTTTGAGTGCAAATCCGTGAACCCAAACCCTAATTTGTGGGAAATTTATAAAACTAACAAAAAAAAAAAATGACTTGTGTGATATTTTTTAAATTAACCCCAAGAAACTTATTCTATTATAATGAGCTAAATATCTCACTTTTATACTAAATAATAATTATATGTACATTACAAAAAATATATATTATTATACGAGTTATTATTAATTTTCATTTCTTCACCTCGGTTATTTATTATGTTCAGCGTGTTGGATTAAATTCAAATGGCAACAGTGCCCCAATTACTATCGGGCCGACTTTCAAAAAATTTTTATGAGACTAATAATTGAGTATGAATTAGTATTATTTTTTGTCAAAATAAATTTATATTGGACGGCTTTCTTAGGACAAATCAAAGGTTTTGGTTAATGTTTATAATAAAATTAGACAAGAGGGTGATTATTTTTATTCTTCTTATATAAGATGAATTATCAATACCTTTTTTTTCTCGGTTATTTACATTGTTTGTATTCGGATAGGAATAGTGTCCCAATTGCTGTCAAACCAACTTTAGATTTTTTTTTTGAAACTGTTAATTAAGAAATTAATGAATTTTATTTTATTCTAAAAATAAAATTAATATTGGATCCCTGGTAATGTCCTTAGAACAAATAAAAGATTTTAATTAACGTTGAAGGTCAATTTAATTTTTCATTATAAATTGCTACAATCTTATTAATTATTGGCACTTACATTACATTTGAGACCAAAGTCTGGGTATTGGTCACATTCTACTTAGGCAATAATATGCTGTATGCCTGTATTATTTCCCCATAATTTCAGTCATTATTTTAAAAATTCAAAAGATACATTTCATTCCAACCGTGACTTGCATCTTTACATATGTTGCATATTTTATGGGTTTTAAGTATTGTTTGAAATTAAGGTTAGATAGCTGTAGTTTAAAAAATTATATAATTAAAATGTTTGGTAAACATTAGCCGTTAGCTTGAAAGCTAAATTGATTTAATTTTCTATTTGTATGATGAACAATACATTATATCTTTGCTAATTTTATCAAAGTTATTATTAAAAATTTATATAGAAATGTATTATTAATTTTATTTTATAATTATTAATTTTTTCACAATAACTATAACTTAAAAACTACCGCATCTCAATACCAAGCATGTCTCACTTTACTTTCATGGCAAATATTCAATTTAGAGGTTGCAAATTTTTATCTAACACTTGTTTTGATCAGTCCATTAGTTGTTTGTTAAAGTAATTTATGGATACCTCTCCTGAGGTTTGCCCTTGATACACTTAGAGAGAAAGTATCAGTATATTGACGCATCACCCCCTAGAAGAGTATAAGCGTTGGAGTGCCGTTATTTCGTTAAAGGTAGTAATGTAATTTCCAAAATTTAAATTTTTTAAACTATGAAGGAACTGTTGATTGATGAAAGAAATCATTGTGCATCTAGTATGCACAATGACTGACTGAACATATTATTGTGCATTCTGAATGCAAAGTGATATAGAGCATGGAACCGTTTGAAAATTAACGGGGTAGTGACCCATCTCCACTCCTTCTCATTAGCTTCAATTTAAAAGACATAAGACCCATTCGTTTAAGCATATGTGAACTTATGATACAATAAGAAATACTCTCTAAAAATAACCATGTTAATAACTACATTCTGTTGACGGCCAGCATCTGAACAGTCAGTATTTAAAGAGTATACTAGGTATGTATTTGCTTCAATTTAAAGCTTAATTTTAGTTTAGCTTTTTTCTTTCATTTTTGTCAATGGTTCGCTAGTTCAGTTGCTTGAAATTTTGCTTCAATTGATTACAAAGAATGTTTAGGATTATGAAAAACTGTAGTGATCGAAATAAGTTAATAGTCATTATAAAAATATGAATAAGTTGATAATCATTATAAAAATATGTGTAAAATACAAAAAAGAGATTATAAAAATATGTGTAAAATACAAAAAAGAGTTCATATTTAAGGAGATGCGAAGTGGGTATCTAAGTGTTTACTGGATCTAACTTGCTTTGCTCTTTATATTAAAAAAGAAAAACCTTCTTTGTAGAAATCTTGCTTTTGACAATGCTTAAAGATTTTTTTTTTTTATTAGTAATTGTTTGTACTTCATGCTAATAAAATGATGAATAACTATTGTTTTTTGTAAGTTCCCCTTTAGGTATACTAATGCTGATTATAGAGGTTACAATAAACTTAATCCTCAATAAACTGTTACTTGGGTACAGAGGTATCCATGTATCTTTATTTACTTATCTTTGTTTGTTTCAATATCCTTATTTTTTTTGTCTTTCTTCCACTTTGCATATTTCTACAATTTTACTTACAATAACCTTGATAATATGTTACTTTTTATTAAGTTATTTTTGAGATTGTTGATAGAGTAGACGCCATTTATTAAGGTTAGTGATTTTTATCATTGTTTATACAACATAGTACTTTGACATTGAGGCAATAATAGATGGGGAGGTTTTTTCAATTAGTCTAACTATTCCAGAGGAGTATAGCTTGCAAAAATTATGGGTTGATATTAAGAATGCTTGTTGGGGTCATCCTATTAGGGATGCAAATGAGATAAGGGCTCAAGTAATATTTCTATGGCAGATTGAGCAGCAAACATTACTAACTGACAATGACTTATTTGAGGCATTTGAACAGCTCAGAGTGAAGGGGTACAATTGGGCTAAATTTATTGTTACTATTGATGATGGCTCTGTACTATCTTTCTCTACAATAGTCCAGCCAAGCAATAAGGTTGTTGATGTTGATCAAAATTGCACATCTGAAGCTCAAGATTAATTCTCTTTATTGAATCAAGATAATAATTTAAGTGAAGCAGCAAAAGAGGTAGTCCTAGATTTGAATGAAGGTGAAACCTCTGTAGATAAGTGCACACAACAGTTGAACAATGATATGGCAACTGGAATTGAAGAGGTATACAATTATTTTGAGGTATTTTCAGATGAATTTGAAGATGATTATGAGGCTGATGTGCCTAGTACAAATCCTCTTAGCTCTGATCCAGATGATGCTTTTGGAGATGGAGGTAACAGTTGTGATGATATTGATGACTAAAAATTTGGGGATAACAGTAGAGATGAGTCAGATGATGATGCTTTTGAAGAACCAGCCTGCATTAGATATGAAAAAACTACTGATAGCTTTGAGTTCAATTATGTTGGTGATGAAATAGTATTGAGGCAAGGGCAGTTATTTGTTAATGTGTGGGAGTTTAGAAAAGTTTTGAAGGTGTTCGCAATTAGGAATGGATTCAAACTTGAAAAATGAAAAGACAAGAGTAACATATGTGTGCGCAACCCCAAATTGTACTTGGAGAATTCATGCAAGTCCTAATTAGAGTCGAAGTTCATTCGATATTAAGACTTACTGCCTAAAGCACACCTATCCTAGAGTTGATGATAATTATGAGGTAACTTTAGATTAGATAGTAGTCATATATCTGCTTTTATTCAAGGCCAATCCTGACATAAAGATTTCTATTATTACAGTTGTTTTGATGCAGAGGTATGGAATCAAATGCAATAATCAGAGGTTGTACATGACTAAAAGAAAAGCACTTGAGTCACTTAGTGAAGACCACAAGACTAGTTACAGTAAGTTGTTTAGGTACATGCTTGCTTTATTAAATTCCAACCTTGGTTCCATTGTTTCTCTTGAAAGGGATTGGCTTAGTAGTGCTCAATTTCCTACCTTCAAGAGGTTTTTCTTGTATATAGATAGTAGTAAAAGAGAATTTTTTGAAGTGTGCAGACCATTTTATTGGGGTTGATGGTCGTCACCTAAAAGGACATATAAAGGTGTTCTTCTAACAATTGTGAGCATTGATGCAAATTATGAGATTTATCCTTTGGCTATGTGTGTGGTTAAGACTGAGAATAATGAGTTTTAGTAGTATTTTATGAGAATTTGTATGATTATCTGAGTATTAATGGTGATGAAGGTTTTTCTTTATAAATGATAGGCGAAAGGGCGTCCCAATACATTGGATAAAGTATTTCTTCTATCATTGAAGAGGTACTACAGCAGATACATCTATACAAACTTTAAGAATAAGATTCCTGGCCTATTAATAAAGAAAGTATTTTGGAGAGCCTGTAAGAGCTCTAATGCTACTGACTTTAATTCACATATAGAAGAATTGAAGATTATAACTCCCAATGGCTATGAATGGTTGATGAAAATTACCATTGTGTGTTGGCAAAGCATCTCTCACCCCTTCCCCCTCCAACCCACCCAAAACATAAAATGCAGCCATGTTACAAATAACATTAAATCTTTCAATAATTGGATCAACAACTACAAAAGTTTGCCAATTGTGAAGAAGTTTGAAGAGATACGAAGGAAAATCATGCACTTGATTTATAAGAGGCATGAGGCAGCCCTTAGATGGAATGGTGAGCTTCCAAAAAATGTGAGAATAAATATTATTGAGAGAAGAGTAGAAGCAAAGTCACTCTCTGTTATCTTTGGGCATAATGAGACATTTAAGGTGCTTGAAGATGTGACAAAAATCATTATTGTTGATCTTTTAAAAAGATGTGTGACTGTAGTGAATGGAGCATTTTTTGACTTCCTTGCAAACATGCCCTCTATTGCATTGATGCAAACAGTATCATATTGAAGACTATGTACATCCATATCTTGAAGAAGAAGCTTTCCTTAGGGCTTACAAACATCAATTTCAGCCAATTTTCGATGAGAAAAAATGGCCACTTGAACTTCATGATAATTTGTAACCACCAAAAACTATAAAAAAAATTAGCAGACTTCAAACTAAGAGAAGGAAAGAAGATGGTGAATCTTCAACCTTCAAGCGAAGCTCAAGTGCAAGGTGTTCTCGCTGTGACCAGTGGGGACATAATAAGAGGACTTTCCTAAGGTCAATTACTGATCATGGGAAGAAAAAAGCCAAAGGAAAGGTAAAACTATTTACTAAAGTTATTCGTAATTTTAGCATAAAATTAAACCTGATCATTGAACTAATTCCTTATTGTTATTTTGCTAGCACCAATTGCTAAGAACTAATAAGATGTAGGCAATATAATGAGCCAAACACAGTTATCTATCTATGAAAATGATAATAGTAATACTGAAAATATCTGTAGTGAATAAATAATCTTAATTATAGTTCTATTCTAAATATGCAATATGATTGTAGGGCATTTGACTCAAGAATGAAGTCTGATCACTAAACTTAAAGCATCCAACAGACTGATGAGTACATGTTCATTAACTACTTTAGGTGTTAGTACATGCCTTAGTTGCATAATGCCTATGTTGCAGCTATAAGTACTCCCATTATTAAAAGTACAATAGCAAATTTTTTTTTTTTAAAAAAAAGATGTTCAAGAACAGCATTGTCTTGTACCATTGCATTTCCCCTCATTGTTATGTGTATCTTGCATGATTGATTTTAATTCCTTCAAACCTTTTTGCATAATCAGCAGCATCTCTTTATTTGCATGACATGTTCCTACACCTTCAAATATTTCGCCTCTATTGAAATCATTTAGAGAAGGCACCCAAAACTTGAAATAACTACAACCATGTTTACTATCCATACAACAATAGTATAACTTATTTAGGTTATCATTTGATTCTAAACAACTCTTTTATTGCATCTGCATATCTTATTTGCAAATCGAATGAGCTTGCCATTAATCTCATCCCTCCATCCTCTGCATCTTTGGCTACTTGATCCTATTGTTTATTGTGAGCTTACTAAATCCATTATGATGAGTATGAGGTAGTGGTGGAGCGACTGCAAAAAAATAGAGCTCTATTGTTTTTTAAAAAAGAGCTGTGAAGAACAAATATTACCGTTGAGTTCTAATGGTAATATTGTTGTTTTTGCAACTAGTTCAATTGGCTGTGTTGGTTTTCAATTTGTTATATGGGTAATGTTTGTCCTATTACTTGATTCAACCACTGTCAATACACCTACTTCAATAAGTGTTTTAATATTTTCATCACTCATGTAAATTTTGTTTCATTACATGATTCAACCATACAATGGTCTTTTTATTGTTCTTATGCATTTGGCGCCAAAAACAATAGATTGTTTGCAACTCAACAATGCAAGAAGCATTGTAAACTCTGCAACTCTGCATTGCTACAAGTATTGTCAGTTATTGTATTGTAAAGCAAAGGGTATTATTGTATTTTTATGAACAGAGCTAACAGCAATCCAACGCTTATACAATTCTAGGAGGTGATATGTTAATATATTGATACTTTCTGTCTAAGTATATTAAGGACAAAGGTATCCAAAAATTACCCTTGTTTGTTATTCAGGTTATTTCATGGGGTGGTTGCGTGTCTCAATCTCAGTTGTGAGATTTTTATCCAAACGGTAGCTTACGAAAATGACAAAGAATTGAGTTTGTTATCCCATAGTCATTATGGCCGTGACTTCAGGATGCACTTGCTAACATCACTATTTCTAAATTGCTTGCCAGAGAGAGAGAGAGGATAATTTGTCGGTTACAGATCAATTCATCATCATCCCAAATGCAATGAGTTCACGTGACGTGATTCCAAAAGAAAAGTACGAAAATAGAAAAAAGCCAAGGTAGGGATGGAAATGGCTGACAGTAAAAGCCTCTACCGCACTACACTGCACAGCACTTGACTTAATAATATTAATACTGTTTTTCCCCTCACTTCTTATTTATTTTTTTTTTCAAATTTTATTTAAAAATGACCTACCCTCAACTATTTTGTCGGCAACCTGAATCTGAATCTACTCAGAACTAGCCGAATAGAGCTAAATATTCTTGCTACAATTTGCACCGTTGTGTCTTTTTCACTTTTAACCTGAATTTACTCACTATCCGTACTATCTTTTATTATTTTGTTTTGTTTATGTTTTCACCTCTTAATTAATGTTTCGTTTTGTTTTATTTTATTTTTTTTTTAACACTAACAGAAACAAGAATTACAACTTAACATATTTTATTCACGCAAAAAGGAGTTGGGTAATTTTGCTCTTATAAAAATTAATATATATTATTTATTCTCTATTATTTTTATAATATTTAATAGTTTCGAGACGTAAAAAATTTAAAAAAAGAGAGATAAATATTTATTTATTTTGATAATTGATCTTAGTAATATAAAATAAATATTTATTATAAAGTATAAGAAAAAAATCTTATTAATAATTTTTTATTTATATTAAACCTATATTTCTCACTTTTAATATTTAAAAATTTTATTTTAATTTCAATTTATATGATTTATTAATTTCTAATAAATATGAGCAAAAATACATTTAAAAACAAGGATAATATGATAAAAGATTGTACCTGGAGAATTATTGGGTATTACAAAATAATGAAGAAGTAACTAAAATATATTAATTTCAAAAGGAAAAAACTAACAATTTCCTCGCATTAAAAAAATATCAATAAAGTAGCTCAAGGCACAGATAAAAATGTATCAAGAAAACTCGACTTGTTTTGTATAAATAGCTAGCTCAAGGCATATAGGCCTATCCTTTACGTAAGTGAGATATGAATAGAAACTATGGACATGCAATAAGTTTTTGCCCAAATTTGAATGCCTAAAAAACGACGACTCTAACTGAATATATGGTGACTTTGATTCGCATGTAAAACACTCAAAATAATACTGAAAGAATTCTCACAATCACTCCTAATAAAGTAGGGATAAAATTCATTAAAACAAGAAGGTAAATATCGCATTGGATTCAAATTTAACTTTAAATATAATCAGATTAGATTTATATAATCAGATTAGATTTATATAATCTGATCAAATTTAATTCGGATCGTATCAGATTCGAATCGATCCGAATGATCCAATCGAATTTACAGTATTCTAAACAAAAAATAAAATTAAAAGTTGAATTTTGAAAACTTACTCCAATAAACCCAATCTTTAATCTTACATCACAAAAACGTAAACCATTTACATTACAACCCACGACCACACCTGGCATCACACCCACAGGCAAATCCGAATGAAATCCAGTCACCGACGAGCCGACAACACAAATCGAACGATACTCAGCCGTATCCAGCCGCCTCGACGTCCTCCACACCCAAGGGGCAAATCCGAACGAAACCCAACGTTAACGAGTCGACGACACAAGTAGAATGAAACTCAGCTGCACCATGAACCAGAAAGACCTTGGAAATTGGAATCTGACGGTATTTATTTAATGGGTATTTTATTTTTGTGATTGTTGCTCCTGAAACTGAAGGTTAGAATTTGGTATTTTCTCTAAGTTTTTTTTAGAGGGTATTCAGGCATGTATTGATCCCATGTGAAGGCGAAGATTCTGTAAAGTGGAGCTTTATTAATTCGTTGAAAGAGGTTAGCTTGTGTTAGCTGCTTCTCCAATTTGATAGAACTTGGTATATTGTATTGCACCAGTTCGAATTTTTGTGTTTGCTTTAATTTTTTACTGTCAAATCTTGTTTTCATACGCATGATAATTTGATGCTATTATTACTACACAGATGCTCAATTATTTTTTTTTGTAAAAATTATAGATTTCGTTAATTTTTTGTAAAAGTTGTCAAAAAGGTCCCAAATCTGAATTTAACCCTTATCGATTTAAATTGAATTCGAACATATCCGAAATATTCATCCGATCTTAATCCAATCCGATTTAATTTAGATCTAAACTTAATTAAATTTTAAATAGGGCTGAATACATATATTTAAATAATATATTTTTTTTAATATTTAAATATAAGTGTTAAATTATTTATTTTTTAAAAAAAATCTAAAATATGATATTTTGACATATACAACCTCATAAATATTAACAATACTTATATTATTTGTTAAACACATAATAAGTTATAAATAAATTATTTGACTAGTTAAAAATTTTTTGATAATGTTTACATTAACAAAGTATGAAAAATAAAAATATATATCTAACAAATATATTTTTTAATGTTAATATATGATACTTAAAATGTTATTTTTAATATATTCTATGATATTTTTACTTGTTAATTACGCAAGCCAACCAAGAATAATAATTTAAATTTAAATTATTGTATTAAATAATATTTTAAATATTTTAAAAAATTTTAATTATAAATATAAAAAGATAAATTTATTATAAAACACACTCACTTAAAGTATTATTATATTTAAAATTCTCATTCACAATAAAAGAATTGATAGTTGAATACAGAAAGAACATTTCTAAATTAGTATTTTTAAAAATAAAATAATATTTTATAGTTACTACATTTTAAATTTAAATATTTATTTGATATTATTTTTTGTATTTTATATTTTAAAATTAAAAATAACAATATATATTCAATAAATATAATTGAGAATATAAAAAAATAAAATAAGTGTTCAGTAGAATCATATTTTGAACTATTTTTTTACTGAATATTTAAATTAATTATAGTAAAAAAATAATTGTTTAACACAAATTAATATAATTTAAATAATTTATATCAAATGAAAATAACTTTTAAAAAATAAACCCATTAATTGATCAACTCAAGTCCTTAGGATATAATAATAATTTTGCTAACCCAAATCCCATAAACTAATGACAGTTGTGGATAAAAAAAAAAAAAAGTATAAGAAATTGTTTTTGTTGCATCTGCAGATTTGAATTTCTTACTTAACCTAGCATATAAAGCGTTGATGAGCCAAAAAAAAAAAAAGTTGCACGAAAATTTAAACAAAATTAAAAGATAATAACACCTACACATAATCACATATGCTTCTCTGTTGGGGAATACAAGATAAAGAAAATGAAAGGTGAGTTGTTAGAGATAATTTTGTTAAGAATTTTGTTAAGTTATAATTATAATTATTTATAATTTTTATAAAATAATATTAAAAAATATATAAAATTTATAACATAGTAATGGGATCTATTATTATTTTATAAAAATTATAAATAATTAGAATTATAACTTAACATAACTCTTATAATTATCAAATAAAATTTAAATTTTATAATTTGTTTTTTTAGATAAAGTACGCCAAACACTTATTATACTTGAATCTTGAAAAAAATAAACAAATGAAAACATTGGTACGAAACATAAAGGTATTGTTATCACATGCTACATACAGTCGCAAAGAAGCCAGCTGGAACTTGATTGAGTTAGAGAATCCGAGCTTGACCTGCAATCAGTGCCGCATTTTAAAAATCATTTTTCAAAGGGAAAAAAAAATGTAAAGCTTAAGAACTTGTTAAATTCTACCTTTTAGATCTCTAAGACTCTTTAAGTATTTATAAATTTTATATAGAAAAGGATAGTTCTGTGATTTAGTAAAATAGTCATAGATACCTCGATGCTATTATAAATAGTCACAAAATTATTTTTGGAGTCTTTTTTATAATCTTTCACAAAAATTATTTTTGGAGTCTTTTTTATAATCTTTGTTA
The DNA here is from genome assembly GCA_025617385.1 of Murraya koenigii. Classification (NCBI taxonomy): domain Eukaryota; kingdom Viridiplantae; phylum Streptophyta; class Magnoliopsida; order Sapindales; family Rutaceae; genus Murraya; species Murraya koenigii. The sequence goes on from CM046812.1 coordinate 16,981,579, forward strand.
GGGATGGTAAAATTTGGATTCGTAAAAAAATATGCGGATTCAGAAGTTAGTAATATCTGTATAGATTGTAGGTGGATATCTTGAATATTAGAATCTATATAAATTAAAATTTAATAATTGAATTTAAATTTCAATAATTTACTTAATAGTATCAAATAAAAGTCAGTCATAATTTAATAATTAATAATTCAAAACAAATAATATACAACAACATCATAAATTCATAAATGAAAATACCACAACATAAATCAAACATAAAAAAAAATATATTTTTAATTTAATAATCAAACATAAAAATAATATATTGTTAATTTAATATATAATTTAACTAGATTTGGATATCTAGTTTTTCGAATGTGCTTATATTCAAATCTGTGCAGATTCTCATTCTCAGCATCTGAATCTAGATCTTCTGAATCTTTGTCGATACGGGTCATATTTGAATTTTATTTCCATCCCTAATCTTTGTAGTTTATATAAGTATGTGATCATTTCTCTGCATAAAAAAAGATTTACATTGCAAAAAATAATTTATATGATGGTTTCTAAATACAAAAAGGGTTTGTGCGATCATTTTTAAGAAAAATGACATGTATACCCTAAGTTTTAAGGAACTGGTCACCAACATCTTTAAGTTTTTAAAAATGAATATCAAAACCTTTTTTTTACTATAATACATTTTTTTTCTCTATTATCCCAAAAAAATTAAGATTTTTTATAATAAATAGAAATATAGCATTAAAATGAATGTAATAATATATAAATTTTAAAAAATTCAATATTTAAAAAATATTTTAAAATCTATTGATATATTTTATTATATTCAAGTAAATTTTATAATAAACAGAATCATAATATTAAAATAAATATAGTAAAATTTAATTTATTTTGAATTTTAAGAAAAATAAGAATTTTAACATATTAGTATGTAAGATTTTTTTTACACTTTTAAAATGTATTTATATATAAATACTTATTTAAAATCATACAATAAATAAAAATATTTTCATAAAATAAATATAATAATTTACATACCTAAATTTATTAAAATACATATTATCAGTCTATTGCATAGATTAAATTACTTAAATAATATTTGTATTTATAACAAAATTAAAGTTATTTTTTTAAATAATAGAGCTAAATGGTATAATAGTCAAATGATGGTCAAATTGAGATCTTACTATCATTTTTTAAAAATTTCAAAATATTGGTAATTATTTCCTCAAACTTTCGGGGTGTGTTTGTATTTTTCTCTCATTTTTTAAAACAAGAAATTTTCATGACTATTTTCTCAAGTCAAGTTATCCAAATTTTAAATGACAGATACTCTACTCAGTTAGTTTATTTTTATTTTTTGAACAAGAGATGATTATATTAAATAAGGAAAATATAAAATGACATTTAATTGGAGGATGCAAGGAGCCTTACACTCCTAAAAATGAAAACAAACAAATAAAAACATAAAGGTATTGTTAAGTTATAATTTTAATAATTTACATCCCTTGAAACATTGCAGTGAGCCCTTCCCTTGAAACATTGCAGTGAGTCCTGCTCTTATGTTATAAGTTTTTAAATATTTTTTAAGAGATAGAAGTTAGTAAGTTGTAACTTAACAAAATCTAAAATATAAACTCATAATATACTAGGTAATTTAACGTCATCCCCTTATCCCCTATATACATTAACAATGTGCACTCCGCCCCAACTATTTCGCCCATGTGTTCCCCCGGTACCCAATTCCGTTAAAAAAACAGATATTTCTAATGGTGTCGTATGAAAATGCGAGAAATGATGAAATTCCCCATTCTTTGAATTTCAACAAGTAAAATTACGAAAACAACCAGTGGCATTATTTCATATTAGTTTTGTCTCATGCAAAAGGTAATTATATTACCCTTATGCTCTTAGACAACAATTTCATTACTTTGAATATGTGGCAGCAGATAAACACATTGGAGGAAAATGTGAAGCATAGAAGGCACAAGTTACATGAACATGTAAAGCATCCGAAATAATTCATCAGAATTCCGTTAATAACCTTAAAGTACAATTTAATTACAATGTATACGTGTCATCTTTAGAAATGACAATGGTAAGGTATTGTGTGAGAATGCTAATACCCCTATACTCGTTTAGTAGAGTAAATCTTCGTTTCTAGTCATTACCTATTAAGGGTTTGAATGGATATGGGTTGAGATACCCCATTCCCTTCTCATATTCCTTACATCCATTTTTATTTTTTGAACACCTACATATATTTAAGAAAGAAAAAATTATACCTTGATAATTTTTCTTTAGATGAACATGCAACACTTTATTTTAAAATATTTTTAAAAAATTATTTTCAATTTTAGATAAGTATTAATTATAATTTTATGATTATTAAGTTCAATTTTAATCAATATGTTTCGCATCTCCGCTTTAGCTATTTCTTATCAATCCTTCACTAGGGGTGGGCATCAGATCGGATTTATCCGAATCCGAACCAATCCGATGTAATCCGAATTTGTTGAGATCGGATTTGGATTTAACATCAAATCCGATCAGATATAATTTATGCAATCCGATCGGATCGGTTCGGATTCGGATTAATCCGAACCATTCGATCGGATTTACACTTCCTTTAATTTTAAAATCATAAAATCAGTTCAGCTTCAGAATTCACTATTCAAAAAACCAAAATCAAAAAACCTAAGAGCTAAGACCAACGATCCAATGACTTACTAGCACCCAACCCAGCCGGCAGCCATTACCCAAGACGAACGCACCCAACCCCAGCCGGTAGCCGCATCCTCTACCCACAGACCCATTTCAGCCGCTGACTCTACCCACGAAGGCACGAACCCAGCTAAGCCTCTACCCACGACCACCGAACGAACCCAACCAGACAGCCACTCAGCAGTCAGCAGCAAGCCAGCAACCACGATCTGCTCATTCCACAAGGCCACAACCAGTGAGCCACGAACCTAGCACCCAACCTAGCCGGCAGCCGCATCCATTACCCACAAACCCATTTCAGCCGCTAACTCTACCCACGAAGGCACGAACCCAGCTAAGCCTTTACCCACGACCACCGAACGAACCCATCCAAGCAGCCACTCAGCAGTCAGCAGCAAGCCAGCAACCACGATATGCTCATTCCACAAGGACACAACCAGTGAGCCATGAACCTAGCACCCAACCTAGCCGGCAACCATTACCCAAGACCAACGCACCCAATTATACACAGCATATAAAATCAATTCTGAAGGATCGAGAAATTATAATATAGCAAACAATGGAGTAAAGTTTGGGTGGCCTCGTCATGAGATTGGTGAATCAAATTGGAAACACTAACAAATGTCATAATGAAGATAAAGATTAAAGATGATGAATATTTATTTATTTTATTTCTCTGACTTTCATACACTATCGTTATATTATAATGTTTGTTATTTTATGTTTTTCACCTTTTTCAGTTACTTTGTTAGCCTAACTACGGTTAATTGCTATCGCATACCTTATTCTTGGCAAATTATATATTGTTTTTCATTTTTGGTAAAGAAACAATTGAATCCGAACTAATCCGAAATATATATCCGATCCGAATCCGATTCGAATAATTCGGATCGGATTCGGATCGAATTAAAGTTCGGATTGAAATCGGATTGGTTTTTTCTCAATCCGAATTATCTGAAATCCGATTAAATCCTATTCGAATCCGAAATTGCCCACCCCTATCCTTTACTCTTTTCAATTGACTTTGATTTGAGCATTGTTTTTGTTAGCATATATATTTTCATAATGATGATTTTAATAATAATAAAATATTTTGAAATTGATTAATTTTTGAAGAAGTTTAAATTGGATTAAATTTCTTAAGTCGAAAATGTTTTTGGAAACAAACAAATTCCTATTAACTCATAAAATGGCTTACCATTAACTTAATGCAAGAATCATAACCATCTAGATACTATTGATCAGAATTGAAGATCAAATTAAATGCAATCGGCCAATCATTGGTGGGAAAACAGCTAACCGATATTGTGTAAAATTTGAGTTCACTTTTTGGAAGCTAATCACTAAATGACAACGTGTAAACGACTAATTGACTATTTGAAATACGATCCAATAGTAACTTGCTCAAGTCAAAACAGCGATCTGAAAAGCTGTTAACGGCAAGCTGATTAGTTGCAGAAAGTTAATAACGGCTAGTTTTAAGCTCCAATTATAAAATGACTCAATTGAATTCAAATGCAAATACGACAACTACAGTTATTATTGAGCAATCCTCTGTAATATGAGCCTAATCTTGTTTATTCATTTCATTCATTCACATTTTGAGCTTATACTCATAATCAAACACATTGTATGAGAGAAAATTTTTTGTAAACTTTAATCTACATTAGTTTGAGTGATTGTAAGTGTGTGATAGACTTCGATTAAGAGATTTATGATAATATCTTATTGTAAAGGTTGATTGACACATTGAAAGTCAATTGTAAGCGTTGTTAAAGTCTTGGAGGGTCACCTAGTGAAATCCCCAAGTCCAATGAGCTTTGAGGCGTAGATATAGGCAAAGTTAGCCGAACCATGTAAAAATCTTGTGTTTGCTCTCTCTTTCTTTATCTCTTTATTTGCACATTAACTTGTTTATTTCAAAATTATTTGCTTAGCTTAAATTACATTAAATTTTATTTAAGCAAATTTTTAGAAACTCAATTACCTCTCCTCTTGGGTTGCGTGGTTAATATTTTAGTTTTATTGTCATTTTTTTCCAAGTAGGACAATATTTTAGATGGTTGTTCCGATTAATAAGCTGCTAAGTACTAATATTTATGTTTGAGGGTTTTAGGTTTTTTTTTTTACTTTAATGTTTATTTATTTAGCTATTAATTTTAACTTTAAAAAAATAAAAAATAAAGAAAAATTATCAGTCATATGCCTGTAAATAAAATTGATATCATTTGTGCTACAACACTTTTAATATATATCACTCGTATATCTTAAGTTGACAAAAAACATCTATTGTCCACCTTACTATTTGCTACCATTAAAAAGTTAACAGGATTTTGATAAAATGACGATGTTGACTTTAAAACAAATAAAGGAGAAGTAGTGATTAAAAACGACATATCATTTTTTTTAGTGAAATTTTTTTTTGGATAATATGTCATTGAACTGTAATATAAGTATATGACAAATCGTTTTATTGTAAAATAAATGAATGACATGTCGTCCGAAAAACGTTGTCATTTCACATAAAAAGACAACACGTCATATATTTATATTACAGTAAAATGATATGTCTTATAATTTTTTTTTTAAAAGGGAGGGGTGGGCAAGCCCAAAGAGTTTTTACCCCCTCTCCACCCCCAAGACTCGAACCCGGGTCGCTACGAATCTAGAACCGACTATGGCAGCCAACCCGACTACGGCCTTTGGGGCATGATATGTCTTATAATTATATTCCAGTGAAACGATATTTTGTTTTAAAAATAATACATTTCACTTAAAAAAATCGATACGTCATTTTGTATCACAGCTTCTTCTGCGTTAAAAGACAATGCTCTCCTTATGATAGCAGTATATTCTAACGATTGGTAACGGTAATGTGGATGGCAGAAATGATTTACCAACTTAGGGTATACGAGTGATATATATTAAAAGTGTTGTAGTATAAATAATATCGGTGATATTTAAGGTATATGATTGATAATTTCTCAAAAATAAATAAATAGTCAATAGCCAAATAGGTTTAATGAGTGGGCACGAGTAATAGTATTTTATAACCTACCCTATCTGCCAAATCAACGGATATAAAAATTTATATTTGTACTCAACTTTTTTTTTTTTTTTTTATAAACAAGGATGAAATTAAACTCAGCATCCAATCCTAAAATAATAGCTTGCAAGCCCTTATATCGCAGAATTTTTTGCCATCTCTAATCATCTTATTAAATGATTGCTTGAAAATTTTATAGTAATCAATTTTTTTTATTCAAATATTTTTTTTAAAAAAAAATTCTAAACTCAAATTTAATTAACAATAATGGGTTAAAAAAATATGGGCAAACCCAAAAAAATCCCATTGCAAAATAAAATAATTTTTTTGTGAAAGCATTTAATCTCATCATAAACAAATCGCTAAAATAAATCTCATCCTTGACCATCATTGCCTTCTTCAACCAATCCGCAAAATCGTACCCCCAAATCATAAATTTATGCACTTGATTTAGTTTTTTTTTTTTTTCCGTGGATTATGAGATTGAAAGATAACCTCTAAAAATTTTAGTTATTGGATTGGTATTAGGTTAAATGAAATTATGTAATTTTTTAAAATTCCCTAACTTTAGTTTTTGTTATTATTTTTTTTAAAATTTTTAATCTTGTTAATCACTAATGTTAATTAGGAGTGTTATAGTACTTTGGGAATTAAGGGTTATTTGTAATATTTTTTAAATTTTGGGTTGATTTATAATTTGAATTATATTTTATACAAAGACATATTTACCCCTACAATATCATCATGATATTAACATGTGACTGATAAAAGTAACTACAAAGTAATAGTGCGATATTTTTAATAGTTAATATAGTAAATTGTTACACTTTAATAATTCATGTAGTAATTTATTAGTTCACCATTGTTGGAGCAGTGAAAGGATAATAACTCTTTACCAAATACTCAGTAAGATTTCATTTTAGTCATTGAGTTGTTTTAAATGTGAACTTTGAAGAAGAGTTGATTTTTTTCTTTTGTTTTAAATGTGAACTTAAGGAAATGTTGTTTTGAGTGTGCTTATAGTTCTACATGGCATGAATACTTGCTTTAACATCTACATAAAATTAAGTCAATTTTTTTTTTCAGCTATCACAAAATAAAATGCATTTAATACTTATTTTCATGATAAACCATAATATATATCATGTTGAGATATTATCTTTGTTCGTCAATATTATAGTTGTTTGGGTAATATCGGGCAGGCCTTCTCGAGACCCTTCCAGCTCGAATAAAATACCCCGAGGTCAATCCAGCTCGAGCAGAAGTACTGACCACTGGCACGAAGATGGTTTCACTAGATGTCAAAAGCTAGTCAAGGTTGGGGAATTCAGAGTCATCCGAGCTCCGACCTCTCTTGCCTGCTCGAGGTCAACAGGCCTGGTCAAGGTTGTTCAAGTTCGATGAATCTAGAGGCTGATTAAGACCCGAGCTCTATTTTCTGCTCGTTGTAGTCGAGCCCTTGAGCACAACTGGGCTACGCAAACCATTGACCAGACAGAACGTGAGACCCGGCACATGCCCCCATGGTGTCATCATTCCTTGCGTGCACGCCCGACAGGATGATCTGGCCATATGAGCCATGTTAACCAGACAGCCACGCATCCCTAGAGAATATCACGCTAATCCTGGCTGTCATAGGGACCCAGACACCACCAACGTGGATATGGATAGCCTGGAGATGGAAAGAGCGGGAAAGAGCGGGAAAAATCGGGGATAAAAGGAAACAGATGAGTAAGTTGCGGGGGTTGGCAAAAATTTAATCCAAGTTCTCCTTCTTCATCGGGTCCTTTGTTTTAGATTTTCACCAGAATACTCTTTATTTAGAAAAAGGAGACAAAAAACATCTTTCCCACCCTTCCGGTCTCTCTAACTAAGAGGAATAAAAAAGAACAACCCGATTATTGACTTGAGCGTCAGAGAGTTTTCGTCGGAACAATACCCAGCGACCCCTGACCTCGTTTTCTGTTAGTACCGGTCCGGGATACTCCCATTTTAGCGAAGATAGAGAAGCCGAAAATTGGAGGGCAATCCTGCTCGAGCTCGAGCTAGCCACGAGCAGAAGGTTCTTGACACTGTTTGAAGATACGCGGGAAAACAGCATCAACATTTTTGGCGCCGTCTGTGGGGATCGGCACAAAAAGCCTGATTTCCTAATACGTTCAAGATACACAACGCAACGATGAGGGAAAACAGCCGAAGAGGAGTGAGTCCAGAAGAATTGATAACTTTGAGAGAAGTGGCCAATGAGGCCCAGAATAGGGAGATCCAGGAAAGAATGGATCGGATGGAGAAACAGATGGAGATTCTGACCTCCCTATTGTAAGAATTCAGGGAGGGACAGAGAAAAGCGTGTAATGATGTCCCGGAGTCCAGCCGTGGGAACGCTCCCGTTCGGGAAAATTTGGGAGATGAAGCCCAGAGACCTAGGGCACCAAATGCTGCAGTGAGGGAGGAAACAAATATGAAGGAAAGGGGGTTCCGTCAGCACTTACAAGATACAGCTCCGACCTCTCGCGCGGAAGAGTTGGAGGGAGAGGTACGCAGGTGGGCACAAGTTGTGGAGGATCTCAGAGGAAAAGGAAAGAGCCCAAGCTGGCGAATAATGCTGGACAACGAATCCCCACTCTCAACGGAGATCATGGGTGTCACGATACCACGTGACTTCCGCTTCCCAGATCTGAAATTTTCAGGGAAAAGTGATCCCCTGGTGCATATAGAACGGTTTAACGACATGATAGGAGTGCACGGTCTGTCGGCAGCACAGAGATGTAGGGCCTTCCCGTTCACTCTTGAGGGAAGGGCAAGAGAATGGTACCGCAGGCTCCCACAGGGAAGCATCTTGAGCTTTGAATAGATGTGTAGGGAGTTCGCAGAGCAATTTCGAGGCGCAGTGACCCCTGAGGATGATATGATGGAGCTGTCGAAAGTAAGGCAGAATCTCTCTGGGAGTTCGTCAAGAGGTACCATAGATCGGTCCTAGATCTTGGTGCGTTCAATCATCCCCAGGCGTTAAGAGGACTGAAGGATGGGATCCAGATGGACGAGAAGTCAAAAGACCGTGGAACGCACAACTCTTGATGAAATACTTCCAGTAAGTTTCCTTGTATTGTGGGGTTAATGTAAGTTTCCTTCCCAAAATGGGGATATGTAAAAATTCAAATGCGTGTAAGTGTATGAAAAGCATTTGTAATATAAATTCAAGTTGAAGCCAAGAAGAAGCTCGCGAAGAACGCTAAGGTCAGAAGTCCCAAAGCCTAAGTCTTAGGCGGGACGGTGCCTAGCAAGGCCAATTGCAGGCTCGAGCAGATGCAGCTCGTGAAGAACGATATGGCCAGAAGTCTCAAAGCCTAAGTCTTAGGCGGGACGGTGCCTAGCGAGGGTCAATTGTAGGCCTGAACAGAAGCAGCTCGTAAAGAACGCTATGGCCAGAAGTCCCAAAGCCTAAGTCTTAGGCGGGACGGTGCCTAGCGAGGTCAATCGCAGGCCGGCGAGCGGCTGTAAAGAACGCTATTGCCGAAGTCCCAAGCCTAAGTCTTGGGTGGGACGGTGTCTAGCGAGGTCGATTGCAGGCCCGAGCGGATGAAGCTTCGCGAAGAATGCTATGGCCAGAAGTCCCAAAGCCTAAGTCTTAGGCGGGACTGGTGTCTAGCGAGGTCAATCATGTGTCCGAGTAGAAGCAGATCGTAAAGAACGCTATGGCCAGAAGTCCTAAAGCCTAAGTCTTAGGTGGGACGGTGCCTAGCGAGGGTCAATTGCAGGCTCGAGCAGAAGAAGCTCGCAAAGAACGCTAAGGCCGAAGTCCCAAAGCCTAAGTCTTAGGCGGGACGGTGCCTAGCGAGGGTCAATTGCAGGCCCGAGCAGATGCAGTTCGTGAAGAACGCTATGGCCAAAAGTCCTAAAGCCTAAGTCTTAGGCGGGACGGTGCCTAGCGAGGGTCAATTGCAGGCCCGAGCAGAAGCAGCTCGTAAAGAACGCTATGATAGCCAGAAGTCCTAAAGCCTAAGTCTTAGGCGGGACGGTGCCTAGCGAGGGTCAATTGCAGGCCTGAGCAGAAGAAGCTCGCGAAGACAACGCTAAGGCCAGAAGTCCAAAAGGCTAAGACTTAGGTGGGACAGTGTCCAGCAAGAGCCAATTGTAGGCTCGAGCAAGAAAAGCGTGAGAAGGTTACATAATTAAAACTCGAGCAATAACCGAGCTCGAGGTAAACAGGCTCGCAAAATAAAGGTCACAGACCATGAGCAAAATGCTGAGCCAAGTAAACCGAGAAAAGATAAACATAAGGCTTTCAGCCCAATTTAAAGCAAAACTCTACCACGCATGAGTTAAACAGTATTACGCTTGGGCAGAAAACAAAAGAAGAGCCCAACACTTATAAATATTTCTCCTTAACTAAGCACACGAAGATAATCTCACAAATGTAAAACACAAGCTTGCACATACAATAGTTACTCAAATGCATATTTTTTATTTACTGGAATTATTACATGTACAAGAGTAAAAAAAAAAAAAAAAAAAAGAGAAAGAGTCCAAGTTTAGACATCACGAGGAACGATGTCAGTAGCAGCAGGTGAGGCATCGGGAGCGGCAGCAGCAGTTGGAGGAACAGCAACTGGAGGAGGAGGAGCAGCATGAGGAGGAACAGCAGCAGGAGGGGCATCGACAGGAGGAGGAGCGAGCTCCCTGACATCAGTTCGGGGCTCGAAAGCAGAAGCCTCAGACCCTTGGGCCGGGGCCTCGTGGATGCGTAAGTACTCGGCCACACCCTCTTGGACCTTAGATAGGTCGACCTCGGGGTGTACCTTGCTCAGGGCATACACGAGACAGTCATAGCTGAAGTTTACCCCATTGTTGTATTCCTTGGCGAGCTGGACTTTTAAGGCATCAATCTGCCCTCGGAGACGAGAAGTTTCCCCCTCTATGGTCTGCTCGAAGAAAGATTTCTGAGTGTCCAAGTTCGTCCGAGCATCGATCAGCTCCTCACGGATGTCAGTCAACTCCCTCTCGAACTGAGAGCCCTTAGAGTCAGCCACCGCTGTCTTCTCTGCAAAAGTTGAGTTCTCCTCTTGAAGCTTTGTATTCTCTTCTTTCAGCTCTCCCATACCCTGCTCTAAGCTCTGAATCTTCGCTTGAAGTTCCTACTGAGATTCTTGAGCTTTGGCCCTGATCCTGGCCACAACTGCCGAGGCACGGAAGGAGAGGCGCTGGCAAGACCGAAGCAGTCGTCGTCAAAGGCATCCAGCCCATTAAGGAATCTATCGTCCAACTCCTTGCTGAAAATCCTCAGGAAAGGCTCCGTGCGACCAGCAAGACCTTTCTCCTGTACATCATCGGCTCGAGGGCGAACCAGAGCCGCAGTCCTCGCTCGTCTACGTGGAGGACCCTCTTCTACTCGTCCTGCCTGCTGAGCAGAGGGGCAGTCCGAGCAGGAGGAGACGGAACATCCATTTCTGCTCGAGTTCTTTTCGAAGTTCCCGTACCTTCGGCTGTCCCCACACGTCGGTGCAGCATCTCACGAACCCCAGTCATGTCTTGACTTGGTATTAAACTGGATTCCAAAAAATTTTAGGGTGTCAGCAGCTCCCTGCACGAGCTCGCGTTTGTAAGTGCGGTCCGCACGTGTGCTCAAAGCTCTCCCCCAATTGAATAGGAAGCACCCCAGGAGACTGCAGAAAAAACCAAGGCAAGGTAATGAGAACACTTTCGAGCAGATAAAACTAAAATGAAGATTCGCTGGACAGATAAACAACCTGGAGTGCAGAAATGCCTTGGAACTAGAGGGACCCCCTCGGAGAGAGGTGCAACTTGCCCCCATTCCCCCCCAACGAAGAAGAATTTGGTCTTCCAATTGCCACCTGACGTTGGGAGATCAGTGATGGGCTTTTTATCCTTCAGGCTGGAGGTAAGGTAATACCAACCAACATCCTTTGGGCTGCACTTCAATTGGTAAAGGTGCTTTATTTCTCCTGCCGAGGGTTCACCTAGATCGCAACGCTTCCACAACACAAAGAGTTCGGAAAGGACCCTCCACCCATTTGGGTTCAGTTGCCCCGGGGCCAGATGGAACCTGGACAAAACCTGGGCAAAGTAAGGCTGGAGAGGTAGCCTGACCCCCCATTTAAAACACTCCATGTGGAAGGTGGTGTAGCCTCGGGGACTGGTCAGATCTCACCGCCCGCAGAACCTTAAGTCCACACTTTCGGGTATATGGCAAGTTTGCCTAAGCCTATCTAAATATGAAGGGGTGGTCTCACATCTCATATGGTCAATGGGGTATCCCCCACTCTCGGACCTTTGACTGGCCCTTTCCCTCGACGCTACGGGCCTCTGCATGGTAATTCCTCTCGAACTATAATCCCTCACGGAATGATACTAGGGGTCAGGCTTCACTAGAGGAGGACGAATCCTCCCAAGAACATCTTACGGGCTTGTTGGGGGTTTGACATTTTTTTCTCCTAAGGTTATATACTACCCGAATTGAAACCAGAGCTCAATAGAGGAAGAAACAGAATGACGGCAAGAAATAGAAGAAGGGCTTGTACCTGAACGCGAGAGGAGTGTGGTTGGTCGGAAATCGCCTCGACCGGAAAGAAGGAGATGAGTGAATAGAGAGAAAATTAACTTTGAGTCCGGATCGAAAATGAGCAACAGAGGAAACAGATGAAGAAATCGGGGTTTTAAAGAGGAGGACGCTGCCTCTTCGACCGGCAACAGTGCGCCTCGAGGACACGACCTTTCGGGTAACATCCTTTCGAATTTCAAACGCACGGCTGGGATCCATCCACGTGCCCCACATTAAATGTGAAATGATGGAAGCGTGTTACATACTGAAAGCATGGGAAGTGTAAAAGGCCTGAAGTCGACCTTCACTAATAAGTTTTCGACCTTATCTCGTTTCACTTGAAAAGGCTAGAAACTGGGGGACTGGTGTTTGGATAATATCGGGCAGGCCTTCTCCAGGCCCTTTCAGCTAGAATAAAATACCCCGATGTCAATCCAGCTCGAGCAGAAGTCCCGACCACTGGCACGAAGATGGTCTCACTAGACGTCAAAAGCTAGTCAAGGTCGGGGAATTCAAAGTCATCCGAGCTCCGAGCTCTCTTGCCTGCTCGAGTTCAACAGGCCTGGTCAAGGCTGTTCAAGGTCGATGAATCTAGAGGCCGATTAAGACCCGAGCTCTATTTTCTGCTCGTTGTAGTCGAGCCCTCGAGCACAACTGGGCTACGCAAACCATTGACCAGACGGAACGCGGGACCCAGCTCAGGACGGTCCGACCTGTTCCCTCAGAATCCCGCACACCTTTTTTATGTTAGATTAGGGCCTACATAGTAGGGTGGCGGTACTGTTGCCGATGGCCGGCACATGCCCTCACAGTGTCATCATTCCTTGTGTGCACGCCCGACAGGATGATCTGGCCATATGAGTCATGTTAACCAGACAGCCACGCATCCCTAGAGAATATCACGCTAATCCCGGCTGTCAGAGGGACCCAAACACCACCAACGTAGATATGGACAGCCTGGAGATGGAAAGATCGGGGATAAAAAGAAACAGATGAGTAAGTTGCGGGGGTTGGCAAAAATTTAATCCAGGTTCTCCTTCTTTATCGGGTCCTTTGTTTTATATTTTCACTGGAATACTCTTTATTTAGAAAAAGGAGACAAAAAAATCTTTCCCACCCTTCCGGTCTCTCTAACTAAGAGGGATACAAAAAGAACAACCCGACATCGACTTGAAGCGTCGGAGGGTTTCACGAACAATACCCGCGACCCCGACCTCGTTTACGTGAGTACAGGTCCGGGATACTCCCATTTCAGATAAGATAGAAGCTGGAATCGGAGGGCAATCCTGCTCGAGCTCGAGCTAGCCATGAAAGGTAGGTTCTTGACATCTGTTTGAAGATACGCGGAAAGCAAAGATCAATAATAGTGTGACATATTTAGTACGGGCGTTTTAGGGCATTTTCAAAATAAAGGGTACTTAAGAACAATATTTTCTAAATATTTCACTAAGATATGAAAAAAAAAACATATTTTTCTTATTTTATATATTTATTTCTATTCAAGTTTTAGATGAATAAAACAAGCTGACTTTAATTTTTCACCAGTAAATTATCCCAAACAGAAAAAGAATAAGAATTTATTTTCCTAATCGAAATTTCAAAAAGAAAAAAAGGTACCTAAAAAAGATCTTACTCTTTCTTAAAATAATACTTGTACGTGGATGAAAATTCTGCACAATAAAGATATGTAGCAAAGATACCGTCTCTAGGTAGAGTTGATATCATGTGGGAGGGGCCAGCCTATAATGGCAAAGGCAAGTGCAAATGGAGTACAGTCTGTTAGCAAAGACTCTCACACACTTACCGCTAGATACTCTACATCCCATACTTGGTCTCCTACATATATCATCGCACACACTCAGCTCTATCACTCAACTCACAAACACCAAAAGGGTGAAAAATAAAATCAAAGCCATGAGACCTCAACTAGTCTTCTCTCTAGCCATCCTTTTCTTATTATCTCTATCCGAAGGCCTAAACCCTAAATGTGACACCCAAGACCATAGCTCGACTCTCCAAGTTTTCCATGTTTTCAGCCCATGCTCTCCTTTTAAGCCATCAAAGCCAATTTCATGGGAAGAAACTGTGGTTCAAATGCAGGCCAAAGATCAGGCAAGGCTGCAGTTTTTGTCCAGCCTTGCTGTCACTAAGAAATCTGTTGTGCCCATAGCCTCTGGCAGGCAGATCATCCAAAGCCCTACTTATATTGTTAGGGCAAAAATTGGGACACCAGCACAAACCTTGCTCATGGCCATGGATACTAGCAATGATGCTGCTTGGGTTCCATGCACTGGTTGTGTTGGCTGCTCTTCCACTGTTTTTAATTCTGCTAAATCCACCACATTCAAAACCCTTGGTTGTCAAGCTGCTCAATGCAAGCAGGTAATTAATTTTATTAATTTATCATTTTACTCTGGCCTACTTCGTATCTAAAAGTATGAAGTAACTATCAGATCTATGCAACAATTTTCAAGTAGTATCTTAAAAGCTTTTATTTCAAATGATATATTTGAACTATTATCAAATTAATGTCTCGAACCCATTAGAGATGTTAATTAATCCAAGTCATTGACATAATTACATTATAGCCGTTGTTAGAGTTAATTAATTAACTATTAGGCCTTTGCATGACTATTGGCCCTCCATTAAACGACAAGCAGATTTTAATTTTTTTATTTTCTTAATCGTTTGGATATAAAAAATATATCTTTATCTATGGGGATAAAGCATTATTATAGCATCTTGTGACTGAACAAAAAGGTTCACGGGCAATAATATGTTAAGAAGCTACAAGTTAAAGTCAGTTTCCACCGGAATGGATACTTCGTTCATATTTGGGGCTTATTAAGTTACATTATATGTAACTTGTAACAAAATCTAAAAGTAGATACCCATCACCTCCTATTTATTTCACATGTTACCATTTTCTAATATCAAGAAACTACTTTTGAGTTGCTGGAAGCAACATTTTAATGTAATACAAACACTAACACTTTGCACGTGAAATTACAGGTACCCAATCCCACCTGCGGGGGTGGCGCGTGTGCTTTCAACATGACCTACGGCGGCTCCACTGTTGCCGCAAACCTCTCACAGGACACTATCTCGCTGGCCACTGATACAGCCCCTGGTTATACCTTCGGCTGCATCCAAAAGACCACAGGCAACTCGGTGCCGCCACAAGGCCTATTGGGACTGGGCCGCGGCCCATTATCCCTTTTGTCACAAACACAAAACCTCTATCAGTCCACATTTTCTTACTGTTTGCCCAGCTTCAAGTCACCTAACTTTTCTGGGTCATTGAGATTAGGACCCATTGGTCAGCCCAAGAGGATTAAGTACACACCATTGCTTAAAAACCCAAGAAGATCTTCACTTTACTATGTTAATTTGATGGCCATTAGGGTTGGTAGAAGAGTTGTTGATATCCCACCTAGTGTCTTACAGTTCAATCCCACAACCGGCGCTGGCACTATTATCGATTCCGGTAAAACTTTTATTATTTAATTTTTAAATTTTATTAAAATTTACAAAAATTATTAAACTGTATTAGTTAATAAAGTCTGAGATCTTAGACTTATATTATAATATGCGGTAACTTCAATTCCATGTCTAGAGATTGGTTGGTCCAATTTTGCTTAAACTATAGGTGGTCCAATTTTGAAGAGTCCTCTAATTTGGACAAATGACTGGTAATGAAACATTTTTTAAGTCAACTAATGTCACATTCATAAGTTAATAGTGCTTTGCATCTAGGCATCAACTTTTCGTATTTTAATAATTAGCACTGTGTGCAACTTACAAGATAGGTAGTAATCTTCGAATTTCGATCAGGATTTCAGATTCTAGTCTGTTCAGAATAAAATTTTAATGAATTACATAAATTTGATATGTTGATCATATGTATATAATGAGTTTTGATAAATAACATATATGATATGTAGGCGCATGGTAAGTCATTTTTTTATATAATTTATAATGTATAATAAAAAACTCATGACATTCGGATAATTCAATATCTCAATCAATATTCAATGGGATCATGACATATTTTTTATTCTGATTTGCTATTTAGGATGAAATTCGATCAGGATACAGTTTTTATGGTGATTATTAATTGTGATTATTAAATGAGATTGGATTAATATAGGCAAATTCTAGCCGTTGCCAACCCTGCTGATGTAAATGCACTCAGGCTCGTATTCATTTACATTTAAGTAATAATTGAGGGTGAAACTGTCATGTAGTAAGTGAAATTTCTCATTAGCATATATAATTAGGTTTCCACTTCTAATTAATTTTTCAATTTTTTTGAGTAATCAGGCACTGTTTTTACCAGACTGGTGGTGCCAGCTTACACAGCAGTGAGAGACGAATTCCGTAGACGTGTAGGGAGGAACTTAACAGTGACATCCCTAGGCGGATTCGACACGTGTTACTCGGTCCCCATCGTTGCACCGACAATCACGTTGATGTTCTCAGGCATGAATGTGACTCTACCACAAGACAACCTTCTAATCCACAGCACTGCAGGGAGCATCACATGCTTGGCCATGGCTGCAGCTCCAGATAATGTCAACTCAGTGCTTAATGTCATTGCCAATATGCAGCAACAAAACCACAGAATCCTCTTTGATGTGCCCAATTCAAGGCTCGGTGTAGCCCGTGAGCTTTGCACTTAGATATAGAATTGTGAGATAATTTGGCACTTGTTTTCTTTTTTCTTTGGTACTTGTTTTCTTTTTTTCTTGTGTGTCCTGTAATGGCTAATTTTAGCCGCGTGAAGTTTGTTTGTCATTGTTATTAATTAACTTCTATGGCAAGAATAGTGGGGACTCTAGTGAGACTCAAATAAAATAATTTTGTACCTTTTTGTCACGGGCTCTCTGTATTTTTGTACGTGTCTTTTTTGGATTGAGGGATAGAGAAAAATTGAATATTACTGTTGATTGGTTCTACTTTTGTCACGGGATATTTGCAGGTTTTTCAGCAGTTTCTTTTCATAAATCTGAGTAAAGTTTCTGCTCAAATGCTAGTCAATTCATACATAAAGTTGGTAGATAATTTTTTTTATTCAACAATGTTATAGGGTGTTAAGTTCACCTTTTTTTTATTCAACAATATTACTAGCGATAATGTTTTACTGTAACGGGCATTATAGGGACTGTCAATTTTTTTAAAAAAATGAAATGTTGTCCTCTTCTAGTTAATTAGATCCAGTGCGTACATTTCCTTTTTCTTATTTATCTCTTTAGGGCTTAGGCATTACCCTACTTGAAACTTGAGTGTTAAGCGTTGTTTATGATGTAAATTTAGAGATATGATGTATTATTTTTCATTATGTCAAAGTATATTTTATTTGAGATTAAAATGATTTTTGATGTAATTTGACTATTTTCACCCTTTGATGGAGTTTATTAATTTAAAAAGAAAAATCTTTTTCTAATGAAGTCAAATAAATTATATTAAAAAAATACACAAACATAATAATGAAAAATATGCAAAAGGAAGGCTAACAGATTCGGGTAAAAAATAAAAGCACCCTATGAATTAAAAAAAAATGTTATATAAAATTAGAGAACGAAGTGCACGAAACTAATAAGGAAAAATTGGCTCATATCCCTAAAGTTGGCTCACATAGATTCTCCTGATTTTAGAAATAATCAAATAGATCATTTTTTTTTATTATTATACCCTTTATTTATAGTAAAAAATAAATATAAATACAATGTTAAAATAAATAATATATAAAATAATATATAAATACAAATAATATATTAAAATAAATATAATTAATAAAATAGCATATATATGTCATGCAAATTATTCTTAATATTAAACTATTATAAATATGACAAATTTTATTAATACTTGAATCAATTAGTCTAAAAATTAACTTTAAAAATTATGCTAATATAGACATAGTATATAAAAATAATATAGAAAATATTATAAACAAAGCTTGTAACAATGATTTTGTAAGTTATTTTGAATGTTAAATTCAATTAATTTAATATCATCAATCTATTAAATAGATTTTTATTAATATTAAAATGACAGAGCGGCGGAGTGGAAGTGAAATTGATAAAGTAAGAAAAATTAGATATCGTTATAATACTAGACTAAGCCAACGTGATTAGGTTACGCTCTAATTGAAGTATGATTAGATTTGTTCTAATTCAAACAACTCAATGAGATTTTTAATAACACATAGAGAAAGAGTAGATGACACTCCAACCCAAACAATTCTACAAAAAATATTTTGAAAGATAATCCCAAAGAGAATTATAAAAAAAGATATTTTATTGAATGATTGAAGTTATGAAAACAATAACAAGATATCTCTATTTATAATAGAGTAAACATACTTCCCTAATTTAACTTGAAAAAAAAAATCAAATTATAATTATAAAGAATTAAAAGACTAAGAAACATTCCTTAATTGACTATAAGTAAAATAGAAATTTGACTCTAATTAAAATAAAAAGTTCTAAAATAACGTCCTACATTATTCTTCTCCTTTTAAAAGAAACTCGTCCTTGAGATTATCTGGAGGATAGAACTTATAGTGGAGCATCAATGCATCTTGAAGCTTGAACTTGTGGCCTTGCTTATCAATCATTCTTGAAACTCGAAATTTTTCATGCTTCATTTTCTTCTTAATCTTGATAGTCACTCTACGAAAAGGTAAAGTCTTGGAGGAGCAAACAACTTACAAGCCTCGCAAGTTTTTTGTCAAATATCTCTCAATGTTACCAATTAACTTTATCTTCGTAACGAAATCTTTTTCAAAAATAATCTTCTTGTTTTCAACATAAATAAACATAATCATGTCAATTATGGTAAGGGCCTCGTGAACTTGATTTTGCTATATAAACTAGATTATACTATTAGGCTCAATGTGCAAATCAAGAGTCGATTGTACCTCTTCTTTAAAAATCTTAGATAGATAAAAAATCTCATCGTCTTCTACTTTCATTGGTGTAAAAAGAGATGGCTCGACATCATCACAATGAACAAAATAGTCTTCCATCAGTTGTCTTATATCAAATCATTCTTTGATTTCTTCTTGCCCTTGTCGAATTTGTGATTCCTGTATTTAAAGCATCACTTGTCAACTTAAATGATGCATCAGAAACAACAACTTTTGATGAGATAGTTTAAAGAAAATCGTCCATCATGCATATCTATTAAAAAATATCATCTGAGTTACTATCAAAATCTAGGATATCTTCAAACTCAATAAGATAATATGAACCTTGATATTCTATTTGCATCATTTTTTTCCCTCAAATTAAAATACAACTAATAGAAAAACTTTTAAAAACTTGACTTTCAAGGCTTGCGGTGGCCGACATTTGGTAGCTGTGATTTGGTTTGAGGTTGGTTGGGTCTGAAAGAGTTGGTGGTGAGAAACACGATGGTCACCATGGTTTGACCGGATTCGCAGCGATTTGGCCAGAAAACCAACTTAAATTAGCAGCAGTTTATAGTGGTTCGTAGTAGCTTTGGCCGGCGTTTAGTGACAAGGATGGTCGGGTATTGGGTGGTAAAGGATGAGAATTCTTATAGTGGTGGTGGAAAACGGTAAAGGCAGCAAACAACAACGGATACAGTGGTACTAGGATATAGTTTTGTTATTTCGTGGAGGCTTTTCAGGCGGTGGTGATGGCTAGAGTTTGGTTGATGGTGGCTAAGGAGTTTGGTGATAGTACCAATTGGTGGTGAATGTGGCCAGTTTTGTGCAGGCAGTGGTGGTGGGCGGCAGTGACTAATGTTTGTTAATTTTAGGATTTTTGATTGTTTTGATTTTTTTTTTTTGATGGATTTGATAGGGATGGATGTAGGTACTTAGGAAAGCTGTGTGATTGACACAGAACTGTTCTGATACCAACTAATAGAGTGGTGTAGCAGAAACAAAATTGATAGGGTAGGAAAAATTAGATATCATTCTAGTACTAAAACAAGCTAATGTGATTGGGTTAGGCTCTAATCAAAGCATAATTAAACTAATTCTAATGCAAACGATTGAAAGAAATTTTAAATAACGTATAAAGTAAAATTAGATGACGCTCTAACTCAAACGACTTTATAAAAGAGAATTTGATATATAATCCTATAGAAAATTATGAAAGAGTATTTTATTGGATGATTGAAGTTATAAAAACAATAACATGACCTTTCCATTTATAATAGAATAAAACTACTTTTCTAAGTTAACTTAAAAAGAAAAAACTAAATCATAATTATAACAAAAATAAAAGATTAAGACACATTCCTTAATTGACTCTAACTAAAATAGAAAATTGACATGAATTAAACTAAAAAGTTCTAAAATAATATATTAATAATGCTAAAATAATTTTCATAAATTTTATGTTATACTAGTTATATATATGTTTTTATTATAGAATATTATTTAAAATCAATTTTTTGGTTTAATAATCGGCATAATTGTTAAAAGGGGAAAAAAAATCTTTTTTACCCCTAAGATTTGGTACAATAGCCCATTTTATCGTCATTTTTTAAACAATAGCTCGTTTTATCTCTATTTTAAAAATAATATCCTAAAATATTATTGCATGAATTTACAGTTAATTTATCCTAAAATTCATTGAGGGCAAAATGGGGTTTTTAGTTAAATAAATGCAAACCATTTTAAAATAAAAAATCTCAAAATATTAAATAACATATGATTTTATACATAAATTAAAAATTTAAGGATAATTTAATGAAACAAAAATAACACTAAAGAATATGCATTATATATATACACATATGTGAGTTCATTACACTTTTTTAATGAAGTCAACTAAATTTTTGAATATATAATAATAATAATAATAATAATAATAGTAATAGTAATAATAATAATAATTTTTCAATTAGGAATCATTGTCCATACTTCATATTAAGATCAAAGATAAGCTACAAGATAAAAAATAAATAAAAAATAAAAAACAACTATAGTCTAATATAGTATATTTTATTCTATAATATTTTTAAATATTTATTTTTGTGTCTTTAGTGTGTAATTTTTAAATAAATGAAGAAATTTGTGTTTATTTTTGGTAGAATAACAGAATCAATTGATTATTATTTTTAATTATCTTGGCCATATTAAAGTTAAGGACAAAGTAAAAAAAAAAAATCACTATAGTGCCGTTGAAATCAATGTTTTTCTTTATAATTTGTCTTAAATATATATTTTACATATTATTTACTGTTACTATTATTTAGTCATTAAATTATCTTTAAATTTTAAATTTATATAAAAAGACATATTCTTTAATTATGTTTGAAAGTTTTATTTTAAAATAATTTATATATCCTTATTTAAAATATTATTTTGCCCTCCATGAATTATATTGTATACTTACGATAAATTACCGAAAGAGTGTTTTGAGTTATTGTTTAAAAATTATGAATGAAATAAATTATATTAGTATTTATAAAACCAATAGATATATATAAATAACTATTCAAACAAATCTTAAGGTATGAATGATATTTTTCTAGTAATGAAAAAAAAAAACAGAGGTTAATTTTGAATTATTCTATCGTGAATTGACTATCTTCAAATCATTTTCTTATTTTTTAAAACATCAATTTACTTTTTATTTTTGTTAAGAAGATAAAGAAATATCATCAACACACCCCCATTTTTTCTCTTTATCTTTTAAACAAAAATAAGAGTAACTTGAGATTTTTAAAAATAAGAAAATGATTTTAAAATAGTCAATTTACGTATCATGAAATTTGCCCAAAAAATATATCTATGAACAAAAATCATTACTATTTTGCTTATGGCCAACAACTGAAATAAAGCTTCCCAAAGCGATTAACAAAAATGCTAAAACATACTTCACCTACTAAATGCGCTATCACTCTATGAACACATAGCACATCAAATGCGCTATCACTCTATGCATACTTAGCAAATCAATTTCGATTATGGAGATAATCTGCATGCCATTTACAAAAGCCATCCTCCAGAGCCTCTCTCATCCATGGATGTCGAGTGTCTCAACAACTTTCAATAGCTACAGGTATAGTAAGCCAACTTCTTATTCGAATGCTTTGTTCCGGCCACAACTCAAGCTCTTCCTTGACAAACAAAGCAAACATTGCAGCTTTACATAAACCCTCTGGGGGCTAAATTCATCTTGGTGTGTTTTGAAGTGATAATATCCCAGAAAATCCTGAAACAAGCAAGAGTTGCCCTCTATATCAGAAGACAGAAGCAACCGCAGAGAAATACCACAGTCCTCATGCCAAACAAAAATCGCTAAAAATGATTGAATGCAATGCTTAATACATGTTAAGAGTGATGTCAGGTGTTAAAATTAGATTATTTTTTGCAAATTAAGGCTCCATTTGGTACTGCTGTTGGGTAGCTGTGGCTTCTATACATTGTTTGTTTGACACATGTAACTATAGTTTGAAAGCAAGGGTGATTATAATTTATCTCACATCTGTTTGAGAATCAATATCAACTTGAAGCAGTAACCTGATGCAGATGCTGGCACAACAGAAATATGCAATCTTAATAATATAAACACCGAGAATTTGACTGAAGAAACTAACACACTTGGAATTGACAAGCTATCTTAAATTGTGGAGAAATTTTGACATAAGACTGTTTACCTTGAAAATGAAAATAATGAACATGAAACAAGGAAAACGTTATAAAGACAACAGTGTGAAGCGTCCCATAATATAATGTGCTTTCTTGCGGAACCTAAAAAAAAAAAATGGATAACACAATAAAAAGAAACTTAAATTGGTGAAAGAATAAGGTTAGCTTTTTAATAGATCTTAAATCTTATAAAACAGAAAGAGGTTGAAGGGACACTTGAATGTTCTAAATTCAATGTCTAAACCAGAAAAATCCTAACTGGGAAATTCCCAGTATACAAGGTCCTGAACCATTGAAAAATGAAACTGCATAGAGCAGCCAGTCTTAACCATCACACTTAGTAAGAAATTTCCCTAATCACCTTCATGGATAAAAGGAAAATGATAATTCCTATAAAACCTACATCATCTCGTAGATTACCCATATTTCCAATATCATAATAGATTGATCTATAATCAGCATGACTCTTTGTAGCTAAATATCACGAAACTAGGAACTACTGATATATCCTATCAGAATCAGCCATCTATCTTGGCATCATTCCATTGTTAAATGTTAAATAACACAAGGGATCCCAACCTTTGAGTCCCATTATGACTCTCTATAGCTAAATATCACGAAACTAGAAGCTACTGATATGTCCCATCAGAATCAGCCATCTCTCCTGACATCATTCCATTGTTAAATGTTCAATAACACAAGGATCCCAACCTTTCAGTCCTATTGCTACATCACCTGTTTGTTGGACGATGAACGTAAAATTACTTATTACTCAATTCTACCATTTAATAAATAAATGTCACATCAGTTATGACTCAAATTAAGACCCAAATATTGACAATCCCTAGCATTACTCTAAATGTTATTCCTCAATTATGGTATTCTAGCACCTAATACAAAACCAACCAAGCAAAAGACTAAGTCTGTTTATCAGGTTGACTGAAAGCATCTCCTCAGTGTTCTAAATATCTCATTTTACATGTAATCATCTTTATCAAATATTCCTATTATAACTCTATTATATAAATCTTGTTCGATGCATTTTAATATGGTTTTAATCAGAGGAAGTAACACATATTTTTGGAATTTTCTTTCCCTTCCCATAGGAATTTTATAAAGTTCACAATTTCACATCTATGTGCTACTTACAGCTTTCGGCACAAAGCTTCACCTTATATAATAAATATTGGAAAAAATGAAAAATCATTAGACTGAAGATGTAACTGCATGAATCACAAAATAAAATATCCACAATAGCATGTATATTAATAAAAATCTCATGGAATGTACAAGATAATATTTGAAGCTGTACTAATAAAAACGTAACACATAAACAATTGGTACCCCAAAACTTGTAATAATGCATCAATTGGATGTAAAATTCATCGTTAGACCCCTCGACCTCCAGCTTCTTCAATAGCTTAACGCACTGCAGCCTCCTCAACTGTTTCATTATTCTCCCAGCCTCCCCTAAAGAGGATAACAATTAATTTATGAATTTTAAATTGCCTCCTATTGTTTCATCTCTTTTCCAAACAATAAAAACTTCCGTACAAAATTGTTTCTATTATTTCCAATAAAATGTTAAATTCAGAATAATGCCAGGAATACTCCCAAAAGGATGCCTTCACATTCGTGAATCACCAGAACTGCCAAAGATATTTAAAGTTAAAAAAATGCTATAAAAGCTTTAAATATTTAGATGAAATCTTAAAGCAAGTAGCAGATTCAACAACATTAGAAATGTCACATAATTCAAGATTCGTATGTAGATATTGCAGGGGTTAGCAAATTGAGCATGACTGCATTCTCAAACAAGTATAACACTATAAAGCAGTAAACAACATGAGTGCTCTTTAGCAAACTAAAACTCTAGTAAGAAAAATGTTGATTCAGTTGACCACCCTGGAAAGAAATCTCATAGCAAATCCCGTCTCTATTTCTTTGCTGCTTCTGGCATAAACTTAAATATTTGATTTGAAAAGAACAAACAAATATTTTGGGAGGCCTTATATGAGGAAATCAATTCTTTAAGGTATAGAGTATGTTTTTGGCATCTTGGATTTGGTTACCAGGTAATGGAGAATTAGATGTTGTTTAGTGCTGAAGTTTGATAATGATGCATTTTTGTATAGGATTAGACTATAGAAATTGCATCTAATAGATGTTTGTTAAATTTTGAGTCTGCTACCAAAAGAAAGTACATCTAAAATAACTTGTCATATTTTTCAGCACAATTGATTATATATTGAAGTAAAACAGAGAGAAGGAAAAACTCGGTTTTTTTTTTTTCTTTATACTTCTTATTGATAATATGAATTACATAAGCTTTTATAGAAAAGAGCACAAGGCTTGATTCCAAGAATTCGAGAGTAGAAACATTAACAAAAATTAAAGCGGAAATATCCTAAAATAAAGAGGAAATATTCTAAAATTCTAATTTTAATTCTAATTTCCTGATTCTATGGGATCAGATTTTTTTAATTCAAATTCTAATTTTCTGATTCTATGGGATCAGATTTCCTAACTCCTAAACTCCCCCTCAAGTTGGTGTATAGATATCAATCACGTCCAACTTGCATATCAAGTGTTCAAAATTAGGTCTAGCAAACCCCTTAGTCAAGATGTCAGCTGTTTGTTGACTAGAAGACACAAATGGCAAGCAAATAGTCTCAACTTCAAGTTTTTCTTTAATGAAGTGTCGATCAATCTCAATGTGCTTCGTCCTGTCATGCTGGATAGGATTGTGAGCAATACTTATTGCAGCCTTATTGTCGCAGTACAACTTCAAAGGAAGTTCCACAGTTTTTTTGAGTTCTTCAAGGATTCTATATATCCACAATATCTCACAGATCCCTTGAGCCATTGCTCTAAACTCAGCCTCTGCGTTACTTTTGGCAACAACACTTTGCTTCTTACTTAGCCAAGTAACTAAGTTTCCCCACACAAAGGTGCAATACCCAGAAGTAGATCTCCTGTTAGTTATAGAACCTGCCCAATCTGCATCAGTAAATACTTCAACATAAATTTGATTAGTTTTTTTTTAAAAAACTTTTCCAAGAGTAGACTTCAAATATCACAAAATTCGATAGACCACCTCAAGGAGTTCTTTATAAGGTGCGTGCATGAATTGACTAACAACACTTACTGAGAAAGCAATATCCGGTCGAGTATGAGATAAATAAATTAGTTTCCCAACTAATCTCTGGTATTTACTAGTTTCAATAGGAACACTTCCCTCTTTCCAAAGCTTCACATTGAGATCTATGGGAGTTTCAGCCGGTCTGCAACCACTCATCCATGTTTCCTTCAAAAGATCAAGAATATATTTTCTATGACAAATTACAATTCCTTTTCTTGAACGAGCAACTTCCATGCCAAGGAATATCTTAGCGCTCCCAAATCCTTGATCTCGAATTCTAATGCAAGGCTCTTTTTTAGTCTATTTATCTCAATCATATAATCACCTATGAGAATAATATCGTCTACATAAATTACTAGTACAGCAACCTTTCCTTTAGAAGAAAACTTGAAAAATAAGGTATGGTCAGCTTGTCTTTGGGAATATCCTTGTTTTCTGACAGATTATGTGAACTTCTCAAACCAAGCTCTTGGAGACTGTCTCACAAGGATTTTTTTAGTTTGCACATTTTTAAGCTAAATTTCTCCTCAAAACCTGGTGGACTATCCATGTACACCTCTTCCTCCAAGTCACCTTTGAGAAATGCATTCTTCACATCTAGTTGTTGAAAGGGCCAATCCAAATTAGTAGCAATAGATAAAAGTACTCTTACAGTATTCAACTTTGCTACACGAGCAAATGTCTCCGAGTAATCAATGCCATATGTTTGGGTGAATCCCTTAGCCACCAACCTAGCCAAATATATCTTTCTACTGAACCATCAGAATTATACTTAACAGTGAAAACCCATTTACAGCCCACAATATTCTTCTCTGCTGGCAATGACTCAACACTCTAAGTATGGTTCTCTTCAAGAGCTCTCATCTCTTCAAGCATTGCTTCCTTCCACTTTGGAACTTTTAGAGCCTCCTGTACACTATTAGGAATGTCAAAATCAGAAGACTCAGACTGACTATTAGGAAAAGAAAGGGAATCACATGTACTATACTCAGATTATTGTCCTTGGTTCAGAATCATGACTGTGCTGTAGAATCAATTCGTCTTTTTTCTTATGATCCTTCTTCAAGTCAATAACCCCTTTCCAAGTTTTGTCACCTTCTTTGAATCTATTACCAATTGCTTTAGCAAAATTATCATGTTGTGGTATTATAGTAGGCTGTCCCTTATTTTTGGTTCCAAAACTTGTTTTTCAAAATTTTGATTTTCAGATTGCTTTCCAAATGTAGGCCTATATTCAAGAGAAATATCACCTATTGTGAGAAGAGTTTCAAAAAATGAATCTTTGTCATTTATTGTAGGTGTAGAGGTACTAGGTTCAGAATCTTGTGAGAGAAATAAATTGCCAAATTTATTAACAAATGAATCTTCCTTAAAATTCTCCCCCTGAAGATGAATATTCTGAAAAAATGGTTGTTTTTCAAAAAATGTGACATCCATTGTGATAAAAAAATTTTTGATATCTGATCAAAACATTTATAGCCTTTTTGAGTTGGGGAGTAACCAATGAAGACATATTTAACAGCTCTAGGCTCAAGTTTTCCAAGTTTTCTATGTTCATGAACAAAAGACGTACAACCAAATATTTTTAAAGTTAAATCAGCAGAAAGTCTAATAGTTGGAAAGCAATTTTTAAAAACTTGGAAAGGAGTTTGAAATTTCAAAACTTTGGAGGGCATTCTATTTATTAAGTATACTGCAGTTAAGACAGCCTCTCCCCACAAATACTTAGGAACTTTAGTTGCAAAAAGTAATGCATGAGCCACCTCTAACAGATGTTTATTTTTTCTTTCAGCAACACCATTCTGTTGAGGTGTATTAATGCAAGAACTGTGATGAATTATTCATTTTTCAAGGAAAAAGTTTGCTAAGATCATGTTAAAATATTCTTTCCCATTATCACTTCTAAAAACTTGCATGTTAGTCTGAAACTGAGTCTAAAACATATTGTAAAAATTTATAAAAACTTGTTCAGTCTTTGATTTGTCTTTCAATAAATACACCCAACAAAGTCGAGTATGATCATCTATAAATGTAATGAACCATCTCTTGTTAGAAGGTGTACTAATCTTATTAGTACCCCAAACATCACTGTGAATAACAGTAAAAGGTTTTGATTGTTTGTATGGTTGTGAAGAAAAATATATACGGTGGTGTTTTGCAAATTCAAAAACTTCACAATGAAATAAAGATGAGTCTTTATTGCCAAACAACCTAGAAAACATAAGTTTTAAATATCTAAAACTTGGGTGGCCTAATCTTAAATGCCATAACATAATATTATTATTATGAGAAATAGAAATAGATTCAAAGCAGGAACTTATTTGTTAAGATTGTTGCCTTAATTTAGATCCATTACCAAAGAAATAGAGTCATTCATGTTGTTTAGCACTGCCAATCATCCTCCTTGAGGTTAAATCCTGGAACACACAATGAGTTGGAAAAAAATTAGTTTTACAATTTTGATCACAGGCTAGCTTACTGACAAACAAAAGATTACAAGAAAGTCTGGGAATATGAAGAACATCGTGAAGAGTGAGTGATGGAGACACTACAACAGAACCTTTTCCTGCAATGGCTGAAAGAGAGCCATATGTAATCTTAATTTTTTGGTTACCTGCATAAGGACTATATAAAGAAAAAAGATTTGACAACCCTGTCATATGATCGGTTGCCCCTGAATCGATGATCCATGTATGATTAGAGTTGACACCAATGAGAGCAGCTTTTAGGTAATTACTTTTTTGAGCTAATGAGCAAGAGAAAATTTTTTGAGACTCAAGAAGCTTATATAGTTGGTCTATCTACTCCTTGGTAAAAGGAAACAAACTTGAAGAAGATTGCTGCTCTTGATCTGAGACACTAGCCTGAAGTGCACGCCCCACGCCACTAGACTTCTTCTTCTAGTTTTGAGGCTTGCCATGAATTTTCCAGCATGTTTCCCGAGTACGCCACGGACGTTTGCAGTGGTTGTACCATGGCCTTTCAGACTTCTTACCATGCTTCTTCATTTCCTCCTTAAAACCCTGAGTTACAAGAGTAGAACTTTCTACTTTTGAATTAGTAATAATAGAAATAGATTTGTTATTAAGTATTACTTTTTGTCGTGCTTCTTCTCTCCTAACATCTGAAAAGGTCTCACGAATTGTTGGTAAAGGAGTTTTCCCTAAAACTCGGCCCCTCACCTTATCTAACTCCTTGTTAAATCCTGCCAAGAACATGAATACACGATCATTCTCTTGTTGTTTCATAAACTGGACACTATCATTCATGCATTCCCAAATATTATTATAACAAAGATCTAACTCTTGCCACAAGGTCACCAATTCATTGTAGTATGAGGTTACATCTCGGTCACCCTATTTCATGTGCCAAAGTTTAGATTTTAGCTCAAAAATCTGCGAATAATTCTCCGGATCAGAATATGTGTCCCTAACTGCTTCCCAAACATCTTTAGTTGTCGGCAGGTATATAAAGGGCTTGCCAATTGTGGGTTCCATTGAATTCACCAGCCATGCAATAATCAAAGAATTTTCTGATTTCCAGGTCTTGAGAGCAGGATCTCCATCCGCAAGTTTTGTCACTTCACTTGTCAGATATCCAAGCTTTCCTTTGCCTCCCAAGATCAACCGAACGGTTTGTGACCATTCTGTGTAATTTTTTCCATTTATATGGTGGATATTCAATGAGAGAGAATTAATGGGTCCCTCTAAACTATTGAATGAGATAGAGGAGTTCAGATTCGAACTCACTGAGCTTTTAAAGCAATCTTCCATGAATTTTGGGTCTTATAGATAATCCCTAGATTAGAACCTAGGGCTCAGATACCATGAAGTAAAACAGAGAGAAGGAAAAACTCTCCTTTTTTTTTTATACTTCTTATTGATAATATGAATTACATAAGCTTTTATAGAAAAGAGCACAAGGCTTGATTCCTAGAATTCAGGAGCAGAAATAGTAACAAAAATTAAAGAGGAAATATCCTAAAATTCTAATTCTAATTTCCTGATTCTATGGGATCAGATTTCTTTAATTCAAATTCTAATTTTCTGATTCTATGGGATCAGATTTCCTAACTCCTACATATATCAAATTTAAGAGTCAATCAAAATAAAAGTGAACTAGAGAAATTCTCATCGTACCTCTAGAAACAAAAATATTGGTCCACTAGTTGAGTTAATCATAAGCACCTCAACAATCTTCTCAGAATCAGCATTACTACTCCATCAAAATCTCTATACCTAAAAAGGATACATTCATACATCTACCAAAGAATTTCAAGAATTAAAAACTTAATACCAAGAAAATCTATTTGTGATAGTAATCTTCTACATGTTCATGCATTAAATAAGACAAAATCCACTAGTGATGAATTATATTTATTTACTAATGGTAGCTTTAGTAAAATGAAAATGTAATTTTTTTTACTTTAAAAGGTTTGGATGGCAGTAATAAATCCCACCCACTAAACATCAAACATTGCCTTATATTCTTACTCAAAACTTAGGTGATTATGGGTACTAAGCGTATTCACAGCCAACCGAACTAAGCCATAGGGCAAAATATTTGGACCATTGAGGATTTGTGCATGTCACTGCTCTTCTCCTACGTTATTGAATAGCGGCAGTTCTTTTTTCTTCATACCACCTTCTAAGCTTTAGATGGCAAGACATTACATCATTACAAGCTCACCACTCAAGATTATAGTTCCTTTCCAAATCCACTGCTCATCATCATCATTCCCAATTCCCATAACTATATCATTGAAACCCACTTCTTAAACAATTGCATAAGAAATAATAATGAGAAAATATCATACGAAACATCCGTTAATTTATACATGATCCCACAAAAGATTCTATGAAAATTATCAATGTTACACGATAATTAGCAAAATAAATGACTTTCTATTAAATAAACCAATAGCAAGTACAATATTAACAAATTAAAAATACCCATATGCCATATGCAAACAATGGGTTAAGCGATAGAAAAAAAAATAGTGACATAAAGACCTACGTACCCAGTTATAAGACGACAACTGTTTCCGTGCCGTTGCTGATGCCGACCTGTATATGCCACCAAATTAGACATACTATAGTGAAAGAATGCTTATATATATTCATAATATATATTATATAATTATAGTAAGAGTTAATTTGTGAGTTATCAAAGAATGATGACGATGATCATTGGTGCATTTTTTTCAAATATGAGAATGCTCATGGTGGCACTTGATTGTGATGAATACAGCAGCGGTGTGGCAATTGAGTTGGACAGTAAGGATTAATGTCATCTAATCAAATGGTTATGGTTGATTTTTATTTCGTGAATGAAAATTGTAATTCTAATTTTCATTGATTCATTCTCCAATATAAAAATGACACTAAAGAAAGCACATGGAATGCAGATCCGCGAGTAAGAGTGGCAAAAATATTTGTCTAGTCCAGAATCTGAATTTTATAAAAAAAAATATTATATTTTAAATAACTATATTTTTTATATATTTATTCAATATATTTAAAAAATTTTAATATTTAAAATTTATATTTCATGTTTAATTTTATTGAAATAAATAAAATATATTCATAAATATAAAAGTTTTAATTATATATATATATATATATATATATATATATATATATATATATATATATATATATATATATATATATATATATATAATTCAAGCTTAAAATGCCTAAAAAAACCTGGACCAAGTACTAAAATACTCGAATTTTTAAAAGTTCAGGCTGGGTCCGGGTATCCCAGACCTAACCCAAACTTTTGCCAATCTTATCCGAGAGTGGGGCTAGTCAAGATCGTATTAACTTTTTAACCCATTTATTTATTTCCCTAACCTTATTTTTTAGATAACACTATTTATTTTTGAAAAACTCCATTTATTTTGGTGTGGATGGCAGGCAGGCCTATATTTCTTGGTTTTAATAGCACTCCTTACGAGCAATGTTTCTATCTACGATTATATAAAAATAATCAAGTTATTAATGACTGGAAGAAAGCAAGAAATAACCCCTCACATGTGAAATTATAGAGGATACCCTTTACGATCAAACAATTCCGCTGAATTGAGTATGATTGCATGTGTGATAGCATCTATTATACTAGAACATCAATGAGCCCAATTATTGCAATTACTTAGGATACCCTTTTTTAGCATCTAGTTAATTTCTAGAATCAATTTCTTAGTTCAAGATCCCTCTTACTAACTGGAATAAAGAATTAGTAGATCTGTTTTGAATAAAACGAGCATGGGCTAAGGGTATGAAATTATAATCATAATCTAATAATCAAGTCGATTCCATGATTATAAGTTCATTCTATACTAGACTAGATTGGATACACTCTCATTCGAGCATATCTAAATAAATACTATGTTGACATATAAATTCCTGTGTTATTACATACCATTTAGGATTAAAAATAGGCATAATTAGAACTATTTATATATATATATATATATATATATATATATATATATATATCTTCTTATTTGTTTCTGACCTTATTCACCTCTTTAGGCTACTATTGAATCGATAAATACGTTCGATTGTCCATCTTTTTTATATAATATTAATATATATAAGGCATCCTTCAGATAATTCAAATCGAAGTAATTGGATGTCCGATTGGGGCCTATATGACACTATCGATCACTAGAAATGCTCCACTCCACTCTTGTTATATATTCCATACATCACACTAGATAGATATTATCTTCATGGAATACGATAAACTTTCAAGATGCCTTGGCAGTAAAATAGTAGACACGTGAGACTTAAAATCCCGTGCTCAAGAGTGTGGAGGTTCGAGTCCTCTTCAATCTGAGATCTTAGAATTGGAATAAGTTTAACAACAAATCATGAAATCTTGGTGATCTTCTCTATCTAATGAATGCGAAGTTCGTTTTGAAATTGTATGCCTGCACCCACCCCCCGAGTATTCGCTTCAACAAGAATCACACAATGGTATATTTATATAATATAAACCTCTGGTAAAATGACCGCCTGGAACCTGACAGATAAAGTACATTACATAGTCTATTTTAAGGATTAACGACTTACTCGTTTAGTGATCTTGACACTAGACATTCCTAAAATTAACAATATTGGGTCGATGAATTCAATAATAGACGCCTTTTGGCATTTCAGCCTTCCTTCTTCTTTCAAGATCTAGCCGAAAGAGAATATAATACTTCTTCTTCTTAGTCATGAATAACTGAATAGGGTGAACCACCATGTGGATATCTTTCCTTTGGAACAAAAGAAACCAAAATAAAAAGAAACGAAGTTCCAATAAAGGGAACTTATGTGCCATATTCTTCTTCAATATGGGTGGTTTTGCTCATGTCTCAAATGAATTCAAGGATATATTCGAAGAAATTTTGAGTGGCAGTCATAACGGTTTATGGATTCCAAACGGCTATAAAGGTTGAACCTAATAAGATAGCAATTACAACCCAAGAAGTTATAAATACTTGGGCATGGACTTGGAATGGAACATTGTCAATTTCCTACCTGCTATATTTAATATATACTATTTATCTCCCTGTTATTTTTTTAATAGTCAATAACTCCTCTGACAATATAAGTTTACAATGTTACCCTTATTTTTAAATACACTTTTATTCATATTTACTATAAATTAAATAAGCCACATAAATAAAAATTAAAAAACAAAATTATTATTAAAATAAGAAATATATATTTTATTGTAAACAAAAAAATTAATTTTTTATTTTTTAAACATTTTCTTATAATAAATATTTTAAAATTAAAAGTAAAAAGCACAAGAAAATTTTTATTATTGATTTTATAATAATTTTTTATTTGTCATTCAAGTTTCTTATAATAATTTTTATATTTTTATCATTTTATGATAATTTTCTTAAAATATTTTATTATTAATTTTTCATCAAAACATATATTTTTTGTTTTTAATCTTAATTTTTTATTTTATTTTTTATTTGTGTGATTTATGTAATTTATAATACTTGAATTATATATTTTGAATATTTGTTAATTGCATAATATCCACCAAGTTTGTCTCTTTTCTTTTGTGCAATTCAAGAATAGTACCCAATCCATAAATCTATGGAGTTACCAAAATAATTTATTTATCTTATTATTAATCAACGATTTCATATATAGCTAGAGCGACCCTCACAAATTGCGCATACTAATTTGTTAAGAATTAATCAGATTGAGGCTATAACGTCATCATTTGTTAGAATCAAAATATCTTCGAGATCGAGGTCACAATTTGTATCAATTAAACAAATTGTTGGAATTTCCAAAGTGATACATTATTGAATAGTCGTATATTCTTTTTGCTGATCAACGACTATTACAATATTAGGTATCCTCATGATATATTGAATCAAACCTAGATATGTTTGCAGACGCGATAATTGTCTCTTTAAAATAATGGCATCCCTTTTGGGAAGGTTGTTAAGTCTCCCCCCTTTTTTGTTCCATTCTCAAATCCCTCAACTTGTGAAACCGTGTTTCTGTAGTAGACTAACTGGTTAACATACCGGCAAGCCATTTGTTTATTAACATAATGACACCGATCCCTTATTGCAGCTCGCTCGACTAAATCAGATACTTTATTTTTAGTACCAACAATTAAGAATTGTTTTCCCCTACTTATTGCACCAAAAACTAAATCACAAGCTTCTGATAAAAATCGAGCAGTTCGAGTCAGATTTGTAATATGAATATCCTTACTATCGCAAACAGATTTGTAATATGAATACCTTTATAAAAACCGATCTCTTTATGTTTTGTAATATAAATTCCCATTTTGTCTTTCTAAAAGAATGTTGTTACGCTGCCTTGAACAGTAGACTAATCTTTGGAATTTGGTCTCGATTGGTATTATCCCCCTCAGAATAATGTTTTCTTGTAGGCCTTTCTACTAATCGATACGACCTCAGGATACACTTTTGCTAAAACTCTAAAAACTGGCTTTGGATATAAAACTTTGAGTAATCAGAGACGCTCTCGTTATTCGCAATAAGATAGCTCGATAACAGATCACTTCTTCTAAAGCACGCTCCATTCATTCCG
Source organism: Murraya koenigii (assembly GCA_025617385.1). Lineage (NCBI taxonomy): Eukaryota > Viridiplantae > Streptophyta > Magnoliopsida > Sapindales > Rutaceae > Murraya > Murraya koenigii. Next base: position 17,016,775 of record CM046812.1, read on the forward strand.
CTTGTAACAATGCAATTAGTTCGCTGGGTAAAAAAAAAAAAGATATTCCATCTTTAGAAACTAAAACTTTTGATTTTATTTGACGTACAATAATTTCTAAATGCTTATTATAGATCTGCACCCCCTGTGATCGATAAACCTTTTGGATCTCATTAACCAAAGAGATACGATTTTGCACTATAGTTAGCTCAACACCAATTAAGAATCCCAGGAATTCTTGTTATAATAGCATTTCAACCCTCGACTCTCATTTCTAAGTTCATCGATATTGAATCAAGCAAATGCACTTTTAACACCTGTTCTACTTTTGGAAACTATGTTATATCACCATATCTCGAGTTTTCATATATAAGTGTAACTAATGTGTCCCTTTCGTAAAGGATTGCTCTATAATGCCCATGAACAGTTGCTCCAGGAGTTCCTAAACAAGGCTTAGCTAATCGTATTACTACAGAGTTAGCTCAAACAATTAAAACTTTTACTAGATTTTAGGTGTGGTCCCCTTTCTATTATACGTACATTTCACAAAGAAACTGCCAAAGACTAATTATCGAGGACATTTTCTCATAATAATTAAGCTAGAAAAAATACTAATTCAAATTAAATGGATCCAAAAGGATCTTACTGTCTGTATCAGGTTTATAAATTTCCCTATTTTCGTCCATTAAATAATATTTAAATACTTGAAAAGGCTATTTTAAATTGTTAAGTTTCAAATATTTAGTTACCGAGATATGATTATGAGTCTCAATGAAGTCCTAATTGGAGTTAGCAAATCTTTTTGAATTAGAATTGATTTTTTTATCACATTGTGATATTTTATATCATTCAATGGAGCTATTCAAAAATAATTAGATGATGACAAAATTATCAAAGATTGGAATTCTTTATTTTTATTCAACAACGTATGAATAGTTATTTGATTTTGTCTAAGTAATTGTTCAACTCATACCTTGCCAAAAACTAAATAAAACGGATTGCTATTGGTGCGACCTGAACCATTGTTAGAAATTAATCTTGAACCTGATGGATGATCCCTTTTTCTGAGATACGAAATATTGGATTTTACTAAGTTGATTCTTAGGAAATCTCAGATTGGACCATTTGTATGTACTTTAACAAAGGAATCACAAACCTCTTCGATGGAAGAACTTTTGTTTTCTTGGTCCTAATTCAACATTAAACATGTCCAAACTATTGAATATTTGTATCAGAAATTTTCCTAGCCACTTTGCCCTTCCCATAACGAATATAATTGACAATTCAAAATTGAGTATTATCCTTTTTCTATATCAGATACTAGGAGAAGATTGTTGCTAAATTTATGTCGTTATTTTAGTCGAACCAAAACAAAGGACTTTTTCTTGTTAAGTGTGATCCGTTGAATATAGATCTACTTTTTCATTTTTTTTTATTATTTAATGGCTTCTTTAAGTTTTTTTTTTCATTTTCTGGTGGTATCAGGATGCCACTTTATTGGGATATCTTATCTATCTCTTTGGAAAAATGGACATCTCACGAAAATATTTTTAGTTCAACCCCCTTTTTTATTCTCCATTCGGACCAAACTTCCCCCCTTGCTTTGTATATTTAAAGCGATTTTTGTGTATACTCTAATGATACTGTATACTCAATGATACTATTATTCCATACCATTAGGTAAGAAGATTTGGGAAAAATATGCACTCCCTTCATAATGAAAAAAGGCAATCTATTTTCATTTGGTATTTTAGCTAATTTTTTTTTAAGTTGTCGATGCTCAATCAAGTCCTCTTTATTAACAATTGAATGTGCCCCCAGAGTCCCCCATTTAGTAATTTCAGAACTTTTTCTTTTGTATAAAGAATCATCAAAATAAGCAAGAATACTATTTCTATGAGAAATACCCCTTATGGATATTTCAATCAAAAGACCTGAATGAGGCATTAGCTCTTTCTTTTGTTCTTGAATCAAGTGGAATGGAATAAGAAATCCATTTCTTTTCCATTTTGCCAATAAATCCGAATTCGTGTGGAGAATTGCAGGATCGATGAGATTACAATGACTAGTATTTATGATTCTATTAAATCCTGAATAATCAGACATCTCAAGTATTCTACCTTTGTTTTAGCAGAAAAATCAGAACTAAAAAATTCGTCTCATTTGATAATTATTCACTGAGAGCGAGAGGCTAGAAATCTCTCTTTGTTTGACAGAAAGAGAATGAATATTCATTTGATCTTGATCCTTGTGGATTGAAAAGAAACTACACTAAATTTACGTGAACCCTCCGACAATATCTATAAATGGCTTATTTTTGGCAAGAGGTGGACATTACTATATGTAAATTCGAGTGCATGGTACACATCAGTACTCCAGTTCATTTCTCACTCTAAATCAGAATATGTTTTCTAACTCTCTTTTTAAAATTCAAAAGTGTATGCTCCTGCCCAAATTTCAGCAATCTGATTCGACATATTGATCATTTTGAACTAAAAGAAAACTTTTTAGTCAAATAGTCACATTGTGCACAATGTCTTCACCCTCAATAATTACATCCAAATTTATAAAATATAGAAAAGCCGAATGCCCATGACGTGTGCGTGTAGGATAAACCAAATCTTCATTGAATTTTATTTTACCATTAGAAGGAGCTTGTAGATGTTTTGTAATGCCCCTTGTAAATACGTCATTGGTATGAAAAGTTCTTAATGTTAATTGAGCCCTTGGTTCCCCACTAGATTAACCTGAAATAATATTTGCAGCTTCCTTTAATTCAACCGGGTCACCATGAGTTAAACTCCGACCATAGCATAATTGACAGATCCACGATCTACTCCTACAAGTAAAGGGAGTTTGAATAGTGATTGCTTGTGTTCGAAGGGTTATGAGGCGATTGACAAATCCAATCCCAATATTTTGATTCTTTTGATTCTAAAAATGAATAGGCTTCAGATGATTTTGGAGTGTATACTGATGTGGAGAATCATAATGTTTCAACTCCTATGTCATTGTATAACTTTTATGGGGATGTCAGCGGGGAGAGCGTGCAGATCCTTAGGAAGGCGCTACTGGATATTAGTAAGTTTGCCCGTCCATACAAATGGTCTTATGTCTTTAATAATCCGTATTTGATTCCGTCATTCAAGCGAGGGAGAAATATCAATCCTCTACCTACACTCCAATTAATAGACCGTTAGATCGACAAACGAATGAGTGTGGATATAAATCCACTTCAAGGATTGTAAGATCCAATTGTATGCAATGAGCTTGACCAGTGGCTTGCTGGTAACATCACAGTGGATCGTTCAGTCCTATACTCGTGCTCATTTTTTCAAGTACTTTTGAGCCACACTTCAATGGGATGGCTAGCTGATGAAGTAATTTTTTTTAACATCAATCAATTCTGTTGTTTGTGTATTATAATTGTATTCTAAATTGATCAGTGGTTTTCTATTCTATTCATCCACAACATATTCATGAGCATTTACGCTTGATTAGCGAGAAGCAATGGCAGTATCCGAATGTATTGTCTCAGTGGGTTACGCATACAGACATATATTTTTGGGCAATTAGTTTACAGAACATATACTCATCGTATTTACAACTTAAATCTTGTTAATTTCTTATTTCTTATATATATGATATTCCAGGTGTTCCTTTAGCAGTTATGGAAGAATAGATACTATGCAGTTGAATCATTAGAATATAATAACAATTTTAATAGTTATATTCGTGGGCCAGAGTTCATAATGTCAAAGCAATTGACATATATGGATATGGTATGTGAATTTTTTTTATTTTTTTACTGTGTTAATTTGGGTATAAGAAACACAGAAAATTAACGAATATTTTTATGTATAGATATCCATCCTTGTTAACCTTGGCGGAGATAATTGGGTACTAGTCTGAGTGGATTTTCGTACTAACAAAGTATAGATTTATGACTCGTTGGTGACATTTCGTTATAATGAAAAGTACAAGGATCAATTTAGGTCATTTGAAGTCATATTCCCTCGATTGTTAGACCATGTTAGATTCTATAATATTCGACATAGCTACGGCATGCTGACTACTGAAAAATCATCGCAGTTAAAGGTGTCCCATAACAAGAGCTTGGTAGTGGCAATTGCGGTGTATTTTTATTGATGTTTACTATGTATTTAATGTTTGGACTTAGGCTTGATTTCAACAGCAGTCATAAGGCATATTTTAGGAACAAGATTGTTGTAGACATATTTAATGATGATATTAGATTATAAACCATTGTATTCATTCAAATGTTGATGTATTGAATGTTTGTGTCATTAATCTGTCTAATTACATATAATTGTGCGTAAAAATTAAAAAATAGGTGTTACACATAATTGCAATAAAAAATAACACTAAATAAATTGTACCAACATATATTGTGCAATATAAAAAAAAAAAAAGAATCGGTGGTAGATTATTGCTTGGAACAATGCAACCAACTTTGGTTCGATCAATACGATTTTTACATCATTCACGGTTATGTCTTGGTTCGTTGCACCGCTCACATTTCACAATTCTTTGATTTACATCGTCACTGACAGAAGTTATTCTTAGCTCTTTACGACGACCAGGTGCTGCTGCTTATACTGGTGGATAAACTTGCATCTCTTGGATTTCCTCAGGAACTTTCCAGTCTATTACGTCACCAACTAGCTCCACTGGTTATGTATAAGCCTTCACTAATGATTCTTTAATGTAAAAATTAGAACAAAGACTTATGTAATCCAGTCGAACAGTTAAACAAGCAGCAATTGTATGTGTACAGACAAGCTAATCCAATTCGATACTTTACATGAGCAAGTTTTGTTATGTATGTCAACTAATCCCTCATTAATACCACCACCCAAAATATGAATTCGATACAAAGACACAGGACGAGCCGATCATCCTTTCGGCCCGAGATCTCCTATTAGCAATGATTTCATCTATCCAGGTTGTTAACCGAGTGCTCATCGATTCAGCCACAAGTTTTTTATTATAAAACCATTGCTACATTATTTTTCTAAACTGATCAACAAGATGAGTAATGGAAAATTTTCGCAGTTCCTTCATAAAAAAATTCACGCTTTCCGCGATGTTAGTGGTAAGAATATTGTATCTCCTGCCTTCGAACTCAAACCTTGCCCAATTACATATATCTATATTATTCTCCAAGTAATCGACTGCACTGGAATGTAGCATCCATAAAGTCTCAAGTTGTTTTCTAAACTCTTCCTGTCCATATGCTTTTACATCTTTTATAAAGATAGACTCGAAATCATCCCAAACAACTTTAGACATCCTAAATTTTGCTTTGATGTTACGTCTCATATGGTAAAAATAAATGCCATGAGCAGCATTATGGAATACTTTAAAAACGGCTCTCTTGATAGAAGTACATCAGTCAGAGATAAATACTAAGTCTAGCATATAACCAATCACTCTATGTAACTTCGTTATAAACTATTTTCAAGCATCATTATTCTCTGAATCTAAAACTCCAACGGCTAACGAATACAATTGGATGTTTCTATCTAATCATGTTGCAACAAATATACTTCCCTGATATAGGCCCTTTAGATGAGTACCATCTACAACAATCGTCGGTCTAATATATTGTTTAAAAGCCTTGATGGAAGATCCAAGTGCTACAAAGTAGTATTAAAAATTATTATCCCCATTTCAGTCATGGTGAGTAACTGTACCCTTATTTGCAACCTTCAAAGCATGAGAGTATTTGGGTAGTAAGTTATATGACTCTGTAGAATTCCCTTGAACAATTTTAAGCCCAATATGCCTACTACTATGTTAAATGGGCACCGTATTCCTACTGTATGTCTACTCTGATATCATTTGGAGTGTATATCTTTTTTTTTTCTAGATATATTTATTAACGATCATATGACCAACAATCAGGCTCCTTATTTGGTGACGGCCTTTAGACAATACCTTATTATAACATATATGTAACTGTCAATTCTTCTGACTACTCAATAAACATTCTGCTTGTTCGAAGGTCTCGTTGCTCGAATACGACATTTATAAAATTCTAAAAAACAATGGGTCTCGAAAAGTGTAGTTGTGGGCCGTGCAATCTTAAAATCAAAATTATCCCAAATGGCAACTTTACGCAATTCTAATATTAACTCATTCTTCTTAAAGAACAACTTACCAGTACCAATATCATATGAACTGTAACTTCTAACAAAATCTGGAGCGAACAAGTTTGATGGCACAATTGGAGCAAGACTTACAAGGGACAATTACTGTCTTCATCGAATGGACTACAGCGGTGAGTAACCCTCGTACTATTATACAATTGGAGCAAGACTTACAAGGGACAATTCTCGTTGTTAAAAAGGAATATCAGAACGATTAACATCCCCATCGTCAATTGGACTACAGCGGTGAGTAACCCTCGTACTATTATACATCTCCACACGCACATCATCTGCTTTTATATTGCCCATGTTATCAATAGGTTTACTATTTTCACATAAATAATTGTTGTGGAATGGAAAGAAACGTTCATCTAAAGTTGTCTCCATTGGTAACACCTTTTCTTCAACATTAGGTAACGTAATGCTGTTATCATTAATAGTGTCATTATTGTCGTGGAATGGAGAATAATATTGTTGCAACGATGTTGTCCTTGGTAACACCTCTTCTTCAATAACGGGGATAGAGACAGGTTTTATAAGTGCTTCAACATCTTAGCAAGTGCTTCAATATAAGGATGCATCCACAGTTGGCTATATCAAAGGCCAGATGTAATACAACCTTAACCATTTTATCATTACATATATCCATAGGTAGTGAACATGTAAGATGGGTTGTGTTATTAGATTTAAAGTTGTCTTCATCGTGATATTATATTTATTAGAATTTATCTGTAAAACCTCATTTATTCTTGCTAGAAACTGAAAAAATATACAATCTTTCAAAACAAAAAATGTCGTATTCTTAGTATTCACATAATCTATATAGCCATTTCTCGATGTCTCCCACCAACCATTATAACACAATTCAAGTATAACTAAATTCATTAATCCTGAAATTATTAAAAAAAAAACAAACAAATTAATTATATAGTAGAAAACATAATTATTCAAAGAAAAAAAATATATAGGTGTGATAGGGTTCATGTCGCACCTAGATAGGTACAACATGGTGCATGTCGCACCAAATTTTGTGTAACATGCAGGACTTGGCAGCTTGGTCTTAGCAGCTCGGTCATCGATGCTGTCTCTCGGCCGCGTGAAAACATAATCCAGCGCCACACAAATGTCCTGTTGTACTTTTTAAACACTTCTTTATACAAACTACTCAAGAGAAATTTTATTAAATAATCAGTTATACATAAATTTGTTACCTTACTTAGATTTTCAGCTGTTAAATTCAAATTCTGCTATTAGATTTTCAATAAATTCACATGTATTTGGACGGAATTTACTTTTTTTCGTCGACTCTTTCGGTCTCCCATCTGACATTGCTAATGATAATTAAAATTAAAAAATTAGTTACGGTTTTGGTTTGAGAAGAGGAAGATGAATGAATGAAATAAGGAGGGTAATTTGGGATAAAATATTTTTATTTAGCTAATACTGATAGAAAATAATTAGAGAGATTAATTATGAAAAATAAAAAGTTTAACCGATTATTTATGTCAATTTCTTAATTCTATGACTATACTCTATTCATTTTTTTCTTTTAATATTAAAAAAAATTCCGCCTTTGGAAAAGCCTTACTCTACTCAAGTTACAATTTTGTTAAGATTAGGGTGGGTTGAGTTCTTAAATAGTTGAGTTGGATTAAATTTTTCTAAATCTACACTGTTTAGTTTACGGATTGACCTCAATTTTTATCTTAACCCTCATTCTTCTTGTATCCCAAGTAAAAAGGAAGAGGTAAATATTGTCAATTTCCGATTCCGGAATGGTTTAATTTGTAGCTCCTGACAAAATTGTTTATCTTTCCTAATCCTCACAACCAAACTGACCTCAATTTTTATCTCCAGCAACACAGTTACAATTGCTATTAGCTAGACCCTGCTAAAGCCCCTTTGCAAAATCTCTCTATCTGAATATGGCTCTGCTGCAATTAAATTCCATCTCCTCATTTTCCGCATTATCTACATCACAACAGCAGGCTTTTCTTTCACCATCTTCCATAAAATCCCATCAACAAAACAACTCGCTCTCCTCTTTCTCTGCAACAGCCACCAAAGGCAGATTGTTTTCATTCTCAACACATCCAAGAAAGTTTCTTTGTAAACCTCCTCAAGGCAAGTATGTCAGAGAAGACTATCTCGTGGTATGATCAAAGCAATTATCCTTTTTTTTAATAATTTGTTTATTTTCATTTTTTGGTATCTCTTTAAGTTGGAAGCTTGATGAGTGTTATGTTTTTGATTGGACAGAAGAAGAAGACAGCTCAAGAAATCCAGGAGCTGGTAAGAGGAGAGAGAAATGTACCCATTATTATTGATTTTTATGCAACCTGGTGTGGCCCCTGTATTTTAATGGCCCAAGTGATTGAATTGGTATGTTTTTTTTGTTTTTCCAATTTTTGTTATCCTTATGCATTGTTTAGTCAAGTTCTTCTTATTGCGGGACTAGAATAATCAGCGTGAATTTAATTTTGTTTGTAACATGAATGATTGCAATTGCTTTCATACTAGCTGATGATGTGGTATCTGTATGAGGTCCCCTTTGGAGAAATATGTAGCAACATGGGTTCTTTCTCTGGCATTGAAGTGTTTGGAAAAGATTTAATGATCACTAAAATCTGCTGCAGATCATTGTTGGTTAAAAGAGGTATCATAGTGTGAATGAAGACGGGTACATGCATATGCTTCTCAGATGAGTTCCTCATTTAGACTTCGCCATGTAGTATGTTCTAAGCTATTGATTGGATATCTGTGTGAACCACTGATTGTGTCAATGTTATATGGTGATATTTGTGGTAATTGGTTTTATATATTTATGTGGGCTTCCTTTTATCCTCACATCTGGAGCTGGAAGGGAGTTGGGGAAAATGGAAGATCTGAACCTAATTTTAAAATGCAACTGGACACTGAATTAGCGTTTAAACCAATTTAATAATGTCTACAAATTAGTGAACCAGGATTCAATGAACAGAGGAATTTAGGTTTAGTTATGAAGGATATGATATGTGAATCAGGAAAGACGTACTGAAGAAATCTTTGTTCTGCACTGAGGAAGCTAACTCGAGTCAGAGAAGTGACCAGCATCAATGCAGCTTCCATTTTGCAGTTTTCTCCCCTATAGAAAACCAAAATACATGTGTGGGAGACAGTGATAGCATGTAGATTTATGTCATTTTTTAGTCCGTGATCTATGAAAAAGATAAATTTTGTTGTTTATTTCTCCAATGTAGCCCTGAATATCTACCTGCCATATTTTAAAAACTAGAACATATGTATTCTGAAAATAACTTAAAAAGTGGAAAAAAAAAATCTTACCGAAACCATATTTATTTTGTTAAGGGTGTGAGCCCATATGTCCAAGTCGGGTTTAGCATAATTACTATTCAAATCCGATTAGTGTCGGATAGATTGCAACCGTCATGTCACCTTAAAGTTTAGTCACATTGGGGCCTGAAACTTTGAAATCGTCATAATCAAGTTCTGATCAAACCTATTGTGTGAATACATGTGTTCCTGAGGATTTGATTTTTGGATATTGCCTTGTTGAACACCTTGCATTGATTTCTAGGGCTTTAAACATAGTGAAATCGATATCTTCAGGAACCATGTTTGGAACTGTTTTCCTTGAGGATTTTTCGTATATAGAAAGATAATCAACTTGAAGAGTATGACGATCTCCAAATCTTATATATTTATTTTGATTTAATTTCATTGTAAGTTATCCTTTTAATTGTGGTTAACTTGTACTTGGATGCAGTAAACTAATAATTAGTTAGTTAGCTAATTATTTGTGTTAGTTAAGGAATGTGACTCCTATTCTCTAATTTCAAGTGTTATCTGTAAGGTAGTATTTATACTAGCATCAATGTCAATAATAGTAGTCTGAAATAATATTTCGCAACTTGATCGTTGTATTTGGAGGTGTTGGTCCTTCGAAACACCAACAATATCTATTTGAAGGTTCAGGTTTCTTCGAATTAACCTGTTCATGTTATTTTCTTTCTATTTTATTTTTATTTTTTTGTTTTTCGTTACAGACAATTTGTGTCTATAACAAAGTAACATGGGCTTCAGGTACTCATAACTGGAATCCACTCTAAATTTCTAGCATAAAGTTTTCAACTAATCCTAATGAAAATGCATTTATTGATTTTAATGTAAATGAACTCATCTGTCTAGTTTAGTAAGACTTGTTAAGGTTTGGGATAAAACTAAATGGAGTGTGAATGTTGTATAATGATGTAAAAACAGATATTGCAAGTTGCATACAGATCCATTATTTGATAGAAGAATTGTATCAGAGGATGTCCAAAGAAAATATCGTCTAATAGCTTTTTTGTTTTGATTTTGATGATTTTTTGCTATCTTATCAAAACAATGTTATTACATAAGAAGAATTAAATATGTATGCTCAACCTACAGTTTTGGAACTACTACATCCCAGAAATTTTCCCACATGCTCTGGGGCCTGAGTTTGATTTCAACCACTGCCAGAAACTGTTATTTGTCACGAGCTGGTGATTTCTTCCTTTCTGTTTCTGATGTCAATATTTTCATTATTTTGGTCAGAACCTGTTTTATCTACTGCTTACATTGGTTGCAATGCTCAAATGGTCTTAAAATACTTTAAGCAAATATCAAAAGTTCTGAGAGCTTTTAACTACAGGGAATAATTCAAAGTAGCTGATGGGTGCCACAATTTTCTTCAATGTTCTTGAACATTACAAATATGGGAATAATTCTTTACTTCTTATCACAGCTAGCTGTGGAGTATGAGAGCAATGCAGTGATTGTGAAGGTTGATACGGATGATGAGTATGAATTTGCACGTGACATGCAGGTCATTTCCTTGTCTTATATCTCTATTTTTTTTCCCCCTTCCAAGTATTAAATGTTATGTTTTGCATCCAATTTTTAATAAGAAGGTGCCTAGTTTCATCATCAATTAAAAGGCAACTATCCATCGACCACCCGTTTTTGGGGCTTCTTCAAAAATACACAAAACTTTTTTCTTCATAAAATTTCACCGGAATTTGACATTATCTGTCACTCATCCACTTCCATCTTCACGCTGTTATAACCTGGCTAGCGTCATAGGGGTAAAATTGTCATTTTACCTGAATAGTAAAAAACAACATTGTTTAATTAGTATTTAACATAAAGATTTAGCTTCTTCATACCTATAGAAATACATCCATTTAGAATCACAGTATATTTCAACAAATTAAATTCTCAGTTTCATAACTTGAGAAAACAAAGAAAGTTTCCATAATAAACAAAGACAACAGAAGAGAAGAGGCAACTAGGCAACATGCAAGTAATAAAGATACAACAGAAAATTTCATTTAAACTAAAACCACTAAGTCTCCTTTTCTTATGTGACAATCTTATTTTATTCTTTTTATAACACAACTTTAGAAATTTGCGTATCAAAGTAATTTTATAATTTTTAATAAAAATTCTCACTAATAACTAGAAAACTAAAATTTTTTGGATAAAAACTTTACTTGTAAAAGCTCTACTAACAAAAGTCCTACTTAAATAAATTTTATTTGAAAAGCTATAACGAACAAAGCCTAGACAAGAAATTGATCTGATTTACAAAATCAAACCCCACATAAAGTCAGAATCCATAATCAATCCCTATAGCACTAAGGACAGTAAAAATTTTCCATGTACAAGAACATTAGCATTTCTTTCACCCTTCAGCAAATCAAAATCTAATTTACCATTTTCTTCACATTACATCACATCACTATTATGCCAAGAAAGAACAATATCCCCAAGCCCTGTTTGCAACTCCTCCCAATCACCCTCGTCAAACGCCGGCAGCGTGCCACTGCAGCCACTATTATCCACCACTTTCACTTCCACCAAAGACATTGTAGGAAGCAATCTCCATTAAAACTTCAACAAGCAACACCATTTTCCCCAGCTTCGCCAATCCCACATCTCCCTTTCCTTTCTCCACTATGTTTCCCAACCTCTCACCAATCTTCTTCACTTTCTCCTCCACTAGCAACTCAATCTCAATCATCAACCATGCCACCAGTAGCTTGAGCCTCGAAGATCGACCGTCCGCCACAGAGTTTTCTTAGATCCAGCCCTACCCTGCCCAGCCCAGCCATAGCCGGCTAGCTGCAGCTTCTTCAGTTATTTGGGTTTTAATTCTTTAAATCATTTTCTTTGTAATTTTGGTTATTTTGCTTCATTTATTGTAACTTTGATTATTTTGTTTAATTTATTATTTAATATCTAAATTGCAAAGAAAAACTAAAGTCATCTCATTTTTTTGTCATTTAGCTACGGTGAAATAGTAATTTTACATTAAGGGGATAAAAGTTATTTTTATTAATATTCTGTTAAATTTTCCCACGAAGTTTAGATAGCAGTGGAATAACGGTACATTTTATAAATTTTAGGGGGAATTCTGCCTAAAAAAAAAAATATATGTCTCTTTTGAAAAAGTAAAAAAAACAAATGGTCGGTGGATAATTGCCCTTAGTTAAACTGTTCAGGTTGTTTACTATTTTAATTATTGGATGCACACATTTTGGAAAAGCTGTGGTCAAATTCTGCTACTTTTGTATATCTTAAGAGAATCATATACAAAGCTATTTGGTTCACAACTGCTACTACTGCAAGCCAATCATCTCACTATCACATTTGCTATTAGTTTTGCTGTGCCAAATTAAGCCATTGGTTTACCTTTTAACTGTTTAAGAACGATAATTTCATTAAGGGACTTCACTTTTACTAGAATGAGAAACCTATTTAAAGTCATTGTGTTTCAGGTTCGAGGGCTTCCTACTCTATTTTTTATCAGTCCAGACCCAAACAAAGATGCAATCCGGACTGAAGGACTTATCCCGATACAGATGATGAGAGACATCATTGATAACGAGATGTGAAGGCTTTGCAGGAAGAATTTTCTCTTTGGTTAAAAGGCTTTCTTATTGTTCTTTTGTAGTAATTATTATTTAAATGGAGATGTAGGAGCAAGGCTGATAATTGTTTTTGATGAGGAATCCAATAATTTTTAACATGGCCGTAATCAGTTTATTTTCTGGTTATTTTGAGTACAAGGTTTCATAGAGGTTTTTTTTCTTCCGTTAAAAATTATCAAATTTAATCTTATGACTATATTCGGTTTATTATCTTGTTATTTTTAGTAAAAGGTTTCACATAGTAATTTTGTTTCTATAAAAAATTATCCAGTAAAATTTCATCATTATACTCACTTTATTTTATGATTATTTTTAGTATAAGGCTTGACAGTGTAATTTTGCTTCTTTAAAAAATAACTCAGTAAAATTCCATATTTGTATTCAATTTATTTTCTGGTTATTTTGAGTATAAGTTTTTTTTTTTTTTTGGTTATAATTTACCTAGTAAAATTTCATGAGTATAATCAATTTATTTTCTAGTTTTTTTCTATTACAAGGCTTTACAAAGTACCATTTCTTTCTCCAAAAATTATCCAGTAAATTCTCATGACTATCCTTAGTTTATTTATGGTTATTTTTAATACAAGGCTTTATAGAGGCCTTTTTTTTTTTTGGGGTCAAAATGACTTAGTAAAGGTTCATAACTATTTATTTCATGTATATTTTTAGTTCAAGACTTCACAGAGTACTTGTGCTTCTTTTCAAAATTACCCAGTAAAATTATATGACTATACTCTTCTTTTATGATCATTTTGACTACAAGGCTTTTATAAAAGTTTTTCTTCTGTTAAAAATTATCCAGCAAAATCCCACGAATATACTTAGTTTATATTCTGTTTTTTTTTTTTTTTTTCAATACAAAGCTTCACTGCACAGAGTACTTTGCTTCACTAAACAATTACCCAGTAAAATCTCATGATTATGCTTAATTGATTTTATGGTTGTTTTTGGTACAAGGCTTCGAGGAGGCTTTTTCTTCTGCTAAAAATTACCCAATAAAATCTTATGGCTATAGTTGGTTTATTTTTTGTTATTTTTAATATAAGGCTTCATAAGGTACATTTTTTTGTTTAAAAAACTATCTAGTAAAATCCTATGAATATGTTCATTTTATTTTCTGGTTATTTTTTAGTATAACGTTTCATTGAGGTTTTTTCTTCTGTTAAAAATTTCTCATTAAAATTTCAATACTAAGTTTATTTTCTTGTTATTATAGTACAAGGCTTTACATAGTACTTTTGCTTCTTTGAAAAATTATCTAGCAAAATCTCATGACTATACTCACTGCATTTTATTGATATATTGAGTATCAGGCTTCATAGAGGCAATTTCTTCAGTTAAAAGATTACCTAGTGAAATCCCATGAATATACTTAGGGTGGGCATAAACTAGTTCAGTTTGGTTTTTTCAAAAATCATACGAATAGAACCCAATCAGTTCAAGAAGTTATGAATCAAACCAAAATTATTCGGTTCCTTTCTTAAGTTTAGTTTGGTTTTATACGGTTCGGTTCATGAAATTTAATATTTTTCTTTAATATTAGCCAAATTTTTATACTTTTCATCTAAATTTGATTTTTATTTTTTTAGTCCAATTCAATTATAATTCATATTTTTATACAAAAATGCTAATAAAAAAATTACTTTATATATATATAAATTGAAATTTTTTTTAATACTAAACCGATTGGCTTTCAGTTCGGTTTAGTTCAAATAAAAAACTGATTGTTTCACATTTTTTGAACCATTCGACTCTCATAGACCAAATTAAAACCACATATTTTGGTTCGGTTAAGTCAAAATCGAATTGAATGCCAAACCCTAATTTTACTTAGCTTATTTTCATATTATTTTCAGTATAACGCTTCACATAGTACTTATGCTTCTATAAAAAAAATTACCCAATAAATTTCCATGACTCAATTTATTTTATAGTTATTTTTAGTACAAGGCTTCGTAGAGGATTTTTCTTCTATTAAAAATTACCCAGTAAAATCCTATAACTATGCTAAATTAATTTTCATGTTATTTTTTGTAAAAGGCTCTACAAATTACTTTTGCTTCTTTAAAACATTATCCATTAATATACTCAGTTTAATTTCTTGTTATTTTCAGTATGAGACTTCATTGAGTACATTTCTATCATTAAAAAATTAGACAATAAAATCTCATTATTATCCTCAGTTTATTTTATAGTTGTTTTTAGTACAAGGCTTTATAGAACGTTTTCTTCTGTTAAAAATTACCCAGTAAAATTTCATGACTATACTCTGTTTATTTTCTTCCGTTGCATAGTGTTTATGCTTTTATAAGAAATTACCTAGTAAATCCCATGATTGTACTCAATTTATTTTATATTTATTTTTAGTATAATGCTTCATAGAGGTTTTTTTTTTTGGTGTTAAAATTTACACAATAAAATCCCATGACTATACTCAATTTATTTTCTGGTTATTTTTAGTACAAGACTTCACAAAGTAATTTAACTTCTTTCAAAAGTACTCTTTGAAACCTAGTTTTTAAACTGAACATGAAAATATACTGATTATAGTTATGGCTCTTGAATTGATAATTTGAACAGAAGCATGAAGCCTAATATTAAAATGAACATGAAATAGACTGATTATAGTTATGGGTCTTGAATTGATGATTCGAATGGGTGCAAAAGTACTCCATGAATCCTAAAACTAATGTGAACCTAGAAGCGGATTGATTATAGTTGTGGGTCTTGAATGGATGATTTGAACATGAACAAAATTACACTTTGAAGCTTAATTCTAAAATGAACATGAAAATAAACGGATTATAGTCATGGGTCTCGAATTGATGATTTGAATAGAAGCAAAAGTATTTTATGAAGCTTGGTACTAAAATGAACCTAAAGCTCAAATTGATTATAATCATGGTCTTGAATGGATAATTTGAATAGAAGCAAAATTGCTCTATGAAGCCTAGTACTGAAAACAACCTAAAAATAGATTGATTATATTCAAGGGTCTTGAATTGATGATTTAAGCTGAAGCAAATGTACTCTTTCAAGCCCAGTACTAAGAACATGACAAACAAACCAATTAGACTTATGGGCCTTGAATGAATGGTTTGAATAAGAGCAAAAGTATTCTTTGAAATCTGCTACTAAATAACATGAAAATAGACTAATTAGAGTCATTGGTCTTGAATTAATGATTTGAACAAATGAAAAGGTACACCATAAAGCCTAATATTGAAATGTACCTACAAACAGACTGATTATAGTCATGGGTCCCGAATGAATAATTTAAACAAGAACAAAAGTGCTCTATGGAGCCCATTACTCAAATAGAACATGAAAGCAGACCAATTAAGTGATTCAAAGTCGATGGCCTTTACACCGTACTGCACTAAGAAACAATCTAGTTGTGCCCAGCATAAAAGCTAAATTTGAGGCTCTGCACAGCTCGCGGGCACTGCACACATGGGCCACGATGTGGTCCGGTCATCTGGCCTTAATTTTAATTAAAAAATTATTAATTTTTCTTAGGTCTTTGTGGAGTAATGATTCCTTTGGACAATATCAAGTTACCATCTAAGTTCAACAATTACAATAAATATTGATATTTGATAAATGATAAATAAAAATGACTTATGAATTAAAAACTTTTTTTAATTTATAAATTAAAGACACACTACATAAAACATTAAGACTCGAACCTAAAATCTAGGTCTTGAGAAAGCTGCTCACTAACCAATACTTTGATTTCAACTTTCAGAAACTTATGAGTTAAATACTTGACAACTTAAGCTTAAAATAAAACAAGAAGTAAATATATTTCTTCCCAATATGTTTAATGAGGTGTCCGCGCTTACCCTCATTTGATTAAACATGTTAATAACTTCAAATGGGGGTAGACATTTATTAAAATGAAATGCTAAATTTCCTGTACAATTCCGAGGATGATAGCAATACATTTTTTTGCAAAGCTTGAACTCAAGCTACCATACACTGGTCCTTTCCTCTGATTCAAGTACAGTCAAATAATCAAGAGCGGCTGGGTGAGGCCGATGGATTTGGGATCGATCCCCTTTAGGTTGAGTAGGATGAGGAAGCTAATTTATGGATTCAAATCGGTGAAAACAATTGTTAACATGATGTCGTAAGCTTCTCATAGCATTCTGGGGATGATAACAACACTTTTTTTTTTTGTAAAGCTTGCACTCAACCCTTGTCCCCTCCTCCGATTCAGTTGAAGTACAATGATCAAGAACTGCTGGACAAGCTCGACGGATTTAGAATCCATTCCCTTGAGGTTGTGCTATCTTGTTTGTCTAGGTGCCAAACTAAATAAATTTGATAGTGGTTTGATTTGCTAGTTTGAGGTTTTTGAGCTGTAAGTATCAAATATACTAAACAAAAGTGGTAGATTGTGATAAATGATTATGAGAGATTTTCGTTTGATTGCATCTAAAATATAAATTCAAGATGAATAAACTAAGCTTATGTGTTTGTTTCATGATTCAACCGATATCGTTCTTGATTTTAATACTTTAATTAAATTAAATGTACAATGCTTGTTTCGAGTTACTTCATGGAAAAAGATTAAGCAAAACGCTTGTTTTTCAAAGAGCCCATATCAATTTTTAAATAAAACCAAGATAGACACCTTTTAAAAAATTCTAATGTTATTCTTCTGACGGTGGGAAAAAAGATAAAATGAAAGCAAAACTAATTATTAAATTAATCAAGATTCAAGTTTAACACTCATGCTCGTGGAAGTAACCTCTTTTGATTCTCATGAAATTAACCTCTTTTGATTAACCTGCAAAAAAATAAATAAAGATCAATCTATGAGAAATCTCATTCAATTTGATGTACTAGATTCAAAAACTTGAGATACCAAAAGGATTGATTGTCGAGCCGTATAAGGCAGGACACGTTTGAGTATGGTTGGTTATAAGAAAGGAATTGACCCATTCATTTTGTCGAGAAGAACTAGCTGTCTTAACAGTTAAGTAAGGAAAGCTCAAGATAATTAAGCTTGTAATTATCTTAGGGCTGTTGATTTTTAAACAAAGTGAATGATAATTCTAATAATTGACTAAATTTAATGTTTACTGATGAAGAAAAATTCCTTAACAATAATTCTCATATATTGAAACCTTATCAAAGCTATTTTTTACAATTCTAAATTTTCTCTTTAATTTCTTTAGTTTAGTTTACATAACAAATTGATTATGGTCATCAGTCTTCAATGAATGATTAGAACTGGAGGAAAAATACCCTAAAGCCTAGCACTAAAAGCAACCTAAAAATAAACTAATGATAGAGATGGGCATTGAATCTATAATTTAAACAGCAAAAGTACTTTGTGAATCTTAGTGCTAAAATGAACATGAAAAGAGATAGATTATAGTCATAGGCCTTGAATGCTTTGAACAGAAGCAAAAGTACTTTATGAAGACTAGTAAAAATATGAACTTGAAAATTGAATGATTACATTCATGGGTTATTAATAGATGATATGTGACGAAATAGAAGCTTAAAGGCTGTTGAGATAGAAACAAAAGGTTCTGAATAATATAAATTTTTATTGAAAAAAACTGCATGAATAAAACTAAGGTTTTGAATATAACAAACCTTAATATTGTGAATTTACCAAAATAGACAAATTCAAAATATAATTCTATAATAAAATTCTTCTATCCGAAATAAGAAAGAAAAAAATAAATCCAAGTCCTAGTTGTAGAAAAAAAATAAAAATCTTAGAAGAATCAGGAAAAACAGAAAAAAAAAATTTAAAACTTAAAAACGACTAAAAAAAAGGAAATTTCTAGGTTTTGTTTCGTGTCATCGTAAGTTTCAAACCGGTATATTATATGCCTAAAACGAATATCTATAGCCAAAATTATGTCCTTCGAAAGATACCCTACTCGTGATATACAACTTCCTAAATCAGTCCCTCGTACTTGAAAAAGAACTCGTTCTTGAGTTTGACTCTCACAACTCCTCATCATTGGAATGATATTCGAACAAATCAGCTACATTAAAAATGTGAGAGATATTTCAATTTTCAGGTACTTGAAGTACATAAGCATTATCATTAATTTTCTTAGCCATGCGAAACAGACAATACTTGTACTTCTCCAATTTAATGCGAATGCTAGAAAATTGACCCGCCACAAGTATGCCATCACTAAATCACCATCAACAAACACTTTCTTACATCAGTGCTTGTCCGCTTCAGCCTTGTATTTTGCATTGGCAGCTTCCAAGTGAGCTCAAACTTCTGGTTGAATCTTCATAGCCTTTTTTTGCCGTATTATCTACTGCTTTGTGTTCTCCAACCGCAACTACTATTGGCTTCCAAGTCAAAAACTTGTTGTGGGGAACTAGTGTAAACAACCTCAAAAGGTGTCTTGCTAGTAGATCGATTTACCATGTTGTTGTAAGTAAATTCAATCTGAGGCAATGTAGTTTCCCAGCTCCGTTGCTTATCATCATAGACACAGTGTAATATATTGCTTAAAGTATGATTAACCACTTTCGTTTGCCCATCTTTCTGTGGATGGAAAGCATAACTGAACTGCAATTGCATGCCAAACTTATCTCAAAGATGACGCCAAACTTTGCTGATAAATTTCATGTTTTTTTCAAAAGTGATAGTCTTTGGAATGCCATGCAAATGCACTATTTCTCAAAAGAATAAATGTGTCACTGAAGCAGCATCTTCAGTTTTCTTACACGCAATAAAATGTGTCATCTTCGAAAACTTATCCACCACAACCAATATAGAATTTCTGGCCGTCCTTGTACACGGCAACCCTAACATAAAATCTATAGAAAAATCTAACTAAAGATTTTCTAGAATAGTTAAAGTCATGTACAAACCAGTATTCTATGCATGTCCCTTGCTTTCTTGGCAAATCCGACACCTCTACAAAATCTTATGCACTTCTCTATTTAGTTGGGGCAAAAAATAATGCTTCTCTATAATTACCTTAGTCTTGTCTCAACCCATGTGTCCGCCCAATCCTCCATGCAACTCACGGATAATCAATTCTCACAAAAAACTCCGAAGCACACATAATTGGTTAGACTTGAATAGATATCAATCCTGTATTAAGAAATCCTCCACATTCTAATGATTAATGTAGTAATTCCAAATGTGTCCAAAGTCATCATCTTCCACTTACAACTTCTTCAAGCATTCAAAACTAGTAACTTTATTTATTAGAGTTACTAGCAAAGTTGCTCACTTATTTAACCTATCTGCCACTTTATTTTGCTGCCCAAACTTATGCTTAAGGCAAAAGTAAACTTCTGTATATAACTTACCCATTTTACATGCATCTTACTAAGGTTTTGCTGGCTGTTAAAGTACTTTAGTGCTTGATGATCACTGTAGAGCACAAATTCTTTCTGAATCAAGTAATACTCTCAAGTCTTCATTATTCTAAGGATAGCATAAAGCTCTTGATCATAAATAAACCACTTCCACCGTGCTTCATTCAACTTCTTATTCATATATTTAATTGGTCGTTTTTCTTAGAAAAGAATAGCCTCAATTCCTTTCCCAGAAGCATCATACTCAACTTTAAATAACTTGTTGAAATTTGGCAAGGCAAATACAAGGGTAATGGACAACTTCTCCTTAAGTAAAGCAAAACTCGCCTCTTCTTTTTCTCGCCATTTAAACTTTCATTTCTTCAAGCACTCTATAATAGGTGCGGCTATCGTATTAAAATTATGATTGAATCTATTATAAAACATTGCCAGGCCATGAAAACTCATAACTTCATCCACTATCTTAGGCATTGGCCATTCTCTAATGGCTTATATTTTCAACTCAATAGCCTGAATTTCATCTGCACTAATAATAAAATTCAAAAACTCTACATTATTTTATAGGAAGCTACACTTCTATAGATTAATGTAAAGCTTGTTTTTTCTTAACACTTTTAGAACCATAATCAAATGCTTCAAATGTGTCACCACATTAACAGAATACACCAAGATATCATCAAAATATACCACAATAAATTTATAAGAAAATGGTTTAAGAACCTAGTTTATTAAGCGCATGGAAGTACTTTGTGCGTTAAATAACCTAAGTGGCATCATGAACCACTCATACAGCCCTTCCTTCTTCTTGAACGCTGTCTTCCACTCATCTTCAGGCTTAATCCGAATCTAATAATACCCACTGCATAAATCAATCTTTGAAAAAATCTGAGCACTATCAAACTGGTCTAACAAATCTTGAAAGGTAGGACCGAGAAATCGATATTTTATAATAATCTAGTTGATTCGTCTACTATCTACACATATACGCCAACAACCATTCTTTTTTAGACTAATGGTCTCACAAATAAATCCCTTGCACAACAACTCATCAACCTGTCTTTGTAAAATTACATGCTCATGAGGACTCATGTGATAATGGGACAAATTAGGTAAACTTGCATCAGGGACTAATTTTATATGATGTTGGATATCTCCCAAAAATGGCAGCCTATTCGGCATCTCTAATGGTGTAATGTCAATAAACTTAACCAACAATAATTGTACTTCCTCAACAATAGTTTTTTCCTTGAGTTTATCATCTTTCTTTAGTTTTTTACACTCATTGCAATCTTCTTCTAGATGATTCTTAACAATAGTAAAAAAATTCTTTCCTACGGTCTTAGAATTTTTTGTCTTATTCGTTAAAAGTACTAAATGATCTCTCTTACTATTATACCAAAACTCATGCATATTATCTCTTCCTCTATAGATTGTATCTATATCAAACTATCAGTGCATGCCTAATAATAAATGGCATGCATCTATATCCATTACATCGCATACTACATCACTCTTATACCTTCTCAATGGAGAAAGGAACACGACATACCTCAGTCACTCATGTTTTTATCCCTTTCTTTAGCCACCTTATTTTGTAAGGCGTTTGATATTTTTCTGTTGAAAGCCCCATCACATCAACTAGCGCCCTTGACACTATATTCTCACTATTACCTCTATTAATTATCACGTTGTATACCTTGTTATTGGTAATGCCACATGTTTTGAAAATTTGATTGTGCTGTAAACTTTGTTGTTGATAAAATTTTCTATACAATGCAATTTAGCATCTCTCTTTTATTGGCTTCTAACTTTAAGGCTTATTCATTATCCCTATCATCATTCACCTCTTTTTTACTAACTTCAACATCTACTAAATTCAAACTTTTTTAACGACATTCATTCGATCGTTGTCCTGATTCCCCACACATCAAACACTTATTCAATAGGCTTAGGATATGAATTTTTCTATATCTATGGTTGGAACTGTTGTTGCCTAGGTGGTTACTGCCTTAGTTGCTGTTGTGCTGATTGTTGCCTCTGGCTATTACTAACCCATATTTTCTACTTATTTTCAATCCTAACATTACTTGGTCTATTATGCACTTTAGTGAATTGCAGCTGTTGGGTTCTAGAAACAACATGCTGCTTACGTTCTTCTAAATTCTTTGCTTTATCAACTATTGTAACCATGTCCCAAATTGCACTTACAATTCTTATTTTAATCCACCAAGATACTTTGAAACTGTCCAAAACTCTGGCTCATCTATGTTATTCCTTGTATGCAAACGATAAAAATCTTTTGCATATTCGTTCATACTGCAATTTTTTGTCTGTAATTTTAATATTTCACATACAATTGCTGTTGATAATCTGCTGGCAAGAAATATTCCTTCATCAACCCCGGCATTCTAAGTCATCATTTGATCAATGGTTTCCCTGCAACTATTCTTCGATTCTGCATGTTTTGCCACCATTCAATTTGAATGCCACAAATTTAACCTGCTTATCTTGGAAAATATCCATATACTAGAAGAAACTTTCTACTATCGATATCCAGTCTAAAAATTCTTCAAAATGCATCCCACCATAAAAATTTGTGATATTGATATTAATCTTGTAATCTGAACTCTTTCTACACCTCCTTTCACAGTCCTCAGCATCTTCTTCCTCCGCTCTTCACGCATGCGCGACTGCACTTACTTTGCGGGTTCTAAATTCTGAGAAACTACTTCGCGATTAATGTGCTGAAGCACTACTGCACAATTGACACCCTATCGTATCTCTTTATGGTGATTATTTTGAGGTTGTTCTTGAGGATCAATTTCTTCAATAACTTCCTCATAGTTAACTCTTTCCTTACTTACGTCATCGCTGCCATTCTTGGGTTAATTGTATTCTCTATATTTTACAAGATTGCTTCTGCAATTATCTGTCTGATAGTCTTCGTAGATATTGCTTGCATTCTCTGATTAGCTTCATCAGAATGGTTACCGCTTTATTCATGTGGTCGTACCATGATAACAAACGAGCTTGCTCTGATACCAATTGATGAAACAGAAACTTAAAAGTCGTTGAGATGGAAACAAAAGTTTCTGAATAATGCAAATTTTTATTAAAAAAAACCCAAATGAATAAAACTATTTTGAATCACTTTTATAATAAACCTAAATCATGAATTTACCAAAATAGGCAAATCTAAAAAAGGGAGAATTTCTAGGCCTAGCACATATTAGAATGACCTTGGCAGTTTTGAGTTTTGTTCATCTTATCGCAAGCTTGAAAACGATATATTATATATTCAAAACGGATACTTGTACCTAAAATTATGCTTTTTAGAAAGTATCGTGTTTACGATACATAATTCACTACATCAATATGAACACAAGCAAAAGTACTTTACAAACTGTAGTACAAAAATGAACCTAAAAATTGATTAACTATAGTCATGGTTCTTCAATGGATGATTTGAACATAAGGGAAAGTACTTTATGTAGTCATGCGTCTTAAATTGAAAAGATGAAAAAAATTTTCTATGAAGCCCAATACTAAAATAAAACTAAAAATAGACTTATTATACGCATGGGTCTTGAATTGATGACTCTCTGAAGCCTAGTACTAAAAAGTAAGGATGGGCAATTTATTTGATCTAACCTAACCCTATTTGATCTAATTAGAAAAAAATCGGGTTAGGATTTGATTGGATAGAGAACAATATTCGATCGGGTGAGTTTTTACCAACTCGATCTGGTCATGATCAAATCAGGTCAAGTACAGTCTGATCCAAAAACCCGATTGGGTTGGTTAAAATTAAAAAAAAAAAATAACACACACATGACACTCGTACACCATATAGCAGACGCAATACACACACCACACACTCATTCATATGGTCACACCACTCTCAACAGGCTCAAACTTAAATACACAGCACTCTTATGTTCTCAATTCTCAACTCAACTTCACTATTCAGTCCACACACTCATTGAAAACATAAAACAAAATGTTTACAGTCTTTTCTCACGCCTCATAGCCTTAAAATTAAACGTTGGTCAAAGCCTCACATGCACCACACGAAATCACGCAAATGCTTTAAATCTTCAATCTTCATCACAAGTTGCAACCTTCCTCATGACTACCCAACCTCAACAACCGATACTCAACAGCCTCCCTTCTCATCTTGCTCTCAAGTCTCAAGCCTCAAGAGTCAAGAATACAAGACACACATCCACAACCAGCCACTAGACGGCAACTTGATTTTGCCAACTGGATCTACTACCACTACCTACGGATCTACTGCTCCACACCTCCACATCACTAAGTTCCTCCAAGCTCTATCTAAATCTGACAAGTAGCAACCAGAACTTGAATTGACTCGATTGAAATTTGAAGCTTTAAGTTAGTTCCATGGTATATATATAGTTTGGTTGATTAGTCATAATGTGTATGGTGTACTATATTATATATTATATGTTAAATTGGTAATTACATAATTAGTTTAATAATATTTAATATGTATTGTTAAAATTATCCGAACCCAAGTTGAACCAAATTCAACCTGAGATTTTGATATAATCTGATCCAATCCAATCCGATCTGATCCGAATTAAGTTTGTATCGGGTTAAATATTCGTATTGAGTTTGGATGAAATTTTTGCCAACCCAATCAATTTAAAATCCGATTGAGTTAATCTGAACCCGATAATGCCTAACCCTATTAAAATAAACCTAAAAATAGACTGATTATAGTCATAGATCTTGAATTGATGATCTGAAAATAAGCAAATGCACTCTTTAAAGCCTAGTACTAAAATGAACCTGAAAACGGGCTGGTTATAATCATGGGTCTTGAATTGACAATTTAAAATAATCATGGGTCTTGAATTGACAATTTAAAAAGAAGAAAAAGTACTCTTTGAATCCTTATATTGTAATAAAAATGAAAATGAACTAATTGTAGTGGTCTTGAATTGATGATTTGAACATAACAAAAGTACTCTAAAAAGCTTTGCACTAAAATGAACTTAAAAAAAAAAACAAATTATAATTGTACTTATTTAATGGATAATTTAAACTTTAGAAGCAAAAATGCTATATGAAGCCTAATACTAAAATAAACTTGAAAGTAACCTTATGAGCCCTTAAGGGTGTGGTCGGGTTCGTTATTATGCTCACTGTAGAGTCGTGGAAGACAGAATCGATTCTTAGGGGTGGGAAGGGAGTTAAAAATTATATTTGGGCTTGTTCACCCTCCTTTCCTTTTTTCCTTTTGACCAAAAAAAAAAAAAACTAAACTGATGATAGTCATGAGTCTTGAACGGATGTTTTAAACATGTATAAAAATACTCTACGAAGCCTAATATTGAAACGAACCTGAAGATAGACTTATTATAGTGATGGGTCTTGAATGAATAATTTGACCACAAGCATAACTACTTTAATGAAGCTTGGCAGTAAAAACCACATGAAAACAAATTGATTATAGTCAAGAGTCTTGAATGAATGATTTGACCAATAACAAATTTACTCTATGAAGTGTCGTATTAAAATGAACTCGAAAACAGACTGATTATATTTAGGATTCTTAAATAGATGATTTGAAGTTTTGAACAGAAGCAAAAAGTACTCTACAAAGCCCTATACAAAAATTTTTTAAAAAAAGTAAAATAAACTAAGTATGGTCATGGGATTTTACTGTATAATTTTTAATAGGTGCAAAAGTTCTTTAAGAAGACTTGTACTAAAGGAAACCAGAAAATTAGTATAGTCATGGAATTGGAATGGATAATTTTTAACAAAAGTAAAAGTATTCTTTGAAGCTTTGTGTAAGAAGAAATCTGAAAATAAACCGAGTGTAGTCATGGGATTTGAATGAATAACTTTTAACAGCAGCAAAACTACTCTATGAAACCTTTCACTAAAAATAACCTGAAAATAAACTAAGTATGGTCATTAGTTTAAGTGGATAATTTTTTAATAGAAGCAAAATTACCTTATGAAGCCTTGTGCTAAACCTGAAAATAATTTGGATATCGTCATGGGATTTAAATTAGTAATTTTTAATAGGAAAAGAAGTACTTTATGAAGTCTTGTATTAAAAATAACCAGAAAATAAACTGGATATAGTCATGACATTTGAATGCATAATTTTTAACATAAGCAAAAGTATTCTTTAAACGCTTGTACTAAAAAGAAACCTGAAAATAAATTGGGTATAGTCATGGATTTAATTTGATTCTTTATTGTTTCTTATGTGTGGGCCTTGTTGATTTGTCTTTTAATTTTATTTTGAGCGGTGATATTTAATTCTTTTAATTATCTTTTTAAGTCTCATTTTACTTAATCTAATTTATTTTTAAAATTATTTTTATTAAAAAAATATTATTTTTTTCTTTTTTGTTTTTGTCATTTGCACTCTCTCTTTCATATATCATTATAATCATCATTCTCTTTCTTAAAGTGATTTTAAAATACTTTTATTGTATTACATTCACTGAATGCATGTATGACATATGTCAATTTATTTTAAAAAATTATTATGTAATTGATAATTATATTTAATTCATATAATTGTGCCTTACATGTATTAAGTAAATATAGTATAACAAAAATATTTAGAATCTCTCCCTTTCTTAATGACATGATCATATTTTTCACGCACCAACGCAATACAATAATTAAGTAGCAGTCAGTATTTCTTTTACTAGCTTCCATAACGTAGCCTTTGGATAGTAAAAAAAATTAGTCTCTTCGTTAATGGTGAATCTTTACTTGCAATCACTGCAAGAATGGTGAACGCTCCCACTCATGGCACTGTGGCTGCATAGATAGAACTAGGGTGAGCAACTGTAAAATAAATTAATAATAAGAGCAGAAAAATTGAGTGTGGAATGAATTTGGAGAACAAAAATATAGATATATATATATATAACCCATGTTTTTTTTTTTTTTTTTTGTGGAAAGGAACCCTACGATATTTTGACTGTAAATTATTTCCTGCCTAATCGCTAACTGTTCTAGATAATGAAGATGGATGAGTTTTGAGAGAGTAAGCAGATAAGAGAAAAAAATAAATTTATTTTTATTTATTTTCTATAAGGATGATTTAGAAAATATAATGAATTAATTGGAAAGTAACTAAGGGTGATTTATGTAAAGAACTAATTGAAAAATAAGGGTTGATGGAATTAATTAAAAAGTAAAGATTGATGAAATAATTTAAAGGGTATTATTTTTTTTTTGGCATTTTAATGTGCCGCTCCAAGTCCATGTGCAACAAGTTCAAAGGCAGTAGCCTTTAATTCTTTCCCAATTCAATTCCTTTACGCATGTTTGCTCCCTCAATTTAAATTTTCTCACTCTCAAAATAGGTTAATTAATTAAATATATAAAAATAGTAACTAAAAAATAAAAATTAAGAAAACTCTATCCATTTACTATTACTACATGACACATGACAAAAAATGTTTAAAAATTCAAGACACTTAAGATTAGGAGAGAATCATAATTCAAAATTAAGATAAATAATATGTAAATAAATTATGTTTGACAAGGTTCAATAATAATAATAATAATATTGTTAAGATCAGGGAATTGATTGCCACACATGTCAAAGTCCAATATTAATAATCTACTTAGCCTAGTTACTCTATGTTAAATCTGTCCCACAAACCCTTTTATGATTAGTGTTAATACACAAGATATTAATTAAGGGAACATACACAGGACAAAGTGTTTCAATACCATTTCAATAAAATGGAGGGTTAATTATTAATTTCTCCCAATTCTTAAGGAAGAATCAACCCCTTTAGCATTAGCTGCAGCAAATAGCTTAGCAATTTCAAGTTGAGTATTGGCAATAATCTCAGTTCTTTTAAGGTCCAATTCTCCTCTTTTAGCTTCAGCTTCAGCTCTCATTTTCTCAATTTCCCTCATTGTGTCCATTCTTGCTTGCTCTGATCTTACCACAACCTCTGCTAGCCATCGAATGCTTCCTGCTATTTCCCAATCTTCCCCTTTTCGCCTCCTTTTTCTCTCCATTTTTGTCTTCAACCTTTTGGACCTTAATTTCTCCTTGTCACTATATAAAGCTGGTGTACTGCTATCTGTATCCATCACTTTCTTGTCTGATAGATGATCAGATAATTTTGTTCCCACACCATCTTCCTATAAAGTTTTATAATCAATGAATCAGAATTTCGAAATTGTTTTGACTTAACAAAATGACATCACGCACACCTAAAAGTTATCCACCATACAAATATACACATATAAACAATGTTATTCATGTTATGGCGAGTAACATTGTCAGGTGATACTGTCCGATTAATCAGTAAGTTTATCACTAATATTAGAGAATTACATTTGTATTACACTTATCCAATTACTCATTAATTTTCCTATACAAATTTACTCCCTATCTTTGAAATTTTGAGAGGGATATCATCAAATACCCACCAAAAGCTTCCTAACATATTAATTCATCATCAAGGTTTTCTAATAATTACATTTTGCCAGCTAATGTTTCAGCTGTTATCATTTTACTACCAAAACCTTAACATTATTAAAAAATTGCTTAGGTCACAAGGGTATATAAAGAATTGCAAGATTAAGATATTTTCCTAGTTTTTTTTTTTTTTATAAACTTTTATCTTTTTCTCTAGACATCTGATCTACAAGCCCCCTTTTTTCCTTATTTCATTTATGAATTTTATTATATTAAAATATCCCTAAAATAGAATTCTAAGTTTTCTAAAAGAGTGACAGTAATTAAATTTTTTTAATGAATTAAACAAACTAATTCATGATATTATTTTCACTCGAACAAAAATATTTTACCATATCAAGCTCAATTATAATGAAACACTCAAAATAATTCATATAATCTTATATTATTATATTTAATTAATTTAACTATAATTGAGCTTAATATGGTGAAATTTGCTTGTACGGTTGAAAATAATATTACAAATTTGTTTGCTTATGGATGCATGAAAAATTTTTAATTACTGTCATTCTGTCAGAAGATATAGAATTCTATTACCAGAATATTTTAATATAATAAAATTTTAACAACTGAAATAAAGAAAAAAAAAAGCCCATAAATTAGATGTCTGAAGAAAAAAGAACTACGAATATAAGAAGATAACTTCAACTTGAAATTTCTCAAATACCACTGTGACTTTAATAATTTTTTAATAATATTAAAGTTTTAGTAATAAAATAATGACAATTAAAACATTCAGTGGTAAAATATAGTTGTCAAAAAATCTTGTTGATAAAATACCACATGTTCAATAAAATGTTTACAATACTTCCAAATAAATCACCTAAGTTTTCATTTGAACATTATAATTAAATAAAAATATACTATCCCAATGATTTTTTAACAATAATAATAATATGCTCTCGCATCCACTAACAAAAATGATGCTGAAATATCATTTAGCTAGCCAGTGCTAGCTATACTTGCAGCAAGAATAACTAGCTGAAATATGTTCCTTATTGCAACTTGTACTGCTTAGATGCCATTCCTCACAGGGTTAAAAATTAAAAATATTATAAATTCCAGATTAATTTTTCTACTATTACAGATCACATGAGACATGCTAAAAGTGAAATAAAATTTTCACAGCAGTAATTAAAGGTAAAACGTGTTAACTGTTGAGCGCAAATCTTTTTCAAGAAAACTACGCTTTTTTCTCTAGTGGTATTCACTTCTTACTGGAATAATCATTTAACTAGAAATGACCATCCAATTTTTAAGAAATATTCAAATCACGAAAAGTAAATTTTATAAAAGAAGAGAGAATAACATTTTTCTCCCTACAATTTTACCATTTACTGTCTAGAATTTTCAAAAAACTTTCACTCCAATACTAAATTTTTCACAAAAAAATTCATTCCACCCACAAAACAACTCTATATATATATATATATATATATATATATATATAGAGTTGTTTGATCAAATAATAAATAAATAAAATCAAATAATAATATTTTAGTGCATAGACAGACCTTGGCCAGTATATGATCAACACCATTGGAGTCATGTGAGTTTTGTGGCTGTAAAGGAGGAGGAGGAGCAGCAGCAGCAGGTGGCGGTTGTGGCACCGCCGGTGATGGCTCTATCAGTAACAAAGGAGGATTATTGACAGGCTGAAGCAGGTTATGTTGTTGTTGTTGTTGCTGCTGTGCATTATTACCACGTAGTAAAAGATCAAGACGAGGGTAAAGAAGCCAAGAAGATCCATCAGCATTAGCAGACTCTGATCTATACCTTTTCTTCATAGACTCAATCTTGTTCTTGCACTGAGTTTGAGTTTTTGGTGACTTGGTGTTATTAGCACGAGCTGACACATAACGAGCAACTTCTTCCCAGTCATGGCCTTTGAGTTTTGCGCGATTTCTAAGCACCCATTTGGCTTCATAAGCTTCAAGTAAGCATGAAACTGCTCCTTCACTCCACTCATCTCTTTTCAATCTATCATTGTTGCCACCACCACCACCACCAATTTGTTTTCTTGGAGATTCTTCTTTGATGTTATTAGCAAGGAGGAGAGATGGGTTAACGTTGTCTAAGGGGTTAGTATTATTTTCTTTTTCCATCTCTCCTCATGATCATAAAACAAATTACTGCTACTTTACTATCCTTAAAGCTTTAACTAGCTAGGGTTTGTTTGTCTGTTGCAGTTGATAAAGGGAGAAAATTAATGAAAGAGAGAAAGAGAACCACCAGCTTAGCATTAAAGAGATGGTGAAAGGAAAGTGGAGGAAGCAAGAAAGAAAGAAAAACTGATCACTTTGTCAAATGAGTTAATGATAGTGATCCTTTTTTTTTTTTCTCCTTTTCCTTTTATTATTATTTTGTTTTTGTTGTTGTGGGTATGTTGGTTTTGTTGATGTGGTTGGGTTTTTTTGGCAGTTAGCGTTGATACGAAGCCAACCAAGAAATCCACAGCCCTTATTCATAAGAAGAACCAGGAAGTGGTGGTGTTAATAGTTGATGGCTGATAGTGGAAGTGGTGGGTCACTCACGTGGGACTGTCACCCACTCCATCCTATCATCCAATTCACAATCCCACCACCCTTTTTTTCACCTTGACTAATCAGTGATATTGATACATTTTAAGTTTAAAACTCATTTAATTAAAAAAATTATAATTATAAAGTTTTAGATTTCAAATCTAAGATATATTCAATTTGTTAAGTCCATTGAGTGGGTAACTGATCAACTTGCTGTGAATAGGGTGGGTAATTTGCATATCTAAATTGAATTTTTATAAACTTAGGTCTAATTTTATGCATTTAAGAATAAGTTGAAGTCTTGAAAAAGTTCGTTTATATTGAGTAGGTTTAGTCGGATTAGGCTCGAGTGGATCTAGGCCGGGTTTGAATTTTTATTAATTTTTTAAAATAATTTTTTTATAAAATTATAAATTAAAAAAATAAATTATACATGATTATCTAATACACAAAATATTAACAACACAATACAATAACTCACAAATGTTAATATAAAAAACAAACTAATCCAATAATAAAATTTTATTCAATAATTTATATAAACTATTAAATAATACTAAATATAAAATATTATCAATTAATTCATCATAATATTATTTTA
Organism: Murraya koenigii; assembly: GCA_025617385.1. Classification (NCBI taxonomy): domain Eukaryota; kingdom Viridiplantae; phylum Streptophyta; class Magnoliopsida; order Sapindales; family Rutaceae; genus Murraya; species Murraya koenigii. The sequence continues at coordinate 17,048,829 of CM046812.1, forward strand.
CATTATTTATTAAATTCAACAATTAATAATATAATTTAAAAATAATTAAACTATATAAAGAATTATTTTTAATTTATTAAATTAAATTTAATGTAATCCTATTTAATATTACACAAAAAATAATAATATTATGTATAGTTTAATCTAATTTAATATACTCTAATTTAACTTAATCTTAAAAATTAATTTAATTAACGTCAAAATATATATATATATATATATATATATATATAAATTAAAGGGTCAGATTTTTTATAAAAATCTTTATTTAAATCAGTTTCTAACAAATTTCAAATTTTTTAATTTAATGTCTAAAAATTTTATATGCAGATTAAGTTTAAAGCTTGTAGGCTCGGGTTAGACTTGCCCAACCCAAACTTTTTTGCCAATTCTAATTATGAATGTAATGTGCACCAACAGTTACTTAAAGTCGAATAATATTAAAATGTATGGATTGATATTTTGGGAGTGAGATTTGTCAGTACCTTTTAAATTTGAAATATATATATATATATATAAAGTCTACTATATCATATCATTTTAATATCTTTAATCTAATATGCTTGTCTCATCAATGTGAAAGCGTGTTCAATTTCCAATATTTAGGTTTTAGCCGTGACAATTAAATTATGTGTCGAATACTTCAAATTCAGAATTCACATTCAATTATCATCTTTTTCTTATATCATAACCACTCTCTCATACAAAATTTCTCTTGAAAAAAAATTCTGAGTGTTTAGTGGTCATAACATGTAGAATAATATGTTTAAAAACTCTTAACATGAGAGGATCTTAATTCCACTCTCTCTTCCCCTTAATCTGTTTCTTCATATTTTACTTTTATTCTCTCTAACACCACCGGCCAATGTGTTGTGCTATGCTATGCGCTTATGCTCTCTTAATTTTTTTTTATTATATGAGATTATTATTTAAAAATATAACTTATTATCAAAACTAATTTACATTAATTTTTTTAAGATATTATTCAAATTTAAACCTTTATTAATATTTAATTCTTACATTTAGATAAAAGAGTAAAATATTTCATTCAATAATTTAATAATTAAAAAAAAATATTCTCATAATAAACTTATGGGTTGGAACTGACCACGAGGCCAAAGGGTGGTGGCTGCTCTTCTAATAGCCTGTTGGTTGCACTTCTGTAATTCCATTTTAGCTTTGCTTTAGGCTTTTCTCCGGTACTTTTTGAAAAAATTTGAGCGGATCCATTACCATTACCACTAGCTAGACTGATGTAATATTGCAACTTTTTGAGGGTTGGCTCTTGCATTTGACCTATTCTATTGATAGGGTTCTGATTTGATTCTAGCTGGCCGTTTGTTAAAGATGCCTTGTCAACATGGTTAAGCACCAAGTCATTTGTTAAGGTTTGGGCCCTGGTGTGGGGCAGCATTAACCCCTTCAAATCACAATGCACGTTCGCATTTTACCACAAGCTATACTCAAATGCTTGGAGTTTGTCAATAATCTATCAATATAGGGTAGCTACGGCATCTTTTCCCCATCGAAACTTTCACATGGGTAAATACATAGAGTGATCTTAAGATAATAAATTTTACAAGTGCTAATTATTAGTTTAGATGATAAAATTTCCAGAGTTGACATAAAATTTTTGGAGTTCAAATTCACTCACATAAATATGAATTCAAGATTTATTTAGTATTGAGGTGCAGTATAAAAGAAAAAAAATATAATTATTAAGATCACTCTATAATATTATAATTTTTTATTACATAAATCATGTAAGAAATGCATACCGTTAGATTTAATATTTTTAACAATATATAATATTTTTATTAATTACAAATTTTAAGTATTTAAGGATATCGTAACCGATTAACAAATTGGTTAAAAAAATTACATTAAATTTTAAAAAATAGAGTTTTGATAGAATATAATCTCTTTCTTAATCTCATTGAATTCACTATCTAATATTTATGTCTTACGTTCTTTTATTTTGAAGTTAGATTCACTTTCCAGTTATTGAGGACACTTAGCTGCGTATCGAGCAGTTATTTTTGAATGACTATTGATATTATAACGTGACAAGGGTTCAAAATGTCATTTTCACTCTTTTCCTCATTCGTAACCGTAACGTCCACCTATATCCATTGGATCCCATCTTTTTTCTCCGATACCAAAATATAAGAACTCATGGGTAATGCTCTCTTTGAAAATCGGCTTGTAAGATACGGTCTAATGAGCTTAGGCAATATTTGGATGGTTGGATTAAATATGGAATTAGATTAATTTTAAGATTAAATATTTATCTCATGTTTGGCAAACTTTGTTAGATTAGACTAAGGGGGATTAAATTTGAATTTAATCATAAAATCATGGAATTGCTAATCTAATTTATACATGGATTTAGTTGGGACAAGATTAATAGAAAAATTTTGTTCATTTATGAGAATTTCGTAATATTAATTAATTTTGTTCATTTTGTTCATTTATCAAACTTCTTTATTTATACATAATATTAATTAATTAATTAATTTTTATTTATGATTTACTTAAAATTTATTTTTTATTTACTATCTATGATCTAATTAAATTGGTATGTTTACTTCTACTAATTCTTGAGATTAAATTTTTATTATATATATATATATTTAATAATTTATCAATAAAATTAACCATTTAATAATTTACTGCATTATTGATTGAATTAAATTTAATAATTAGTAATATAAATTAAAAATAATCATGAAAATTAATAATACCATTAATTAATTAATTTTATATAATTTTTTTGATAAAAATTAATTAAATATTTAAATTATTTTATTTTTATTTATTATATTATGACTACCAATAACTTATTTACAATATATTTAATTTTCTTATTAATTAATTTTTAAATTTTTTTAATTATTATTATAAAATTTCATGAATAATTAATATTTATACTTAAATATCAATGTAAAGCTTACCGAGAAATAGAAAGGGAGGACAGGTTGGTTCGAGGACCCGTTGGTCAAAGGAAAGGGGAAGTCGATGCAGTTCGTCCCCTTCCTCCAGCCCTTCCAGCACTTCAGGATGAACCTTCGTACCAGTATTTAGAATTCCATCAATTTCCGATTACGTAATGTAGGGATCGTTACGGATCAGCCTTTAGAGGCTAACTTATTTTAAGAAAATGGTGTATTGCTTTATTCCCCGCTCTATTTAATATTATTTAAATATAATTTAATATAGTTTAATTCGATACTGTACAAAATAAAAGATATTATAATATAATCCAACTTAATTAAATTCAACATAATCCATTCCAATCTTAATAATTAATTCAGTTCAATCCTGCATGCCAAATGTAACCTTATATTCCTCAGCTTGTAAGATATGATTTAATAAGCCTATATTCCCATTTATATTACTGTATTTTTTTCTATGTGGAATATTGATTCTTAACACTTTCTTCTGGTAACCAACTTTGTTTGAACCCTAAGTGTTAAATGAAATACTTTCTTCTCCTCCTTTCTATTGAAATACTAAAATAACAAGAAACAACTAAAATAACATACCGTAAAAGGACTTAATTATCATTCTGATTTAGTGTTAATTATCAGCAAACATGAAGCACCTAATTAACATGTGCAGACAGCCTCAAATCAAAATCAAATTAAGTTGCATTATCGGGAATTTACCCAATGAAACAAAAGCCATTCAAACAAAACTTGACTACATAAGCTATTGTAGCGCTACCTTCACCCACCAAAAGTATACATGCTCAGCTATTGTGGTGCTACCTTCACCCACAAAAAAACATACACGCAAATATACACAGCTAGCCACCTGACCACTCAGCTTCCAGGAAATTTAAACAAGTAAATGATTGGGAAAGATCAAAAGTCGCACCAATGGCACCAAGAAGAGAAAAGAACTTGATTGAAAAGGAAGATTTGAATCCAGTAGTGAAAAGGACGATTTGAATTCAGTAGTGAGCTAATTTTTTTTACTAACATTAAGAATATTAATACTAATTAGTAGGTAAAAATATAAAATTATTTTTTAATATAAAAATATAAAATTATTTAAATCTTAATCGCATATTATTATACATATACATGATGAGAAGATTATAAAAATTGAGCTCAAACCAACTCAATACCGAATCCAAATATTGAAAAGAAACTCATGGAGCCTAGGGGCTTCAAATGATCAAATCTCCCTGCATACATGTAGCCGTAGATACCGAAAATTTGCTCACATCAGGACGGGGGCGGGGTTTAGTTTACTATATATACATTCACCATTTCTTTTCAGTCAAAGATTTGGAGAAACTGTTCGGTAAGCAGGAAGGGAAAACTGCTATAAAAGAACTCATTAAGTGAAAACTCACAATATCAGTGTTCAATTTGTACAAAATACATATATATGATCACATATATATACCTCAAAAACTTACAACCTACAAACATTATCTATGAGATACAAATGGCCTACAGCTACTTTCTTTCTTTACCTGGCTGCTTTAGTATTTCCTATAATTAACAGTAAGGCAAGCCAATTTCTCCATCATGTGCTCTGATTCCATCTATCTGTACTTCCATTTTATTGAAATAAATAAATCGGATCATCCCCGCAATAACTGCACATATTGTTTGGAGAGCAAATTCCAAATCAAATAGCATGATGCAGTGGAATTCACAACCCCACATCTGTTGGACCAAGAAGCTGAAACCTCAGCTTCTGCAACAAACTGCAAGAAAATTTTATGGCAATCACAATTCACAAAGTGCCTGTTCTGCCAGAGATGAGCTCTCATCAAGCACAATATCAGCAGGATCTCCAATCCATGGTCTCCCTTCCCTCCATTGAAATTTAATTCTTAACTTCCCATTTGCATCTACACCAACCACCTGCCCTTTGCTTGCATGAGTCTCCATTCCCCATCCCCATCGAGGAGTCACCAAACCTTCTTTTATCCTCACTTTGTCCCCCACTTTGAAAGGTCTAACCCTTTCCATTTCCCATGCCTTGCAAAGCCAGAGCCTCTCCACGAAGCAGAATGCCACAGATAATTCCCCACTTTCCATTCTATGTACAACTCCAATGCTTGAACGGCTTACCTCTCCCCACTGGTAAGTTGGAGTCGTAACTGATGCTCTAACTCTAACCCAGTCTCCAATCTGGAGTTCCTCCTCCTCTACCACCTCCACCTCCGATGGATCAAGCATCCAAGTTTTTGAGCCTACTGGAGTATATATTCTTAGCTTCCCATCGGCATCAATTGCAGATACAATGCCTATACTAGAATGGCTATGGCCTGACCATCCAAATCTCGGCTGCTTCACAGATAGTTTAACCCTTACCCTCTGCCCAACCATGAGCCGATCTACTCTTTCAAGATGAGAAGTAGGGCCTACCCACCTTTCTTGCTCACAACAAAAAGCAACAAAAGTGCTTCCATCCCAATTATCATCTTGCAAACCAATTCCTTGTACAACACCGATACTTCCCGGTCCAAGAGATTTCCAGTTACTAGCAAAAACTCTCAATCTTACCCACTCTCCAACTTCAAACATCTGCACTATTTCAAGATCAGCAGGATCTCCTCTCCACAGCCCAGGCAAACCAAAGAAGGCAACCCTGATTTCTCCATCGGCATGAACACTAGTAACAATACCTTGTGAATCTGGCAGGGCCCCTCTCCAACCCCACCTTGGCTCAGCCAGTCCACTCCGGAAGTGGACATGCTGCCCAACTTTATAGGAGGGAATCTTTTCAACATCTGTGTAATGAGTACTCCATCTCCCTTTCCGGAAACAGCAAGCCAACTCTAGATAACCATTGTCTTGTATACTATGAACAACAGCTAAACTTTCCTTCCCAACAGTGTTCCAATCATAACTTGGTCTGGCACCAATGCTTGGTTTTGAACGTACCCAATCACCAACTTCAAATCCTGAAAGCCGTTCAGCATCTCCAGGAGAAACTTTCCACAAGTTATGCCTGCCAGCAACTTTTACCTACAAAGAAATAACCACTGCTGATCTAAAGCATTTAACCAAACAATGAAGAGCACAGGGCCTAATAAAAGATAAAAGTGTATAAAAATATATTCTTCTAAATTAAAAAAATTCCAGTCAAATGAAATAGATGGCTTACCTAAAACTATAGCTATAAAAGAATGCCTATATTTTCAAAGAGAAAATAAAACAGAAAACACAATTGAAAGTTCACTTTAAACTCATATATATGGTCATAACACAAATTCTTACATTCAAAGCCCCGTCCATGTCAATCTTCACAATTTTTCCTACAGTAGCAGGAGTTTCTTTTGACCATCCAAGTCGTGGCTGAGCGACAGATGACATCACATGAATCTCTTGTCCCACTTCAAAAGGAGGCACCTTCTCCACATCGGTCACAGAACAACAAAAAGGCTTGCTCCTAAAACAGAAAGCAATGCCCACATCCCCATCTTCCTCCAAACTATGAATTATCCCAATGCTGTTTCGGCTAATATCCTCCCATCCATATTTTGGGGACGACACAGACGCTTTCACTCTTACCCAATCTCCAACCTATCATGGATGAATACACATTCACACAAGATTATTCACTGAAACCCACCTTCAATGTCTCAAATCTCACATAAAATATAGAAAAGAGCACAGCTATTCGAACAGCAACAAAACAGCAGAAAGACAAAAATATGGTAAAGTTCATGCTACAGTAACACAGCAGGAAAACAGAAACGACAGCACTACTGTATTGCAGAGTTCATTTATAGCATTTTCCTTTAGAAAAAGCAGTCAGATTTTACCTTGAAATCCTCAACCTTTTCCATGTCAGAAGGATCAGCCTGCCATGGTATTGGTCGGTTAGGTATTTCAATTATGAGGAGACCATCGTTCTCTATCTCACTGATCTTTCCAACACTATGATGAGTCTCACCACCCCAAGCATATCTAGGTTCTGCAACAGATCGCTTCACACATACACAGTTGCCAATCTGTAAAAATAAAACAGCGGAATTAACATTCTTAACAAATAAAATCAATTAAATGAAAAATATATACATCAGCAGTGCCCCAGGAGCAAAAGGAAAAAAAGTTATTCCATACCCTAAAAGGGGGGACAGGCTCCACCTCTTCTGGTTCACAATGCCATGGATTTGGAAGATAGCTCAATTCCAATAACAGACTACTGTCAGGTCTGATACAATATACGATACCAATGCTCCCTGGTGTTACAGATCCTAATCCGTGCTTTGCAGTTGTGAGAGTTGGGCGAATGCGAACCCAGTCTCCAACTTTGAATTCTTCAACTCTTTCCATCTCTGCAGGATCAGCCTTCCACCCTCTGGATGCTCCGGGAAACCCAACCCGCAGGATCCCATCATCATCAACACATAATACAGTTCCAATACTATCACGAGATTGACCGCGCCAACCAAACCTGAAAACATATAATTTCCAGAATCAGAAAAACAAGGCACATCACCAAAAGCTGAAAATAGTAATTCCTTCAAATTATTTTACACAGGGATTCAGGACTACAAAACAATCATAGAACCAATAACACAGAACCTCAAGGTCCATATCACATCTCCACTTTCTATATCAAGCGTGGTAGTCATTTATACAGATAAGTCGCAAACATTTCTAAATACATCAGAGAGGTAGCATATATTTTCTAGTCCTAACAGAGTAATCATTGCCGTATTCTTGGAAATTGTTTTGAATGTTTGGGAATTGGACCTACTGAAGGCAAATATACAGAACGCGTAAATTTTCCATCACTTTTTTGTTTGTTTACTTTTCATATTTTAATTACTGAATACCTAACGGTCATGACTGAAAAAGTAAAAATGAGACGTATCTCAGAATTCTGGAAAATTTGGAAAATAGGTTAAACCATATACAATACCTACCAAACTTTCTCTTCTGTGAATAAATGTGAATGATCAAATTCTTTTATAAGTTTATTTCCCCTCATTTTCCTCTTCTCATTCAAATTCGTGTAGACACCAATCAATATATCTTTCTTAGTTCCTAACCCCAAACCCGAAAGAAAAAATGAAGAGGAAGAAGAGAGGCTCACTCCAAACACGGAAACAATCAACTCACATGGTGTCAAGCAAAAATCGATAGTGAAAAAGAAAAGAAAGGGCACAATAAGAAATGTGAGAACGAATAGTGGAAGTAAAGCCAAATAAATTTAGATAAAAAATGGATTTAATAACATGGACCAGTAAAATATCTGAAATACAAAGAGGTCCAGGGCTATAGATAGCTTACATGTAATGTGCATGATAATAGACAGACATTGTTAAAAGAAGACAGGAAAGCTACTATCTTTTCACTTGTCAAAAAAGTAAATGCCTCAGGAAAAATGGTTATGGATAAAGAACTCCCGAGTTGAAGATTCCTATAAGGATGACATTGAGGACATTAGTTGAGTTTCTGATGAACGATCATATTAAACATAAGAGACGCAGAGTAAGAGAATTTGGATCAGCTCAGTATGAAAATCACAAAGAACTTTCCAAAAGCCAGTGAAGTGAGAGATATAAGAGTCGATTATATTTCAATATTTAGTTCATCTAATTGTACTGCTCAAATCAGAGTTGGGGAGGGGCTAGCTTTATATTTATATACTAAATTTTCATAGAAAACTGACAAATCTGCTACATTCAACTTCCAAGACTCGCTTCACTAGTAAAAATGAGGACAACAGAAACAATTTAAGATATATTCAGTCAATTGTGGACATCAGCGCCAATTATGATTTCTATTTCCTATCAAAGTTTTCGTATGAAAATAAATTCATAGTTAAACAAGGTTCATAAACCACATATACAGGTTAGAGCTAGACAAAAAGAGGCAGTAAATGTGATCCAGTCTCCACTAATGATCTTCCAATAACAATAATCAACTTAGTCCATTAACAGGCATTTTTCAGTTGAAAACAGAAGCAATAATTAAAGAGAGAATCAAGATTGTACTGAACATTAATATATAACTGTGTTAGAGACTTCATAGATCGAAACCTTGGCTCTTTGACATCTGGTTTAAGTTGTACATGTTGCCCCCTGTCCAATGGAATTAACTTTAAAACCTCACTAGCAAGTACACGAGCCTCTCCAGAACAAAATGACACAATGAGATTGTCTTTATCAAGGACACTTTGCACAAAGCCAACACTTTTATGTTTTGCACCTTGCCACCCATATGTAGGAGTTGTAACGCTTCTTTTGAACTTAACCCAATCGCCAATCTCAAATCTGGACAGAAAGTGAATACCACAATCGCAATGTATTTTAGTCATAAATTGCTATTCTAAATAATAAGTAAACAGATTCAACAAAGAAACTACAAGAATATATTTGTCCTCACATGGTAGGAGAAAGATGAACCCCCCTATTCATAAGAGCCTCCATTAGATCTTCGGAAATCCATTCCCGAGGAAGGCCCTCCAAAAAATCACGCAATGTCTTGCCACTGTTACTCATAAAATGAGTATCAAATCAGTGATGTAGTACAGCTCAAAATTACATGATGCAGCAATTTGAACTTCTTAATAAATATTGCAACATGTTAAACCGGTCACTAGGGACAAGAATAATATATTAAAATTTCAATAGTGCTAGCCTACAATAAGCCATAACAGAAACCTTTGTAAAAAACTGTGGGTTCAAAGCAAATGATGGGGAACACTGTTGGTGAAAAAGACAGAAGAAAATCAGGGATTGACCCTTAAGCTCCAGGTCGAACGAGAAAAAGGTGTGGTTGGGTGAAGCTTAGTCATAGGACATTCTACATGGAAAAGTTCATGAACTAAATTCTAGCATACAGGACTTCATGGCTTTCCGTTTCAGAAATATCTCCTTCAGATCCCAGGAATATGGGTTCTCTATCCCCAGATTTCAAAAGTCAAAGAAAATTTCAAGCAGTGACATCTTGTCAAATCCCACACCATTATCTTGCCTAATAGTTGGAATGATTGAGGAACATCCCAGAATATTAAATTCAACTCTGAATCTTTGTGACTCTGTGTGTGCATAAGTAACCAAATGGAAATTAAATGTCAAAAATCTAGAAATTCTAGGCAAAGCACAGAGATTTGGAAAGCAGGTCAGTTTAATTTACTACCCAAAACAAAGCAAATTAATTTCTTATTCTGAAAATTTCACAAGTCCAATACTTTAGGATAAATTATCAACAATATGAACCTCTTGAGAGAAAATAAAATCTAACGAGAAGGCTGGCTCGTAAGGATTACTTGCCTGTGGTTTCTAACTTCAACTGCAGCATCTGGATGACTAAGCATAACAATGAGCCACTCAAGATTTTCACGGATCATTTTTGCTGCATCTGCTGCTATATGGAAAGCATTATCACCTTCATCATCCTGAAATGACAAGTTAAGACAAAATAGGTAATTGCCAGAGGAGAAAACCGCTTGCGGAAAAAGCAAACAGAGAGGCAAGACCAGCATATTGGTACTCCAAGCATTAAACATGGCAAATAAGTTTTTCATTCCATGGTTCATTTGAACAACAGAAGATGGCTTTGAAACTGGCTATGTTTGCATTGTGAATGAAATATGATGATAACTTGAGAAACAAGATGCTAAATAAATTGGGAGATGATGCAAAAGCTAAATTTGTAAGACACCATTGGTTCTCCATAATTCTTAATTGTTTAAATAAAAGCTGAATAATTATGCATTCAAACAACCTGGTAATAAAGTACTGTGCCACCATAAGAGAGCATCCTATCAAGATAAATTCTAGGAATTTCAAAAGCAATAGCGGGAAACAGAACCTGCCAATTACAGTCGGCCCCAGCAGATAAAAGCAACCCAACACACGACTTCGCCCCTCTGGCCAGTGCTACATGAAGGGGTATTGTATTGTGCACATTCCGAATATTCACATCCACTCCCGCATCAAGAATAATCTGTTCAATATTTTTGCCAATAAGAAATGTATTAACAGAACAAGAAAATAATAGAATAAAAAAATTCAAGGTGTTTACATATGAAGCATATGCAAACTATGCACCAGATATCCAAGGAAAAAATATTAAGCACACCTGTCAAGAAGCATGGACACATATAACTTACTTTGACGAGCTCAACATCATTAGCCATAGAAGCAATATGCAAAGCAGTTCGATTTTGGGCATCTTGGGCACTTGGTTCTGCTCCAGCAGCAAGCAACATTCGCACCAATTCTCTCCCCTCTGCAATTAATAGGAATGTATGATCAACAAATTACACAGAATAAACAAATAGCACTAACATGACTGTTAATATTTTGCGTGCAAGAAACAAATTGAATCTGTAAATCTCACAGATTACTTTGAATGAAAGAAAAAAAGCACACATGCACACATAAACACACACCACAGACAGAAAAAACAGACACGCGTACACACTCAAAAGATAAAGAATAAGAGCGTCCATATTCCACAATAAGCACAGAATCTTCTATGTATACATGTGCCATTAATTATCAGCAATCTATTCTAGGGTAATAATAAAAATTCCAAATTTACACGGTTAAATTAAATAGGTTTCAAAAATTAAAAAGTTTCATATTCTTATGGAAATTTTTTTCTTCCCACGACCAAATTGAGTTCCTGAGGACTCCCAGAAGGAAAAAAAAAAACACTAGTTTAGGCAATCATTACTTTAATTTTTTTATGAAAAACTAAAAACATTGTATTGATAGAAGAAAGATTTACAAAAGGCGAACAAGCTATTAGCTGACACCCAAGAATGTGAGTAGTAAATTAGTTCAACGGTTATATCAAAGTTATGCCCTTCCCAAACATAAAAAAAAATCCCAAAACTCCTTCCCAATTCAAATGGATTAATTCATTCTGTCCAATAGAAAAATCGTCCAAGCTATGAAACGAGTAGTAAGAGTTTGGCCATCTTCAAATCTCAAAAACTTTATTTGCATTGTCTTCTATTTTTCTACTATTTTTCTAAATTTAAAATAAAAATAAAAATAATAGCTGAGTTTCAACCAAAGACATCTCAAAATCTGCTGGAAGGAAAAAATATGGCATGTTGATCTATTTCGGTAAATCCCTGAAAGTCAACTATCTTTTTCATTTCTTAAAAAGAAAAACAACATCATTAAAATCTACAGCCAATTAAGACCTCAAGCATTACCAACTTCATGATCTTTCTTTACAGCAGCCGCCATGCAGAGTGCTGTGCCAACTGGGCCAGGAATGTCAATCGCATTAGCAATTTCTTCTGAAGATGCAACTTCAACCCACCTTTTAACAACGGCCACATTCCATGTTGCTACACATAAATGCAATGGTCTGCAACAACGAATTCAGATGTGCCACATTTAGATGCATGTTTAAAAGAAACAAAAAACAAAAATAGAGAGGCAAAAGTAGCACAAAAGCATAAAAATGTTCGAAATATTGTAGTTACTCCAATAGAAATTTGAATCAAAATGATTGCATCACAACAACAATAACAAGGTAAAAGAGTAGCATCTAGATTTTAGTTTGATGACTAGGTTGGAACAGCATGGAAACAATGGTATAAAACCCTGTGCACTTAATAATGAAGTTCTCTTAATTTTTCTAATTTCTGGCTATTGAGCATATAGAGCCCAAGCAGAAAAACACTGCTTTTTCATTTACATTCTCTTACAAACTTATCCCAAAACCTTTCCATTCCAACTTAATTTTCCTTTTTATTTTCGTTTTTACAATTTCCACAAACTTATCCCCAAAACGGTTCACAAATTCTTTTCCTTTTAAATCCAATAAAAAATGTCTTCCTGATCACATCACACACAGACTATCAATGGTACGGGTTGGCATTATGCAGAATTCAACTCTAATTTTAGTGGTTTTATTCATTAAACAGATGACAAATGCCTATTGCCTTCATTACAATATTCCGAATATCATGGTTAACCTCTTCTAAGCCAATGAAACAAGAGATGTTGCATATATTGAAGTTTCTCAACAGAGACTCTCAAGGTTTAATAATGTAACTACAATCAAACGGGACACAAAACCTAGCTTTTCTCTTCCATGGTAAGGCACTATAACATGCATCTTCATGATACAAAACAGAGCTGTCTGAGGAGAGATTTTGGTAAACTTAGATATTAGAAAATTTAACCTACGAATACACTGATGAATACTCAAAAATGTCTCAGCTGGTGGCTATATTTGATTTCATACAACATTAGGAAGTACAGATTGAAGGCTTGTTAAGATAACGATGTAGATAAGCAATTTAAGGAAGAGTAGAGTTGAATATTGGTTGGGAGTCCACCGCCGGAAAAAAGCATGATAAAAGAGTACGAAGTGTAAACTAAAAACATCTACATATCATCAACAAGATTCATGGGCAACAATCTCGGGTGTAATATGCAACACTGAGCTTTTTAGAACACATCATGTATCAACACGGTATGAGCGTATCAGACCAGTGCAAAAATACCACATAAATAAATTTTGCCATGTTGAGATTAAAACCAACCATAAAACAAAAGCTTATCCAGCCACAATTACAAATCAATGGAATAAAATATCCCAGCTAAGGTGATTGCCAAGTATAATTGGGTTATAAAAATACAGTGTTTATTCTTCTGACAAAAAAAAAAGTCTATCATTTACCAAGTTATTTACACCAAGCTGCGTAAAGTGAATTTCGCTTTAAATTGCTTATCTACATCATTAACAACGGTATCCGGCAGTGGACTCCCAACCAATATTCAACTCTAATCTTCCTTAAACTGCTTACCTACATCATTATCTTAACAAGGCCTCAATCTGTCCATGCTAAGTCGGGAATTATTTAATTTCTACTTTCTAGGTCACAGAATCACAATCCACCTCTATATAATGTATGTCCATGCTATCCAAAGAAAATAAGAACAATAAATTATTCATAAATTAAGTAATAGCTGTCGCCAAGGGAAACAAGCCAGTTTTAGGATAAATTGATCTAACAATGGCTCCAAATTTTCCACACGTTTCTTTCATCTTAACCACAAACCAATACTGTCCCCTGCCCTGCCACCCACTCAAAAGGTAAGAAGAGGATAAGAAATGAAAATTGAAATAAATATGAAGAAAACTATGAGCTTTTCCACTTTCAGGCATCAATATACCCTAATGAAAATTAATGACCGAACTGCTAGTTGACATCTTTGAATTCCATTCATCTAAATGTTTCTCATCTATATCTAATAAAGAAAATAAGCTTGTTGAAATGGAAAAAAAGAAATATATATGTAACTACTCACGTCAACTCTTTTGAATTTAAAATAGCCATTGATCTACATCCCCCATTTTCCAGTATAACAACAGCACAATCTGTGTATTTCTTGGCAACAGCTCTATGGAGTACGGATTCACCCTCATCATCCACAGCGTTGGGATCAGCACCAGCCAATAGCAACTCCTGAAGATTAAATGTGTTAAACCTCGAAAACTTTAAAAAACAATAAACATGAAGGGGAAAAAAAAAAAAAAAAAGAAAACAACAACTGAAGACCTACACGCATGCAATCAGGTTGGCCATGGTATGCACAGACATGAGCGACGGAAGGACCAAAGCCTTCTCTCAATCTAGATATGACATTAGCGCCTCTTTTAATGAGTGCATGAACACATTCTGGGGATCCAGCTGCTAAAGCAAAAACAAGTGGAGGATCTCCATCTTTGTCCAAAACATCAACGTTTTCCTGAGAGTACTCCAATATAGCCTCAACCAGCTCAGCACTACCACGTCTACAAGCCAAGTGAAGGGCAGTTTGGCCATCAGCATTTTGTGCTTTTAAAAGTGAAGAAATTGAGCTGCTGGAGTTTCCTGATGCATTCTTTGAAAGCAGATCTCTGCATAATCAAAGAAAAAAGGGTAAAGAAGATGGAAAGCCTGTAGTTCCTCACAGAAAACAAGCAGGTCTGCAATAAGTGGACTAACCTAACCCCACTCACATCCCCTTCTGAGACAAGTTGATGTAGATTGTTGGGATTATCCTGAAAAACCTCCACGTCAGAAGAAGGAGATGGCTCTGTCTCATTTGATGCAGGAAATTTGATAAAGCCACTGTATAAACAGAGTCAAACGATTTAGTAACACTGAATTTCACTCACAGACTCAAGCTGACAATACACACATATAAAAATCACAAATATGTCTACCGAAGTCCAAGTTGTGTCACAACTCAGAGAAAGACCCCAGTACCTGAACAGCGACAAAAAAAATTGCAATTGAGTGGAAGAAATGGGTGCAATGAAAATTTTCGAGTTCTTACGTGTCAGGACTTGCAGGAGGACTGCGTGGAAGCTCTTGCAAATGGCGGAGGAATGTTGCTAACATTGCACTAAAAGTCGGTCTTTTTGACGCCTTGAACTGTAGACATTCACCAATCATCTTCCATAATTCCCTAGGGATCCCTACACCTACTATACTTGCATATTGTGGCGGTAGTTTTCGATTTTTTACAACAGCCCGATAAATCTCCTCCGCACTTAAACCAGCCCACCTGACCAAAGTGTGCAAACTCATATCAGAATCAAATCTTAGCACAAAGGGAAAAGTTGAAAAAGAAGAGGGAAAAACTTAATAACAAACAGTAAGATACTCTACATACGGGATGGAACCAGTGCACATCTCCACCAATGTACAACCAAAACTCCAGGCATCTGATTCCGGAGATATACCTATTGCATCATCCCAAAACAAATTCAAAGACTTCTTTACTGGCTCCCATGCCTCAGGAGCAGTGTAGTTTGGACTCAGCATTGTACAGTCCATGCATGAATGGATTCTTGAGGAATCACACTCAGGGCGAGCTTTCCGGCAGGCAGGTTTCTTCAAAATTGCAGCAAGTCCATAATCAGAGACCACAGCTCGACCACTGGCATCTAAAAGAAGATTGGAAGGTTTTATATTCATACAAACAACACCTGCAGCATGAAGTTCAACAACACCTCGTGCAATGTCTGCCCCATATCTGCAAGTGGAAAACCCTTGCTAAGTCATGACAAAAGTCACAGCCAGCCAAAATTTGATAATGAATCCTTCATGTAAGATGAAAGTACAGTAATGTTAATATCAATAAGCTAACTAAATTCTACATTTCCAATTATCAATTATACGCTTTAATGGTTAGTTTAAAAAAGTATTTAATATGCGAAAGAAAAGGAACTCTGCCTGCTCTAATCCTTACTCTATGAAATTTTCTAATTTCTACATACAGATGTAAAAGAAGAAAGAACGAAAGAATACATCCAAGGAAATCTCTATCGCTCAATGGTACTAAAATCTTTAGTTGATGAAATATATTTAAAATATCTGAATGAATGCAAGAAAGAAGAGTTATAGCCAGCCACAAGCTACAATCATGGACCATTATAAGCTTAAAATCACTATAGAGATTTGGTAAATGTAGCTAGAACTGACCTTCAGAGATTCCACTGAAGGATTTTCATAGCAACTTCCACAAAAAATAAATATTTTCCACGCAAAACAGGAAAGGAGTATAATGAATTATCACCTTGTATTGACAATTAAGAGAGCTAAAAATAAAATAATCAAGACCACAAACGTTCAAAGTTAGTTTTGGCAACAAATCAACTTAAAAGTTACAATTAGATGCATTATCAACAAAAATAATCAAATTTATCGCTTTTCCTCATTCTAAACCTTCAGAATATTCTTAAGATATTAGGATTATGTATTAAATGCTATGGATGCTTACCCTACCTGTTTTAAGTTCTAGTTAGCAGAAGTTCTTCTCTCTCCTATCAAAGAGGAGATTAAAGCAGGACTCGAGCAAGAGATTAAAAAAAAAGATTAATATTAGAAGAGTCTAGAAGAATTTTTATTAATTTCAAAGAGTTCGAGGAAACTTTTGAATGATCAAAAATAACTGAAGATCACTGGATTTATTACCCGTATTAGATCAATTTGATTTCCTTGCCTCGATTGGTTTTTGTTACTCCAAAACAGACATACTGTTCCGATAACAGAATGTCCTAGTTCTGTTCCGCAACATTTTTCCATGTGAAAACTGAAAAATCAAAAGAGGCCTCTCACTCCAATATTACTCCTTGCTGATATCACTATGGTAAAAGCAACATTTTTCAGTAATTTCACTTCAAAATTCTAAGCATTCTTAGAAGAGTGATAATAAATTTCCCAAGTTTTATCCTAATATTACCATCCCAAGCACTAAGGTGGCATTCACTAATTAGAAGGTCAATTTTATAACTTGTAAAATCACTTACTACTCTTTCCCACCATGCAATAAATAAATGCAATCTCTCTCATTTTCTCTTTCTTATTCGCCTTTCCCCCCTTTTTGGCTGAAAATTTAGCTCCATATAGCAGCACGACAATGGGATGTGAAAGCATTCACCACAAAAATATTTACCTTTCTGGGAGGCCAATTTTTAAAAAATGGAATTTTAAAAAAAATACATAATACTCTCCTGAACATAAAATGCTCCAAATTTATTTGACGAAACATCAACAACCTGCCTAAGTGAATTAATATTATATCAAAATTCTCCATACCAAATCCACTCAAGATCAAAGATCTACTTGTACCCTCATCAAATGGTTACATTTCACACGTTGATCCATTCTTGTAACAATGCATATATTAATGCAGAACAATAAGAACTCAGACAACAATGTTGTCAACTAACAAGTTTATAAGTTCCCTCATCAAATGGTTACTTCTAAGAAAACAAATGAGTTCTTCACTTTGTTCTTTCACTATATTTTGCAAGCACAGGTGGAAGAAACATCCAAAATAAATTTCTAAATTATAGAAATCAAAAATTAATGTGTCCATAAACCATTACGATCATTCATATACAACAATATAACAAATTCAAATAACCTTTTCAAAAGTAGAATAAAACTCTAATCCATACAATTTCTAATCCTAAACCCTATCATTCATAATCAGTTGATAAAGAATCATCACACAGCCCAACATAATAACATTCCACAGTGAATAAATCAATCAATCAAGAAAGTGAAACAAAACCTTAAGATTTGCTCCAAAGTCAATCTGCCCTCATTTCGCTGCATTGCCAACTGAACAGAACCATAACAGCGATCCATAACAAGCCCCAAACAGCCATCCATCCGCAAAACTCCATGAAATGTACACACGTTTCTACACCACATAGACACCCGCCTCAGATTATCAAGCTGACCACTCAACCAATCAGGCTCCATTCCCTCGGCAATCATCACTTTCTTAACAGCCACGCTGTGCCTGCACCTCCCTTGACCTCCCCCGATCCACGCCGCCCACACTTCCACCCCCGCCCTCCTCCCTTCCCCTAATTTCTTCACTAATTTCACATCCTGATGGACACCAACTTCAATCACTGGGCCACACGCAGCGCCACCGGAACTCGACACGTGGGTCCCACGCCCAAATCTGCCACCAACATCACCATCCTCATCATTAGTATTACTGTTGTTATTATTAATATTATCGTACTCGTCGGTCTCGTCCTCTCCATCGTCATCGTCCTCGTCAGTGACGTCGCTGTCGAAATGGTTGCTGTTGTTGTGATGATGTTGGTTGGTGTTGTGTGCCGAGAGTATTAAGGCGAGGACAGCGAAGTTCTTGCGTAGGGCGGTGACGGAGTTACCTACCACGGACACGTGGCGACATCTGGGACAAGAGAGAGTAGTGTCCGTGGAAGCCGAGAACATTCTAGAAAGACACTCTTTGCAAAATCCGTGGCCGCATTGGAGAAGGAGAGGGACTCGCTCTTTCTCGTTGTACCTCGTTTGGCAAACGGAACAGCACGGAACTTTCATTTTCATTTTTTATTTTTAATTTATTTTTAATATTTGGGTTCGAGAAATTTGTCAAATCGGGGAGATTAGATTTGGAAGAAGATCTCTGTTAGATCCATGAGCATGAGAGATTGAATTTCAAAGAGTAGTCAGTAGCTACCTGTTTTTAATTTTATTTGAAGGGTTTTGGAGAGAAAGCTAAGATAGAGAGAGATGACTTTGCCTTTTACTTGTTTGTTTGTTTTTGTTTTGTCTGTCTTTTCTTTCTTTGCCTTTTCTTTCGGTTTTGGTTTGGCTGCAGCGTGCACTCATGACTCGGTACTTTGCATTTCACAATTCATAAACCCGTTTGTTGAGAGGAGCAGAGAAATAAGAGCACTGATCCAATTGGCGATTGTGCTCGTCACAAAGAACCACACTAATACATAATATTCTCACCTAAATCCCATTTGATTTTGAGATTGGGTCTAAAAGCTATAATATTATTTAATAAATATTAATTACTATAATTTTAAAAAATTGATTTAATTTTATATTTATATAAAAAAAAATTATTATATATTTTTAAATTTTATTAAAATTATTATTTTAAAAATTATATTTATTATATATTATTAACTTTTATTTCATATTCATCAAAATATAGTCTAAATCATCTTAAACAAAAATAATACTACTCTATACTCACTTTCAAGTATTTTAAGATAAATCTTCACATTATAATATTGATTATACATATTCAAAAAAAACAATCTCATTTGTTTATTAGATATTCAACTTGATAACTTATAGTTCACAGAAGCATCAATGGACTTATGAACTATGATCAAGATACATGTGAGATCTAAGATAGTAATATATATTACTATATTAAGAATTAGTATATGTATTATCAAATTCTTTTAAATAATTTTATTTGGATCGTCATTTAAGTTTAAGAAGATAAAGATTAAACAATTGATTTGAATTTCATCCACCCCTCTATATGAGTTTTTTTCAACTTAAATTTAGTTCAAGAACCTTGATCATATTTTTTACACTTTTTTTACCAACATTAATTATATGGACGTTAGAAAATCTTCCTTGATCCTTATCAAACTCTAAAACCCTTGAAATGCAAGTTTCTAATCAAAAGTCTAAGGTAAGAACTGGAATGGTTAGCCACAATTTTCTTGGATAGTCAAAGTATAAACTGGATGTTTATTGTCATCAATGGCACTCTAAATTGAAAATGTGATTCTTTTGGTAGAACAAATCTTTCAGGTTTGGAAATACAATTGAGAAACAAACAGCGCTGTTTTCATGAGGACATTTATAGAGTGTAGGGATATTTGTAGCACTAAAAATTAGAATAGGTGTATTGAAAAGTACAGTGATTTTTAAAACTTCTTGATGGGGTATTTTAGAATAGGGGTATGTGAGAACTACTATGGCCGATACAGGGCTTCACTACTCGTATATAGGGATCGGTAATGACTAAACACAGTGGCAACTGTGGTCTCAATTTTGAGTGCACAAGTTTGAGTTTCGGCCTTTGTGATAGGATTTTTTTTTTTTCTCTCGGCTACATAATTTGGTAGAGTAGAAATATCAAATATCTACCACAAATATGAGTAGGCTATTTATATCCTAAATTCCTAATATGAATGTTAAAAAAATGGTTTGCAATTGATATAGAATAGTCCCAATAGATTTTTAATTATAAGCACTAGTAAATTTCTTATTGTAATATATGATTACAATTCGGCACACATGATTAGATTGGACTAATTATTAGAATTAGACTAAATAAAGCTGAATTATATAATATTATCTTATATTTAGTACAGTATCGGCCGGATTGAACTATACTAAATTATATTTGAATGAAATTAAATAACATTCAAGTTGAAATTCAAATATAAATCTGAACTATTATGAATATTTAACAACAAAATAATTATCAAAATTAATTTAAAAGTCAATTAATAAAAAAATTAAATATATAGAAAGTCAGTTATTAGGTAGTCATAATTATAATAAACAAATATAAACTAAATTAAAGTAAATTAAAAACTATTTACATATTTAATTAATTTTTATTATATATTTTAGTTTTAAAAAATTAGCAAATAATATATATAAAAACAACCAATTACTGATGTTATTAATTTTCATGATTAATTTTAATATAATGATTAACAAAATAAAATTTACATTGGATACTCAAAACGGGTCCAATTACCGTGCAACTAGTGCATGATACCTCTATTTTATCCATAGATGAGTGACCCAGTAGATCTAACTCAGAAGTTGTTTCAATGACATGGATGTATTTTCTTTGGTTTTTAACATTAATACCCCTATTTTTTTTTTACAAAAAAAGCAAAAAAGTCAAATGTTTCAAATTTAAATTTTTGTATTTTGGTCAATTGAACTAATTTAACTATTAAAAATAGTGATAATGGAAGGGCAATAACTTATAAAAACTTTTTAGTACATAATTTGTTTTGGGGGAAAAACATAATATATATTTTATCTATAACAAATAATTTAAATATGCAATAAAAATATATTAATTTTTCAATGATATGAATCAATTTTTTTTGAAAACAATATAAAATCTATTTAATCCAAAATAAGTATTTAATATAAAATAATATGACCAAATAATAACGTAAAAAATTTTATAATAATCAACTATGGTTTAATATCTAATAGAAATAATAGCAATATATTATAAGTGTAAATAATTTAAATACATTCTAAGTGTAAATAATATAAAAATGTAGGATTTATGTGTTAAAATTTTAAAACTTCTGAAATTTTCACTTTTCAGCAAATAAGAGGGATTGCAAAGTATTTTATTAAAAATAGAGGCATAATGTACCCGGTGCACCATAGCTTTGTCCGTGGCTCCGTGCAAATAATGGTTTATTTTTTATTTTTTTTTGAAACCACCAAAATGGTGGGGGGTTAGGCCGGACCCCTACCTGTAATATAAATCATGCAAGAGGAAACACATACATAAGGAGGGGGACATGAACCAAAAACTTCCTCGATAAGTGAAAACATACAAACGGTAATATAATAAAACTAGCACCTGATATGTGGAATCGCATGGGCATCCATATGAATAATCTTAGATAAACCTCATGGGCGATCACTGACCGATAAGAATCGATGGTTGGAACAAGTAAGTGCAAGCCCAATTGGCCAAAAAGTCACCGCAGACGTAGCTTCACGATATACATGCCGAACCACAACCGAATAAGAGGACACCAAAGATCGAACTCGACGCAAGTGGTAAAGCATAATCCCATCTGACGTAACTATCCGCGATGATCCAGAAACCACGAGAGTCGAGTCGACTCTACCTCCACAATGAATAACCCATCCGGACCGCCACTCCAAACCCTCACAACAGATCATAAGCTCCGTGATAAAGGATTGGATGATGGCCAAGAAAAGAGCCAAACCCTACCAAAAATATACCCCTATGATCCCAAGAACACCCCCGCAATGGACAACCCGTGATTACCCTCGAACACCCATCATCAGCCACTGACCGCACCAAGAGGCGGTCGCGTCCAAACGACAACTCGAATAGGTCAGCGGCGAAGCAATCACTCGTAGCCCATTCGTAGTCGAGAATCCTCACGCCCACAACCGAGACTGGCTTGAAACCAAGAGCAGAGCCAAGAAGTCGAATGTCCGACACCACTCGAAAAATCACCGCATCCACCGAAAAGGAGTGAGAATCAAACTCAATCCATTTCGAGCCTTCCACACATGCCACGTAATGAAGCAAGGTAAAATAACCCAATATGAGATCGAGAAGAAGCACATCTCGCCAGCTATGAAGCAAAGCATGGGCGATAGAAAGTCGGTCCGCCACATCCCTAAACAACGATAAAAATACTCCCACACTGGCTAACCCGAGGGCACTCTAGAAATAAGTGCCGAGAGGTCTCAAGCAACCGCCTACGTAAGCACCGTGAAACCATACGTAATCCGCACGCACTCAATGCATCATCGATGGCTAGAAAACCTCGTGAATAACCGCCAAAGAAAGAACGATAACCGAGACTGAATATGGCACCGCCAAATCATAGAACGGACGTCATCTCGTGGCTCGGCGCACCTCACTATCTCCCAAGCCGACCGTAGAATGAAAAATACCATCGAGAGCAGTATCCCATCGAGTCTCATCAGCACGCCAAGAGATATTGGAACCAAAACAATTTGCTCAACTCATCGACGTGGTAAGATGGCCGTAAGCTTACCCCTATCCCAAACAAGATCACGCTAATAAGAAGACACCCAGATGGACGAAGCAAGACCAAAGATTATAAAAATACAAAGGGAGTGATCCCACCAACAATCATACCGTAAACTACAAGCACCAACACCCACCACCCAACGAATACGAGGCTCAAGAACATCTCTGATAGAGCAAAGACGCCTCATAGGGCGTAAGTCGGGTAACGAAAACGAACCATTCCGGATGATCATTGTCGCAATATTTAGACTTCATGTATGAAGCCCATAACGATCGCCGCTCCCGAAATCTCCACCAAAGCTTAAGTTCAAAAGCTTCAAGAAGATCACGAAATGACCTAAAACCCAAGTCGCCTCTTCCCGAGGAAAACACACCTCCGACCAATGGCACCAATGAATCCTCCGCCTAGTCCACAATCACCCCATAAGAAACGTAAACATCCGCTCTAATCACTGGATAACCCCAATCCATGGTCGCGATAACATGAAATAAGTGCAAAGGCATAGAGGATAAAACATGCCGAATAAGCACTAGCTTCCCCAAACGAGAGTAACCGATTAGCTCAACCGAAATCCTCTCTGACCCTCCGAATCGATCATCAAAAAAGTAATCTTGACTCTCCCAACAAACACCTGGACAACCAAGATAAGAAAAGTGGAGTTGCTTCACTGGAACCCCGTGAATCGTGTGAATAATAGCACCACGTGAAGCGTAAACCGAGCCCCCAACATAAAATCGCTTCGCCTAGCTAACCAGCTGCCTGTAAATGCCTCATAATGATGCGGAAAACCATAAGCCGTGTGAGACTAACCTTACTCCCATTCCAAAAAGAACAATATCATCCGCAAAGCTCAAATGGGAGATAGGAAGATGACCGCATCTAACAATATCTCAAGGAATGATTCAAGAATACAAGTGATCCAAGCCTCTAGATAAAAACTCGCAGCAATAATGAACAAACAAGGAGATAGCGGATCACCCGGCGAAGACCACCCCGAGATCGAAAAATCCATGGTCGACCCCATTAACTAACATCGAAAACCAAGGTCCATATATCGCCCTTCGAACTAAAGAAATCCACCGCTCGAGAAACCCAAGCACCGCGAACATCTCAAGGACAAAGGACCATGACATCCGATCATATGCCTTAGTCATATCCAACTTCAAGCATCACGTTACTTCCCTGCACGACGATTAAGATCGTGAACAAGCTCCCCGAACCAATAACACATTATCATGAATGCTCCCCGCCAGTACGAAACCACTCGAGACTGAGAAATGATACGAGGTAGCACGGTGTCGACCGCATAACAAGCAATTTAGTTAAAATCTTATTGCTCACGTTACACAAACCGATCGTCGAAAATCACCCCAAGAAACTGAGAGTCCTTCTGTAGGAAGAACCAAGAGAGTACTTGAATCCTCTAGCATAGCAGTAACCCCGAAAATAATCGTGAACAAAGAACCAATAAGTCATCGAAATCACCTCCCAAAGATGCTTGGTAGAACCCATCGCAAAACCATTAGGACCCGGCAATCGCTGTGGTCAATAGAAAACCACCCACCGTGAACTCCTCTAAATCGAGCTCCCTACACGCATCCATATCATCCTCAAGCAGTGACTGTAGAAGCGGATAAACTCAAAATCGATAACCGAAACCGACTAGGACCTCCCGCCAATAGACCTCGAAAATAATCAACCGCAGACACGACCAAGGCAGAGAGCTCGATGAATCCATGCAGATGATGCATCCCGGATCCGATGGACATGAAAGAACCGCCGCTTCTTCCGAATCATGGCATGGAAGAAACGGTATTAGCATCCCTCCCTAACCCAACGAACACTCGATAGCTGTCGTAAAAAGATCTCCTCACAAAGTAACGCATGTTGCAATCGTGCTCGAGCCTCAGAGAAACTTGCATGGTTGTCAGCTGAACCAGATAAATCAAACTGATTCTCCCTCTGAGCAACTTCTTTCTCAGCCTCCTTAACCCTATCAAACACATTACCAAAAACCTCTTTATTCCATCCTTTTAAGCAAAGCTTCAATCTCACAAGCTTCTGCTGAAAAGCCCTCATCCCAGAGCCAACAACCGGAGCACCCCAAGATTGCCTCACAACATCAATAAACCCGTGATGCTTAAGCCAAGCATGTAAAAACGAAACCCGAAGGACCTCCACCGACCAATCTAGTACATGATAATAAGCAATGGAGAATGATCCGAACCAAGTGCGATCCGGATGAGAAACTTGAAAAGTAGAAAAGACCCCGACCATTGGGCATTGCACACAACCCTATCCAATCGCTCCAAGTGCGCCCATTAGTCCGAGTGAAAGGACTCTCCAGAAACCCACATCATCCAATCCACAATCCAATAATGCCGCATTGAAATCATAAATGGCATCTCGAGGTCATGCATACCCTCCGAAATCTCAGAAAGAGACTGCACAACGTTAAAATCCCCACCCACCATCCAAGTAATGGTTAATTAAATTGATAATTATTTTTAAAATTATCTTAAACTAAACTCATGTATAAATTGAGATTGTTAATCTTATAATTTAAAAATTAAATTTAAAATTAAAGTCTTATTCTAACTCAAAGTAAAACTTACTAAAAATAGAATAAATAATTAATTTAATACTACTTTTAATATTAGCTTCCAAACATAACCAACATGTGTTCTGAAAGAATGAGCCATGTCCACTGACAAAAAAATCTTTGGGCCTATGAAAGTTGTAAAGTCGATACTCTTTGGGCCTAAAGGCCTGTAGTACGTCTTCCATTACATCATTAATTATCAAATCAATAAAAAGGCACACCTCCAATAACCTTTTAAATTTAAATTTTTTAAAAAATATTATAAATTCCTAGTAACATCACCACCAATGACAAAAATAACCTTGTTAAAAAACTATCCCAACGGTACCCGATTCTGTAATCTTCTTTTTGATTGTTCAAAGATCAAACCCCATATCAACTATTGTTTTTCCTTTCACTTATATGATTTTTTTAACTTTAGTTATATTATTATTTTTTGGTTACTTTTTCACTCTTTGCTGACACAAATTTGTTATCAATTTTATTACGGAAATTATTAATTTTAGTTATATATTTTTAGATATTTTCGTTTTTAGCTTTTTAAATTTTTTTTTATCATATTTAACTAATTATTGGTTGAATGGACAAAAAATTTTTATCATGTCTGATTTATTTTCAAAAAAGTCATCGATTTTGTCTTTTCTTCTTATGATAAATTTCTTTTATAGTTTTTGGAGTCTTATAATTTTATGTATTATTTATTCTTCCATCATTTCTACATCTTCGTCCTATTATTTCTAATATTTTTATTATTTCTTTATAAAAATATATTTTTTGTTCTAAATCATAAAAATCTATAAATTCTAATTCTTCATAATTTTCTTATCCAATATTTATTAAAGTTCTTTTTTCTTGTTCTAAGCTTACAATTTCTATATAAAGGTTGACTTTATTTTTCCAACTAAAAATTATTCTTTTTATTGTATGACATATTATTCTAATTCTATTTCAGGCTTTAAATTCTGGATCTTGGTTATTATTCATAATGTTTCTGTTTTACACCAATATATTAAAAATTTAATTAACTCATCTATAAATTTCATTCTCTTATTTAATATTATGTCATCATCTTTTGTATTTATATTAAGTCTTTCTCTTTGATCTTGCATTAAATCTAGTTCAATAATTCTTATATTATTCTTACTTTCTTTTATTTCTTTAACTAATTTTCTTATTTCATCTTTATCTTCTATTTTTAAAGTATACATTGCATCTACTATATTGGTTATATAATCCATTTCTTATGGATAAATTTATTTATTTTTCTAATTAGACATCTTATGTTTCCAAATTCTTATTTTTCTTATAATTTTTATTGGTACTATTGGCTCTGATACCATTTTGCTTGGGGTGTCCGAAGACTAATCTAGTTAATCGAGAAAATCTAGTTAATAAAAGTAATAAAATCCATTTATTAATGAAGGATATATTATTATTCAAAAACTGAGTACATGATTTCCATAAGTACAAAAGAAATTATTCATAGGTATTTACAAAGCAATTCTATGTAGAAAGAAACTTTCTATTCATGATACAAGAGGAATTATGGATTTATAAAGGATTTTAAATCTCTATTGGTGGTAAAAGTTGTTTTATTATTTTCCATATTTGTACTTGTCCTTCTAATTGTATATTGGTTTCTAATATAGAGATTTCTTGATTTATTTGTAACATATATATTTTTTTTTGCAAATTATCTGTTTCAACTTGATTTATTATTTTTTTTTCTAATTCTTTAGGTAGTCCTATATTTTTTTTATTGCTAATAAAGCTTCTTTTGGTACTAATTCTCTTTTGGAAAATATGTATGCTTCATATCTCCATGTTCCACAATTAAATCTCATTATTAAGGTTCTATGATTATATAAGATTTTCGTTCTATCATTTATCCAAATTATTTCAATTATTCCAACATCTCTACATAAGTTTCATGAAATTTCTCCATATTATTGCTCTATAACCAAGATCTCATTCTCTTCCCGTCAAATATTAACATCTTTATAAACCTTTACCACTAAAAGATAAGAATTTAGAATTATTATCTCTATCCTATACACCGGCGGAGTAACCTTCCGCCTGAATGACCTCGTCTTTAACTCCCTTAACACACCTTCACCTCTGACTAACACGAGAAAACCGGACAGTCTTAACGGCTTCACTGTATCCTATGGTGTCTTGGAATTTCCTTATATCCAATAACAGATATAGGTTTCATCTTTCTTTCTTATGAGGTTATTTGATTTATTAGGATAATATGTTTTTCTAGGTTGAGATTAGAGAAAAGATTTTCATTTTTGCATTGAGATTGTTCTGAGAAATGAAGATTGTAAGGAAGATTGTTTTGATAATTGTTCGATCTGCCGATCTGATTTATTTCTCTTGTTTATATAGAGATTACATGATTAATTATCATCTATTCCTCTTTACAGATGTATGGATGAGGAAAAAGATGTTGACTCCTTATCTTTCTCCTTTACAGGTGTATGGTAAGAGAAATGATAAACACAACTAAAGTCCGACATATACACATGAGCTGAGTAAATAACCGACAACTTTATGTGGTGGCCCTACAAAGTCAAAAAAGTTTTTTCTACATTATTAAGATCAAATTTATAAAGTAAACTTTACATTATTTATTTCTGCCGACACAAGCGACAAGACTTCTTTTTCTTACTTTATCTCCATCAACCGGCATGCTTGCTACAACGTGGTTGTACTTGATGGAAATCTCATGGTTGTTATCTCGTGTTTGAAATCCAGTAGCATCTCTGATGGTGATTCTCCACCTTCTGCTGTTAAGAGAATATAATTATTGAACTTTATTATTGTCCTGTATTTTCTGTTGTACAGGTCTTTAGCTATGCTCCAGATGGCTTTTATTCATCGAGCTCTTCTGGTTCTTATCCATGCTTTATTGAATTGTGGGGTTGCTATATATTCTGTTCCTACTTCAAGCTATAAATTTCTGGTAACATGACCTATTGTAATCATGTAGAAGGCCTGATATTCTATGTTATTGGTATATTCAGGACTTATGGTGTAAAATTTGAGATATATTTGTCTCTTTTTAGCAAAGTTAGAGACTTCTTTTACAAGGAGTTCATCAAAACTGGCTAGCTCCTTTAAGTTTATATCAGGGTATATCATGTCAATGAATCCATACCTTGCTATTTTTCCAATAAGGATTGGATCTGCATCTTTTATTGTTATCATTCTGGGATAGACATTCTTTTCGGTGATTTATGGATGGTATTTTTATAGGAACAAATAGAATATATCCAGGTGGTTACCTGTTTATAATCTTCTTCTTTTGGATTTAAAGGGAGATTATCATCTTTTGATACAAAAGGGTTTATGCTAACAGTTCTTTTATTTTCTTTACTTGTTGCACAGATGGTTATGATTTTATTTTTCTGGACTATTAGATCGCTGATAGGATCCGAATTTATTGGATCGTTAATTGGATCTTGTTTTATTGGGCCTCTGGTAGAGTTCTGGTTTATTGGATCCCTGAGAGAATCCTGTTTTATTGGATCAATAATAGGATCCTATGGAACGGGTTCACTGCTGCTTCCAGCATTTATTGGATTTATTTGAAGTTTACTGATCAGACTATTCCAAGAGGATATTAGCCTGTCTACTCCGTCATTATGTGTTTCAAATATATCCCTTAGACAATCTATGGCGTCCAAGGCTTCTGTAGCATCAGCTTTCAGCCGATTTATTTCATCATTTATTTTGGAGATTTCTTCCTCCATTGTTTATGATTCTTCAGCAAATTCTATATTCTTGGATAAAAAATCTGCAAGATAATTATCAGAACCTTTAATATAATTAACTTTAAAAGCATATAAAGATAAAAATACTTGCCATCTATGGATCCTTCGATATTGAGATTCGTTTGGTAATTTATTAAATATTAATGATTTAATCTGAGTATTATCAGTTTCTACTGTAAATTCTTTAGCAATTAAAAATAATGAGAATTTTTTAATTCCTTTTAATATTGCTAATAATTCTTTTTCATGTGTTGTATAATTTTGTTCTGCTAAATTTAGTGTTCTACTTATATATCTACATATTTCATTTAAATCTGTTTTTAATATTGCTGCCCAATATAAGTCACTTGCATCTGTTTATAAAATTAAATTATCTGTTGGTTCTGGTAATCTTAGTTTAGGTAAATTTTTACATTCTTCTTTTAGTTATTTTCTAAATTCTGTTATATCTTCTTGGGTATATACCATTGGTCTTACTCTAATGGTTACTGGTTCTATCAATTCTATTTTAGCTCTTAAATTTTTAGGGTTCTATAGGGCTAAAGGGTTTTCATAATATAGCTCTTGTAATTGTTTCTTAATTTCATCTATAGATATCAAATTATTTTGTAATTGTTGTTTATAAAAAAAGATCTTATAAGTATAATCACCACGCTCAGCTACAACTCTGTAAGGTTTAAAGATACGAGGCAATCTGAGAATATGGCCATAAGAGGTTTTGAGGTTGATATTATATAACGTTTGTTGATAACTTTGGAATTGACTAAAAAAATCATTTCCGACGAGTAAATCTTGTTTTAAGGTATTATATTGAATAATATGTTTTAACAGAATTATTTTATTTACAAGAATAATTGGAACTTGTGATTTATAATATAATAAAGGTGCTTGAGTATTTGTTATTCCTATAAGTTTTATTCCCGAACCTGAGAATTTATTCCATTCTTGTAATAAAAAAGATTTACTTAGTGTAATTTCACTTCCTGTTTCTATTATTGCACATGTAGTGTTATATTAGTTTCAAGAAAAGTTAATTCTATATAAGTACCTAAAGAGAACTTTATAGTATTCATTTGTTCATTTTTCCAACTTGCTATTTTAGGGCAAAATTCTGTTGTTTCATCATCCATTTTTATATATATTCATTCAGAAGTATATTATAATTTATATGTTTTAAGAAACTCATTCCTAATATGATATCATATATTTCATTTTGAGCGAATCCTAAATCTATGAAACATGGTATTTTAAATAGTAACCTTCTTATATATGTTGGCACAGTTACTTCCTTTATACAGATTCTTATATTTTCATTGAAATCTTTATATTTATATTCATTAGCTGTAATATGTTCTGTTAATCCTTTATTTTTTAATATATTGAAGTGATTATGACTTGAACTTGTATCTATTAATATTTTTTTACCTTCTATAAATTCTATTCCATTAAAATATTTTCCTATTATTACTAAACTTCCATTAGATGTGTTATCATGTATTAGTATTTCTTTATATACACTATAATCTAGTTGCTTTTCTTTATTTTTGATTCATTTAATAAGTTGTTTATTACCAAATTGAATTGGTAATATTTGGTCCTTAATATCTTCCTCTAATTCAAGTTTATCATCCTTTATATGTTATTAGCAAATTAGGGATTTGTAATATTAGTTCTATACTTCGCCCTAAATCTTGAAATTCTTTTCCTATCTCTATGTATGGTTTGCGACTATATATTTCTCCGTAATTACTATTACAAAAAGAATATAAAGCAGAATAATAAAATATCATAATTTTATTTCCAAGTTTCATTATATCTTTTCTTTTTAATTAAAAATGTAAACTTAAAGTATCATTTATATTTTTATATTTTATATGGATACAGTATCTAGAGTAACATGTAAATAAAAATTTTTTATAACATAAATTTCTTTCTATAGTTCCTAAATGTGCTAATTCAGAGTCTATAAACCTTTGATCATGTAAACTAAGTATTATAGGTGAATTTATTCCTTCCCTAAATGATGATTTTACTAATATTTGTATTCCAGCTAAATATACATATTGTATTTTATCTCTAATTCTATTACTTTTCATTTTATTTAAGGTGGTTTCTATGCCTCTAGAGTTTAATAAACTTAATTTAATATTTTCTCTACTCTGTGTTATATCTATAGCTTTTTGTTGTTCTTGATATTCATGAATAACTATATTTTTTCCTTTGAAAAATTGTTGTATATTTCTTAAAATAGTATTATCTGGATTTCTTAAATTTAAAGATATTCTAGAAATTTCCTTTAATTTTTTCTGATTTAGTTGTACAATTAATTGATATCCTTTTCTATTTTCTTGTTGTTCTATTTCTTTTTCTATTTCTATGTCTTCTATATTTCAGAATTTTGATTCTGATTCATCTGATTCTGAATTTTCTAAAGAACTTGTACTTATAGATTCCGTATCACTATAGCTTTCATATATTTCAGTATTAAAAAAATTTATGGTTTCATTATCAGATAATGATTCTAAATCTGGTTTTATTTCATGATATTCTATTTCAGCTATTCTGATATTTTTCTGTTTACATTCGGGGCTTATGTGTCCTTTTGTCAACAATTCCAACATCTACATTTTTTATGGTCTTTTTTAATTTCTTTATTATGTTTTCTTTTATAATATCTTCTATAAGGTTTTCTTTTAAATTTTTTATTTTTCCAATATCTTCTATAATGTTTTTTATATCTTCTTTTGTTTTTATATTTACCTTTATACTCATGCTTACTTTTTTTTTTTTATATTTTTTATAATATGGTTTACATCCGCATTGTTTAGGTGCATCTACTTGGTCACAACAAATTACCATTGTATTTTTTGCCTTTTTATATAATTGTCTTTCTATACATATATCTTTTAATTTTCTTATGACAAATTCTATTCTAAATTCTAAAGTATTTGGTATTAATTTCCCTGATTCTGTTAATCTACATGAATTCCATTCTTTCATAAAATAAGTATTCTATGGTAATGGTAATTTATTTATAGACATATCATAATAAATTGTTTGATCATCATTACTGTAAAATTGTTTATAATAATATTTTTGAAATTCACATGTATAATTTTTTATATTGCATAAATTACATATTTGAAGATTCATTAAATGTTGTCTTGCTAATAATTTTTCTTTTTGTATTTCTTGTTGCTTGAAATCTTCCCAATTTTCTCCTAAAAATTCATTTCTTATATAATTTGTGAATTTATCTAGTCCTTCACTTATTCCTTTTCTATATTCTTGTTTAGTTGCTAGTCTAATTAAGGTTTTTGTTTCGTCAGTTATTCCATCCCACCAGTTTTATACATTACCAGTGAAACTCATTATTAATAAATCAATTCACATATTAAATTTTTCTTCTGTATTTTGTATATTCTAATCATCATTTGATTTATTAAACATAAACACTATTTTTCATATCATTTGACCAACTTGTTAGTGTTTTACTAGGGTCTTTCCTACAGTCTATGTCTAATTTACTTCCCATGGGTTTAATGGGTTCATTTTTAGTTTTGTATTCCGATATATATTCTTTTGGATGCATTTTATAATAAGGTTTTTTAGATGCCAATATTTGATGTTGCGATCTTAGTCTTGTATTAGTATAAGAGGTTTCAGGGTCTTCTGTTTTTATATTTGGTTCGGTAAGTGGTGCTTTAACATTCATATTTACATCAAATCCTAATGTTTCTAATATTTCTAAGTCTAAATCTTCTAATGATAATCTATCAAACTTTTCTTCTAAATTATCCATTATTCACTATTACTTGACTCTTTATGTTCATCAATTTTTATTCCTTTTTGTTTTGTATCAGTTTTTTCTTTTGATTTATTTGTTGGTATTTTTTCTTTTGATCTTTTTATTGTTTCTTCTAATTGTCTTTGATATTCTTCTTCTCTCCTTAATATTTCTGGCATGACTGTTGTTCTTATTCTTTCATCAAATAATCCTTTGACTACATCTCCAAATTGTATTTTTTCTTTATGTTTAATTGATTTCTTTAATTCTTTTTGTGCTTCTAAAATTGTTGATTTCCTTTCTTATTTAGTTTTTATTTCAAAAACTTCTATTTTAAGAAGTCTTATTTCTTCTATTATAGTTTTAATATGTACTATCATTTGCTTATTTAATTCATTAATTTCTGTAATATTTTTATCCATTTTGTATAATAACAATATCTCTAGACTTTATTGATATTTTCATAAGAAGGGTGTTTTGGTTATTTTAGTTCTTTTTGGCTATTTTTGAATGAAATAAATTTAAAGGATTATTTTTGAAGATCATAAAATTTTTAAGCTTATTAATGTAGATTTCCCAATTTTATTTGTTATGTGTATTATTACTCACCCATAAATAAGTACAAAAAAAAAAAATGCCTCTGATCTCCATTACATTTTAAATTCATGTATATAAATGGAAGATGCCTAAAATTAAGGAAAAGTTTGTAGTAAGCGGTGTGGTTACATTTGTTTTTATTTTTATTTCTTTGGGGGATGGTTGATTAAACAGGACGAGGTGTTAAGAGTCACTAGTTGTTTAGAAATAAAATTCTTTACGCAGCTAGTTGGAGTCCCATTCCTGGAAACTTGTGAAATTTATCTATCTGACCACTGGCATAAATTCATTATCAAAACTATGTATTTAACAAAATTTCTTACCATAATAGCTTCATAGATAATTTTAAACCAAATTATCCTTGAAGCAAACCAACCCAAACGGGAAATTTACAAAAATAACAAAAAATTTTGGTAATTTTCAAAATTAGTCACCTATTTTTTTTTGTCATATCTAGCCAATTATAAAATTTTTAGACTAAAATCCCTCAGATATATAAGTTAGGAGATGAACCCAAAAAATGTGCGACAGACACTTGTTGCATATTGAAGTTGTGCGACATGTACCTGTCGCATGAAATCACAGCAACACACTTATTGGAATTTCGTGCGACAAGCGCCTGTCCCTCAGTAGACAGGTGCCTGTCAATGAAAAGACTGATTTAATTATATTCTTTTTTGTGCTAAAAATGCCTATTATACTAATATGTTTTGATCCGTCTCATCTCAAGCTTTGAAATGGCATTATACGCCTAAACTGGACATATGCAGCATAAGTTATGATCTTCGGAAGGTATTTAATACATATAATGTGCTTATGTGTGACAAGCACATGTTTCCTAGGAGACAGGCGCCTATTGCATGAAAAGATATATTCAATTTTACTCTGTTTTTGTGCCACAAATGCCTATTATACTAATATGATTTGATCTGTCTCATCGCAAGCTTCGAAATGGTATATTATATGCCTAAAATAGACATATTTAGAATAAGTATTGACTTCCGAAAGCTACTCGACACATATAACATACTTATGTGAGACAGGCACTTGTCTCCTAGGAGACAAGCGCCTGTTGCACGAAAAGACAGATTCAATTTTATTTTTTTTTGTGCCACAAATGCCTATTATACTAGTATGCTTTGATCCGTCTCATCGAAAGCTTCGAAATGGTATATTATCGCCTAAAACGGACATATGTAGCATAAGTTATAACATTCAGAAGGTATTTAACACATATAATGTGCTTATGTGCGACAGACACATGTCTCCCAAGATCGCACGAAAAGAAAGATTCAATTTTATTCTTTTTTTTTTTGTGTCACAAATGCCTATTATACTAATATAATTTGATCCGTCTCATCGCAAGCTTCGAAACGTTATATTATACACCTAAAACGGACATATGTAGCATAAGTTATGACTTTCGGAATGTACTCAACACATATAATGTACTTATGTGCGACAGACGGGCTGGGGAGCATTTGTTTCATGCTGTCGTGCTCATGATGGAGTAAAATTACAGAAATTAATAATGATTATACAATTTATCATTAACACAAGTAGAATTGACACCATCCACCTCAATAGAGCAAAAACATGACAAATAAAGTCTAAGACGCATTTTATCGAATACCTCATGTACCATTTATTAAATCCAAATTTCATTAAACAAGCTTCAATATTTATGAACTATCAATCATAATACTGCTCTATAATAATTTATAAACTGATTATTACCAATCAATCTTAAAAAAAAAAGAAAAAGAAATGACAACTTCAAAATTGAGGAGATAAAACCGTCACCCAAGAGTCGGAAATCATAACAGCTGGCCATCAGAGATGAACTCACTCTCTAAATCCCATTCACTCCCAGTTAACGGTTGTCGGAAAGCCCAAAATCAAGCTGCTGTCACTCACGCCCGAGCTAGCTTTTGTGAGTTTGAAGTTTGGAAATATAAGGGTATTTTGATCCATAATTTATGCAATGAGTTAAATATGATATAAAAATTTAAGATGACTAATTTTAAAAATTACTAAATTTTTTAGTTATTTTTATAAATTTCCTAAACTAAATCTACAAGCACAAGTATCATCCACATCCCCATATC
The DNA here is from genome assembly GCA_025617385.1 of Murraya koenigii. Classification (NCBI taxonomy): domain Eukaryota; kingdom Viridiplantae; phylum Streptophyta; class Magnoliopsida; order Sapindales; family Rutaceae; genus Murraya; species Murraya koenigii. The sequence continues at coordinate 17,084,768 of CM046812.1, forward strand.
TCCCCATCTATTATCATGGCTTTGCCCACATCGCCAGTCACTTTTTTTTTACGATGAGACTTTCTGGCAGTGGTGGCTTCCATCACGGTTTTCAGAAATTGATTTTGCTTGGCTTCACTTTAAGTTGACTAACGAGTAGACTAAATAACTGACGAAAAAATAGTATATTGCTACTTTTTAATGGTTAATGTAGTAAAGTCTTACCTTTCATTAATTGTAGTGGTTTGTTTTTTTGACATAGTTAAAATATTGAAAAGATAATAACCCTTTTAAATATTGAAGTGCTATTTTTTTTTTCACTTAATGATCTAATTTTAATTAGTTAAGTCATTTATATGCTATTTGTTAAATGTCTGAAGTCTAAGTTTTTTTAATTTCATATATTTTTAAATATATTCATTTATTTTTTGTAATTTATATATAATTTTCAAACATTTACATCTAAATAGAAAAGTAAACTTTTGTTGCTTTTATCTAAATAGAAAAAAGTATGAAGAACAAGTAAATATTATATTTCAAAAATATCTCTGTAAAATAACTTATTTCCTAAACTTTAAAATTTAATCTCATTTTTTATTATTTTAATTTACAAGAATATAAATGTCAAATAACCAAGTTTAAGATAATTTTTATTATAAAAAAAGACGCCACTTATCTTCAGATATTAAAAAAAGAAAAACAAACATGTTATTCAGATTTTCGTATTCAGACTTCAGAAAAATTTAGACCTGTTTAGATTTCAGATAAAAAAATAAGCGCTACCTTAGTCTATTTGTTTTTTTTTTTAACTTATTAAAAAATTTCAGTTATTAAGTCATTAAGTTATTAAGCCAATTCTTTTTTTTTTTTTAGTTTTTTGTTTAATCTAAAAAGTCTAAATGATATCATTAAAAGATATTATCCAAAATATCTATATCAAATTAATTAATTTCATCGGTACCTAAAGAAAATTTAATAATTAGAATTTATTATCAATATTTATAACTTGTGATAATATAATAGTAAATTATTATTACTTTTATTTTTTTCTTCAAACTAGCATTATTTATTTTCATAATTTTTTTATGAATATTTTTCATTTAAAAATATCATAAACTACAATAAAATTGATTAACATATACTAATTTAGAATATAAAGGGTTGTATCAATTAAACATGATTTATGTTATGATAATATATTATCTTATTTAAATTCTTTGATATATATATATATATATTTTGTTTAACATTTATAATTTGTAAGGGCATAAATATAAAAATACTAGTTTTCAAATTTTTATAGTTAAAAAAAACAACTTAATATTTGTTTCTAGCAATTCAAATAAAATAATAAATATATAATTTAGATTCAGACATTCGGTTCTTTTTAGAATTCAGACACTCGGTTCTTTTTAGAATTCAGACTAATTTAGGTTTATTTAAATTTCAGAAAAAAAAACAAATGCTACCTAAATATTAAATTAGTAAATCTTGAAAAAGAAAAGAAAAATATTATAAAATTTTCAACTCTAACTATCCCACTCTAGCTATTGTTTTTCTTCCTGTTACTTTGAAGAAACTGCTTGAACTTGAGCCCCTCAAAATTTTTATATTCCTTTTTATTTCTCAGCAAACAAATGGCATCTTTTTCTGGAAATCCTAGTTATTCTTAGTATAATATTAGTGAGTAGGGTTAGTTTTGATATTTGATGAGTGGATTTACAAAATTTATTTATATTAATTGTTTTTTTAGGGCTGTGTTAATAAGTGAGGTAAAAATATCACCACCCAAAACAAAAAGGTAGGTAACATTTTTTTTGGGGGGGGGGGGGAGAGAGGGGAAGAAAAAGAAGAAAAGAGAAAATAGATAACTCTTATAATGTATTTACTTCTCAAATTAAGGAATCGGAAATATTGATGATATTTACTTCACAAAATAGATGGGGAGAGGGGGAGAGGGGGAGAAGAAGAAAAAAAAGAGAAAATAGATGACTCTTATAATGTATTTACTTCTCGGATTAAGGAATTGAAAATATCGATGATATTTACTTCACAAAATAGATGAGGGAATCAAAATCGAAATCAAAATCAAAATTATGGGGCCTATCACAATTTGTGAATAGGTAATGAGAGATTAATTTCTATTAGGAGAGTTGGGAATGAGTCTCTCATTCCTTAAACTTCCAATTATACATTCATTAACATTTTAATATTCCCAAAATGTCCTCAATAAAGTTTTGTCATTTTTACATTTTATTCCCTGCAGAATTATGAAAATAACCAAAAGTTTTGTGTTACTTATAAATAAGTCCTTTGATAACAACAACAATAATAATAATAATCGGTTCATTAGCTGATTATCAATAATAATAATAATAATTTTTAATTAGTATTATTATTATTACACTAATAATAATAATGATTATTATTATTATTAAATTATATTAACTTTATTATTTTAATTATTGTTATTTTTATTTTTATTAATATTATCATTATTAAAATTTATTATTATTAATTTTATTATTTTTAATTAATATCATTTTTATAATAAATTTATTAATAATAATAATAATTCTATAACAATTATTATTGTGATTGTTACAAAAAAAAATTATTTAATTTTATTATTTTAATTATTATTATTGTCATTAATATTATCTTTATTAAAATTATTATTATTATTATTATTTTAATTTTTTATTAAATATTTTTATTATTTTTATTAATATTGTCATTATTAAAATATAATAATAATAATAATGTCATTATTATTATTTTAATATTATTTTATTAAAATTGCTATTTTATTTATTGTTATTTAAATTTCATTATTATTTTTATTATTAAATTATATTAAATTTATTAATTTAATTATTATTTGTTATTGTTATTATTATTATTTATTAATATTTTCATTACTAACATTTATTATTATTATTATTATTAAATTTTATCAACTTCATTGTTTTAATTAATATCATTTTTATAATAATAATAATAATCACTAATAATAATGATAATAATAATAATAATAATTTTATAACATAAAGATTATCATTATCCTTGTGAGCAAATTATATTCTTTCTACAGAAAAATATATCTCCAATTCAACATCAACCATTACTATTTTGGCCTAAATTTGGTTCAACCCAAAACACTATGAAAGCTTTCCTTCAGAGGGTGACTTTCCGGTGGAGAAAGAGGCTAAGATGCCCAAAAATAACTTGCTAGGGGAGATCGCGACAGGAAAAAAACCCTAAAATTACAAGAAACAGTCATTAGAGGTATCGCCATTGGTGGTCGGCGATGATACTTTGATGGTCAAGTTAGAGAAGGGTTGGTGGAAGTGATAGGTTTTAAGGAAATCCTAGAATTAAAGAAGAGGGTAAATGTTTTTTGAATCTAATGTGACCATACAAAGTGAAGTGCCTTTGAGGGCATCTTTGTGTCCCTTTGGATAGGTAGCAAGATGTTAGTGGTAGTTACCTCCCTTAGGTAGGGTTAAAATGGTCATTTGACTCATTTAATGGATGGCTTGGAGCTTGCTGGAGTTGACAGTTGTCCCATAGGGGGTAGTTGTGGTGACAGTGTGTCTTTCTAAAAGTGGTGTAGGTTGTTTGTCTGTGGTCCTTTTGTTTATCTCCAACTTTGGTGGCTTGCATGAAGACACTTAGGGGACAAGCCGGGTAGGGACTGTGCTATAATGGAGTGGTTTGGCTGCACTAATGTGGCTTTCTTTATCTTGTGAGCTCACGTCGACACTTGAAATTGCATGTACAAATTTAGGGGGACTTTCTATCATTTCTAGGTGATTTGGATGGCTGACACCAGTATTTCATCCTTCCCCTCAACTTCCCTTTCACTCTTTATAACAATCATCCACCCCTCTTCAGCTTCCCTTTCTTTCTTTGTCACAAACTCGAGTCACGTTCCTTATGTGTCATATCTTTAATACCCCAAGTCTACATTTTACCACCAACAAGATTCCCCTGGTATTCTTTAGCAAAGAATGAGGTGAATGAGACTAAGATCTCTACTCAAGATGGCATGGCATGGGGTAACCTCTTAAATAGAGACATTCCCATGGGGTCCATCCTTGGTGCCGTTGGTAAGATCCCCCTTTTTCATATTGCAGAAAGAGAGATTTGTTGTTTTTCCTTTTGTGAGCTTGATCTTTTTTTTTTCGATAGCTTTGCCACTTTTTCTACATGTGAATCCCCCATTTTGCAGAGGCTCTTCAGTAGGCTGGTTAGCATAACAAGGGTTTGGAAAGCAAACTTATTAGGAAACTTAAGAGCTAGGTTGATATGAAGACCTTAGGAACCTTCTGGTCAAAGATAGCGTTTAGTGACTGTAGCAGACGGTTATATTTTATTGTACCTGGAGCACTTGTAATATGTGCCACTTCTGGGGCACTTATAGAATGTGCCTCGCTTGGGGAGCTACCACCGTGCCTAAGCACTTATAATATGTGTCGCGCTTGGGGAATTTGCAGCATATGCCGGCTTGGGCACTTGTAACAGGTGTTGTTCTTGAGCAGTTACCACCGCTCTTGGGGTATTTGTAGTATGTGCTGGTAGAATGTGCCTTACTTGGGGAACTACTGCCGCTCTTGAGGCATTTGTAATATGTGCTGCATATGAGGAACTACCATTGCCCTTAGAGAATTTGGAGTACGTGCCACACTTGGAGAATTACTATAGTGCTTGGGGCATTTGCAATATGTGCTACATTAGAGCACTTATAATATATGGTGCACCTGGGGAACTTCCACTATGCCCAGGGCACTTGTATTATATGTCGTGTTTGGGGGACCTGTAGAATGTGCCTCGCTTGGGAAACTACCACCGCGCCTGTGGTATTTTTTTATATATGCAGTTCTCAAAGAATTTGATTTTATATGTCACTCTTGAGGCATGTGATTTTATGTACAACTATCGGAGTTTTTGGTCACTCTCGAGGCATGTGATTTTATGTACCACTCTAGGGGCTCTTGGCCACTTTCGAGGTATGTGATTTTATAAGTTGTTTTGGGGCCTCTTGGCCGCTCTCGGGGCATTTGATTTTATAGGGCTCTTAACCGTTCTCGGGGCATTTAATTTTATATGCCACTCTAGTGGCATTTGATTTTATATACCGCTCTTAGGGCTCTTGGCCCCTCTTGAGGCATATGATTTTATGTGCTACTCTAGAGGCTCTTGACTGCTCTCGAGGTATCTGATTTTATGTGCCGTTTTTATGGCTCTCAGAGCATATGACTTTATGTGCCACTCTTGGGGCTTTTGGCTGCTCTTAAAGCACTGATTTTATGTTTCTTAAAGATCAGGATCGTGAGAGGTGTTCCCCCATGCATGGGATACGTATTGCTTCAATGGGGAGTATGAGGGTCCCTTGAATGCCATTTGGGGAGTTTCCATCACGCAGAGGCCCTTATCTTAGAGATATTAGAAATTGTAGGGTCCATTGAACGCCATATGGGGTAATCCCATCATGCGTGGGCCCTTGCTATAAAGTTATCGGAGATTAGAGAGCATGTCTCTCTGATGAAGAGATCTCCCCTTCTGCGTGTAAGACGTTCTTAATAGCTTACAGAGATTTCAAAGGCTTATAGATAACTCCCTTTTTTTAGTGTTGTAGCCACATTAATAGTTTGACACGCACGTAGGCTAAATAATACTTTTCTATTAAGAAAGAGGTGGCATGTACACCTCACTCGAATGGTTGATGATTAATACTAAAAAGTGTATATTTTATAAAAGTTTGAATTGTCGTTTTATAACTTAGATTGTAAATTAACACGCTCATAACTCATATTTTATCTTAATGTTCTCCAAATGTAATTTTATATAAGTTATATTTTATTATATTAATTTTTATCTTAATTATTATATTTTATTATTGTATATATATTTTGAAAATGAAGAGGAATCGAAGCTGAAACGGAAGACAAAGAAGATAGGTGGATTACATTATTGGAGTTGTTTAGAATTATAAATATATATTACATATATTAATAATAAAATTGAAAAAGAAATGAAATGTCAAAAGTGGGGTCTATTGTTCAGTCTTAGAGATTGTATATTTATAAATGGTAAAATCATCATTTTATACTTTAAGTCTTACTAACATGTCAGCTTTTATGTATTTTAAGTCTCTTGAATTTTGATTATATATATTTGTTTGTAATTTTTAGTACTTTATGTATTTTAGGGATATTTTGATCATTTTACAATAAGCGAGAAATCAGATAGCAAAACGGATAATATTTTTGAACTCAGAATAGTTGAAAATCTTAAAAAACACATAAAGGGTAAAATCATAGTTTTAAGATTTTGGCGGGCTGCACTGACGTGATGTTGACTGCTAACGTAGTATTGACCGCTGACATAGCATTGATCAATGATGTGGCATTAACGAATGACATGGAAAAAGTCTATTAGATTGAAAAATGAGCTTATAATACATACAATTCACTTAATCATACTTTCTCACTTTTGTGTAGACAATGACGTGGTAGTATATTAGTGGACTAAGAAATGTATGTACGGCACATGCATATACATGGAATGAAAGTCTCGATGATGTGTTCCATCAAATCTGACATTGCCATGTGGCACAATCCTGTGCGTCCAAATTATTTTCATCTGATGGCCATGATTTACTCGTTGTGTCTATAAATAGAGGACTAATCACCCTAATTTGGCACCATTGAATATAATTATAGGAACCATTTTATGCAATTCCACCTCTATCTTGAATTTTCTGCATATTTTAATAAAATTTTCATTCTTTCCCTAGTTATAAATGGAGTAACTAATTTATTTTCAAGCTTAGGTTGAAGGTGAAATCTCAACATGATCTAAGAGTTTAATTTGATAAATTTATTTTCACTTTCTCTAATTTATTTAAATTGTTTAAACTTATTGTTGACAAATAATAATAATCTTATCTAGATTTTACACTGGTATACAGGCTCCTTAGTGCAAGATTATTACTATTTGGCACGCTGAGCACTTTACACTATATTTATTAAAGGAAAATTTCCCTCTAATTTCTATGGATCGTCTTGACTCAGTGTTGATAAAAAATTCGTCTAGGTTAATAGTGGACAGTCTTGCTATCTTGTCGACAGTTGGATTATTATTACTTAGCACAACGTATTCTTAATACCATATTTAGCATAAGATTATTTTTCCTAGCACAATGGGCGTTTGATATCATATTTATTATAGTTAGGTTTATGAGGAGTATAAATATATTTCTCATAAATTAATTAGAATTAAAAAGAATATTAAAGTTATGGTGAAACGTTGAGTTGAATCCTGAGCCTCAAGTACTTTATTGTATTGATTAATTCTTAATTTATTCCGATCATTTTAATTTAAATTTTAGGATAAAATAAACTAAAACTTTCACTACAAGCTCATAAAATAATAATAGTAATAGTAGTAGTAGTAGGAGTAATAACAACAACAACAACAACAACAACAACAACAACAATAATAATAATAATAATAATCCTATGCAATTAAAATCCACCTTCTCGTGGAATCGTCACTCATCACCATTAATCTACATTGCAATAGATTCATGCGCTCGTGAGTTCAATAAAATTTGCACAACAAGTTTTTGGCGCCGTTACTGGGATGTAAGTAATTTTAATTCGTAAAGTTAATTTTCTTTATTATGTAAATATCTTTTTGTATTTTTATTTTTTTATAATTTTCTTTTTGTTTGGCCGGTTTAACTGCCTATTAATTCATCTTAATTTCAATTAATTTAATTTAATTTAATTTTTATTTTATTTTTCTTTATAATTTTTTGTTGATCTTGTTAATTTATATGGTCGGTTTAACTGTCTATTAATTTATATTAATTTCAATTAATTTATTTTATTTCACGTGTATTTTCATAGCAAAGTTGTAACAAGCGTGATAAGGTTAGTATCATAATTTTTTCTCTCTTTATTTTCATTTTTGTTTTTGTACATATTCTTTGCATACATGGTCGAAGGTCACTATCACAAAATTTAGAACCTATAAACCTCGAGCTAGAAAAAACACGTTGCACAAGTAAACACATTGCGTTACAAGTTGAAATTATAGATAAAATTGAAGTTGATTTGCAACAACAACGACAAACACCCCAAGAGAGGCTATTTAGGGACCACTTTAGTCTCTTAGCTAATTTGAGCACATCATGCATAAGATGCCCAAATGTAGCTACTAGAAGTTTCGAGTTAAAATTTAGTGTGTTAAATTGTCTCCCATCATTCTATAGCCTAAAAAATGAAGACCCATACAATCATTTGAATGATTTTCATGCTATTTATCAAACTTTTAAATATGATAATTTTTTAGATGAAGATTTTAAACTTGGATTGTTTCCATTCTCTTTAAAAGATAGAACTCATTTTTGGTTTCATACATTGCCTGCTAATATTATTACATCATGTGAACAAATAGTTACTAAATTTTTAAATAAATACTTTCCAGTACATAAAAGTTATTAGCAAGAAAATCTCGTAGTTTACCCAGAGAGAAGATGAGTAATTTTTTGAAGTGATGGAGCATTTCAATAGGCTATTATTAAAATGTCCACATCATAAGTACAAAAAAGAACACCAATGCCAATACTTTTTAGAGAGACTATTGACATATGTGCAAGAATAGCTAATGACTACGAGTGGAGGAGAGTTGATATTAAAAAGTGCATCAGAGATTTGAAGTGGACTATTGACTATTGACATATTTACTGTGATTGATAGTCAACTAGTGCAAGATTTGAAGAAGCACATCCCTATTATTCTAGGTCGACCTGTCTTGGTAACTGCCAATGCTTACATACAATACAGAACTGGAAATATGCACTTGTTCTTTGACAATATGACTATAGAGCTTAACATCTTAAACATTGCCAAACATCCTCATGATAGAGACGATGAAATTGTTGATATGAATTTTATTGAAGAATTAATTGATCATAATCTTTCTTCTAACCTTAATGATAACCATTTACAAGAATGGTTAATTCATTTTGGTTTGATTTTTTACCATATTAATGCCTCACTCAATTCATCACAATTCATAGATACTGATAAATGAAAGTTAAAAGAAGAGCAATTAGCATCATATGAGGAAAATCTTATCCCATCAGAATCATTACCAAAGATCGAGTTCAAACCGTCACTCAACACTTTGGAGTATATATATTTGGAAGAAGAAAGTACATTAGAAGAAATCACATCATCATCTCTTGATGATATATAACGAAATGAAAGTATCATTCACTCCTGTTATAATTTGAAAAAAAAAATTACAGCTAGTAGAATTTGAGGAGATTTGTGATGATGAAAAGGCTAAAGATTGCAAAAAGCGAATGAAAGTCTTTTATGATAAGTAAATCACGATAAAATTTTCCACACTAGGTCAAAAAGTGTTTTTATTCAATTATCATGTGCACCTATCCTTAGGTAAGTTACATTCTCGATAGTTAGGTCCGTTTATTGTTCACATTATTTTTTCACATAGAGCAATTGAAATTAATGATCTAAAGAACAGTGTCACCTTTAAATATCTAGAGTACTAACCACATTAAAAAGACACAAAAATCGATTTGAGTGATGCACCAAATTTGAACTGAGACTTTTCCATTTCTGTTCGATGATTTAGTTTCTTTTTGTCATTTCATTTTACTTTTCTTTTGATTGAAATTATTTATTTTCTACTAAAGTGTGTTTGATTACCAGGTATATTTTCTTTCATTACTCATCATGAATAACTTAATTGGACAGATCCTTTTCGACCAGCTTAAGCGACATCTACGTGTGAAGTGTCATCTAAATGGCTTTCTCCAAGTTTATCAATTGCATTTTGTTTAGGATTTACGACTACCAGCGCTAGTATCCCATTGTGAAGGCCTAGAAAGACAAGTTAAGGAAATCGAAGGTGGTATCTATGAAATCCAATTAGAACTTGAGGTAAATTCAATAAGAGGACGATTGTGAGTAAGTGTTAGATTATACTCATTTTATTTTTTACATTGTGTGTTTTTATTTTCTTTTGTTCGCTTTCTCGTGTTACTTGATTTCGAAGATTTTTATTGAGTGTGTGATAATTTATTATCGGTTAAGTGGCAGGTAATGATACTTCGTGACAATCAAAGTCAGTTACTTCAATTTCCCATAATAACTGATATTCTGAGGTGAAGATATAGATAAAAATGTAATTTTGGCAAAGCTTCACAAACGATATACATGTAACTTCCTCATAATGCTCTCCTCACAATCTATTAAGCTCGGTCTGAATGCATGTGATTACTTATGAGAAATAACTTTCTTGCTGACATCCATTGGTTTATTAAAGCCAAAGTACGATTGGCAGGTGAGTTACCTCCCAAATTTATTGCATACATGCCTAGTTGTGGTAAAGAAAACTACTGGAGAAAACGAAGAGCTCGATAACTTCTAGTTGCTTGTCGGGCAATTCTACTCAAACTGTGTATGAACTCTCTTTCATCCTTCTAATCTAAATCCTTCGCCGGACGATGCGATGGGTAATCCATTCTTTTCCTTAAACACCAACATAAGTATGCCAAAATGGAATGTCATAAAAATCTATGTACTCTAAGAATGGTGTCTGATAACAAAAAAGATAAGATTCAATTCATTAGAGATAACTTAAATAATGAGTCATTGGATAATATCCTTTTGTCTCTTGAAACATATCCCAAACGTACAAAGAGCAATTATCCATTTATGGTCATTTTTCCAAAAAGACCATTCAAGATATACATATCCGAATCGATTATAAACATGTTTTCTAGTTTATAAAAAAACTGGATGGGAAGTCTATCATCGACTTATAAAAGGCATTCAAGTTGTTTCTAGACTTAAAACCAGAGGAATATGTGAACCACAATCACAATTATCAGTATATATCATTTTCATTTAATGTTCTTTTACTATTTATATTATTTTTTTTTTATCTTTTCCTGTTGTTCACTGTTTACTTTTGACTTTTAAGCCATAAACTTCATGCGTTATTTGACAAATACACCACTTCATTTACAACCGTATATCATTATATTTGTTACCAAGATCTTAAATGCGGCTTATTTTATTAAACATTCAAAAATTATTTTATTATCATTTTGGAAAGTACAAGGAGTTTGTTGAGGTAGCCATAGAACTTGGTCGAGTCATAGCTGAGAGAAAAATACTTTTGGTATATGGAGGAGGTGATTGAAGGTTATCAAAGCTTATTACAGAATTTGCTTACAATAAAAGAAGGCAAGTGCTAGGCATTATTCCGAAAGCCTTAAAATCTCTTAAAAGCATGTCCAGCCCACTAATTGGAGAGGAGTTAGTTGTCTCAACCGTACAAGAAAGACTATCTAAAATGCTACAATATGTTGAAGCTTTCATTTTCTTGCTAGGAGATCTTATAACTTTAGACACTCTATTTATATTTGCCTCTTGAGGCAATCTAAACATTTATAAAAAACTCATCGGTTTGTTAAATGTTAATAACTTTTATGATGATTTACTTATATTTCTTAACCATGAATAAAAAACCATTTCATTCATTTTACAATAAAAAATTTTTATTTGTACTCATATTACTAATGAGTTACTTAATCTTTTACAAACTTATAGACCAGAGCCAGATCCTAGGACCTCTTCATTGGATTAGTCGATTGATGACAGTAGCAACAACAGTAAGAAGCACAAATTAGATCTAACTCTCTATCTATACATATTTTCTTTTGTATTGCAGCACCCAGATGATGTCTTCTAAACCCTATTTCTTTCCTTTAAAACATTGAGGACAATGTCTCATTCTAGCCTGGGGGAAGGAATAGTTGATGATTGTAGAATGTCTTTATCCTAGTGAAGTTTTTACTAATTTTTATTATAGGAACTAACTTAAGCTAAATTTTTGAGTCGAGAATGGCTAAATATGGAGTGTAATGACTATAGAAACGCATATTTTCAGTCTTGCCCCTAAAAAAAAAGGAAAAAAATTTTAAGGCATTTTGTGTGATCTTTTGACATTGGATGACAATGAATTTTAAATTCTAGTATTTGTATTATCTTTAGCCTTTAGTTATGTGAAACCATGTTTGCTATCTGTATGCTAACGTTGGTGACAAATGTGAATTGAGCGAGTTGACGAGTAAAATTAGTTAAGTTACTTAAAGGAATGCACATGCCATAAAAATTCCATGTGAATTCTTAATCCTATAATTTTTCTTGGAGAGTAACCCCTTTTGCCCATTTTTATACAATTTAGTATTCTACTATACATGATCTCTATATTTTTCTTCAAGTCAAATATTTTTTAAAAAAGAAAATTATTGCTACATCTAAAAGTCAATCAAACTAGTAAATATGGAAGACTATTTAGAGCCTTAGAAGATGATAAAAAGGTCATCTTTGACCCATTTGAGTATTTACAGCCATCCATTTTATGAAATATCCATAGTTAGCCATTTTTAGCCTAGTTAAAAAAATTATTGTTTTTTGTTAACTTATCATCCTGTTCCACTTCAATTTATAATAGTACCCTATGTTTTATGTGATCCATCATCTACTCATGTTTGAGAAAATTTTAGATGATTATTTTATTTTAAAAAATGTTGTAATATGTATAACACACACATATATATATATATAAAAGAAAATAAAATAAAATAGAAAAATGATGTGCAATTGAAGAAAAAAAAAGAGAAAAGGAAAAATAATAAATAAAAAAAGTGAATTGCACCTTATAATTTCCAAAAGACCTTTATTTTTTTCTCAAACAATATTTTATTTTCTTATTATCCATTCTTTATTAGCCATGTCCTTAATCTGCATTACATTCTAATAAAAGTCCTTCTTGATTTTAGGAAACTATAGTCTAAAGTAGAAGTTAGTAATATGGACTGAAATGATGTAGTAAATTGGTTTGACTAGCATTTCATTTAACTTAGGATTAAATTATCTTCTAAGTTGTGGGCACTATTCTTGGTGAGAGTGTGTGATATTGTCTTTTCTTAATTTCTCTCAACTTATCATTTTTGAAGTCATTGTTTTTATTAGATTTATTTTCTTTTAAGAGTGTCATTCTGACCTGTAAGATTTTGGTGTTGACATATCACTCTTGAAAGTGGCTTAATTAATGTAGCTTTGATTATCGATCAGTTTGCTTCTGTTTACTTGGCTTACTCATCTGGATGGTTGATATGGGAGTGTATTTCTTTAAGCTGAGATAATGCTTATACTTTTATTTGATTATTGTTATTAATCTAATTGAAGAAGTAAACATAATTATCTTATATATATATATTTATAATCATAAACTGAAAGCTCCTCGTTCCTAGCCTTGCTGTCCTACTATTAGAAGTGAGGCTTTTCCTGCTCGTCTCGTCTTTAGTGACAAAACTTCTCTCGTCCATCTCCGTTTGTGAAAAGCATTGGGGGACTCCCTTATCCTAGAAGAATTACGAGTAAACTCAAGCCTCGGAGTGTAACCCTTATTGCCTGAGAAAACGGGGTTTAACAAATGGTGGGCTAAAAAGGTTTCTTCATCCTTCTTGACTCCCAATCCATACTTTGGACTCATAATTTCTTTCTAATCCATTAATAAGAAGAAAAAACCGATTAGGTGTCTTTCTGGTTAGTAATGGAAGCAATTGTCCCTATTGTCGTAAAATAAGAGCACCTGGCTCTGCCCATTTACAAGGACTCGATTCTATGTCTAAACATCACATGCCAGCAGATGTGGTCACCATCATAGGTACTCAAGATATTATGTCTGGAGACGTGGATAGATAGGACTACTAGTTGCTTGATATTTGCCTAGCTTTGGTAGATTTCCCCCAACGCAATCCATAGAAATTCCACGAATCCCTTGGTGGATAAGTCTGATGACACAGCAGCAGTGCAGAATTGAGTTTCTGTTAAAAGTAGATTGATCTGACATGTTGATGACCCACGAAAGACCTGTACTGGGAAAACAGTAAACTAATCACTAGATTGATCTGTCACCTAAGGGGTAAGCCACTTCCATAAAGGAGCGAGTAAACTCCAACCCCCTTTTATACCGCACAGTTTGGAGAGCATTGAACTAAAATGAGAGTATATATATATATATAATCATTGTGTGTTTGAACTTTGTTATTCCTTAATTTGCTAGGTACTAGCAACAAGCTGGTTAGGAGGTGTGTTGAGTTATAGAGAGTATATTTATAAAGGGTAAAATCATCATTTTACACTTCAAATCTTACTAACATCTCTACTTTTATGTATTTTTAGTCTTTTAAACTTTGATTATATATATTTATTTGTATTTTTTAGTACTTTATGTATTTTAGGGGTATTTTGGTCATTTCATAATAAACAAGAAGTTGGACATCAAAACAGACAGTATTTTTAAACTCAGAATAGCTGAAAACCTTTAAAAAGACAAAAAGAGCCTGATGTGGCATTGATAGATATGTGGTAGAAGTCTATTGGATCGAAAAATGAGCTTATAATACACGTAATACATTGAATTATAATAGTTGATTTTTGCGTTGACTAATGATGTGGCAACATATTAGTAGATTGAAAAATGCACGTACTGTAAATGCATATATATGGAATGAAAGCCTTGGCAACATGTTCCATCCATTCTGAGAGTGCCATGTTGCACAATCCTCTGCATCCGAATTGTTTTCATCCGATAGCCATGATTTACTCGTTGTATCTATAAATAGGGGGCTAATTAAGAATCTAAATGTTGAAACATCCTTCAAAACATTGATTGGATAGAACATAGTTGCTTGCAGCGTCACTGTCCTGTATATTCGCCACCAGCTCACTAGCCCTCGCCGTTTTCGTACTTTCCTCCGCGAACTCTCTCTGCACAGAAATCCTAGACCAGCGAGCTAATTCAAAGGCCACCTCCTCCGTCACAATCCCTGCTCGGTGCTCACAACTAGCTTCGCCACCATCAGCAAGCTTCACTGTAGGCTGCCAGCAGTTGCATCCACACGACGCCCACGCCCCACGCCCCACAGCAGCAAACCGATCGTACCCAGCGATCCTTGAGTTCACGATGCCACTGATCACCGTAGCAAGTTGTTGTCATCGCTGCGCCACGGAAGCTACTCGGTACTCGCTCAAGACTAAAGCCATTGCTCGGTGCCGTTCGCTACCCATCGGCTCATCACTACCGCAATAAGTCGCTGCTCGTCGGTTCTTTGGTCGCTGCTGCTCTACCAAGTGCCGCAACCGATCTCATCGCTTCACCATATACGGCTACTAGATCTGCAGCCACGACCTACGGATCCGCCTCCTCCAAGCTCCATTCAAACCCAACCTCGCAAGAAGAAATCCGAACCCGAAAGCTTCGAGTTCTATCCATGGTATATAACTATATACCACGGATCTACACCATTGCTCGCTTGCCTTGATCGCCGAAATGTCCCCACCGGCCACCGATGGTGGTACCGCCACCTGTCGGACACCACCTCCCACACCGGACAACCCGGTCGCGATCATGACCAACCTCTGCAACCACCGAACAATCACGCCCCAAGCCCACGCAGAAGCTGCCCACCACCGAGTCAACTCAGCGTGACTCGAGCCACTTGGCCCATGTAGCACCCATGCAACGTCCTTCCCTCGAGCAGTTGTTGTCCCAGCCTTCCCGCGGCCAACATGCCCTTCCTAGCTCGGTTTCACAGCCCCAGGCAGACGTGATAAAGCTACAATTCCAAGCAGACTTATCTCAGACACAACCAGCTCCCCGTGTCCTAACCCGAGCCACATCTAACTCCCACCCCAAGCAACCGGCATCATACGCGATAACTGTGAACCCAGCCTCCATTCTCAACCCCACCGCCTCCCCAAGACCACAAAAATCCTTTCTTGATGCCGCTACAGGTTCTCCTAGTCCGTTGGTTCCGGTCAAACTAGTATCATCGCACCATTTTGAGCTGGCTGTCATATTCTCTAAGGAGGAAATTCAGATTATGGCTGAGTCGTTTAAACTTGCCTTGGTTGGAAAATTTTCATTCGGCAGGCCAACCATGGACATTATTTGTAAGATTTTATTTCTCTGGGTCTCAGGGGAATTCCCAGGTTTCGTTGCTTGATAACCAGCATGTGTTGATCAAGTTATCGATGGAAGAAAACTACTCACGGATTTGGGTTCGCCAGACATGGTATGTGAATGGTCGGGGGATGCGTATTTTCAAATGGAGTACGGACTTTCGTTGTTCAGCGGAGTCTCCTATTGTCCCTATTTGGGTAAATCTCCCTTATTTACCAGTTCATTTTATTCATTCCAAGTCTGATTTATTCTCTATTGCTGGGGCTATTGGTACCCTTCTGCGTGTTGATCACGCAACGGCTTCGGTTAATAGGCCATCGGTTGCTAGGGTTCTGGTTGAATATGATGTCTCGCGGCCTTTATTATCGCGTATTTGGATTGGAGAGGGTGATTCTGGTTTTAGGCAGGATGTTGTATTTGAGAAGGTTCCTGCTTATTGTTCCACTTGTAAGCACTTGGGTCATGCTGCTGAGACTTGTTATGTTTCAAACCCAAGTCTTCGTAAGCCTCAACCGTCGAAGGATAATGGGCAGCCTACTGTTCTTAATAAGGGTAAAAAGGCCAGTTTTTCAGTAGATGTGCAGCCACGGGTTGATTCTAATACCCGGTATGCTGTTATTTCGGATAATCGGCCTCTAGGGCCTGTTGCGACTAATTTTATTGGCCGATCAGATGCCAGTGGGGACCGACCGTCTTTGGGCCATACTGTAGCTGAGGATTTCCCCTCGGATAATAGGGGTCATGAGGATGGTATTCAGGCGGAGGTGGGTGATATGTTGGGCACGGAGCGGCCTCATAGGGTTGATACTATTGACAGGCACGTGAGTTTTAACACCTAGTGTTTTGAGATTCCGAAGAATATCTCAATTGGCAGGGAGGGATGTCTTGGTATTTCTCGATCCGATATTGATTGTCGTTCTGAGGATTCTGAGGACCTGGACGACGGGAGATTCTTGACTGATCCAGAGAATGTTCATACCCCATTACCTATGAATGCAATGATTAGTAGTTTGGTAGAGCAGATGATTGCTAGCTCCTCCCGGGGTTTTTCTGTGGTGGCGGACCGTAAGACTCACAAGGGTCGGCAGCGAGGTAGGAGTCGATCCCCTCCCAAATGATTAATACTCTTATTTGGAATATTCGGGGAATAAGTAAGGCCTCGCGGTCCGCCAATTGCAGAAATTGATACGGATGCATAGATTGACCTTGGTTTGTATTTTGGAGCCTTTCCTTAGTATTGAGAGACTGGAGAGCACTCGTGTTCGTATTGTGATGGATCATGGGTTTTCTTCCCATTCCGGGAAAATATGGGTGTTACGGTCGGAGCCTTTTTCGGTGGAGGTTACTGCGGGATATGGGCCAAGTGGTTCATTCTTAGGGTTAGTCACTCTTCTTTTCATGATCCTGTCTATGTTTCATATGTATATGCTAGTTGTGCTAAGATTGTGAGAGAGGATTTGTGGGATGGCCTTGTTTCATTTACTGATAGTCATGATGGTCCTTGGATGGTGGGTAGGGATTTTAACGTTGTACAGTCTCTTTCTGAGATTTCGGGAGGGCATGCATGACCTCGAGATGCCATTGATGATTTCAATGCAGCATTATTGGATTGTGGCTTGGATGATGTGGGTTTTACAGGGAGTCCTTTCACCTGGACCAATGGGCGCACTTGGAGACGTTTGGATAGGGTTGTGTGCAATGCCCAATGGTCGGGGTCCTTTTCTACTTTTCGAATTTCTCATCTGAATCGCACTAGTTCAGATCATTCTCCCTTAGTATTATCATATACTAGATTGGTCGGTGGAGGCCCTTCCAGGTTTCGATTTTTACATGCTTGGCTTAAGCATCCTGGGTTTATTGATGTTGTGAGGCAGTCTTGGGTTGCTCCGGTTGTTGGCTCTGGGATGAGGGCTTTTCAGCAGAAGCTTGTGAGATTAAAACTTTGCTTAAAATGATGGAATAAGGAGGTTTTTGGTAATGTGTTTGATAGGGTTAAGGAAGCTGAGAAGGAGGTTGCTCGGAGGGAGGGTCAATATAATCTTTCTAGTTCAGCTGACAACCGTGCGAGTTTCTCTGATGCTCGAGCATGACTGCAGCATGCGTTACTTTGTGAGGAGATCTTTTTACGACAGCTATCGAGTGTTCGTTGGGTTAGGGAGAGGGATGCTAATACCCGTTTCTTCCATGCCATGATTCAGAAGAAGCAGCGGTTCTTTCATGTCCATCGGATCCAGGATGCATCGTCTGCATGGATTATTGAGCCTACTACCTTGGCTGAGTCTGCAGTTGATTATTTTCAGGGTCTATTGACAGATAAACTCAAAATCTGATAACTGAAACTGACTAGGACCCGTGTAGTCACGGCCGAGGATGATATGGATCTGTGTAGGGAGCCTGATTTAGAGGAGTTACAGCGAGTGCTCTTTTCTATTGACCCTAAAAGTGCCTCAGGTCCTGATGGTTTTTGCAGTAGGTTCTACCAGGCATGCTGGGAGGTGATTTCTGATGACTTATTGGCTGCTGTTCACGATTATTTTTGGGGTTCTGCTATGCACTGGGGATTCGAGTACTCTCTTGGTTCTTCCTAAGAAGGACTCTCCGGTTCTTGGGCTAATTTTCGACCAATCGGTTTGTATAGCGTGAGCAATAAGGTTTTAACTAAATTGCTTGTTATGCGACTGACACCAGTGCTACCTCGTATCATTTCGCCGTCTCAGAGTGGTTTTGTATCGAGCAGGAGCATTCATGATAATGTGTTATTGGTTCAGGAGCTTGTTCACGATCTTAGTCGTCGTACCCGGGGAAGTAACGTGGTACTGAAGTTGGATATGACTAAGGCATGTGATCGGATGTCATGGTCCTTTGTCCTTCAGATGTTGCGGTGCTTGGGTTTCTCAGAGCAGTGGATTTCCTTAGTTCGAAGGGCGATATATGGACCTTGGTTTTCTGTGTTGGTTAATGGAGTCAGCCATGGATTTTTTCAGTCTCGGGGTGGTATTCGCCAGGGTGATCCGCTATCTCCTTATTTGTTCATTATTGCTGCAGAATTTTTATCTAGAGGCCTAGATCACTTGTATTCTTCGCACTTTTCCTTGAGATATTGCTCGTCTGGTCATCTTCCTATCTCCCATTTGAGTTTTGCAGATGATATTGTTCTTTTTTGGAATGGGATAAGACTAGTCTCACGCGGCTTATGGATTTTCTGCACCATTATGAGACTATTTCTGGGCAGCTAGTTAGCCAGGCGAAGAGCAGCTTTTATGTTGGGGGTTCGGTTTCTGCTTCACGTGGTGCTATTATTCACACAGTTACGGGGTTCCAGCATAAGCAACTCTCTTTTTCTTATCTTGGTTGTCCGATGTTTGTTGGGAGAGTCAAGATTGCTCTTTTTGATGATCTGATTTGGAGGGTCCGAGAGAGGATTTCTGGTTGGACTAATCGGTTGCTCTCGTTTAGGAGGAAGCTAGTGCTTATTCGGCATGTTTTATCCTCTATGCCTTTGCACTTATTTCATGTTTTGCAACCACCGATTGAGGTTATCCAGCAGTTAGAGCAGATGTTTACACGTTTCTTATGGGGTGACTGTGGACCTAGGTAGAGGATTCATTGGTGCCATTGGCCGGAGGTGTGCTTTCCTCAAGAGGAGGGCGGCTTGGGTTTTCGGTCATTTCGTGATCTAGCTGAAGCTTTTGAGCTTAAGCTTTGGTGGAGATTTCGGGAGCAGCACTCTTTATGGGCTTCATACATGAAGTCTAAATATTGTAGCAATGATCATCCCGGAATGGTACGTTTTCGTTACCCAGCTTCGCCTCTCTGGAGGCGTCTTTGCTCTATCTGAGATGTTGCTGAGCCTCATATTCGTTGGCTAGTGGGTGTTGGTGCTTGTAGTTTCTGGTATGACTGTTGGCTGGGATCACTCCGTTTGTATTTTTATAATTCTGGTGCTGCTTCGTCCTTACCGATGTCTTCTTATTGGCGTGGCACTGTTTGGGATAAGGGTAAGCTTCTGGCCGTCTTACCCACGTCAGTAGTTGAGCAGATTGTTTTGGTTCCGATATCTACTAGTGTGCCTGATGAGACTCAGTGGGATTCTGCTACTGATGGTGTTTTTCATTTACGGTCGGCTTAGGAGATAGTGAGGTGCGCCAGGCCACGAGATGAGGTTTTTTCTATGATTTGGCAGCGCCATATTTTGTCTCGGTTATCCTTCTTTCTTTGGTGGTTGTTGCGAGGTTTTCTGGCCACCAATGACGCATTGAGTGTCTTGCGGATTACGTATGGTTTCGCGAGTGTTTACGTAGGCGATGCTCGAGACTTATCGGCACTTATTTCTTGAGTGCCCTCGGGTTAGCCAGGTGTGGGAGTATTTTTATCATTGTTTAGGGATGTGGCGGAGTAGCTTTCTATCGCCCCATGCTTTACTTCCCCACTGGCAGAGATGTACCTCTTCTCGATCTGATCTTCGGGTTATTTTACCTTGCTTCATTCTGTGGCATATGTGGAAGGCTCGAAATGGTTTCAGGTTTGATTCTCACTCTTTTTCAGTGGATGCGGTGATTTTTCGAGTGGTGTCGGACATTCAGCTTGCTAGCTCTACTCTTGGTTTCAAGCCATCTCAGTTGCGGGGCGTGATGGATTCTCAGCTTGCGGATGGGCTACGAGTGATTGCTTCACCCCAGCGGCCTATTCGAGTTGTCGTTTGGACGCGACCGCCTCTTGGTGCGGTCAAGCTGACTGTTGATGGGTGTTCGAGGGGTAATCCTGGGTTGTTCGCTGCAGGGGGTGTTCTTCGGGATCATAGGGGTATGTTTTTAGCAGGGTTTGGCTCTTTTCTTGGCCATCATCCGATCCTTTATGCGGAGCTTATGGCTGTTTGTGAGGGTCTGGAGCTGGCGGTCTAGATGGGTTATTCTGTTGTGGAGGTAGAGTCTGACTCGGCTACTGCATGCTTTGCTTCGCCACTGGCAGAGATGTGCCTCTTCTCGATCTCATCTTCGGGTTATTTTACCTTGCTTCATTCTGTGGCATGTGTGGAAGGCTCGAAATGGTTTCAGGTTTGATTCTCACTCTTTTTCAGTGGATGCGGTGATTTTTCGAGTGGTGTCGGACATTCGGCTTGCTAGCTCTGCTCTTGGTTTCAAGCCATCTCAGTTGCGGGGCGTGATGGATTCTCAGCTTGCGGATGGGCTACAAGTGATTGCTTCACCCCAGCGGCCTATTCGAGTTGTCGTTTGGACGCGACCGCCTCTTGGTGCTGCCAAGCTGATTGTTGATGGGTGTTCGAGGGGTAATCCTGGGTTGTCCGTTGCAGGGGGTGTTCTTCGGGATCATAGGGGTATGTTTTTGGCAGGGTTTGGCTCTTTTCTTGGCCATCATCCGATCCTTTATGCGGAGCTTATGGCTGTTTGTGAGGGTCTGGAGCTGGCGGTCCAGATGGGGTATTCTGTTGTGGAGGTAGAGTCTGACTCGGCTACTGTGGTTTCTTGGATCCTCGCGGACAGTTCTGTCCGATGGGATTATGCTTTGCCCTTGCGTCGAGTTCGATCTTTGGTGTCCTCTCATTCGGTTGTGGTTCGGCATGTGTATCATGAGGCTACGTCTGCAGCTGACTTTTTGGCCAATTGGGCTTGCACTTCTCGTTCCAGCCATCGATTCTTATCGGTCCGTGATCTGCCCATAGATTTATCTAGGATTATTCATATGGATGCCCATGCGGTTCCGCATATCAAACGCTAGTTTTTTTATATTACCGTTTGTATGTTTTCACTTATTGAGAAGGTTTTGGTTCATGTCCCCTTCCTTATGTATGTGTTTTCTCTTGCATGATTTATATTACAGGTAGGGGTCTTGCCTAACTTCCCACCATCTTGGTGGTTTCAAAAAAAAAAATTGATTGGATAAAAAAAAAAAATCTATAAATAGGGGGCTACCCACTAAATTGGTACCCCTGAATTTATTTTTTGGCTCCATTTTCTGCAATTCCTCCTCTATCTTGTATTTTCTACTTATTTTAATAAATTTTATATTTTGTCTTTAGATATAAAATGAGTAGCTAATTTATTTTCAAGCTTGGGTTGAAGGTGAAACCTCAACATTATTCATAGGCTTAATTTTGTATGTTTATTTTCACTTTCTCTAATTTATTTAAATTGTTTTGATTTATCGTTGACATATAATAATAATCTTGTCTAGATTTTATACTAGTATACCAACTCCCTAGTGCAAGATTATTACTATTTGGCACTGTGAACACTTTACACAAGATTTATTAGAAAAAAATTTTCCTATAATTTTTATGGATCGTCTTGACTCAGTGTTGACAGAAAATTTATCTAGGTTAATTAGTGGACAGTCTTGCCACTTTGTCGACAGTTAGATTATTATTACCTAGCACAACGTGTTCTTGAAGCCACATTTAGCATAAGATTATTTTTCCTTGTATAATAAGCGCTTAATATCATATTTATTAGAGTTAATGATTGAAAATACCTCCCTCATAAATTAATTGAAATTAAAAAGAAATATTAAACCCATGGTAAAATATAGAGTGTGAATCTCGAGACCTAATAACTTTATTGCATTGAGTAATCTTAATTTATTACTATCATTTTAATTTGCATTTCAGGATAAAATAAATTAAAACTTTCACTATAAGCCCATAATAATAATAATAATAATAACTCTATACAATTAAAATCCATTTTCTAAGGAGATCGACACTCGTCACCATTAATCTATATTGTAATAGATTTGTAAGTAACATAAATAATAAAATAATTATAAAATAATATTTTTGTCGTTACAATTGATTATAAAATAACGTTTCTACTCTTATAATAGTTACAAAATGATATTTCTACCCGTATAATTAGTTACAAAATGATGTATATGCCCCTACACATTTATTTTTATTTTTTAAATAAAAAAATATAAAAAATTACATCTAAGTCTAATTAACTATTTTTTTATATCTAAAAAACTTTTTTTTGTTAGAACAATAATTTTTAAAAAAACATTTCTTGTTGAATCAAAATTTTCTTGTTAATTTTTTTATATAAATCAAACAAATTTTTAAAAATATATTATTTTTAAAAAAATTGTTTGTTTTAACAAGAAAAATAGTTAATTTGACTTAGATGTAAATTGTTTTATATATTTTCTATTAAAAAAATAAAAATAAATGAGTAGGGGCATAAACATCAATTTATAACTAATTGTAGAGGTAAAAATATAATTTTATAACTATTATAAGAGTAGAAATATCATTTTATAATTAATTATCGGGTCAAAAATATTATTTTATAATTACTTTACAATTTCATTAAAATTAACAAAAAAGTTAACGGTTTGATACCAATCTATTTATTTTTAAAAAAATCAATTATTTTTTTATTATTTATCAAAAAAATGTATCACTCGGGTGACATTAACCCATTCATACACATATATAAAATAAATATAATATATTATAATATAAATAAATAATAAAATAAATGAAAGAAGACAAATCTCCTTTGCCTATTTATAGAGAAGTGGAGACGGAAGGAACGAAGAGAACTGGAATCGTGAAGAAGAGAGGGGAAAAAACAGTGGAGAATTTGGGATGGAGAGCTTGACTCTCTCTCTCTTTATATATATATATATATATATATATATATTTCTATTTTCTTTGTTTTCCTTTTTTGTTGTTTCATTTCTATTATTTTTAATTTTTTTATAATATATTTTAGAAGTCAGTAAATAAAATGTATATATTTTTTTTAATGTGAGTGGCTAATTTACTAAATTAGGGTAAATGGTGAAACTCAATAATATAAATTATGAGATTAATACATTTTTCAAGTGAGTTTAATGTCTGTTTATTTTTATTACATATTTATTATTTTTATTTTTATTTACCAGTTATTTTTATGTCATATAAATTTATAAACCTAAATCTCATTGGATTTATATAATATTTCGATATTATATCAATACTTTAATATAATTGTGGCATATCATGTACTTTATTCTCATATTTATTCATAAAAATAATTAGTTAATAATTAAATGACATAATATTTAACTAGTAGATAAAATATAAAATATAAATATGAGAAAATATTATGAACATAATTTAAATACTAAGAGTGAATCTCATACCCTTATGTTGTGTTCGGTTGCAAGAATAGTAGGGAGAGGATAAGATAAGAAAAGAGAGGAAGAAAAAGGAAAGGAGAAGAGAAGAACAAGGAATTTTATTTCTCTTGTTCGGTTGTATATTGAATTCTTGATGGAAATGAATTGAATTTTTTTTTTCTTAGACAAATTTACCCTTATGTTAAATTTAAATATTTATCATATAAAATTAAAAAGTAATAAGCTGATTATAATTATGATTGTTATCAATGATAAAATTACTTATAATGCTTATTGATGCTCTTATCAAAAGAACTTTTATTAAAAATGCTTTCATCAATAGTACTATTGTCATAATGTATGCTAATATATAACCAAAAATTTATTCCATTCACAACTTAGAAATAAAAATACAAAAAAATAACAAAAAATATGATTTTATTCATATAATTAAAAAAGAGATAAATTTACTTAATATTGAGACCTAGAGTGTCTCAAAATATAAATGTCTTAATATTAAAATGAAGTAATAGAACTAAAGTATGAAATAAAAAATAATTCTTAAGTTTAACAATGAGTTAAATTCATAAACTTAACATTCATAAACTATAGAATAATTTAAATGTCACCATCAAATAAAAGTTTAACCCATGCTTCCTTCTCCTCATCACAAAGACTACAAAAAACGTTGAGTGCAGCAGTATCACGAGCAATTAGAGTGGTGGCTCTAAGCCGTTGTGCCATTGTAAGGCCATTATTCTTCTTCAATTCACCATTTAGTCGTGCTTGTTTATCTTTGATTTCTTGTCCCATAGCTTAACTCAAGCGAGTAGAAGATTCTTTCATTTCCCAATACTTAGAGTTGTTAGCGTTGTTATCTCTTGAAGTGACTCTCATGAATCTTTATTTCTTCTTCTTTTTTTTTTTATGAGTTATTTGAACTTTTTGGATGCCTTTGTGGAGCATGTGAGAAAGATACACTATCATCCACATCATCCCTTGCATCTTCAACATGCAAATTGTCTCCTTCTGCATCCTTGTTCATTGTTCTCCTCTCAATTTCTTCCACAACATCTATAGGAGCCTCAGCATTTTTTCCAGTTGCATAGTCTTTACCATAAATCATACATAAGTCCTCATAATATGGGAATATTTTATTCCTGAAATTTGTTTCTTCTTTATGACTCTGTAAATAAATTATGCACAAGTCATAAAATTAAAAATCACCTAGTCATAAAACACTGACCAACAGGTAATATATATACAAATGCAGTACAAAATTTGTTATCAATTAATATTCAAACTTCAGAGGCTGGAGATTTTGGCTGATCTGCACGTGCAAGTGCAATACCAATAGGACTATATGATTAAAAAAATATTGTTAATTAGACATGATGATGAGATATGATATGAAGACTCGTTACACATTATGACTAAAGACTACTAAAACAGTGCAAGCCATAATTAATTCTTGATATAATCAAGTCGGATTATTTATTCAACTCAGTACCGATTAAGTATTTGATTCTTAATACTACACACACACACATATATATATGATAATATAAAGGTAATAAATGAAGCACATATCTTTCTCATACTTGATTATTAAAATTCCTCTGGAAAGCTCCATTATTGCTCAATCACACATTTCAGCTTGAAAATAAATTACTTCCCAAATCTTTATATAAGAAGAAAGTCAAACTTATTAAAATGGGATGAGGATCACATAAGAGGATATTGTTCTTTATGTATGAGTAACAAAAGATAATGTTACTCAAGTTTATGAAACTTAAAAAAATGAGCAGGGAGGTCAAAGGAAAAAAAATACAAAAATTACCTGGACATAAACATCCCACACAGTCTTTTCTGCAGTCATAATCTTTTTTTCTGGATCCCAACCAAAGCCACTACAATTTGGTCCAGTTAACATATCATGTATAGTTCGAAATTGCATCTTTAAAATCTTGATGCGAGATTTAATGTGTGGCTTTGCTTTTATACCACTTTTAGGCAATTTAGTTTCCAAAGCAGTCTCCAAAACCTTTAGGTAGCCACTTCTAAAATTATTATCAACATAAAATCTCCCATCATGATACAAATCTACAAGTGATTCCATGAGCTTCATATCTTCATCCGCAGTCCAGAATCTTGATTTTGGAGGTTGAGATTCCATTTAACTATTAAAAACAAAAACAAAAACTAGCCATTAATATTTAATCTTCAGCCAAGAAAAAAGCAAAAATAATTTATCATAATTCATAATTTCATATGCTAAAATTAATATTCAGATATTAAAGCTTATACTGGCCAAACATCATTTCTCAACTAGTCATAGTGAAGCAAACATAATGGTATAATACTGAAATATCATAGTGAAAATTACATGAAACTAGCACCCATGTCACACATAACGGAAATATCTATGGAGAAATAGAGCTAAAAAATTCATAATTTCTTGCTAGTAAAAACAAACTTAATCACAGATAAAAACACATTAATATTAATAATATATATAATACTATTAAACACAGTCTAATTTTGAGTCTAGTTATTGTAGATAATTGGCTACCGGCAAACCTATCCTAAACTTAAAACTTTTACAGTCAGTATAAAAAAAATAAATAACTAAATAAATAAAATACCCAAAACATAAATAATGAAATTTCATAAAATCTAATACAGACCTGCTCCCGCTACTGCTCACTGCAAAGAGCAAAGGCTAAGATAAGGCTTAAATGTATATTCATTCAAATTCAATAGCTAAAATAATTACAAAATATTCAAACAGTCAACATATAATAAAATAATAATAATTTCAATTTTGTTTTCAAAAGTCTCAACATACACCATAATCCACAAAACGAAATATAGTCCTAATGTTTTCTAAAAAGTCGCAAGTCCTCTATCGACTTGCTCTCCATCGGTTATACATCTCTTGAGCTAAATTTTCCTTCTATGCATTCCACTCTTCTGAGGTTTCTACATTAGATATTGAACTACCGAGTGATTCAACCCCAATTACATCATCATACGTTTCCTCAAAAGGATCACATGGCATCTCCTTCCAAATAAAATTGTACAGCAAGCAACATGCTAGTATAATCCTATTCTGAGTCTTGATAGGATAGAATGAAGGACTTCTAAGAATTGCGCATCAAATTTTAAGCACACCGAAGCATCTTTCAATGACATTCCTTGCAGAAGAATGCTTCATGTTGAAAAACTCTTGTGGATTAGTAGGTTGGTAGTTTTCCCTCCAATCATTGAGATGATATTGTTGTCCACAATAAGGAGCAAGAAATCCCCTACTATTAGCATACCCAGCATCCACAAGATAATAATAACCTATATGATTAAAAAAATATTGAGATTTAAACTTATCAAAGTTTTATACTTAATGACATATGTATTTCTAGCACTTGACTTACCATTTGGGACATTTAAACCATTTGTTTTACGTAAAGCCTCACGAAGGACTCTACCATCAGCAGCTGAACCCTCCCAACCAGCTAAAACATAAATAAATTGCATGTCTTAGGAACATACTCCCAGAACATTAGTTGTAATCTTCCCCTTACGATTTCGATACTTAGGTTTATCTGTTGCAGACACCCTTACTCTAATGTATGTCCCATCTAGTGCTCCTAAGCAATTCTATTATCAATACAAATGAAAAAAAATAAAAAATTTAATTATTGATATAACACAAAATATGGATGTAGTAAATATGACTATAATATGTACCTTAAACCATTTTCATTTCTCATCGATAGAGTTTTTTTGGAACTGGCTCAAGCTTTTTCAATAACTCTCCGTGGAGTCGTATGACGGAATGCAAGACATCGTGAAAGTACTTGCTAACTGAGTCTCCAGACCTCATAAATTTAAATCTAATCACTCTATTTTTCACATGATGTGCTATTATATGTAAAAACATAGCAACTTGTTCATCAATTAGCAAATACTTTGATGCTTTTAACCCTCCATATGTTTTAAGCTTAGTGCATAAATTTGTAAAAGCACACCTATCCATTCTAAGTTGGGCTATGCAAGTTGCATCAGTATTATAAGCTAATCGGTGAACAATTTTCCTATTTGTTAAAAAATCAAGCGCATATGTTTCATGTCTTAAAGAATTTTTTTGATTTTGTTCCATCACATATCGTATCAACTTTAATAAACAAATAACCACTTGCATATTATGAGACCAATGCATAAACAATGTATCCAATTTCTTCTTTCTAAAATTATCTGTGTTAGTTAAGTATAAGTCATCCATTATCGCAACAAAAAATTACAACAATTATTATTAAGTATATCAACAAGTAAAACAACAAAAATAGCAGACAGAATAAATAATACTAACCAAAGAAGTATAACAATAAAAATAACAAATAAAATAAGTAGTAACTAGCAAGTAAAATAACAACGAAACAATAAGTATAAAGTAGCTAATAACAAGTATAACAACAAAAACAATAAGTAAAACAGTAAAAAATAATAGTAATCAGCAAGTACAACAGTAAAAATAGTAAGTAAAACAATAGTAACCAGCAAGTATAATAGTAAAAATAGTAAGTAAAACAACAACAACCAGCAATTATAAAGTAGCAAACAACAAGTACAACAAAAAAAAAAAACAGCAAGTAAAACAACGAAAACACATATAATTTAAAATCAAGTATTACAATTTACAGTGAAAATAACTTTTGAATTATGAAAAGATTGCTCATGTATACACAATATATATAGAGTTTACTCAGTACCCACAAATAACTGTATGTTGGCCTATATTATAGGGTAACTTTATTTCAGACTCTGTTTCTAAGAGGCATTAAACTAACCTTTCCAGCAATGGAATAATACTCAGTACATGAATCAATGATCCATAAACAGCTGAACAAGAATTTTCAAGCACCCAAAACTATAATTCATTTCATGTCTAAATGTGGCAATAAACAATATAGGAAATAGAAACAGGGCTAATATAAAAATAGGCCAGCATACAATTGATAATACTCTTCTTCCTAATTTATTATATAGTTATTGCATACAAAGTGACTTAGGAAATTGATAAAATGAAAATAGGCCAGCACTTCAAAAATTTCGACTTAGTTCTAACCCCAATCGAACTTAATAAAGACACTGATACAATTTAAATAAAAATAATTATTATTTCTAAAGTACAATTTGCCTCATCATCACCACCGCAAAGAATTATAATCTAATAAGGGTCTAATTCTTCCTAAAGGAAACAAAAAAAGAACAACTACCCGGAAGAAGATAAACGTCAACAATAACAGCTTCTAAAACTCTAGTTAACGACAAAAAAATCTTCTCATATATAGAATCAATCGCGACGGTGTTCGGAAGCCTAGTTCTCCGATGATTCTTTTTCAACTGATTCACAATCTCCGGCCTCTTCTTCGGGGCACCTGCTCTGTGTCGCTCATTCCACGCCTTCAAAAACAAAATCATATAATCAAGCGAACCACTAGTAATATGCATTTTTGAATTCAGCTTTTTTTTCATTTATTTATTTATTTTAACAAAACTAGGTGAAATAATTAGTTGAATATAGGGGGAAAAAAAAACCTGAGATCGAAGATTGAGAGATCGAAGTTGAAAGTGTGGGATTCACCGACTATCTTTGTTGCTGGTGAAAGTTGCCGGAAGTGTTGAGAGAGGCGCTTCGCTGAGTTTGAGTGAGAGGCTATGGTGTTACGAGAGAATTAGGGCTTTCTCCATTTAGATTTGTTTAAGGATAAAATTGGAAATATTGAAATTAAACGAGGGTAATATAGGAAAACAAGATCTTTTAGTTGTGTGGAAGTCAAATTTCCTTACACGGTGAGAAGGAAACCAAATTCTCCGAATAATAGAAATTGGGGTTGGAAAGGAATTTGATTTCCAGTTAACTTTTGCCAACCGAACAAAGGAAATTGCAAAGAAAATGGAATCCTGCCTTAATTTCCTGCAACCGAACATGGCATTAAAACTTTTAGATTGGTAAACCATTTTTTTCTACTATTAGTTTTTAGTTATTAATTGACTACTGAATTTAAAGTTTCATGTAATTCGACCCCAAACTCACTGAGTTATATTATAATTAGACACTCTTATACTTGAAAGTATAATACTTTTGAGTTGTATCAAATTTTTAATAGTGTTGTCGGAAAATTTTTTAAATTTGGTACCATTTTATTCTTGTCTTTTTATGTGTTGTCCTTTCCTTTTCTTTTATTTTTTTTAAAAAATTAATCATTTTGTGTAAAATTTCAGTCAACCTTCTCAATTCTCTTAAAATTACAAAAATATCATAAAACTTATAAAAAATTATTTTAACCGAAAACTGAATTGGGCTTTGGTATCTTGGACTTATGATTTGAATTTTCTTGTACTTTTACACTCAATTTAGATATTTAGATTGATTGAACATGGACTTGAAATTTTAAATTTATGTAATTTAATTTCTGTATTTATTATGGTTGGTTCTACAACTTGAACTATTATTTAATTTTCTTATATATTAATTTGTGTAATTTTTATTCCGCATTTATTTTTCTGTTTTATTATTTTATATGGCTCGTTTAATCGTTATTTAATTATTTAATTTTAATTTTCCGTTTATTGTGTATGTAATTTTTATCTTTTGTACATTTATATTTATTGCACATTTAATTTCCAACTATTTATTTTTATTTCGCATTTTTTTATTCTTATACATTTATATTACTTGTTTATTTAATTTTTAGTTTATTTTTTTTAATTGCATACTTTCATTTTTGTATGTTTCTCATTTACTTGTGTATTAAATAATTTCACACATACCCACACACCATCATTATATGAGACGTTGGTCTCAAACTTCAAGTAACAGGTTAATTCATAGATCTCAATTACCGCCACCAATCATGGAAGAGATCCATAGAGAAAATATTTTGATCAAGAAAACAATCACTCTCAGTAAGATGGACACGATTAGAATCAATCAAGAACTTTGAGGGACTTAGTGAATCCAAATAGAATTGGAACACGTTCATGTATAATATTTCTTCGCGAAACATTTAAATTCAACTTTAAACTAAGTATTATTCAACTTTTACCAATATTTTATGGTTTAGAATCTACGAATCCATACTTGAGTTTAAGAGATTTTTATAAAGTTTGTAATACATACATATACGAAAATTATAGCATGAATATAATTCAATTAAAGTTTTTTCATTTTTCACTAAAAGATAAAGCTAAAACTTGGATACAAAACCTCATATTTGAATCAACAAGAACATGGAATAACACGTAAAAACAATATTTGAAAAAAAAAAATTCTACCCTATAGAATAAATTCTTTTAAGAGACAAATCATCACTTTTACTTAAAAGCCAGTGTAACACCTCGCCTCTAACTTTGAAGGGTGAAACTAACTGCAAATCACATATCACATATATACTTAAAAATATTTTAACAATTATAACAATTCAAGCCTCAAATACAACATTAAACTACAGTGGATGAATTTTAAATTTCTGTCAAACCATCTACAATCCTCAATCACAAGTTCTTTAATTCACTCAAAACGAATCAGTCCTGACTTCTGGAAACTTAATCACAATAAACTATGATGAGTATAAAGCTTATTAAGTAAACTAGTTTTTTATATACCAAATTACATACATACTTATATATAATGCAAATAGATGACATGATATGGTCTTTTGAAAACATTGTAAAAAAATTCATAAAATTATCTTTTTTTCACTTTCAAACTTTCACATTTTCTTTCAAAAGAATTCATATCCTACAATATGGCACTTTGCGTTGTACGTGGCACTTAAAAATGCTAGTGAATATACAATGAAGCGAATGTGAATATACAATGAAGAGAATCCTTTTACATGAGAATAACATAAAGACAAAAGTAAAATTAGCATGTATTTGAAGCAAAACCAAATATATAAGCTTAAAATGATGAATAAAAATATTAATAATTTTTTTAGCAAAAGTGCCAAAGCATTTGCTAATATATTATGTTTAAATAATTAAATTCTTTATGGTAAAATCAATCACCAAAACTCAGGAACATTTATGATTTATCATCAAGAATTAATTGTTAAATATGTGGTAGCGTATTTAAATCTATAAAGCTGAATTATCCTCTAAGGTTATGTGGTTAACCTTCCAGATCAATATGTATATCTTAGAGAGTCCTTTAGTTTTTCTGTACACTCTTTCTGATGCTGAAATACCAGAAAGAATAGAAAAGATACGTGTGACTTAAGAACCATAACCACTTATATAGATAAATTTTCGTATTGTCGTTAGGTTTTTCTAATTCTGCCAATCAAAGAATTAGAATACCATTAGGTCTCTACACATTAAAAGCCGACATCCTATTAGATACATTAAAGTCTAAATTACCAAAAGCTTAATTAGATCACTTTTAATTGGGTTTAACCTTATATGATAATCTGAAATATATAATTATTCATATATAAACTCAACGTTGAATTAAAAATCCAACAAGATTGGATTAAATATTCAACAATCTTTCACTTGGGCTATATGTGAAGTCTTTTAATTATGCTTTGCAAAACTAACCATATGCGTTCAACCTTACTGTCATTACTAAAATATGTCTGTAATTAATCCGGTCTATCAATCATATCAACATAGGATCAAAGCGGCCTTTGTTACAACTATCATAACTCGACCCATCAATGGTCACTAAGCCAATACAACTGAATGACATAGATTATGATGTGGATATATAGTATGAAAATTTCATGCAATGTGATTTTAACATGCCTATTTCCATCCGGTTCACTTTAAACCTTAATGAGATTAAACCAACCAAAATCAAAGTATGAATAATCCAAAACTTTATTTTTTGCAAAAAATAACCTTAAATAACTATAAACTGAAATAACTAAAAAATGTCTACATCATAAGAGCATCTAAAATTACAAATTCCTACTAAAATTGAATATCCTTAAATGATATGACACCCATATTATGAGCAGTGTGCTCATGAAATATTTTGTGTGGAAATCTCTCAGTAAGTGGATTTGTAATTATAGAATTTGTGCCAACGTGCTATATAGACAACTGTCCACTCTGAACTCTTTCTTTAACAATTAGGAACTTGATGTCTATGTGCTTTGACACCGTCGAGCTCTTATTGTTATTGGAATACATTACTGCTGATTTATTGTTACAAAATAATCTGAGTGGTCTATCAATACCATATACTATACATAGTCTCATGATAAAATTTCACAACCATATTCCGCAATTGGATGCCTCATAATATGCTATAAACTCGGCTGCCGTCATGGAAAAGGCTATAATAGATTATTTAGCACTCTTCTAAGAAATAGCACTTTCAGCTAGCATAGTGTATTGTAGGACGATACCGTATTTCTTTAGAAACTTGGCAAATAGACCTGAACATTGCTCACCAAAATTGTCATATCTGTCATAGTACTCACCACTCCGGTCATATCTAATCTTTTTTTATTCTTTTGTTGATTGAGTTAATTCTCAACTTCAACATTAAAATTTTTTAACATATCCATGGATTGTGATTTTTCATGAAGGAGATATATATAGTCATATCTAGAAAAAACGTCGATGAACATTATAAAATATTATTGACCATTCCAAGCAGCCGTAGGGAATAAATGACCCACAAATGTCTGTATGTACGAGTTCTAAGACATCCAAAGTCCTGTTGGCTTCAAATCTCCTTTTATTTGTTTATTTCCCCTTTATACAGTTAATATAAACATCAAAGTCTATAAAATTTAAGGGGTCGAGAATTTGGTATGAAGCAAGTCTCTTTATTCTCCTTTTGGAGGTATGATCCAATTTTATGTGCCATAATGCAATCGAATTCTCATTGATTAATTTTCTCTTTATGCCTCACATACGCAATTGTAGGAATTCATTAAATGAAGCAATCGTATCAATTAAATAAATGTTATCATGGCCTGATAAAGAAATAGACCTTACTAATTTTGAATCATGAAACAAACTAAATTTTTTATTCCCAAATGAGAAAAAAAAACTGGATTTATCCAAAACGGAAATAGAAATCAAATTCCGTTTAAATGACGGTATAACAAATGTTTTATAAGGATTCAAATAAAATATTATCTTTAATAATAATCTAAATTTGCCTATTACTTCTACTTTAACTGTCTTACCATTGCTCATATAGATGTATCTTTCACCATCACTTGACTTTCAGCAATTCAGGCAATTCTTTCTTAGCACGCTATGTGTGACAGTTGTTCAATGCTTCGTTTTATGTCCTTCAGCTCCACAGAAGAAACAACTAGTACTTTCTAGATCATCTGGTTTATTCTATTGTTTCTTTTAAAGTGTTGTACTTGCAGCTTTTTTATCCTTCTACATCTTTTTACCCTTGTCCTTGCCCTTAGAGGTAAAGGTTAGGTGAGCACTTTCCACCTTATTTTTCTTCAGCCTATCTTCTTCTTGAACACAATGTGATTTGAGCTCATTTAGAGACAAATTCTCTTTCGAACAATTATAGCTTACCTTAAACTGGTTAAATTATAGTGTTAAGAATATAAAAACCAAATGCACTAGCAAGTCCTCAGAGAGTTCAATCTTAAGTACTTTCAGCTTAGAAGCAAAATGAAACATCTCCATAATGTACTTCCTAATTTTGCCTTTGCTTGTATAACTTACTGAAATTAGATTTTTCAAGAGTGTACCTATTTCAACCCTTTCGTTCTTGAAAAATCTCTTTTTAATATCCACAAGAAACTCCTTAGTAGTAGTTATCTTATCAGATATTGAGCCCTTGAATGCTTTCAGAATAGCCTTCTTCATGATCATTATACACATGCAATTTGATTTCTTCCATATACCCAAATCCTTTTTGTTATTAGAAGTACTCGCTTCTATAAGAATCTAGGGAGAATCAACCCTTAACGCAAGGTCGAAATCCATGACTGTGAGAACTATTAAGAGGTTCACTTATCATGACTTGAAGTTTGAGCAATTTAGCATATGAATTAAATTAATGTTGGCAGTAATATTAGCAGCTGACTGAATGTAGAGAGCAACAAATAGATAAAACAAGCTCCCATTAGTCTTAAAACAAAAATAAATTCAAATAAAGATAAATCTTATCTCAAGATACCGGGCACTCTATTAATATTTTATCTTTGGAAAAAATATTAACTTGTAAGTGATATCTTAGTACAGTAATCAAACATTGATAATATAAACATATCAAACAGTAAACCTTCTTTTAGGCCGATTTATTGTTCACATATAAAACCAAATAATCATCACATGTTTATTACCGTAGATGTACATGTAACTCTTTCAAATATAGACCTTCCTTTATGCCGATCGATATTTATACACAGGCTGTTTATATTCTAAAATAAATTAATTTTGACAAGAGAAGCCACTTTGTTGGCATGTTGCTTTAATTAATTTTTCTTGAAATATATATTACTATACTAATATTTGAATTTAAAATTGTACAAAAAATTAACCATAAAATTAAAAAAAATTTTGTCAAATCTTGGTCAACGATCAACTATTGATTGTTGACTAGTCAATAGTTGACCAAATTTGTATTGGACCGGCTCTAGTCAACCTGAACTGTATTCTGATCCAAAACTTATCCATATCAGTTGGATCGGATCGGGTTGACCCGGCCCGGAACCAACCATAATCTTGATTTTTTTTCTTATAACTGCACCCATTCCGTGTCTTTTTTTTTTCTAGTCTTGGAGCCACAGTATAATCGCCACTTCTTTTCTCCTTCTGTTGCGGCTTTTGCCTTCTGTCGCAACTCAGGTAACTCGGGCCAGTAACTCTCCCTTGTTAGCACGGCCAGTATGCTATAGCAGCTCAAAGCATAGCCAATGACCGCCTTTTCAGAGACGGCCAAGTACAAAGCATAGCGAACAGCAATGTGATGGCCAATCTTCAGCGATCTTTGTGCCATGGTTTGCTGTTTTGGCTATGAAACCATGAGAACAAGGTTTTTTGAAAAATTTCCAATTTTTTTTTCCTTAATATTGTTTTCTGAATTTAATTTATTTTTCTGATTTCCAAATTGTACTAAACTGAGAATTTTTGAAAATCTAATAATTTTAATCTATAATTTCGTTCTCAAATTCAATAACACTAGATTCGAAAACACCAAAACTGTAATCATTAATCGAAAATAAATTTAATTTTCAATTATTCAACATGAAGAGGTTCTAATACCACTTGTTAGAATAATTAAATTATTTATGGTGAAATCTATCACCATAATCCAGAAACATTTATGTTATACCACCAAGAATTAATAATTAAATATGTAAAAGTGTACCTGAATATATAATGCTAAATTATCCTCTAAGGTCGTATGGTTGGCCTTACAGATCAACATATATATCATAGAGAGTCTTTTAATTTCTCTGTATACTCCTTTTGATGATGGGCTCATAACCACTTATTTAGGCAATATTTCTTGTTGTCATAGTTATTCATAATTCTGCCTATCATATAATTAAAATACCATTAGGTCTTTACATATTAAAAGTCTACACTCTATTAGATATATTAAAGCATTACTAAAAACTTAATTAGATCACTTTTAATTAGAATTAACTTTATATGACAGTTCACAATATATAATTATTCACATATATCCTCAACGTTGGATTAGGAATATAATAATATTTAATTAAATATCCAACATACTAAAGCCTTGGTTTTAATGATGGTAAAGTTATAGGTATCTGCCATGACTGACTAAAATTTACAAAGAAGAAGATGACTAATTTAAGTAGTTTGCCAAGAGTTAGTAGCATACAAAAACATGGAGTCTTCATTTTCATGGAAAGAATACGATTTGTTAGAATGGGGATGATTTTTTTTTTAAGTTCAACTTAGAAGTTGTTGCTGGATACATATAATTTTATTGAAGGGCACGATCTTTCTTTTAACAATGTCAAAACACTTGCCGACTCTACCTCAATAAAGGAAGTCAATATTCTCTTTAATAAATCTGTACTTGACTTCTATGCTGTGAACTGTGCCCAGGGCTCCTTTATAGACTTGTTAAATGATTTTTTTAGTAATTTTATTTGATCAGCTACCCCTATTCAAATTCTGATATATGTATCTCACTGTGATCTTGATTAGAGGGACAATTCTCTTTTTGATTACAGGAATCTTATTGTTGGCTTGATTTTTCCCATTGAAAATTTTGAATTCCGTATGAGGAATATAAAGGACAACCTCTAGAACCTAATGGAGTAGGACAATCTCCAGTAATCTCCTCGTTTTAATTATGCTTTCATCCTTACTGTTGCATTAGTGCTCAGGTCATTTTATGAGGATCAATCGTTTCTTTTCTTATTCATTGAGCAAATTAATTTGTTCAGACGGTGGTATGTCACTTAGAACTTATTATCTGAAATTTTATTAATTTTAGATATTTTTAAATTTTTTTTATAACTTATATATGATTTTTAGATATTTATATTTGAATATAAAAAAATAATTTTTATAACTATTATTTGAATGAAATAAATGTCTGAATAGGAAATAAATATTATATTTTAAAAATATCTATATAAAATATATTTGTTTCCAAAACTATAAACTAATCCTCCTTTTTTGTTTTAATTTACGATGACATAAATGTCAAATAACAATATTTAAGATCCTTTTATTTAATAAAATAAATAAGATGTCACT
Source organism: Murraya koenigii (assembly GCA_025617385.1). Classification (NCBI taxonomy): domain Eukaryota; kingdom Viridiplantae; phylum Streptophyta; class Magnoliopsida; order Sapindales; family Rutaceae; genus Murraya; species Murraya koenigii. The sequence continues at coordinate 17,122,697 of CM046812.1, forward strand.
TATATTCAGATATTAAAAATGAAAAATAAATATATCGTTCAGATATTCATATTTACCTATTCAAATTTCAGACAAAAAATCAAACACTACCTTAATTGCACTAATTAAGTTAGCCAACACCAACATAAATGAAAGAAAAGCATAATCTTGAGGGGAAAAAAAATGATCCATAAATTCTTAGAGAAAATGAAAATAGCTAGTGAGGACTTAGGACTAGTTTGGTAATGTTGTAGTTTTTAAAATAATTACTACTATTATAGTTTTTAAAAATCATTACTACTAACTATGCAATAGAAATAATCAGTTATGAAGAATATCAGTTAGATATTTAATAAAATTTATTTTAAAAAATATTGTGAGTTTTAAAAGTAATTATATGTGTTTGGTAAATCTTATTGTTCAACTGTCGTAAGAATATAAATGACTGAATTAGATATAATGTTGAATAAAATATATTTACACATTTATATATATATAATTTTTTTTTATTGTGTTATATAATAATTGATAACTAAAATAAATATTTTATGTTATTAATTTTTACTTTTATTTTGTTATCTCAATATAATTGTGTAAGTAAATTTCATCATACATTATGTCTATTTTAGTCATTTATTTTTTACAGTAATTTAACAGTAAAATTTATTAAACACTTAATTGTTTATTTATACAGTACAACTAACAGCAATTATTTTAAATATAACAGCATTATCAAACTGATTCTTAAACTCAAATTTTGAAAAACTACTTCTTTCATACTTTTCAAAATCTGTTATAAGATAAACTGATTTTTAAAAAAATTTAACAAAATTTAGTTTTTATTTTTTTAAAATTACTTTTAAACCTTCTAAAATAAATTTCAAAACAGACCATTAGGAAATTGATAGAAATATTTTAAAATAAAACTCCGAATTCATGATTAGGTTTATATATATATATATATATATATATATATATAAAAGTGTGGATGTCGAACATAGTATATTGTATATTTATAGCAAGCTAAATTAACTACAATAATGATGACATGACGATGTTCCAAAGTAACTGAGAAACTCTCAGAAACCAAAGAGCCAGCTCATTCAAAATTTACACTGAATAATCAAAGCTTAATTAAAGTGCAAAATCTTGTTGAAAATTAAAATCATGATGAAAAAGATTTGATGTAAACATCCCCAAGAAACTGCCTTCCCTATGAGGTATAAATAAATCATCAAATGGGCCCTCCATTGAGGGAGAGCTCCTCAAATCTCCCTGATGATCGTCTCCTGATACTGTACAAGCACGACCTTGATCAACAACAACCTTGGAAGAGCTTTGATCATCAGCACCATTTACGTCGGAGAACCGGTGAGCGGCAGCATCGGCGTCGGAGTCTTTGCCTGTCAGTTCTTGCACAAGAGCTCTGAATTTTGTTGCACAAGTCTTGAACTTCACAGGGCTTGATATGTACACAACTTTGATATCCTTTTTGCATCGTTTGTAGTGATGATCATGCTTTCTTATCTTCATTTGTTGAACACCAAGAACATCCATATCACACATAATAAATATAATTTGATGGCAGAATCAATTAAAATGAGACTTGACTATAAAAATCTAAGTAAGGGTGTTAGCGTTTATATAGGGTACGGGAAAGGGGAGTTGGATTAACTAACTTTTTTCTGTCATTTAACCGGTATAAAATTAAGGTAGTTTCTGGGAAGTTGATAGAGCATAGAAAAATAAAAAGCAAATTTCAAAGGCAGCATTAGAGGCTTTGATAGAGAAAATGGAAGGTTACAAGAAATTATAAGATTAGAAGATTCGATTGAGATATACTTGGATGACCCGCAATTTCATGAGTTATATGTGACACCTGGCCTTTGTTGATGATGTGTGTTCATTGAATCATTGTAAATAAGTATAGGATAAAGCACGTGCGCAGACTCTCGGGACTTCAGAAGTTTGTGGACTCCCATGGAGATAAGAAATCTATTACGTGGCCGAGAAGTAGACGTTCACATTATTGTTTATTCTACGATGATATTTTTTTTCATTTTTTGAGTTTTTGAAGACAAATTATATGATGATCATTCAGTTTATATAAATTTTAATAAATAAATATTTTTTTATCACATAATACAATTTTCAAAATATTAATTACATCAGATTGTGCATTATAAAGTCATACTTACATAGAAGTAATATGTGAGTGAAAATTTCGTTAAAATTTATTGAGACTTATCTCGACATAATATATGTATAGGTCATGTACTTACATCAACTTACAAGTAACTTTTATTAGCCAAATAACTAAGAGGTCATAGGAAAATATTTAGAAATTTATGTAAATTAACTATATTAGAACTTAGCTGGTGACTATATTACCTTAAAAGAAAAGTAAAATTATACTACTTAAAATTAAAATTTTATCTTAAAAGAAAAATAAAATTTACTCTCATAACAAATGCATAATACTCAATCATCAACCTAGAAAAAAAATGTTCACTAGGCTGCTAAGTAGCTAGCTTGTGAATAAATAATTGAATTAAAAAAAATCATAACTTTTTTAGCTAAAATGATGACATCATTCTAGTGATGCAAATAGAAAATTTTATAGAAAAATTATTCACCGAATAAATGTTTTTCTTATTTTTTTCAAAAATATACAATTTTTAATTTTTTTTTATTGGACTCTACTTTAAGTTATATGACTAAAGGTTTTCCACTTTCGTCATCAAACTTTTAAGAAAACTAACATAATATGAGATAAATGACATCACTAAAATGATCATTTTATCTTTACGATTTCAGTAAAGTTATAACAATTTGTTGACAGAAGTAAACAGATGAAAAAAAATATAACTTGAAATAAAGTTCAACAAAAAAAAAAAGAGAATTAAAATAGGTGATCTGTGGATAATTGCTTAACTTTATATATGTTGTACAATTAAGTGTGAAATGAATTTGGACTATTTGGGACTACTTATGTGATACAAAAGCAAATAATGATACAAGCATAAATATTTTTTTAAAAAAAAAATCTATAAGCATAAATTTTAGAGCCAATTGTGTTTAGGTTTTCTGAATGGCTTTTTAAGAATATTTGATTAAAAGTATTTCTGATTTTGTATTATAATATTTGTTAAAATATACTTTTGTTTTGGGAATTTTAGAAAAACTTACTGAATAAAATAATTAATATATTTGTAAGCAAGCATTTTTATATAATTATTCTAATACATTTTACATATTTTTTATTTCATAATTTCACCATTTTTATTTTAATAATTTTCTTAAGTATTGAAAAGTTAATAACTCATTTTTTTAATACATATTTAATTTATTGTTTACACTATTACTAATTTTCATATGTTTACATGAGTTACCTTGTTACCTTACATTATCACTCATTTTCATTGCTAAAGTAGCTCAATGAATCATAATTTAACAATTTAAAGCAATATAAACTTATATATATATATATATATATATATATATATATATATATAAAGCTTTGGCTTTTATAAATTTATAAATTTGTAATAAACAGTAGATACTGTGTTGTTCGTAATCAATTAAACAAATCTTTAGCTATTCAACAACTTAGCCATTAGATCGACTGGCTTAATCAGAAAAGTATGAAGTTGGGAATCCTTTAGATGACGTCGGCATCAAAAGGCTAGCTAATATAAGCGTCAATTGCCCACATGCAATCAAATCTTGTACTGGATAACGCCACGCACAAGCCATTGACAAACCGTTGGATTAATTATAAAATATATCTAGCTTAAGGCTTAGTTAAACGTTGCTATTACCGCTAAGCTGGATTATTGACTTCGAGAAAAAAGTTTAAATGTCTTTAGGATCTTATCAACTTTTAATTTTAAATTTTAAATTTTTAATATATATGTGGTTTACAAACACTGCAAATATTCAAAGCATCTCTTTATTCTTTGGAGGGACCAAAATTAGCTGAGACCAAGAAACTTGTTAAAAAGAGAACAAGAAAATGAAGAAATTTTAATCAGATTGAAATTCATAGGGCTTAAGAATATTTTGATTAATGTTATTCTAGTTATCTATTTAAAATTTTATTATTTATGTATTTCTTTATTTAAATTATAATTTTATTTTAGACAAGAATCTTAAGTTTAATTTATTATAAATACGTGTCTTCTTTAACTTTAGAATTTGAGTCTTGATTATTATTAATTTTCAGTTTTAGACTCTACGTGAGTTTTGAATTTTTGCGTTATTGGAATTCTTAGACCAAACGAAGTATTGAAAAAATCCATACACTTTTCCGTCAATCCATCTTCGACTTTAGTTATACCTGCCAATGCATTAGTTTGATATCAGAGTTAAAAGGTCAGATCATATTGTTCGACATAATCCGATTATCCGACACAAATATGATATAAATAAATAGATATGAATCGTCATATTTAATATGATTATTAAATAGACCGGGTTTAGATCGATACAATTTTTTTTGTATCAGTTAAGGTTAAAGTTCTTAACCTATTTATCCAACAAATGACACAATTATATTTTAAATTTTAAATTAATTTATAGATTTTTATCATCAAAACTCAAATATTGAATATTATTCTCTCTTTTATTTTTATTTTTTTTTTTAGAAGGATGAACATATATATATATATATATATATATATATATATATATATATATATATATATATTCTTTTATTTATAAAATTTTAGATAGATTTTGAACTTCAAAAATATAAATATACAAAATATTGGTAGTCCTATATATTTTATAATATCCACATATAATTAAAACTTTCATAGTGTAAATATAAAATATTTTGGTGGATGCACATTTTTTATAATATCGATAGATACACACACACACAAATGTTTTATGTAAATTTTTTTAAAAAATATATAAATATTAAGTGGATTATTGAGTAACTTGTTTATTTTTTGTATCGGGTTAGGATCTTAATATTTTGATACGATTATTAAATGAGTCATGTTTAAGTCAACATAAATTTAACACAGATAAAACTGATATAATAGGAACACGAACCAGTGACCTGTTTTACCAGCTCCACTTGCAACATATTCCGCCATCTATCTTTTCCATATTTCACATATTTCAATTAGGTTGGTATCATATTGTCTACAGCAACCATGACAAGCCACAAACCTGCGCGTCACTGCCTCTGTTCGATTTGTCACCGCCACCACAAGTTAGATCTCAGAGCCATCACCAAGGGAAAATGAAAAGAAATACAAAAAAAGTTAAAAAAAAAATAAGTGTCATGAAGCAACAGGGTCATTGTGAGCTTTTCATCTTTAAACAAGATGTGTGTTTATTCTTATGAGATTGCGGGAAGTTTGTGGAGATGTTCGTAAAGTTTTTAGAAGAAAATTTTGGTTATGAAATCGTTATTGATAATTTGAACGACGAAGATATATTTGATAATCAAGACCAACATTGATAAGTGATGTTGATGCAGTTTCCTGGTCGCTCCCAAATAATGATGTTGCCTCCTGGTCGCTGGTTGCTCGAGCAGTATTTCCTGTTAATCCCTGCGTTGTTCCGTTCACTGAAGCGGTTGTGTCCTTCGATCTGTATCCACAGAAAAAATATCAGGGTTCCCCGGATTTTTTTTCGATGAAAACCATCCGACGCTCAAGTCAATAATCGGGTTGATTCTTTGTAAAGTCTCTCTAAATCTGAGAGAAACCGAAAAATAGAAGGTTGAATGAGATTAGGAAAAAGAAGAATCTAAATCCTTTTACCTCACCCTTTGTCTGATATTTATCCCCCCTTTTTTTTCCGTCCCATTGTTTTGGCGCCACCCCCTGGATTTATTATGTCCGCGTCTTTTCTAACAGCTATGGGTCACAACGGCATCACTTGGGGTAAGGGATGTCAAACGATTATGGGTTACCGTAATCAAATGATGATGTCGTGTAGGTTTATGTAAAATAAGGATACTGTAGAGGCATGCGCCGGTCATCGGTAACAGTGACGAAACCCTACGGCGTGAAGTGCCTGTCAGTTATCGATCATCGTGACAAGTTGTCAGGACATAGGGCTGCCTTTCTTAGGTTTGCTCTGCTCGAGCTCTGGTCTCTTCCTGTTCATGGTAATGTTCATAACGCGACTAGGACTCGCTCAGTAGTTGAAGATCTTTGTGACCTTAACCGAAAAAGATGGGAATATCAGAACCCAGCGAGCTTAGAACACTTGACCCCGACCAGCTTTGACACCGAGCAGAGGTGTCTTCGCGCTAGTAATCAGGTCTTCTGTTCTGACGGGTTTGTCCTCGACCAGGTCTGCTCGGCATTCTCCAAACACCAGTCCCCTAGTTTCTAGTCTTGGGAGTGAAACGGGATAAGACTAGAAATTACTTGTTCGAGCAGTGTTTCCTCTTTTTTTTCACGTCGAGCTATCCGCCATTTCCATCACTTCACACTTAATGTGAGCCGCATGGGTTAATCTGGGCCACTGGTTACCTGAACAAACACGCCCCCTTGAGTAACATGCCGTCTTTTGGCATGACTCGCTTTCCTCTTTATAAATCCCTAATTTCACTGCTGTGCAATTTCTTAATTCCACACTTTACTCAAAATTGAAAACCCGCCGCCTTCAAGTGAAATCCATCTTCTCTATCGCCATCATCACCGCTCGTATTCTTCATATCCAGTCCCAAGTATACACTCCTTGACTTCTTCTCCTCGTTTTCGTCCTTTTTATTTTCTGGGTTTTCATTTCCCACTTGGTAGACTGTGTCTGTAGGAAAAAATGTCAGCCACTCAGCAACCCCATAGGATGTCCCCTAAAGAATCATCTTCTTCTAGTGGCTTCGAGGCCAATAGGAAGAGACCTAAGTCCCGAAGAGGTCGCTCCCACTGCCAGAGAGCAAGATGTTGTAGAGGAAACCTGGCCACATAAAAGGTAAATGACCGGCCAAAGGTCGGAGGCTAAAGGGACTGGGGGCGAGTAGCCTCTGCCACCAAAGAGATTCCTCAAATTCCTTCTCACTTTTGTACTCTAGGTCATCTGCTGCTCATCATTTCCTCTACTATGATTTTTTTACTTACTCTTTCTTATTTTCCTTTTTGGTCTCTTGCAGTCTCTTGGAGTGTATCCCATTGAGTCGGGGCAGAGCTGAAGTTGTGTATAGACACTGCAAAAAATTATTGACTCGTCACAAATTTGTCGAGTTTGGCTTGGCATCCAAGGATGAAAATATGGGCAACATCCTCGCCCAGTTGAAGAAGCGCTCGAGCACCGTTGGGAGCCCGAGCAGCTCCTTTGCTCCACCCAAGAGGTCCAGAATTGACCTCTCCGCCTCACCAGTCAGGGTTCTTCCTACTGCTTCGGAGAACAAGAGAACAGCTGAAAAAGCTCCCCTGAGGGGCTCGGGAGTCATCATCCCTACTAGGCCCAGATCAGCATGCTCTCAGGAGCAAGCCCATTTCGCTGACCTCTACGTTAGAGAGTTCACCAAGCACGTGGGGGAAAACTTTGTGGAAGAGTTGAAGTCATTTAGCCTGAACGAGCTGGCCAATGCCTTTCAGCGCTTCTCCTGCAAAACTACTACTGCTGCCACCGCCTTCAAGACAAAAGCTCTAAATTTCGAGAGAAAGATTAGGGCTGATGACTAGAGCTTGAAGAAGCAGGTGGAGCAAGAAGAGGAGGAGAAGGCAAAACTTCGTGCTGAAATCTCCACCTTTGAGGAGAAGGAAGCCCTGGCTGAGTCTAAAGCTTTCTAGCTCGAGAAGGAGTTGTCCATGGTCCGAGATGAGCTCGTGAATGCCCAAAAAGATCTCAATGTTTAGAGATTTTTTTTTTAGAGGACCATGGAAACAGAGACCTCTCGCCTTCAGAATAAGGTGGACTCCTTGGGCAACCAGCCCAAAGAGGAGTACAAACAAAGGGCTGACATTCTGCTACAAATGTATCATGTCCGTCTTGGGTAGGGAATACCCTGAGCTGGATATGTCCAAGCTTGAGGTGGATGTGGACGCTTACATGACTGAGAAGGATGCCAGGAGCTAGGAGCCAAGGGATCCATCTTCTCGCGTGGAAGTGGCTGTTGTAAGGCCTAGAGAGGCCGCTACTCCAACCGAATAAGCCCAAGCTGCTCCCACAGCAGAGAAGGAACCTCAGGCTGCTTCCTCTTCCTAAGCCCTTGAGCCTGCTGCTAGCCCGACTGCCCCAACTCCTTGACTGGCTTTTGATGGACTTTCTCTCTCTCTTTTTTTTTTGTACTTGCATTTGTAAGCTTTGGCAATTTAAATGAAATAAAGAGCATATATTTCTCACTTTTCCTTCGTACTTTTAATCTGTTCTAAAATTTCATGTGGGGTAAATTTCCAGCAGGCTTTGACTTTTTCCTTTATCCTTAGGACTCTGGCTTACTATGTCTTTTTTGGTTATTTGCCAAGATATGAGCAACTTGACTTACCCTTTGTAAATCTCAGTTGTTTTTCCTTAGCCCAAACAAGCTTTAAGATCTCTGGCCACAGTATTTTTCTCAGCAAGCTTATCGTGATCGTTCTCATCCCGGCTATGCTTGGTTCTTTATCTCGCCTAAAGTTAGGCTTTGAGACTTGTGGCATTCAATTTCTCTTCGCGAGCTTATCCTGCTCGAGCCATCTTTGACTATACCGGGCACTTTGTCTCGCCTTAGGTTAAGCTTTGAGACTTATGACCTTTGGCTTTTCTTCGCGAGCTTATCTTGCTCGAGCCTTCTCTTGGCTATGCTTGGCACTTTGTCTCGCCTTGGGTTAGGCTTTGAGACTTATGGCCTTAGCGTTTCTTCGTAAGCTTATCTTGCTCAAGCCTTGTCTTGGATATGCTTGGCACTTTGTCTTGCCTTAGGTTAGGCTTTGAGATTTATGGCCTTAGCGTTTCTTCGCGAGCTTATCTTGCTCAAGCCTTCTCTTGGCTATGCTTGGCACTTTATCTTGCCTTGGGTTAGGCTTTGAGAATTATGGCTTTAGCGTTTCTTTGTGAGCTTATCTTACTCGAGCCTTCTCTTGGCTATACTTGGCACTTTGTCTCGCCTCGGGTTAGGCTTTGAGACTTATGGCCTTAGTGTTTCTTCGCGAGCTTATCTTGCTCAAGCCTTTTCTTGGCTATACTCGGTACTTTGTCTCGCCTTAAATTAGGCTTTGAGACTTATGTCCTTAGCTTTTATTTGTTTTTATAAGCTTTAATTTGCTCGTATTCGATTAATTTTGAAAGCGTTTTTCTTGCTTTTATTCATATACAAGATTTTACACACCTCTATTTTGAGAAACTGAATATCAATGCTTGTAATACAAGGGAACTTACTGGAAATACTTCATCAGATATTGTGCATTCCATGGTCTTTTACCTTCCCGTCCATCCGGATAAGATAGTCTGTATGCCCTCAGACCTACTACTTGCGAGACCCTGTAAGGACCCTCCCAATTCGTGCCCAACACGCCTTGCCTGGGATCTTTAGTGTTCTGGTTCACTCTTCTGAGAACCCAGTCGAGCACCTTAAACCGGTGGATGTGCACGTTCTGGTTGTAGTAGCGGGCCACCCTCTACTGATATTCTGCCACCTTCATTGCTGACTTGTCCCTTCATTCCTCCAGCCAATCTAAATTTGCACAAATCTGCTCGTTATTCTGCTCCTCTTCAAAGTGCTCCGTCCGATGTGTGCCTGCTTGAATCTATGTTGGGATCATTGATTCGTGCCCAAATGGCAAGGAAAACGACGTCTCCTCCGTGGAGGTCTTGTGTGTGGTTCTGTAAGCCCACAATATACCAGGCAGCTCGTCCACCCATACTCCTTTCTGCTCTCCCAGTCTAGTTTTCAATAGCACTTTATAGTTTTGTTCGCAGCCTGCACTTGCTCGTTTGCTTGTGGATGTGATGGCGAGCAGAACTTCAGCTCTATTCCCATATTTCTGCAGAAGTCTCTGAACTTGTTGTTGTCGAACTGCCTCTCGTTATCTGTGACCAGCGCATAGGGGATCCCCGTACCTACAAATCACATTTCTCCAAATAAAGTCAGTGGTTTTGCTTTCGGTGATGCTACTTAAGGCTTCTACTTTCACTCATTTAGTAAAATATTCAATTGCAACCACAACATGCATTGCAGATGCTCTTCCTTTTGGCAGTGGTCCGATCAGGTCAATCCCCCATTGGGCAAAGGGCCATGGTGAGTTCATCACAGTAAGGCTCTCTAGTGGTTGAGCTATGTGATTGGCAAAGCTTTGGCAACTCTTGCAGCTTTTGGTCTTTTCTTGTGCGTCCTGGTGCATCCTAGGTCAGAAGTACCCTTGCCTGAGGACTTTAAAAGCTAGAGACCTTGCACCAGAGTGGTTTCCACAAATCCCCTCGTGTGCTTCCCTTAGGACGTAGTCAGCCTCTTCCTCGTCCAAATAGCATAACAATGGTAGGGTGTATCCTCGTATATACAACAACCCGTCAATCAGTGCATACTTTGCTTGGCACATCAACTTTCTCGTCTGTTTCTTGTCGGCAAGTACTGTCCCTTCTTTGAGGTAGGAGATAATTGGATCCATCCAGGTGCTGCTCAAGGTCACGTTCATCACCTCGTCTTCATGCTCGATGCTCGAGCTAGTCCTGATCTCTATAGGGATTGACTTAGGCATTTTGGGATCTGACACAGCGGCCATTCGTACTATTATATATGCTCAAAATTTTTCCCCCCTTGCAATCTATTCCACTTCTACCGCTCGAAACTTCCCAACTAATTGCCTCACCTTCCGAAGGTAGGCCTTTATCTTCTCGCCCTTTGTTTGGAAGATTTCATTGAGGTGGTTTGCCACTAATTGGGAATCTATTCGGACCTTTACCTCCTCCGCCTTCACCACTAATGCAAGCTTTAGTTTGGCAATGACGGTCCTGTACTCAGCCTGGTTTTTAGTGGCTTTGAACTTGAGTTTCATAACATATTTTATTTCCACCCCTTCTGGGCTGAGAAGCACTACTCCTACTCCCGCTCCTTAGTCCCCACATGACCTATCCACGGTGACTGTCCAAACTTTGCTTGGGCTATGCTATCCCTCTGCTAGCTCAATGTTTGTGCCTTTATCTGGTTCGGTGCATTCGGCTACAAAGTCTGCCAGAGCTTGTGCTCTAATTGTTGTCCAGGGCTGGTAGCTGATGTCAAACTCACTGAGCTCTATTGACCACTTTACCAACCTGCCCGAGGTCTCTGGTTTGTGTAGGATTTATCTAAGTGGCTGGTCCGTCAAGACCACTATCGAGTGTGCTTGGAAATAAGGCCTCAACTTTTGAGCTGCTGTCACCAATGCAAGCGCCCATTTATCCACTGGCAGATACCGAGTCTCAACCTCTAACAAAGCTCTGCTCGTGTAATACATAGGGTGTTGTATCCCTGACTCTTCACTTATCAGAACCGAGCTCATTGCCCATTGTGACACGGCCAAGTACAGGTAAAGGACTTCTCCTGCTCGCGATGTTGACAGTAACAGGGCCTTCAACAAGTATTCCCTCACTCTCCCTTCCAAAGTCAACGGGAAGGCTCTAAATCTTTGGGCTGCTGTCAAGCCCTGTACTCCAGTCATGTCGTTGAAACACTTTATCTGCACTAGCCGATCACTATTCCTCAAAAACTTTAAGTCAAAAAAACGGAAGTCCCTAGAGATCGTGACACCCATGATTTCTTCTGAAAGTAGAGAGTAGTTGTCCAGCATGATCCTTCAAAATGTTGATGCAATTTCCTGGTCGCTCCCAAATAATGATGTTGCCTCCTGATCGCTGGTTGCTCGAGTAGAATTTTCGGCTAGTCCCTGCATTGTTTCGTTCATTGAAGCGATGGTATCCTCCGATCTGTATCCACAGAAAAAATATTAGGGGTCGCCGGATGTTTTTCTGGCAAAAACTCTCCGGCGCTCAAGTTAGTAATCGGGTTGATTCTTTGTAAAGTCTTTCTAAATCTGAGAGAAAATAGAAAGTTGAAAGAGATTAGAAAAAAGAAGAATCCTAATCCTTTTATCTCACCTTTTTTATGATATTTATCCCCCCATTTTTTTCTACCCCATTGCTTGGGCGCCACCCCCTGTATTTATTGTGTCTGCGTCTTTTTGACAGCTATGGGTCACAGCGGCACCACTTGGGGGTAAGGGATGTCAGACGGTTATGGGTTACTGTGATCAAATGATGATGCTGTGTAGGTTTGTGTAAAATGATGATAGTGTAGAGGCATGCGCCGGTCATTGGTAACAGTGACAAAACCCTATGGCGTGAGAGTGCCTATCAGTTATCGATCGTCGTGACAAGTTGTCAGGACATAAGGCTGCCATGCTTAAGTTTGCTCTGCTCGAGCTCTGGTCTCTTCCTGTTCATGGTTCTGTTTATAACGCGATCAGGACTCGCTCAGTGGTTGAGGATCTTTGTGACCTTAACCGAGTAGGATGGGAATATTCGAGCCCGGCGAGCTTAGAACACTTGACCCCGACCAGCTTTGACACCGAGCAGGGGTGTCTTCGCGCTAGTGATCAGGTCTTCTATTCTAACGGGTTTGTCCTCAACCAAGTCTGTTCGGCATTCCGCAAACAAGTGGGATCAAAATTTTGATTATTGGCCTCATCTTCGTCAACTTCTCAAATTCTAATCATTGATTTTATTTAACCTCTGAGATTTGTTGATTAAATTGATGTCATGGAACGAAAAAAGATAACCGTTGATACATCTTTGATCTTGTGGAGTAAAAACAAATAATTGTTGATACAATTCCATATTGTTCTCTTTATTGGCTTGAATAAAGCAAAGAAGATCATTTTCAACAATTAGTAGATTATAAGACAAAGTCATTTTTCTTTAATTGTGTTGAAATTCGGCACAAAGAATACGACAAGGTAATGTTAGAGAAATTATTAATTGACAAATTATTTTACACTATTGGATTGACATTGTTACAAAAGTAGGAAAATTTGTTGTCTATATTGAGGCTGTATTTTGAATCAATACTTTTGCATCAAACAAAATTTAAGGATGAATTTTTTCACTCTAGCTGCAATAATGTAAAGTAAGAAATTGAAGAAATCCTAATTACATTAAAATTTATAAAATTTAGGAATATTTTAATTAATATTTATTCTAGATACCTATTTAGAGTTCTATTGTTTAGGTACTTATTATTTGACTTGTAATTTTATTTTAGGCAAGAGTGTTAAGTTTAAGTAATTATAAATATGTGTTTTTGTAGCTTTAGAATCAAAGTTTTGATTATTATTAAATTTCAATTTCAAACTCAATGCGAGTTTTGAGCTTTTATGTTATTGCTCAGTATTATGTGAATCAACAAGATCTAACAACCTAGATTTTGCATGTATACTTAGAATTAACATGAATTATAGTTAATTTCAATACTCTGGGCTTTTTTAGACTTAGGTACTATTTATTTTTTTTGTCTGAAATCTGAATAAAGTTAAATTAGTCTGAACTCTGAATAGAACTTAATGTTTGAATTTGATTGACATATCTATTTTTTTAGGTTTTTTTTTACCTTAATGAGTTAATTGACATAATTTCAACTAGTCAAGTGATTAAGTCTATTTGTTGTTTTAACTTAATGAAAATTTTCAGTCATTAAGTCATTAATTCATTAAGCTAATTTTTTTAGCTTTTAACTTAATCTAAAAAGTCTGAATGATATTATTTAAAGATATTTCTAAAATATCGCTACGTAATTAATTAATTTTCATCCTTACCTAAATAAAATTTAATAATTAACATTATTACCCATCTCTATAACTTATGAGAATATATAGTGGTAGACTATTATTATTTTTATCTTTTTGTTTTTTTTCAAAATAGTATTATTTATCTTTATAATTTTTAAAATTACTTTTCATATAAAAGCATCATAAATGTAAAAAAAATTAATTAACATAAATACTAATATAGAATACTAAAGGATCGCATTCAATTAAATATGATTTATGTTATTATCTTATTATGTTCTTTGATATGTTTATTATTTGTTTTACATCTATAATTTGCAAGGGTAAAAATGTAAAAATATTAGTTTTCAGATTTTTTTTAAGTTAAAAAAAACTTAATATTTATTTTTAGCGATTTAAACAAAAAAATAAACATATCATTCAGATTCAGATATTCATCTCTATTTAGAATTAGATTAATTATAATTCTAACATGACTTATATTCATATTTCAGATAAAAAAAAAATGCCTCCTTAGTCTCTGATAATAAGTATTAGGTTATTTTTATTTTCAACTTAAAAAATCTGAAAACTAATATCTTTACATTTGTGCCTTTAGAAATTTTAGATGTTGCATAAATAATAAAATCTCAACGAACATAAATAAAATAGTATTTTATCATAATATAAATCATGTTCAAATGAATGCAACTTTTTAATATTCTAAATTTGAACATGTTAATCAATTGTATTGTAGTTCATGACTTTTATATAAAAAATATTCATAAAAACTTATAGAGGTAAATAGTGCTAATTCGAAGAATATAATAAGATAAAGATAATGGTAATCTACTATTATATTATCATTAGTTATGGAGATGAATAATAATGCTAACTAGTAAGTTTTATTAAGGAAGGATGAAAATGAATTACGGTCAGTTTGGCATTGTGATGACTAATTAAATAAGTTATTTTTGTCATGCGAATGAAATAAACTGCTGATTAAAAAAATAGTTTAATATTTAGTAAATTGTGTTGTTATGGCTACTATGAGTTTGAAAAGTAGAATATATGCATTTAGTAAATTTTATTACGAAAGTGTTATTTTATTATATAATGACTAAAGTATACATAGGTTTAAATTGCTTTTTAATGTTAGAGTATGTTTAATAAATTATTCAGAAATGTCTTTGTTTTAATGCATAAATTACATAAAGTAAAAAAAACCCAATTAAATAAAATCTAATGAACTTTATTGTTACACTAAATATGATAAAAAAATCATGCTTATATATAATCTAAATAAGATAAAAGTAATATTTATTATATTAATATTAAACTGATTAGAGTGAACATATAGTAGTTGTGATAGTAATTTAAATGTGGTGATAATATGATATCTAGTGATTTATATATTAGGATTTATGAAAAAGTAAGATATAGTCTTTTTGTTAAAATACTAAAGTTATAATTGAAATTTTAAAAAAATATAGTTACTTATTTAATACTCTGGTTATAAAAAGCAATCCCTCACCTACTTTTAAAAACTACTGTCAAAATGAAAAAAATTATGAAATAAACTGTTTTTACGAAATTTATTAAACAATATTTTTGTCAAAAATTATGAAATAAACAGTTTATTGAATTTCGACCTTAATCCCTAACGGAACCTTAGTCAGATATGATACTTTAGAGAATATCTTTTAATGATATCATTCGTATTTTTAAAATAAGCAAAAAAACTAAAAAAAAGATAACTTAATAGCTCCATGACTTAATGATTGAAAATTTTCATTAAGTTAAAAAAATAGACTTAATAACTTAACTAATTAAAATTAAATGAATTAAGTCATTAAGATAAACAAACAAACTCTTGCTAAAAATATCCCTACCCATCTTTATTTGAGTTATATATTGCAGCATTTATTAAATAAACATTCTTGCTTTGAAACTTTCTATTGTCGAAACCCTATACATCTTTTTTCTTTTTTGACAAACACATCTCATAAGGACCCTAAGTTTAAGCTTGAGGACAAGATGTTTGTTTCGTATCTTTATCTTCTTCTTTATTCTTTCCCATCTTTCTTCTTCTCTATGTTTCTTTATCTTCTTCTTCTTCTCCTTTTTTATTTTTTGGTTAAAGGAAGTGCTATGTGTGGTAATTGTGAAAAATAAAATGTTTATTTCTTAATAATGTATAGCTAGTCACCAATAAATATTGAAATATTTATAATCATAATACATTTTTTTATAATTTTCATAAGAAACAGTATAACAGAATATATAAATTTTATTTATGTTTGGGGAAGAAATAAAAAGTTGGTAATAAATCGCCACGTGTCAAGTGTGATGTTTTATGATCATAGGTGGTCACCTAAATACCGGGGGTACCTGACTTGTGCCAAGTATAATTGATGATGGAGTAAGTACGCGAGGTGCCTAGAGTATACCAAGTACACCTGATAATTTGATAGGGTACACAGGGTGCTCTATATAAAGACCAAGATGGCCAAAATATCTCTAACAATATCTGCTATATGTGCTATCTTTATCGCCAAAAAGATAATATTTGATTTAGTAAAATTAAATAGAGTTTATCTTGCTGAAAAATAGGGGGATAAAATAGTTGTTGTACCTGCCAAAAAGCCAAAAGTAGCATGCCAAGGATAGTGGTCCTTGGCTGCTACGCCTACAGCTGTCCAGACAGCCTTTGAAGGAATATTCGATACCATTCTGCAATATACCCGCATATACAAAATGACAAAATCTACAAATAATGTCTCCATTATTTCTTATGCGTGATTCCAACTGCCCAAAGGGTATGAAGGAGACAAAATGACAATGACTATCCTAAAAATAACATTATAATCGCCATTAGAAATCTGCCACATAGTGGGGGTACCCAGGGTACACTATATAAGGACAACAATGTTCTTTCTTTCACAGATCATTATTATACACAACCAAAAATACATACATATTATACAAGGGGCTGAAATTTTTTTCAACCTCTAGCCTCCATTCTGGAGAGCTTACAAGCTATCTACTTCATAAAGTTTAAGTAGCTAACTTGAGCATCAGAGTGTGTTTGTACTCTGACTTCACCTCAAACCTCATTTTCATTGTTTTGCAAGTCTAAGGAGTTTCTTCAACTTTTTTCACCTTAAATCTAAACCTCTCACCATTACTACCCCTCTCTTATCCTTTATTTCCCTTCCCCATCCAAAAAAGCTTAAGAACAGTCCACACTTCACAACCCAACGAGGTACCTCACACCCCAAAATTAAATTTATTGTTATTAGATAGATTTTGGTCATTACTCTCCCTCACCTCCCAAAATATATTTAAAACAATTAGTACTTTCTGAAAGACAATCAACCAACACGTTTCAACAAAATTTAAAATTTAGGTGTACAAATATCATTTTTTTTAATATCAAGGAGTGTATATGCCCTTTTATCAAACTTTAAGGGTTTATATGTCTTTGAACTTTAAACCTACAATTTTATCACGTCAACAAGTTAAAAATGATGAGCAATATGATCCATTCATAATAACTATGCATAATTAACAAAAACTAAAAAAAAAAATTAACTAATTAAAAAATTAGTAATTTTGGTACAAAGTGAAATTTATTAAGACATTAATGTGTGCATAAAAATTTGATAAATGTTTGGGTGCATTTGAAATTAATTTATATAAAAAGATATAATACCTTTTATCAGCTAGGAGATTGATATTTAACTATCAAAACTAAAAGAAATTTAATTACATTTGGTGTAAATTAATGTTTTCATACTTTTAAGTGTAAAGTGAAGTAGTCACTCTAGGTGAATGGTAATTCGAAATTTTTGCTAAATGTATTAATGTTTAACCATTAAAGTTTATTGGTTTTTTCAACAATTAAAGGATGCATTTGAGATGGTTTTTATTTTATAAAAACAAACAACTTAATACTTATAATCAGACATTAAAAAATGGAAACTAATATATCATTTAGATTATGCATTTCGATACATGTAGATTTAGCTAAATTTAGATTTATTAAAATTTTAGATAAAAAAAATAAACACTATCTAACTTATAATTAGGTAAAATAAGGATAAATACATGTTTAGTCCTTATGTTTTAAGCTAAGGGTTCAGTTAGTTCTTATATTTTAAAAATTACCTCAAAACACCATTGTTGTTGAATATGTGGCACTCACACCCTCTTTTATTGCTTTTACAATTATATCATTATAACAATATTCTTGGGGGTGTTAGTTAATTCATCTATAAAAATAGTTTTTTTTTGGGATAAACTATAAAAATATTTAATAAAAAAATTAACCTTAAGAGAAAAATAAGAATAAATGTAAAATTTTGTTATTCTTTTACTTTTAGGATTAATTTGGTAAATTAATTTTTTATAAATAATTATTGGTAAGATTATTGTAAATTTATCAAATATTGCCTTTAAAATTATAGTAAGGGTACTATTGTAAAAGTAAAGGAAATATAAAAGCATCAGTGTTACATATTTGACAATAATGTATCTTAAATTATTTTTTAAAATATAAAACTAAATGAAAATAACTTAAATTATAATTGGTGAGTATTTAAATCTGAACAATGTCCCCCTAAGAATTAATGTAAACTAGTCCTAATCATAATTTGATTTGTAAATATTAATTATAGTCTTATTTAATATAAGTTGTAATCTTGAACAATAGTGTTATGTATAAAAAATAATAATAACTAAATAAACATTTACACAGTCAAATGGGTTAATGAGTAAAATTTGCATGTCTATAAATCATTAAATATAAATTAGGGTGACCTAAGTTCATTTAATTGACCCTTATTTTGTCATTGTATTAATTTTTTTAGAGAAATTATCAGCTATATACCCTTAAATGTCACCAATATTATTTATATTATAATATTTTTAACATATATCATTCGTATACAGTAAGTTAATAAAAGACATCTGACGTCCATCCTACCATTTGTTACCGTTAAGAAGTTACCGTTAATATTTTTGTAAAACGATGATTTTACCCTAGAAACAAATAAAGTAGAAACTATGATAAAAAATGATATTTCGTTTTCTTTTAGTGAAATATATTTTTTTCTGACGACATATTGTTTTACTGAATATTACTGTATGACATGTCGTTTTAATATAATATAACTGTATGATATGTAGTTTTACTAGAATATAATTGTATGACATATCATCTTATTTGAGTGAAATAAAAACGTTTTACAGACGATATGTCGATTTACTGGAATGCTAGAAGATGAGATGTTGTTTATCCGAATGACATGTCGTTTAACTACCTAAAAAAATAGTGAAACAAAAAGAAACATGCATAACATACATGATCGAATCTTTTCTTCTCTTCTTTTATTCTTCTCGTCACACACATACACACAACAAGAAAGCAAATAGGAAGCTATTATCACACACACACACACACAACAAGAAAGCAAATGGGAAGCTATTATCACACACACACACACACACGGTAATTTTCTTTAAAGAGATTTTTAATCATATAAGTAAAGAGGCTGCCTCTACGTCTGTCGTGCTGTCTCTGATCATAAATATTGTTGCTGTGATGGTGTGCTACCGACTTTTTCTTTGCTTTTGTGTAGTGTGTGTGTAAAGAAAATATAAAAAGAGAAGAGATTTAGTCGTGTGTGTTGCACGTATTTTCTTTTGTTACACTAGTTTTTTTTACTAATAAAAATGCATGTTATCCAATAAGTTTCAAGTTAAACAACATGTTATTTATTAATGTTCAATATAGATGACATGTTATCCAAAAAAACGTTGTCATTTCCCTTATATAAGATGTCATGTCAGACAATTATATTAAAGTACAACAACATGTAATATAGTTATATTTCAGTAAAATAACATATCGTCCGTAAAGTAATATATTTTACTTAATGAGGAGGACATGAAATTTTTTATCACGGCATCTTCTATATTAAAATACCATACTACTCTTATGACTTTAGAAGATTTTAACGATTGCTAACGGATTGATGGACGATAGAAATATTTTGCCAACTTAGGGTATACGAGTGATATATGTTAAAAGTATTATAGCACAAATGATATTAAGTCTTTGACTTTGAATTTTGAATATAGAAAATCAGAAATAATGGTAAGTGGTAACAACAGAAAGCGGAATTGTAGGCTTGCATACTTGATCTACATTCTGGTACACAGGAAACTAAACTATAGCTTAAAAATGTTATGATGTGATCAGCATCTATTTGTTGGGATTACGTGCTCTTTAAAGCATATTAATTTTCTGATTAATAAAATATTTCAAGTATTTATTCAGATATTTTGAATTGCATTAATATTTTGAGTAAAGTCCATTTAATCATATTATATGTATTTATGCGATCACCATGTGGATTCGCAGAATACATAAATACAAGTTATCTTATGATTAAATAAATTAATTTCACAGTTGATAAATAAAATTGTGCACTTTATTTAGGTATAGACTGTGATAAATTCATTGAGTGATTTGTCTTAATCATATATGAATTTATTAATGTAGTATCTCTACATTGAACTGGATCACATATAAGATTTAATTAACCTAGTAATAACTGTCAGACTTATTAAATCTCATAGACATTGATTTACTGTAATCTTAATCTTGAGTTAGTTATGATTTCATGATTATAGTTGTTATTTCATTTGAGTTACCAATGGACATGACATACACATGTAGTCTAAATTACCCGGTATCTTGGTGGGAGCAATTACAAGTATTGAAATTGTAGATTAACAATATAGAATTTATACGATACATCTCTTGATGGGTTTTCAGTACTTGCTCATAGAATTCTCTGGCCAGAGTGTCTCAACATAAATAAGTATGTTGAAAATGATCATTAGAGAAAACCAGTAAGTATCAAGAAATAAGATGTAATTAAATTGATTTGACAGCTGAGATATCAATTTAAATTAATGATGTGGTACAAAGGATTGTGCAGTAAAGAAATCAATGTGGCTTGAGCGAATTATATTCGACCATACAATTATGGAGGTTAGTTCCAATCTTATAGTGAGTAGAATTAGAATTAAATAATTATATTTGTTTAATTACAAATTTGATTATTGTAGCCACTATTATATGTTCTCAAATGATCCTTGAGTTAGCTCATTTAATTGACAACACCATCACTGGACCCAAAAGCAAGAAAAACTGGCATATTAGATGAAAATCATAATTATAATATTTGTTAAGGCCTAGTATGTTATATTCAAGTGTAAATGGGGGCTTGTAATATTTTACAAGGTGGTCTCCTAGTTAGTTACGCATTACTTCTACTTTTACGTAAGTAGAGAGATAGTTAAAAGAGGAATTTTATTTTAAATAGAAATCTTAATCCTAACATACTAGGGTTTTAAATAGAAATCTTAATCCTAACATATTATAAAAGGAGTATTATTCTCTTAAATAGAGATAGAAGAGAATCCCAGAGATTTTAAGAAAAATAAAAAAGACATCTAAGAGGAGCCAGTTACAATTGGGGAGTGGTGAAACAGACGCCCACACGTCCAGTGTTGATCAAACTTGAGTCATAGCCTGGAAGATCGTTTGGAAGCAGATCTACAACTCTCAATTGTTCATCTTCTCAAAACATCAAGGTATGAATTTCTAAATTACTTAATTCTTATATGTTGTATGAGATCGGTCCTAAAAAGTTTTAATTGAAAAATTAAAAAAACTAGTTTTATTCCCTTCACTATTACATGTGGCAAGATCACAACATTTACTATACTTAACTATTTGGGCTCATTACTATACAAGATTGCCGCTCACCAATTACTGACAGTAAGTAGGGGTAGGCTGCATTGTTACTGTGCCAATATCTTTGACACAATTTACAGCGAAGAAACATTAAAATGAAAAATAATAGAGGAAGAACACATCCGTATCTCTAAATAATTACATATTCTCAAAAATGACACAGTTTATCTATTTATATCAAATAGGCTGCATTCTTTTTATATTTTAAAGATTTTTCTTTAAAGTTGTATTAATTTTTAGAATATTTAATAATACAATTGTTAAAGACCTTTGGATTTAATATTTTAATCATCACTATTGATTAATTTAGTAGATACATAACTAATTAATAATTAACATATAATATTTAAGGCTAATGGATATAAATTTATTTTTAACTAATTGACAATTTTTTTAAATCAATAACAAAATTATTATTTTTTTTAAAGAAAAGAATTCTATTGATCATTAGGATCTACTAATCTCAAAAATAACAATATAAAATCTTCCAACCAAACATAAGATTCCATAAAACGAACATAATATTTTGTTAGTTAATGCATCCACCGCTAAATTACAAGCCCTTAGAACATGTCGAACCCAAAAATAATGCTTTGAAGAAAATAAGTGCTTCACTGCATAAATAGTTTAAAATAACTCTGTAGGAGTACTAAGTTGGATTCAACACAAATTGAATGACACAAAGTGAATCAAACTCAATTATTAACAAAGATAAACCAACCTCTTTAGCAAGCTCCAATCCAAATCATAAGGCCTTAGCCTCAGCAACATAAACATCATTAGAGAAAACCCTTGAGCAATTCCTACGGCCATCACCAATCCATCATGGTTTTGCACAACAATACCATAACCCATAACACCTTATTAACATATACTGGGCAGCATCAACATTCAATTTCAACTAATCCATAGGCGGTGGCTCCCACCTCACTCCCTGATGCCCAATACTACTCAATTGACATTCATAATAGCGACATTGTTCTTAGCAAAAGACTTCAAAATGCCTTGAGCTCGAGCACCTAAAATGTGCGGCTCACAAGATTGACCCCTAAACATCATAAAGTTACGGGCCCCTTAAATACCCCACATAATCATCACCATCTAGCAAACTTCAGAGTTAGATAAGATGGAAACAGCGTACTCATACAAATCCCAATAGTCATGAGAATAATCACTCAAAACCATATCTATAAAAAAGGTATCCTTCCACGCTTATTGTACTAAGTCATAATAGAACAAAACATGCATCAGAGTCTTAAAGGAAAGATTGCACAAACTACAATAAGCATCAGAAAATACCTTCGTTTTGTTAAATTAACCTTTGTCGGAAGAACATTATTAAGAGTTCACCAAAGAAAAATCTTCACCTTAGGGACACCTTCAAATTTTGAATCAAATACTATCGTTTAGATAGCCCAACAAATATGCTAGCACTTGAGGGATCTCGAATTTTTACAACTAGATTATATCCAGATTTTACAATATACATCCCACACGGATCAAAATGCCAAAAAACAACATCTTCCATCAACATATACAGGAGATTCAATTTTAAAATGTGTTCAACATCAATAAGTAAAAAATGCACCAGTAAATGTGCCACATTCCAATCATGCCAAGGATCAATCAAATCATCAACTGTCATACTTAGTAGTAAGAAGATTAGTGAGATATTATCCTGAAAGTACTGGGTGGTGGCAGCCAATTACTATCATAAACATTAATACTCTAACCCCTTCCCACACGCCAATGAAGACCCTAATTTCATAGATCTTATCCCCAAAGAATACTCTACCATATATAGGAATGATTAGAGCCTAAGTCAGCATAAAGAAACAGGCTACACTGGAAATATCTAGTTCGTAACACCCTTGAAACTAACAAATCATCATAAAATAACAATCACCACCCTTGTTTCGCCAACATAGCTTGATTAAAATAGATAAGATCCTGAAACTCAAGACCTCCTACTTACTTCTGGCTGACTCATTCTTCGCCACCCCATCCAATAAATATGCCGGCGATTTTCGTTTGACCCCTACCAGAAAACAACTAATTGCTATTGAAAAACAGTGCACAAATTCCCTAGTAACCGAAAAACACTCATAGCATATGAAGGGATGGTTTGGGCCACCACCTTAAGTGATAATTCCTTCCCACCACAAGAAAAAAATTCTTTCCCTCTAGCACGACAATTTCTTAGTAACTCAGATGCTTTAATTCATTGAAGAAATATCAACAATTCCTACCAATTATAGCCGGTAAGCCCAAATAACGTTCATAAGATGAAACCTCAGCAAGACCAAACAAAGCAGTTATCTCACATCGAACATTAGGAGCCACATGCAGACTAAAAAGGATAAAAGACTCTTTCATAGTTAAAATGTTGCCTCGATGCCACAAAATAACATTCAAATATGCCTTTTAACCTTCCAGGGTCCACCAATTATGCTCGATAAAAAATAAGACTATCGTCTGCAAACAAAAGGTTACAAATAAATAACCTATCTATTTGCAATAACCTTTGTCGTTATTCGATAAATAACATTACATAAACTAAGTGGTTGAAAATTAGACACCTTAGTTGGAGAGTTCACCTTTAGGATTAAAACTATAATCGTATGATTCAAATCAGTAAGTGATGCCCCATTATTTAAAACAGAGAGACAAATAGAGATAACCTGAGAACCTACAACACCCATTGATCCTTAAAAAAACTCAACACCCATTGATCCTTAAAAAAACTAAGGGGCAGACCATTCGGTCTCGGTGCCTTTGTCAGATGCGTTCGCATCACATCCTATCGTACTTCTCCCCAAAAAATAGGATAGTCAACTCTTGATTTATAACCTTTGTAACCCGCACATGCACATGCTCTAGAGCCAATTCTCATTATTGGTCAATTGGATTTGATGAAGGAAAACAACTATGTAAAATATTGTTCAACAATAATACCCATCCCTGCCACATCTACAACTAGCTGACCCTCCTGATTTAATAATCCCTTAATCAAATTCTGTAGTCACCACATGGAAGCATAAGAGTAAAACAATTGTGTATTATTATCCCTTTCCTTTAGCCATGAAACATGAGCCCTCTTTTCCATTACAATTTCTCTTCTTGAACCAAATCATCAATCTCTCTCTCTAAGCACCAAAGCCCATTTGCATTATCGTAATAATTAAGAGTTCGACAAAAATTCTTTAATTCAGAATACTTTTTTATCAAACTGCCTGTGCCATCCTGTAAACTCCACCAAGCTCTACCTAGTGAGACCAGATACAGTCTCCACAACCTTATACTAGAAAAGCCAAATAGGATCACCTTGAGTAGCTCCCTCATCCCAGATCTTGAAAAGCTTGATATGCCTTACATCCCACTTCGTATGAAAACGAGCTTTCAACCATTAACCTTGCCAAGAACCCCCTAAACCAATAATTTGTAGAAGAATAGGACAATGATCCGATCGCCAAGAATCAAGATGAGTAACTATAGAACATAAGCCCAAATTCTGCCAAATACCATTATTAAGAAACATATCCAATCGTTCCTCCACCAAACCCATATCATGCCGTTGATTAGCCAAAGTATAAGGGTGCCCCTACAAAACCCATATCAGTGAAGTCACAGTCCCGAATAGTCTGATAAAAAATCACCGTAGCCTCAAAACATCTTGGCGGTCCCTTTAATTTCTCTGAAGCATTAATAATTTCATTAAAATCACCTCCACATATCCAAGGTAGCAAAGATAATGGGAAATTTACACAAATAACCAGTCTCATTTTGTATTTTTCACGAATAACCTTTCTATATTTTTCCTGTCATAATTAGCCAATCAAAACTTACATTTCCTTAATTACCCTCCATATTTAATTTTTATTACAGAACTATAAATTTAAAACATCGTTCCTACAACTGCCAACCCGTTCCCTAGCCACTCACCGTTCTTGCAAACTACAAACACCGTTCAATAACTGAAGATCAGAGCTTCTTTACCTAACTGCGTGTAAGGTAATATAATTGTATTAAATATTTATATAAGTGTTATGAATTTATGTGCTGTATCGTTTGCGAGCTAGGGTTTATATTTTGGGATTGTCTGACAGTTGGTGAGAGAGACAGAGTGCCTGTCTCACCAGGCTTGGTGAGACGGGCAGCCTGTCTCACTTGGCCTGGTGAGACAGGCAGCCTGTCTCACCTGGCTTGGTGCGACAGGCTGCCTGTCGCACCAATACAGGCTGCACTTGTCGTATACTTATTACTTTTAATATATTTTATTTTTTAGTAATTATGTTTTTAACAGTATAATAAAATTATTTTCTTCAATCATGTCAGGATTAATGGACTTAGTTGTACTTGAACTCTGTTATAATGGTTGGTGGGAGACATTGGCAGATGGTCGGATGGATTATGTGAATGCTAAGAATACTGACATTCTTGGTTGGAAAAGATTGTTTGTTTGTTCGGTTTTATCAAGAATATACGAGGTTTTACAGATAAATCCTAATGAATATAATATCACGTTGAAGACAACATTGAAGTCTAATAACACAACCTATCATGCATGTTCACTACCCATGGACATATGTAATGACGAAATGGTGAAGGTTGTATTACATTTAGCCTCTGATGTGGCCAACATTGGATGTATTCCTATATTTGTTACCATATCTCCTAGAGTTCCAACCCAAGATGTTGAAGATGTTGAGGCACTTGTAGAATCGATCTCGTCCCGGATGTTGAAAAGAGGTATTACCAAGGACAACATCGTTGCAGCAATATTACTCTCCAGTCCACGACAATAATGACACTATTGATGATAATGGTATTGCATTACCTGATGTTAGAGAAGAGATGTTACCAGTAGAAACATCTTTAGAGCAATATGGTAAACCTATTAATAACATGGGCAATACAGAAGCAGATGATGTTCGTGTTAATGATAGGGGTGTTGATTTTATTGATATTCCTTCTAACAATGAGAACGAGCGTGAGGATGATATTGCTGCTAATAGTCGGAACAATCGATCTACTGCTCCAATGGACCGTTCGATGATGACAGTTGTTGACCCTCTTATAAGTCTTGCTCCAGTTATGCCATCAAACTTGATTGCTCCAGACTTTATTAGAAGTTGTAATTGGGATGATAATAGTGTGGGTAAGTTGTTCTCTAAGAAGAATGAGTTAATATTGGAGCTGCGCAAATTTGCCCTTCGGAATAAGTTTGATTTTAAGATTGCAAGGTCCACAACTACACGCTTTGAGGCCCACTTGTTCTTGGAATCATGTAAATGGCGTATTCGAGCAACGAGACCTTCGAACGAGGAAAATGTTTATTGGGTAATTCGGAGAATTGATAATGTACATACATGTCATAATGAGGTATTATCGGACTGACCATCACCAAGTAAAGAGCGGGGTTGTTGGTCATATTATTCTGAAAAATATATTCATGAAAAAGGATATACACACCAAATGATATCGGAGTAGACATGCGGCAGGAATATGGTGTCCGATTAACATATCGACAAGCATATCGGGCCGGAGAAGTTGGTCTAGAAATTATTAGAGGAATCCTGCGAGTCATATAACTTACTACCCAAATATTCTCATGTTTTGAAGGCGCAAATGAAGGTACGATTACTCACCTTGAGCGAGATGCGAGATGGTAATTTCTTATACTACTTTGTAGCTCTTGGATCTTCCATCAAGGGTTTTAAGCAAGTATATTAGACCGGTGATTGCGGTAGATGGTACTCATCTAAAGGGTCTATATCGGGAAGTATGTTTGTTGCAACTCTGCTTAGATGGAAACAATCAATTATATCCAGTTAGCCATTGGAGTTTTGGATTCGAGAGAATAATGATGCTTGGGAATGGTTTATGATGAAGTTACATGGAGTGATTGGTGATATGCCGGACTTAGTATTTATCTCCGATCGATGCACTTCCATCGAGAGAGCCGTTCTTAAAGTATTCAGTTATCTTGCTCATGGCATTTGTTTTACCATGTGAAAGGTAATATCAAAGCAAAATTCAAGATGTCCTTAGCTGTTTGGGATGATTTCGAGCCGATCTTTATAAAAGCCGCAAAAGCATATGGACACGAAGAATTTAGAAAACAACTTAAGGCTCTGTGGATGCTCCATTCCGAGTGCAGCTGATTACTTGGAGAATAATGTGGGGATATGTAATTGGGCAAGGTCTGAGTTCGAAGGCAGGAGATATAGTATTCTTACCACGAACATCGCGGAAAGCGTGAACTCTTTTATGAGGGAACCGCGAAAATTTCTGATTACTCATCTTATTAATCATTTTAGGAAAACAATGCAGCAATGGTTTTATGATAGAAAACTTGTGGTCGAATCGATGAGTACTCGGCTAACAACTTAGGCGGATGAAATAGTCAGTTGAGAGGAGATCTCGGCCGAAATGATGATGGTTCGATCCCGTGTCTCCACATCGATTTCATGTTTTGGGTGGTGGTGTAAATGAGGGATTAGTTGACATAGAAAAAAACTTGCACATGTAGAGTATTCGATTTAGATCAGCTCGTGCATGCGCATGCAATCGTTGCTTGTTTAACCGTCCGAGTGGATTACATAAGCCTTTGTTCGAATTTTACACCAAGGAATCATTGGTAAAGGCTTATGCACAACCGATGGAGCCAGTTGGTGGCGTAATCGATTGGGAAGTGCCGGATGAAATTCAAGAGATGCAAGTTTATCCACCGGTAGAAGCACCACCACCGGTCGTCGTAAAGAGTCGAGAACACCCTCTACGGTAAGGATGTAAATCGAAGAACGTGAAATGTGGGCGGTGCAATGAATCGGGTCATAACCGTAAACGATGTAAAAATTCTATTGTATCAAACCAAAATTAGTTGCATTCTTCCAAGTAATATTGTATTGAGTATTAAAAAATTTTTTTATATTGCATAATATATATATTGGTAAAACAATTTATTTAATGTTATTTTTTATATTGAATACAATAGTTTATAACATAATATCACCATTAAATATGTCTACAGACAATCTTTTCCTAAAATACATCCCATGATTGCCGTTGAAATCGAGCCTAAGTCCAAACATTAAATACATAGTAAACATCAATAAAAAAACACCACAATCACCACTACCAGGCTCTTGTTGTGGGACACCTTTAACTGCAACGACTTTCCGATGATTCAGACTGCTGTAGGTCATGTCGAAAACTGTAGAATCCAACATGGTCTAGCCATCGAGGGAATATGACTTCGAATGCCCTAAATTGATCCTTGTACGTTTTATAGTCGGAGAAGGGTCGTGTGAGCGTTCAGTATACAAACTAATAAATCTCATCACCGCTTCTCTAAATTCTTTGTGTTCTTTACGCTCTGCCTCAAAGGCTGACTTCAATTCACATATAGAGCGATCAATCTTGTCCATCCAGTCGAATGATATAATCGTTATTAAACTTTGTCCTTGATCTGTTATGAATTTAAAAAATTATAAGTTTAAATAAATATATATAACCTCTTAATGACATATATATATATACAGAAAATAAATGATTTATAACCTCTGAATCATATGTGTCATTGGATTCGTGTGTTTGCTCATAATGGTCTTCTACTGGAAGCTCCTCCTCCACAAGACCTTGCGGCTCCACTGTTGGGCTAGCGGCACTTGCGATGTTTTGATTCTCCTCTGTTTCGACCCATAATGGGAGGTGAGTTGATGGATGGTTGATCTTGCACAAAGTAACATTACTTATAAATACATAAATAATCATTTACAAAGTAACATTACTTATAAGATACTCACATTACAAACCCAACTTGGGATATATGGAACATAATCCTTTACAGTTTGCCAATATTTTTGTGCTTTCTCTTTAGAGTTCGGCTCGATGGTTTGTAGTACATTTTCCTACAATAATTCAACCCAAATTTTAGGTTAGTAGAATCATAGTATTATTTACTAATATGAAAAACAATAATATACAACTGCACAAAGTAATATTACTTACAAGACGAGAGTTATCATTAAACAATGAATTCACAACAGTGAAGTTGATTTTAGAGGAAGCGATGGGCTTCCATTGTACAATGCGTGGAATCTTTTTTTTTGTTTTCACGACCCATTGTGATGGAAGCCCTCCAATAACTTCGAACATCCATGTCTACAATAAGTAAAATGACAATATTAAAAAAGTATTAAATATTTACTATTAACAAACAATTATCGAAGAATATAATTTTAATGTAATACGATTTTAACGTACACGAACTCCGGATGTAAAGCCGTAAACATTGTACTTTTCAATATTATGATTTGGCTTTTCAAGCGAGTCTTCTTAAATTTCTCCATTTTACCATACAATGCATTGTCAAGACTGTCAGTATATCGTTTCCCATGACAAAGCGACCCCATGGACGGTTTCGAAAGTGATCAATGTCATCCACATCGTTAAGCAATGAAAAGTTTATCCGACTATGAACTTTTCTTCCATTTAAAACTACGTCTGCAAAATAAAAGAGTGCAATTTTCTTCGCATCAATGTCGTCCATAGCGTCGAAGTCTAAGTTACCAAACCTTTCGTCGAACTCGTCGAGATTTAAATTGCGAAACGGACCATCAAAATATGTATTAAGCGACCTATGATTCTTTTTATCATTTTGGTACATTGTCTTCACCCCAACAAAGTCCCGTAACTAAACATCACTCTCCAATTGATAAGCGTATCAAATGCTCACCAATTTCAAACCACAACCGATCCGTCTCATTACAGAGCCACTTGTCTTAGCAACAAATTATGCATAATCACACCATCGAATGGAAAGCTTCGACACTCTAAGAAATGGCCAAATATATCCTTTTTGAATAATTGCAACGATCGCTTTGTTAACTTACCCTCAATAGCTTTTACGATCTGTATCTAACTTACACATACTTGTAATATGCCTGGAAAATGAGCAGCAGTAAGGTATCCGCATCATGCTCGGTACATACTGCAGAATCGCCATATTTACATTACAAATATAACATTATTAAATTACAATTATATAATTTACAAATTAAAAAATATTCTTTCGTAAAATTTCGAGAAAATATTACAGGTCGACAGGCACCGTCATGCATAAAAATTATCGCGACAGTACACCGTCACACCAAATTCGTAAATTACAACCCCATAATTTGGTGCGACATACGGACCATCGCACAAGTTTTGTGCGACGGTCTGCATGTCGCACCAAATTGCGTAATCTGAATCGGTAGCGTCGCGACTAAACCGGATCGCGACGGATGCCCGTCGCACCAGATTTGGTGCGATGGCTGCTGCCATGGCAGCCATCGCGTGGTGCCGGCAGCACCGCGCCGATGGCTGCCCGAGTTTCTTTAAAAAAAAAAAATTACAGAAAGGTTATTTGTCGTCCGGTGTCGTGTCTCTGTTCGTCGTCTCAGAAGTCGAGGAACTGTTGCGAAAATTTTGGCCGGTCATGAAATAAGGATATCTTGGTCTGAAAAATTAGAGATTGACTAATTATGATAAGAAAAATATAGAAAAGTTATTCATGAAAATTACAAAATGAAGATGGTTATTTGTGTAAATTTCCCAAAGATAATGAACTAAGATGGCGAAAGAGTTCCTATGTATGTTTCTTCATATCAGCCTCATAATGACCATATACCCTTGTAAAATTAAAAATTTTAAATTCTTTATTCATTGGCTACCATTGAGTTGATGATTGCTATATCTACTAATTAACAATATTCTGGTGAAGAAAATATAATAAGATAATAAACGAAGATTGAGTTGTGTTAGTATTAAAATAAATTTTATCAAAAGAAAATTGTAGAAGTTTAAATACTTTTACTTATTTTTTTTATCATCTAATATTAAAAAAGCACATTTAATTGTTTAATAGCCAGTAAATTGAATTTTAAATAATTGAAACCAACATATTATCCTATTTTATGAACTGTTGATTAAATCTAATGACACATATTTATGTCGCTTTTGACATTGTAATTTTTACAATAGTATCATAAAATGAACATTTGAAGAAACTAGTTTCATTAAGAAAGAAACATTGCATCATTGTACATGTGTGGGACGCTAATGGAGCATTTATACTTCAATATATTTATTTTCAGTTGACATAGTTATTTAACAAAATTTATATGCAATTTTATTATAAGTCATAAACAATGACAAACCCAAAAACTTAAATTAATGGAGGCTTAGTTCAAAAAGTTTTAATTTAATTTGGGGTACTTAATTTTTTTACTGTATATTTAAATACATTTAAAGTCTCAAAAAATTAAATTCTATTTTTTTTATTTATTTTTTAAAAAATAGTACTAATAATTAAATTATTTATTTTAAATATTGGAGCTCATTGTATCATATTTATGAAAATATTATTTTTCTAAGAATCGTCACAAAATATTTTAAAAGAAAAATTGTATGGCTTTTTAAATTTAAATCAAGTCTCTAAAATTAATAAATAACACCCTTTTCACTAAAATATAAATATTTTATTATATAAAAAATGTGCCTAGGATCTTTTATTTAACTATTTAAAAAGAGACTTAAGACACATTTAAAAATATATATATAATAGCTGATAAGATGTTGAAGTTCCTTTTGGATCTTATTTGGGTCTATCAATAATCATAAATTCAAAAAAAAAAAGAAAAAAAATACATATCACCACTAGTAGTAAGACTCCTATTTATTGAGGCACTAAATATCTTACTCAATTTTATTAAGAATTGTACATTAGTAAATTTTAAGAATCAAAATCTGGATGCCAAGATCAAACTTGTTTCTTTGGCAAAGATTACTCTTTTTTCTTGGCAAAGTCAACACTGAAGGGCAGCAAAGTCATTTTCATAGAAAAAGGACGTTTTATTCACATATTATGTAATTGCTGAAGAAATTATAATAAAATAGGGGGCTCAACGTAATTAAGTCATAAATTATTAAAGAAAAGAGGAAAAATACAAAACAATTTCATGTCAAAGCACTGAAGGATATAAAAAAGTTAATAAAAAATCATACTCATTGGGAAGTGGAAGATTTCCACGCAGGAGCAGACGTCTGGAGATTGGAAAGTTTGGAACGATCTCTCTAATCCAATTTACAAAAAGGAAGAAAAAAAGAAAATAAAGTCATCATCATCAGCATCATCAAATCATCATCATCATCAACAAAAAAATTTTCCAGCTGGGCTTAGTTCAGACTTTTGGCTGCTGTGAGTCAAATTGATCATTTCCTATATTATGAATTGAGTATTTACTGTTTACTTCCAGTTCAAAGTAGGTGAATTTGATTCTAGTGAGCTTCGAGTGGGGTTTTCTTTAATTTAATTTTTAATTTTTTTTTTTGGTGTTTGTTGCATATGGGTACAGCTCGATGAGTGACAAAACTTAGTAAAGTGCGTTTTGGTGTAAGTAAGTTTCATATTATGAAGCTTCTGGGTTGATGTTCTTGCAGTGTTTTCCTTTTGATATTGGTTTTCTCGGAATTGCTCTGTTGCTGAATGTTTATTTCTCCATGATGGGACACTTTGTTCTTTAAAGCTACTCTAAATTAGGGTTTTTATTTTATTTTTTATGGTTTTCTTCTTTGAATTTACCTTCCGGGTTTTGTTGGGTTGCTGTTAATTTTGTGCTTCTCTATTTTTTTTCCCTTTTTTATGCTAGTTTGGTATCTAATTTCTGCAAGACATGTTACAGTAGGCGACTTTGTCGTTTAGAAGCAGCTAAGTGATTCATTGTTGATTTGAGCCCCATGGTAGTGTTGGGTTGGTGTCACATTTGTTTATAGTTAGGGATCTTTTAGTGTCCGTTTTCAATTTGGCTTCTGGTGTGCTTGGGTTTGTATTACAAGCTGTTATATGAAGGGTTATTATATGCTTTGTGGTTGATTCTGGCAAATGAGTAAGTAGAATTGTTGTTAAATCAGTTTAGGGATTTTTTGTTGTGGCATAAATTTGGGAACCACATTTTACGATAGCAGTGGATAGTAATGTTTTCTTGTGTTTTAAGGTTGATTTTAGCTTCAACATTCTCTGGTCATTTTTCAAATGTCTCTAACTTGAAATAATTTTGAAGGAGATAAGTTTTATCTTTGAAAGCTCTTGTATTTATGGAGCTTTTCTTTAATTTAGCTTCTTGGAATTTTTGGTGGCACATATTTTTGTTTATTATCTTCAGACAATATTTAGCGTTTTCTTAGATCGTATTGCTGACTTTGATTTTTGAGTAATAGTGGTTGGTAATAAAATTATGCATACAATAGCTCAGATTGTGCGAGTTTAAATTAATGCTCTTATATCTGGGGTTGTTGTGACCAAAGATAGATGACTTTGATTTCTGAAAGCTGCTTTATCTTGGGTTTTTATGATCAAAGATAGATGGGTTTGATTTCTGAAAGCTGCTTTATCCGGGGTTATTATATCAAATACTTTTGTGACGGTGGGTTTCTGCATGTTCTATATTCCTGTCAAACCCAACTGCGAGGATTATTTTTCTTGAGTGTTAAATAATTGATTTGGACAATAAATAGTTGTTTTTAGTGGTTCCATTTGAGGGTTATTAATACTATGTTATAAATCTTGTCTGTTTGGTTGGGGTAAGAATGTGAACCAAAATAAGGTAGTTTTGATTTTTAATGCTTCTATAGAGAGTTTTCTCTGTGATTGCGTAGGTTTCTGCTTCTGTGCATTGTTGGGAGGGAGTGTAAATTATTTTATTTTATTTTAATTTATTTGAAATGAATATTATAAGATCCCTGGGTCTTTTTTTTTTTTGCATTTTGGTTTTAGGGTAAGAGTGAGGAATTCTAATTTATTTGGGGAGACTAAGAAGGT
This sequence comes from Murraya koenigii, assembly GCA_025617385.1. Taxonomy (NCBI): domain Eukaryota; kingdom Viridiplantae; phylum Streptophyta; class Magnoliopsida; order Sapindales; family Rutaceae; genus Murraya; species Murraya koenigii. The sequence continues at coordinate 17,157,057 of CM046812.1, forward strand.
TAAAATGATGTCAATGCCTGCGAAATAGAACAGTGACTCCTGGGACAGAAGATGAGAAGGAAGCAGCCAGCGGAATGCCGAGCTTTGATTCTCAGTTATCCAATTCCGAAAAAATGTAAATTTCTTCTTTTGTCTGCTATCTGCTTTCTATTTTGTGCAAACTTTTTTCCAATTTTGTTCCCTTAAAATTTTTCTCTGAGGGGAAAAATGGAGGGGCTGATGTCTAGTGATTTGGATAAAAGATAGCTGTGTCCTCTCTTGTGCTTAATCTGAATTTAACAAATAGATGGCCAAGGTTGTGGTGCCCTGATATATTAGTGGGACGGGGATTAATTTCTTTTGAGGAAGCTATTTCACTACTCTTTGGTAGTATATGAGGTGCATAACTTAAGCATTTAGTTTCTAGGCTGGCACATCTACCTATTGTGTAGTTAATCAGATTGAATTGGTTGTTTAAGTTTTTAATTCTTTCAAATGTTTTCAGGCTCAGAGAGACGGAAAATTTTCATTTCAAAAGAATTTTAATATTCTGAAGCATGATTAATATACTTTTGTATTCGGGAAGGAAGGATAGCCAAAGACACTCCAGAGGTGCATTGTCTTGGCTGTTCCATGAGTATTATGGTTGAAAGGAAACAATGGTATTCTTCTAAAGATAAGAGGAAAAAACATAGGAGGCTTGAGCGGGAGAATCCATCCCTCCACTATGCTTTGGCTTCAATCTCAAGGGATTTATTGATTAATTTTTTGTTTCTTCAAACATGTAAATTGTGAAGGGGTTATGGGGTTGTATGGTTTATTATTTTTCTGGAGTTGAAAAGGTCTGAAGATACTTGTTGCTCACAAATAGGTTTCTTGGGATGTAACGTTTTTATTGTTGATTCCCCATTTTTTTATTTTAATCTTCATAGAAGCATATGTTTCACTTAAATTTTAATTTTTTTACTGTCTCTAATTAGGATATTGTAGTATTATTTTGATAATTTCTTGTGTCTGATGGATAGGTTTCTCTGAATTTGAGTTCTTAGTCTGCCACTGAATCATTGTTAATGCAGTAGTCGTATTATACTCTATAACATGAAATTTTAATAAAGTGTGACTTTCAGTTATACAGAGGGCACTACAATCCAGAATAATCGTGCGTCTAATTTGGGGGCATTTGAGCAATCAGTTGGATTTCGCTTAGGAGATGCTGTCAACCTGAGTGAAAGTAAGTATTCAATCAGTCAACATTTCAAGATCGGTAGTTTTTCATCTTGTATAATTTCAGTTAAGAGATATATAAATTGCTTGGCTGATGCTTCCCCACCCCAACCCCCCTCCCCCCACACTTTATGTGATCTTTCCATTTCTTTTCTTTGCACAATCTGTTATATTGTGTTATAATTGACAGAAAAAGCATCAATGCAGAAGAAACTAGTTTGGCATTTTTTTGGTGGTATCATAAGAAAGCCTACTATCTGATCTTTCCACTAGGCATAAAATATAATGGATGGATAAAGCTATCTCAATTTGTGGCTACTCTTCTGATGCAGATCCAGTAGCCTAAATTACATATTTATGGAAACAAATAATCATTTCTTCATCTTATAATGTTGCAAATTCTCATTCCCAAAATGAATTCTCTGATCATATTAATTAAATCAAACTGTGATTGTAGTTGTGGTTGTGTTTGATTCTTGTGCCATACATGTGGGAGTTGAAATTCTACAAGATATGCATTTTGGCGTTTTGTTTCAGTTATAATTCATAAAGTTAGTTTTTTTTCTCCCATTTCTGAGAAAGAGTAATGATGTTAATGTAGACACTGTTCTTAATTCAACCAAAGCAAGTGGCCAAGCAATTACTTCTGATCCCCTCCAAATTGTAGTTGTGGTTATGTTTGATTCTTGTGCCATACATGTGGGAGTTGAAATTCTACAAGTTATTGATTTTGGTGTTTTGTTTCAGTTATAATGCATAAAGTTAGTTGTTTTTCTCCCATTTCTGAGAAAGAGTAATGATGTTAATGTAGACACTGTTCTTAATTCAACCAAAGCAAGTGGCAAAGCAATTACTTCCGATCCCCTCCAAATTGTCACTTTTGATAAGGTAAATTTCATATCTACTTCTAAGCAACTATTCTTGAAATTCATCTGATTTGTGATGGCCTTTCACGTAACTCCATGTCATTTTTTATCTCTTGATTTGTCATTTCATTTTTTCTTAACTGGAACAGTCACCAACCGCATCTAGCTTCAACCAAGTGGAGTCTCATAGGCTGCCATTGGAAAAGAATCATCAATCAAATCTGGTTTCTATTTCTAGTGCTAATACAGGGAATTGGGAAGAATCTAATATGGCTGATGCTAGTCCGAGGACCGATATCTCAACAGATGCAGACACAGATGAAAAAAATCAAAGGGTATTGTCAAAGTCTTCATTTCCAAAGTTCTGTTCAAAAAGTTATATTTAGAAAATTTTCTTGGCAGAATTCTAAATTTACATGGACCATTGCTTTGCTCTTTTTTGATGAACAGAGACATTTTTTTCCCTTTTAATTAATTAAAAAATGTATTGATGTTAAATTATATTAGTGTTGATATACCACTTAAGCACTCTATATCTGCAGTTTGATAGAGGTCAATCCATTGCTGTCGTAGCCTCTGATTCAAGTGATAGATCAAAGGACAAATTAGATCAGAAGGTAATTATTTTAACTGCATGGGTTTATCTGAGCTTTATATGGATTTATTTGATGGGGATCTTTTCCCTGATTATTCTCTGCAGACTCTTCGAAGGCTTGCTCAGAATCGTGAGGCTGCAAGAAAAAGCCGATTAAGAAAGAAAGTATGTGTTTTTCTTCTGTACAATTAACTTTGTAGAATCAATTTGTTTTGTTAAATATTTGAGGATTCAAGTAATGGTAATGAAGGCCAAGGCCCTGTTGAGAGCATAGCCTTCCTTGGTATGGTTATATGTTACGGAAAGAATGCTTGTTATTGGCAAGTGTTTGAAGTTAAATCTTTAAAATATATATTTTTCCTTGTACTGGTCACCTTCTAGAAACTAAGCTATCATAAACAAAAATAAGAACACCAATTTCCATAGAATATATTGGTTAATACATAGGAATGACAATGTTTCTCTAATTAGCCATTCTTTTTGCATCAATTACTCACGTCCTGTTGCTAGAACTATCACATGCTATTCGGAAGTGGAGCATGTCTTTTTGCCATTTTGCCTGACTTTTTGTAGTCTCCTGTATTGACTTGCATCCCGCCTTGATTTGTCTGTAGGCATATGTCCAACAGTTGGAGACTAGTCGTTTGAAGTTGACCCAACTTGAGCAAGAGCTTCAGCGAGCACGACAGCAGGTTAGGTTTGACTATTTCTTCAGTCCTATTTTATTTGTACTTGATCATTTGTTTGAGTGTGCATGGCTTGTAATTTAACCTTTTCTTCTTACCCTCTTGTTTAGGGAATCTTCATATCAAGCTCAGGAGACCAAGCCCATTCAATGAGTGGAAATGGTATTCCTTCTTTCTTCTAACTGAAGAAATGAATGCCTCCTCTAAATGTACTATTTCAAGAGTTTCTTAAATTTTGAGAATTACAGAAGATTACCTCTACCATCAAAGCTTATAAAAAATGGGACTTAGCTTGTTCTTGTTAATGAATATTCTAAACTCAGAACATGAGTAACCTTAATGTTTAAAGTATGCTACATGGAATACCTCTCCTCCTTGCATGCCTGTGGTTCAGTGTCTATATGCATGCTTGACCAAAATTTTTTTCCTCTTTTCCATTGTCTAATGCATGAGTTAAGCCTTTGCTGATGAGATCCCTGGCAAGCTAAGTAGTCAGGTGTGTTAAGTAAAAATAAAAGCCACAAATGTACAAGTGAAACTAGGGGTTCATGCTGGCAATAGGCACACGAGGAGTTGTTATATTATACTGGCTGAGAACAAAAAATATTAGTAACCAGAATAATAATTTTTAATCTTTAAGTAGTCTTCTTTTCTCCTTGCCAGGTATATGAACTGTTCAATCATTTCAGGCACCACCTAGAAAAACATGTAGTCATTTCAAACGACATGTAAAACACAATGCAGTTTCCATGGGCTGTGCCGATGCCTCCTTTTATATTTCTTACTTGGGTTGTGCAATGCATGTGCTTGCTTAGAGGATGGTTTACAAAATTTCATGCATGCCTGCAGGTAGTCTAAAATTTAGGGTGCCATTGTCTTCCCATCAGCTGGTTTTCTTTTTCAAATATTTTTTAAAATTAATTACAGTTTGTGAGCTTGATGATGTTCACTGTTCCTTTTAGGAGCGATGGCATTTGATGTAGAATATGCAAGATGGCTCGAAGAACAGAACAAACAGATCAATGAGCTTAGATCAGCAGTGAATTCTCATGCAAGTGATACAGAACTTCGTATGGTTGTTGATGGCATAATGGCTCATTATGATGAAATTTTTAGGCTGAAGGCCAATGCAGCCAAAGCCGATGTGTTCCATTTGTTGTCGGGCATGTGGAAAACACCTGCTGAGAGATGTTTCATGTGGCTTGGTGGTTTCCGTTCATCTGAGCTTCTCAAGGTGAGTTCTTTGTATCTTAAACTGAAAGATGTTATTGAAAAGGAAGAGCTAATGAATTAGATTTTGCAATCTTTTTGAAGTAAGTTAAAAACTGTCTGTGTTTTCTTTCTTTTTCTTCATATTTCTTTAGTATGGTAAAAGATATTCTAGTTTTTTTTCTTGCTTTTTTCCTCATATTTCTTTAGTATGGTAAAAGATATTCTAGTTTTTTTCTTCCTTTTTTTCCATTCACTCTTATGTAATTAATATTTAATTGGAACAACCAATGTGATACGAAACCTTAACCTATGTTCAGTTTTTGTGGAAACAACTAATGAAATACTTGTTGAGGCTGCTCACAGAATGTCCATCAGATGTTTGATAACCACTTCATCAATTATATAGTGTTGAAATCACGTAATTTTTCCAATCCATCAAAATTTTAAAATTAAGGAACTTCAGTTATGGAGAATAGTCAGTTGTAATAGAGATATGCAGAAACTGAACAGAGGTGCATATTGAAGTTTGGTTCCGTTTGCCTTTATTCATTTGAAAGAGATATCGAGAGGGAGTTGTAAAGGCAAGGTACCTTATTTATAAGTATTGACGGATCGAGGCAGTGATAAGAGTGTGCACATGCAAGTCCTCTCTGACAGATGTTACATGGAGAGTACAGCAATGATGATTGCATGTATATCCTTTTTCTCTGTTTCCTTATGTAGATGCTAACACCTATAAATTTGCATTTCTTTAACTTTTGTGTTTGCATTGTCCATATTTGTCAGTTCATGTTTCTTGTAATTTAGCTGGTTTACAATCTAAAATATAAGAAATCATCTAAATGTATATTGTCCTCATGATCTTTCTTCCTACTTATTAATATGATCAAATCAAACGGTTATGGTGGCAGCTTCTTGTGAATCAGTTGGAGCCTTTGACAGAGCAGCAACTTGTGGGCATTGGTAACTTGCAGCAGTCCTCTCAACAGGCAGAGGATGCATTGTCTCAAGGGATGGAGGCATTGCAGCAGTCCCTGGCTGAGACACTGTCAAGTGGATCTCTCGGATCCTCAGGTTCATCTGGGAATGTGGCAAGCTATATGGGGCAAATGGCCATGGCCATGGGGAAGCTAGGAACTTTGGAGGGGTTTATCCGCCAGGTCTTTTCTTTTTTTTTTTTTTTTCCAATAGATTATTTCGTGCTCATTTATCAAATTTTAATTTCCTGATTCAACTGGTTTAGATAAAATGGAATCTGAAATTTTATAATTGAGCATTATTATGGTTTTCCGTGCCTCTCATTGGGTTATATACCTTGTCATACATTGTATAGAAGTGTGGTTGCTAACTGTTTGGAGCATCGAGTATTTTGCTGTTACAAGACTTTTTCAGGGATGGGGTTGGTTTTTTATGCTTTTCTTGTGGAGCTTCCTCCTGAAATGTACTGTCTTCTCTCATTCCGTAACTGTTTTGTTGCTTTGTAATGCCAGGCTGACAATCTGCGGCAACAAACATTACAACAAATGCACCGAATATTAACAACACGTCAGTCAGCCCGTGCACTCCTTGCAATCCATGATTATTTCTCCCGACTACGTGCTCTTAGTTCCCTCTGGATGGCCCGCCCAAGAGAGTGAAGATGCATTGTAATTTTTGCCTGGTAGATTTGTGAAATTTGCACCTTGAAAAAAAAAAAAAAAATCTGAATGACATCCTGACAAAGATAATTATTCTGTAGTGACATTTTTTTCACCTTTACTGCTTAGATTTTCTTTTCCTAGATTTTTATGCAATAGTGTTGGTACTGGTTTTTCCGTCAATAGATTGTACTTATAGAATTTGTCCATTATTCTCTGAAATGGATATTTATTTCTGTTTATTATTCTCAGCATAATATCTTCTCCAGGACTCTTGTAAGTGTTATTGCAGTGTCTGTTGTCATTGTAACTAACGTTTCTGAAATGAATTTGAATGTTTGATGAGATAAACTCATTTAGCAAGTCTTTTTTCGTTCATGGATGGTTCTTCTTTCATTTGTTTGATTTCTGCTCTGTATTTAAAGAAGACTATTAATTTTGTTGGGTTGAAGGGTTGGTTTTTTTTTTTTTTTTTTTTCGGTTGATTGAGTAGAATGATTTGACATAAAAGGGAGAAATAACATAACAGATGGAAGTATGTATGTCTTATAGTAACTGATTAATATTAATTCGGCGATGTTCGAGTGAACGGGTATTTGTGGGTTTTTTTTTTTTTTGTAAATAATTCTTATAAGGGTTCGAATTCTTACTTTCAACATTGTGAGTGTAATGACTCTCTCATTAGGCTATCAGTCTATTGGTGTATTTGTGGGGGTTGGGCAGCTGTAATTTTTAAGTTATAATATTAAAGTATTTGATAAATACTATTTATTCTAGTTTAGTTTTTATATTAATATAATTTTTTATTTATATAATAAAAATTTTATCAAATTTTTAATAATTTTGTTAAAATTATTATTTAAAATTTATATTTAATATATATTATTAATTTTTATTTTATAATTATAATTTTTTTTCTACAGTAACTATATAATTATTTAATACCAAATGTACCCTACAACGGCTCATATATATATATTTAACAAATCCATTGTTGCAGTCAACAAAAGATGCAGGTTTATATCAGCATTGACTTGTATGGTGGTCACTTAAATTGCAAGAGTATAAAGCCATCATATTAAAGGTTACACAAAATTTTTATGCTTTCTTGACCCATGTTTAGATTTTGTTTGGTGTTAAAGTATTACTGTTAAAAAAAATATAGTTATGAAATAAAAATTAATAGTATTGTTAATATAATTATATATAAATATGATAAAGATATTATAGGATATTTATCATATAACTAATAAATTTAATTAATTTAATTTTCAAGTTACAATAATTAGTGTATACAAAAAATTTTAATACTATGGCATTTATTTTAATTTGAATAACAAACAAGACTTATAGGATTGAGGTGCAAAAAGCTATAATTATGAAATTAATTTTAATAATACTTTGTGAATGTAACTTTTAAATAATAATTTTGGTAAAAGTATTATAAGTTTTTCATAATATAATTATAGATAAAATCAACTTAATTTTTTACCCTTGACAACATATACGAAATACTTTAATATTGTATTTTTTAAGCTACAACTGTTCGTCAACTATAATATCAAATAGGACAATATTATATGTTATATATTAAATAACATTTGTTCACTTTTTTTTTTTCTAACATTTAAGATTTTGAAGAAATTGAGTACAACAAAATCTTGGTTTTGTTTCTCATTCCAGCATATTGAGATATCTTTTCATAATAATTTTTCAAAACAATGGGCCTATTCTTTAATAGTTATTCTAAACTCTCTAATTTTAATAATGATGAAGTTATATGCACTCTATACTGTCAACTCTCTTTTACTCTATACACTTATTCATTAAATTTAAAAAAGTAAATTTTATTAATAAGTGCTTATTTTTGTTTACCAAAGCCATAAATACATTTTGATTTAAGTGACGATTGAAAGGAAGTTTTAATCACAAACCTAACTTTTACTTTGATGTTCTTCCATATGAGTAGAGGTGCCTGTACAATATCAGTTTTGTTTAACTTTCTTCATTTTTTAAAAAACATTTTTTTTTTCTTTTGTCTTTGAATTGAATTCAAATCAATTTGTTATGGGGGTAGGATGACGAACAGGAAAACATTTAAGATATATTATTACTTAAATGGTGTTAATGAATAATACATATTATTGTCCTTGATGGTAAATTATTTCAAGGTTATTTTAGTAATATAAAATTTTGTAAAATTAAGAGTGTCCAAAATATAAATTAGAGTGCAAATACCCTCACCCTTTTAATAATGTGTGAATCTATTTGCTTCCTAAAATTTACTTTGAACCCTCTTATTTTAATAATAGGTAAGGTTATTTAAACACACTAAACTACTCTTTAAAATTAAGAGTGTTCAAAATATAAATTAGAGTGCAAATACCCTCATCCTTTTAATAATGTGTAGATCTATTTACTCCCTAAAATTTACTTTAAACCCCTCTTATTTTAATAATAAGTGAGGTTATTTAAACCTACCAAACTACTCTTTAAACCCACTTTTGAAAATATTTTTTTAATTATTAAAGTATTCCTAAATCAAATAACAATTTTAGACACCAAAATGTTTATAAAAATAAAACATTTTCATCAAATTTTTGCTAGGATTCGATTCAAACCAATCGAGTGGCTCGTACCAAATCCGATTCAAATATAATTCAAACAAATAATTTTTTTTTAAGGGAGCTTTTGCTAAGTTTGGCCTTAGGTGTGTTTTTATGATTTTTGGGGTAGGTGGTTTAGCTAAGGTACCCTAAGTGGAGATTTAAAGTAATTTAATGTAACTGAAAGACCTCGTGTACACTCATGAAAGAAACACAATCTGAATCTCAAATTAAGAATATAGCAAAAGAAGTATAAATACAATGAATACACAACATTTACGTGGTTCAGCCTTTGGTCTTTGTTCACATAAGCAAGACATCACTGATCCACTATAAATGAGAGATTACATGAGATTTTATATTATACAAGATGGACAATATAAACTAGATAGCTATATAAAGATATTCCGTGTTCATAAAAATGAAAATGATGAATAAAGATTTGGAGAGTGATAGTATGGTGGAGAAGATGATACAGATAGAGAATAGAAATAGCATCTAAAAATAGAGAAATTTGTGATGATCTAAAAGATGGAGAGAAGTGGAAAGAGTGTGTAAGAGAGAGAAGGGGGGAAAGGAGGCAAGAAGATGATAAGAGATGAGACAAGAGAGGAGGCTAGAAAATGATTTCATAAGAGAGCTTCAAATATAGATGAACAAGACACTTATATAATGGAGGCTAGTGGTAAGGGAAATGTATAAATGTTAGGGCTGGATTCATCTTTAGGTTAAAGAAGAGAATGTTTTTAGGGTTGTGTCATAATTAGAGAAAATGACAAGAATATTTCTTTTGTACTAGGTTTATTTTTCATCATAAATATTTTGATATGTGAAATATTGACCATTGATTTCCAAGCCTATCCAATGTAAATGACATCTTTATATTACTCCGAGTATTGCGTAAATTTTGCCCTTATAAATATTCATGTGTCATTAATTTATTAGTCTAAAATATCCTTCCAAATTTACTCCCAAACAATTATTAATTTTGAGGAGTTTAAATTTTCTTCATCCAAAAAGTCAAATCAAAAGTTATTTCTACAAATATTTGACTGTATAATTTATTACAAATAAAAAATTTGCTTAGTTTTTTAAGGAGTTCAAATTTGTTTGGCAAAAAATTTAAATGCAATATTTATGTGTTTAGATAGAAATAACTGAATTAACATTATTAAAGTGCAACATGAGCCCTGAGTAAACCAAACAATAAATATAACAAAATAAAAATTCATCACAAGTACATGTTAAAGATTTCTCAAGTATGTTTGATGCGATTGAAAGATTTGAGATTAAACTGAAGATAATACTCGAAATTGATTTAAGTATCTGAAAAATCAATTGAAAGGAATAAAATGAGAAATATTCAAATTGTACTATTGAAACACACACACACGAACCCTAATATTATTAAGGGTTATTATCATTTCAATACTTCAAAAATTGTAAAATATTAAATAACTATAAAAATATTGTTTCCTATCATTTTACTATTATAACTTTGTAAAACTTTCATTTTATTATTTTTCATTAAAATTGTTAGTTGACTAGTAAAATATCAATTTTATAATAAAATACACAAAAAGAGGTATTAAATAGTAGATAAAAGATTATTAGTATACCCTTTAATTGTTAAATAATTTTAAACATGAATTTATGAATAACTCTAAATTTATTATGACTATAAAAGTAGTGAATTAATAAATATACCACTATATATTTTTGTTAAAAAATACACAATCTATTATGAAAAAGAAAGATACTTAAATCTTATTTAAAGAATCAACATTTTCATATTTATGTGTTTATTAGAATGAATTGTGCGTTTTTTATAACAAAATTATCTGTAGAGGTATTTTTTTCAATTCACTATGTTTATAATTATAATAAACTCATGGATACTTATAAATGAATTAAAACATTATTTAACAATTAATGGTTAAAACTATTATTCATAATTTTATGTATACTATTTGATACCTCTATTGTGTATCTTATCATAAATGATACAATTAGTATTTTATTAGTTAACTAATTGGTCAACTAAAAGTTCTAATAGAAAATTTTAATAAAAAAATAGTAAAATGAAAGATTTTATAAACTTATAATAGTAAAATGATAGGAAACTATACTTTGTAATAATTTGATATTGCAATTTTGAAATAGTGAAACGATAACAACTCTACTATTAAAATACATAGACAAACTTTTAATAAAAATAAATTAAAAGTGTTCTTAATATTTTGAACATATATTTTTCTAAAACATTATTTTGGTAATTTAATTTTGCATTTTGAATTTTTGCTCCAAAATAAATAACTGAAAGTAATGTTTATGTTTGGTATAAACAATCTAAATAATATTTTAGTATGGGTTTAATAAATCTAAACATATAGTAAGCGTATATGGGATATTTAAGTGGATTTGTTGAGTAAGACTTTTTATTTACAAAATTTAAGGGTGAATTATTTAGTATATACATTTAAATTTAATGAGTACTTTGATAAGTTCAAATAATCCCACCAAGTATTAAATTGCTAGTTAAGGACATTTAATATGTATAACTACAAGAAAATATTGTAACTTCAGACTTATATTGTGTTTACTTGTCAGTAATCGAAATGAGTTGGAATCAAAATAGGATCGATGGACTAGAGACAACGAAGATGGTGGTTGATTTTGGCCTCGATGATGATGGAAGCAGTAATGACGAACTAGTGGGATGAAACGAGATGGTTGATGGGGATGAAACGTGGTGGTTGATTTTCCTTTTTTTTTTTAAATTTTTAATTATTTATATTTTTTATTAGAAGTGAGGGCATTTTCAAAATAATAAAACATTAATGGGGGTAGATTGGAAAATCTTGAGAATGAGAGTATGATTCCCAAGCCCCCTCTTGGGAATCGGAATCTCATTCATGATTTCTAAAATGATGTGGGACCCACTAAAATGTATCCCATTCCCTTTCTTATTTCAGCAATTGAACACAAGTTTTATTCCAATTTTGGATTCTCATTCCTAAATCTGATAAATAAACGTAACCTTAATAGAGTGCATCTATGTTAATTTATTCAATTTTAAATAGGGGTGGCTACGGTTCGGTTCGGTTCGGTTCAGTTTGAAATTTAACAGAACCAATTTATATCGATTTTTATTTAAAAAGAATCAAATAAGAACCAAATAAATAAATAACTGAACATGAACCAACCATTTGGTTAGGTTCAGGTTTTTCGGTTCTGAGCCTATTGGGCCTATTTTCGAATTTTTAAATTTATAGCTCATTGGACTTCATTAATAGAATAAATTTTTCATTACAAATACAGAAATATTGACAATAACTACAAAGCATTCAAAACAAATTTAAGAATATAAATTTAAATTCAATCTCAAATGCACCATTTAAATAAACATAAAATTGCAAAGACTAAAAATATAAAAATAACAATAGTTACAATACAAAATACAAAAATTACAAATAAATATCAATAACATTCTCCTATTTTCATGATTCCATCACTCATCAGCATGCCTTTTACAAATTCCAGCTCAATGCTTGAATTTCTAAAAAAATTTAAAACAACAATAAATAATTAAATAAATTAATTATATAAACAAGAAACTAATTTTTTTTATTTTTAAATTATGAAAACTTACTAGTCAAAAATATCAATCGACAGCCATTTACTCTTGTTGAAATTTCATTGGCATCAAAAATTTTTTAAGAAATTAAAACAATTATATTAAAATCATTAATTCTAATAAACAAAATGTTACAAGTATAATATATATATAATATTTTCACCATAAAACAAATCCTAAAATCAAAACTTATTCTAAACTTTTAAACTAAGGAATTAATGATTTTAATAATTTGAGATAACTAATTAAAATGTAATATGTTTTAAAATTTAATAAAATTATAAAAATATTCTAGTTTTTTGGTTATGCATTATGAATCAAATCCCCGAACCATTGTTTCGGTTTTTTTATATAACTATATGTTCAGTTATTTATAAGAAAAAACTGATTCATAATCAAACTGAACCACCGGTTCAGTGCGGGTCTTTTTAGGCTACGATTTTTTTACCCAGTCCTAATTTTAAACAAGAAGCAAACTTTAGAAACTATAAATATTATTATTTAAAGATTTAAAGTAAAGCCAAGAGAGTGGATTAAAATTCTGATATGAATTATCACTATTCTTTAAAGAAATAGGAGTAAGCAAATTCTCTACGTCAACGGCAAGGTTAGGAGATACCCGACCATATTAAAAGATTCACTGATTCAGTCTCTCACTCTGCCTTATGCAAACAATCAAACAATGATTTTCGTTTGATGTCTTTATTTCATCTTTACATTTTTTATTCAAACATTTAGCACCCAACCAAAAACTAATTAAGAAAAATGTTGGATTTAATTTTTATAAAAATAAATAAAGTAGGGATAAAAAAATGTAAGAATATCATATAATTCTTTTGGTAAATATTTTGCCTTGAAAACATACGTTTATTATTTTTTTTTCAAAAGATAGGGGATTAACAAAGCTCAAATTTATTTTTTAATCTCTTATTTTTTCAAGATTCAAACTTAAGTGACCAATCAAATAAAATGGTTACTTAAACCATTCAGCCACACTCTCTTGGGCTGGGAAAACTTAATATTTGATTAACGGTGTTTTGAGTGAAGGGGTGTTCAAAACCCAATGATAACCATTTGGTAGCCTTTTCTGATTGAGCACAAATGTGAAAGCAGAGAAACAAACAAACATGCATTATGCATCTTGAAAACTTGCTGAAGTTGAAGCGAACTTTTAACAGCTTAGTGTTCTTATAATTTCAATATAGAAGTACTGTCAGTATTCAGTAATTTAACACACACACCTACACACAAAAAGGTGGTCATTTTGCAACACTAACAGAACTTAATCCATGTTAGCCAAAAATTATTAATCTGGGTTCAATATTGACCAGAAGAAACAAAATCCAACAAGAAGATACAAAAACATTGCTAAGTTCATTATTATTTGGGAAGTCTATACCCAAAAGCAAAGCCCCAAACTGGGACATGCCCGTCAAAAAACTAAGCTTCTTAAAAGTAGTTGCTTTTATAGAAATTCTTTAGAAAGTTGGACATGCCCTGATCCTTTGGGTCCAAATCCTGCACAAGCCCTTGAGGACCCAATACATATTGACCAATGACATGGTGCCGCTGCTTGGCATGCTCCAAAATGTTGTTCAGCTCTTCTGTTCCCTTGAAGAGAAGCATATCAATCACCTGCACAGTTACTAGTATCAGGAAAATGGAAAATAACTATTTTCAAGCCTGTGGGACGAATCGATGTTATACCGGAGTCATGTAATAGCCAAGGTCTATAAATTTCAAACAATTCAATCCTTCAAAAGTTTAAAAGCTAACATCTTGGTGGCAAAACGGGCAAGTTAATTTGAAAGTGTAAGACAGAGGCATTACATTAAGTGTAACCTACAAATCAGGGTTTTTATTTCGAGTAATGATATAACTACAAATTGTTTTGTACAAAATAATTTGTATAAACTGCTGTTGCATCGCAATTGAATCACATGGTCCACATAATTTTTTTTTTCATACATCCAACCAATCATGTCATAACACATCAGTTTGCACAAAAATAGTTTGATATACAAGAGTTAAAAGCTATAACATTACTCTCTTTAGTAGCCAGTCGAAAAAACAGCTGACCAACAAAAGTATATACTGTTGCCAATTAAAACCAACAAATTTCATTGTTTTTTCCCCCATTCTTTTCATACAAATTAGTTCTCTCTGGAAGCTTTATACATTATTTGGATAGCTAACAGAAAACAGACAAAGTTTGAAGGACCAAAAAGCATTATACAGTCCATCAGACACCATGATAATTCCACTTCTAGATCAGAAAGCAGTAAAGGAGAAAATTTTGAAATCACAGGAAGCACAGAAAGGAGAAAATTCCCAATCTGGCTCGAATTGCAGCCTCAAATTAGATCCCCCTCTTCTCTCTCATGAAGGTAGATGTTTTAAAAAAAATATTAAATGAATACTGTCAAAACGTTCTCCAATGCTCCAATAATTTGAAGAGGAATGCAAGAAGAGATTCAGCGCCGCTAAATTCACAAGAATTAGACAAACAAAATAGTGAAGAACGGTTGACACTAAAAGCAACAGAACACCAGCTGGTACTCTTGATCTACCATTTAAAAGCCAATCAATTCACCAACAAGAGACTATCAATAATTTGTTTTTACACACACATCCCTAATGCTAAAACTGCCACATCCAGAAACAAACATAATCACGAAAACACAAACTTTCTTCAAAGCATTTTAGAACAAACAGCTGCCCAAACAACTACAAGCCAGATATTATAATATTATAAACAAAATGCAGGAGAAAGAGTTACTTTGCATATAAAATTCATTAGATATATTTCACAATCATTTAAAATTTCCAATTCATAATAATATTGTAAATTCATAAAATTTTTGGTGGGGAAAATTTTTAAAAGCTGTTCAGGGAAAAGCTTGTTAATTGCTATCCAATTGATGTATAATCTTCTTTAGGATCTTCTAGCTTATTTAGAAATCTATTCCAATGACAGTTTTAGTTGTTTAGAATGATATTTTGAATGGTTATTCATGCCATTTGATTTAAAACATGCACCACAAGTATTTCAAGATTGATAACAATGGCAGTATACTAATAACCCCAAATGGTAGTATACTAATAACCCCAAATGGAGTAATTTTTTTTAAAAAATCAACATTTGTTTAACCTAAATTTGAAACACTAGTGCTGCCGTATGAAAAGAAGTCAATAACAATTAAAAAAAAAAATAGATATGCAATATTTTGATTCATTATTAGAAGAAAACAATACGGTAGAAAATAGGCTAGAATGCAATATGCACAAAAGTGAAGAGCTAGAAAACAATGAATTGGAAATTTTAGAATCAATAAAATTAATTATTTTTTATTATATATTTTACAATTTTTACCAAAAAATGATGTGTAAGATTCTAAAACATTTACTTCAAAATCTGATTCTAATTCTGATCTATTATTAGTTTCTAATTCACTACAACTATACTCATTAAGATTACAAGTTAAATTTGTATTTTATAATTTGCAAGTATAGGTCAATTTCACAATCATCTAAAATTTCCAATTCATTGTTTTTTAGCTCATCACTTTTGTGCATACTGTATTCTAGCTTATTTTCTACCGTATTGTCTTCCTCTAATAATGAATCAAAATATTACATGTCTATTTCTTTTCAATTGTTATTGAATTCTTTTCATATGGCAGCATGTATTTCAAATTTAGGTTAAGCAAATGTTAATTTTTTAAATAAATTTACTCTATTTAGGGTTATCATTATGCTATCATTGTTATCAAATTTGAAACACTTGTGGTGCATTTTTTAAACCAAATGGCATGACTAATCACTCAAAATATCCTTCTGAAAAACTAAAAACATATAGAAAAATGCCGAGAAATTTACAAGAATAACCACAAAAATTTTTGATATTTCAAATTTAACCATTCATACTTTTTTCTATCATAATTAGCTAAATACAAATTTTTTGGACCAAATTAACCCATCACTTTCATCAAATTTATGAATGAATGCCACTCTTTAAAATCCGAAGAAAAAATATCACACTCTCAATACTTTCAGCATTCTCAACAAATTACTAAGCTCATCACTATCAATAAATCACTCAACCCTATCAAACTAGTAATATATAACCGAATATATAATAAGTAATTAGAAAGTTTCTTAAGGTTAGTGTAATTCTTAGATAATATCAATATTTTTAGTGTAATTCTTAGATAATATCAATATTTAATGTATTAAGTTTAGCATTTAAATTCGAAATTTTATAGTTTTGTTGAAAATGTTATTATTTTTCATTCATAAAATAATGTAATATCTTAAAACAATTAGTTTGGGTTGACAAATAAAAAATAAATAATTGAAAACAATAGAAATTCGAAGTAAAAATAAAACCCAGATTTAGTGAGATATACTGGCTTAGTGCGACAGACACCTATCTCACCGCCTGTCGCACTAAAACAGTTTGTCTCACTATATTCCCATAAATCTTTCAAAAATCATAACTTAGGCTATATATGTCTGTTTTAGGCGTATAATATACCGTTTCAAAGCTTGCGATGAGACGAATCAAAGAATATTGGTGGAATAGGCACCTTCAACACTAAAAGATAGTAAAATTAATTCTGATTTTGCACTAAACTTTGGTGCGACAACAAATATCTATTACACAAAAATTCTTTGATTCTTCTCTTCGTAAGTTTTGAAACGATATATTACACCTCTAAAACGGACATATATAGTATAAGTTATGACTTCCGAAAGATTTATGAAAATGTAGTGAGACAGACTGGTTTACTGCAACAGTCAGTGAGACAGGTGCTTATCGCACAAAATAATCGGTGCCCGTCATACTAAACTTTGGTGCGACAAGCACCTGTCTTAGTGCAACAGGCACCTGTCTCACTGACTGTCGCAGTAAACTAATCTGTCTCACTACATTTCCATAAATCTTTCGAAAGTCATAACTTATATTATATATGTCTGTTTTAGGCGTATAATATACCGTTTCAAAGCTTACGAAGAGACGAATCAAAGCATATTGGTGTAATAGATATCTGTTGGTATAATAGGCACCTGTTAGTGCAATAGGCACCTATCGCACTAAAAATCAGATTTAATTTTACTATCTTTTGGTACTAAAGGTGCCTATTCCACCAATATTCTTTGATTCGTCTCTTCGCAAGCTTTGAAACGGTATATTATCTGCCTAAACGGACACATATAGCCTAAGTTATGACTTTTGAAAGATTTATGGTAATATAGTGAGACAAACTAGTTTAGTGCGACAGGCAGTGAGACAGGTGCCTATCGCACTAAGCTAGCATATCTCACTAAATCTGATTTTATTTTTACTTCGAATTTCTATTGTTTTCAATTATTTATTTTTTATTTCTCAATCTAAACTAATTGCTTTAAGATATTACATTATTTTATGAATGAAAAATAACAATATTTTCAACAAAATTATATCAATTTCGAACTTAAATGCTAAACTTAGTACATTAAATATTCATATTATCTAAGAAATTACACTAACTTTAAAAAATTTTCTAATTATTGATTATATCTTCGGTTATATATTATTTGTTTGATGGGATTCAGTAATTTATTAATAGTGATGAGCTTAGTAATTTGTTGAGAATGTTGAAAGTATTGAGAGTGTGATTTTTTTCTTCATATTTTAAAGAGTGGTATTCTTTTATAAATTTGATGAAAGTGATGGGGTAATTTGGTCCAAAAAATTTGTATTTAACTAATTATAATAGAAAAAAATTTGAATGGTTAAATTTGAAATATAAAAAATTTTATGTGGTTATTCCTGTAAATTTCCCCAAAAAAACCTCTAAGGTGTTCAAAGCTTTCGTCTTCAAGCCTAATGGCAATCTTCTTTGATTGCCACACACATAATCTTCTTTTATTTTTGAGAAACCAATAAATGTGATTTATATACATACATACATGCATACAATTTTGATAAAAAAGTTAAAAGAAAGTAAGTATTTTATTTTTATTTTTATTTTTAGCTATGAATTAAGAAAAATAAAATACTAGTAACCGTAGCATATAAATCAAAGGGACAATTAAATAAATTACTTAATTTGGATTTAATCAACAACATTAAGATAGAAATTACTTTGATTTGTAGCTAAATATGTTAATTAAAAAATAAGGAAGAATTATTGAAAATAAGAGAAATGAAAACAATACGACACCTTGGGATTGGTGATATTAGAGTTCTTGCGGATCTCGGATGCGATGATGGAACGGAGCTGGGACTTGGAAACGATGTCTTCTAGGTTGTAGATTTCCATTATTGATGGAATTGAACGGCACGCCGTTTTGAAAAATTCGAATACGCGGCTCCGAGCCTCCTCTAGGTTTACCGAATTCGGCGGCACCTTCACGGCCCTCAGTGTGAACGACATTTTCACTCACTCGACTCACTCGTACCTATCCTTTACTTGCACTTGGAGTGCCTATTTCATCAACTCGTCGATGGAATGGACAAAACAAAAGTTCAAAAGGGGCAAAATGTAAAAATGAAAATGTTTCACGTTTGCTAGGTTATACGACGACGTTCCATTTTAAAGTGTCGTGTGGGCTGCACGAGTAGTACGGCATCGTTTGACGTCCGAGTTTATAGGCGGTCCAAATCTCTAGTTTCATTGTCGTCACTTGAATAAGCCTCGGCATGGCACGGCGCTTGCCAAGACGGCCTGAATAAGGACTGAAGAAAAAAAATTGTTCCATTTTTTAAGTATAAATATACATTTAAATTCCTTATTTATAAAATTAATGATGATTAAAAACATTAAATTATAACATTAAATTCTCTTATAAACCTTAAATAATTAAGAGAACTAAAATTCAACACTAAAAAGATAAAACTATTATTTATTGTTTTATTTAAAATAATTATTTTTTAATTTATTATTAATTATAATAATTTATTGATTATTAATTTATAATAATTTTAAAAAAATTTAAAAAATATGTGAAAGCCATTACCTTTTAAGCTGTATGTAACTTACAAGGCATTATATTTAATGCATTTCACTGCTCACGCATCTAGACAAAACTATGAGCATTGAACAGGCAAAATGAAGTTCATATGGAAAATTGGATATTAGGCAAAATGATATTTGCCCCCAAATCTGGGGTCAAACCCTGAATTCAAAACACGCCGTTTTGAATAAACTAAAAAACACTCCGTTTTATATCGAAGTTATTTAACATTTCCTTCATCGTTCCACTTTCCAAAATCAATTAGCTTGCTATCTCATCTCGAAATGCATTGTCAATAAAGCTTATTGACAAACATCTTACGGTCTTTTACCAAGTTATTGTCAACAATTATCGTCAACTACTTTGCAAAGAAACTCTTCCTCTTTTGTCCTCTTGTATTATGAGCAACCACCAATGATCCATAGAGTTGAACTTCCAAAAACATGAAACATCTTCTCACACCAATTTCTTCTTGAATTATCACTAATATCTTCTTGGGTAGGTATGCCAAAATAGAACAAAAAAAAAAAAAGAAAAAGGAGAAGATCAGTACCTATTCTTCAACTTAATCCATATCAGTACCCATTACATATTAACTTTTTTTTTTTTTTTGAAACATGAAACTATTGCTCAAGATTACAACTTATATATTATGAGATTATACTGATATTTATAAATCAGATTATGCCTGGGACTAGTATACATTAATTCGTATGGAGCACTACCCAGATTTAAGCCCTCACAAATATTCGAGAGATGTCTGTCCTCACGGCAGGGGCGAGGAATCAGACTGACCTTCACTCAGAGTATGAAGAATATTCGAGAGATGTCTGTCCTCACGGCAGGGGCGAAGAATCAGACTGACCTTCTCAGTACCTATTCTTCAACTTAATCCATATCAGTACCCATTACATATTAACTTTTTTTTTTTTTTGAAACATGAAACTATTGCTCAAGATTACAACTTATATATTATGAGATTATACTGATATTTATAAATTATGCCTGGGACTAGTATACATTAATTCAGTATGGAGCACTACTCGATTTAAGCCCTCACAAATATTCGAGAGATGTCTCGTCTCACGCAGCGGCGAGAATCGGATCGACCTTCACTCGAGTATGAAGAATATTCGAAAGATGTCATCCTCACGGCGGGAAGCGAAGAATCGAGTCGACCTTCACTCGAATATGAGGAAGGATTTTACCCCACAATGTAATTGTGGGAGCTCAACTCTGCCGCTCCAATTTGGAGGCGAGCCTACCACTGAGCTAAGGCCTGGTGGCTGCATTACATATTAACTTACTTCAGAGAATAAAACAATAAAATTCAAGCAAAATTGAAATCTAGAAAAGACAATATCTTATCTTATGGCAAAGCCCATAGTGAATTGAAACTCATCTTTTAAAGAGTATTCATCTTCCTAGAAAAATTCCTTTTTTAGATTTATCTACGCTTGAATCTTGTTGCCCACGAGGCAGATGAATTTGGGAAGAAAAGGGAAAAATGAAAAGGAAAAGATAAAGCAGTCATTAGCTTTAATTAAAAAAATTAAAAAAATTATTTCTCAAAACGGTGTCGTTTTAGGATTTCGGAATTTGACCCGCAGTAAACACTAGCACTCAGTAAACACTAGCACTCATTATTAAATCCAGTCCCCACCCTACACAGTACACTGTAAACAAACAAATAATTAAATTGGTAAAATAAAGGTGAATTCCCAGCACACAGAACTATGAATATCTCAACAACAAATCACTAGTAAAACTTGCCGCAGTGTCACATAAATCTATCTTAAAAGCGTACAATATAATTATATTTATACTTGTTAACGGATATTTTCTGTGTCTGTCCTTAGCAATGCAATGCCACCATTGTTTTAAAGTTACAAGTTTTACATTTCCCCACATTCTGCAATAATGCATGCCAGTTTAGGCCGGTTGTTGGGTCCCGTGGCCACGTTCTCAATCTTCCTGACAACCAAAAGACCATCTCCAAGCACCCTCTACATGAAATTTATTAAAAAAAAAAATTAGCATTTTGGAGGGACTATTTCATCAGTAAGGATTCAAAAAGCCACTAAAATAAACTAAAAGGGAAAAAATGGATGGCCCCGAGCAGCAAAATAGTATTCTTATAAACAGGAGTATGAATGAGATTGTCACTCCTAAAGTTAGAGCTGAATAACCAGGACTAATACAGGCAGCAAAATGGTATTCTTATAAACAGGAGTATGAATTAGAGTGTCACTCCTAAAGTTAGGGCTGTGAATTAGAGTGTCACTCCTAAAGTTAGGGCTGAACAACCAGAACTAATACAGGCAGTCAAGTAACAGCACACCCATCCGCGCATCCATACAGAAGATTGAAAGAGCCTAAATATATTGATGAACCAATGACTATATCGATAACTATAATTCAAACCGAACCAACAGGAGAAGACATAAACATTTGGTATCTTCCAGTGACATTTGATGATGTTTAGATATAATAATTCAGATATAATAATTCTTGGTGGGTAACAAAATCATTAATTAATACCAGAAAATATTGTGCAATTCTGGTTCATGGAAAATATACAACTACACCAAAAACAACTAAATGTGACATAGTAGGTACACAGATGATAAGAACAACAAACTATTATAGCACTTACCCCAAATACAACGTGCTTATTGTCAAGCCAATCACATTTTGCACAGGTGATAAAGAACTGCAATGAAAAGAAGTGCAAGAATGAAAACTTCATCACATCTACAAGATAAAAGATAATTTGAAAAAATCTTCAAGAAATAACATTCCAGTCATACTGCTCAATCTTCAGGGTTATAAAACAAACTAAATGGAAAGAAAATGTAACAACAGTTGAAAACCGCATTTGTAGCTTAAAACTTTTTTGGGAAAAAGTAGCTGTCAAATAGAAGCTACTGTACTTCCCAAGAAATTAAAATTAATTTTATGTCAACAATAGAGGATTAAAATTAGAGTAATTTTAGAAGATATGCTAAAAGTATTACAAAACACTAGCAGCTACTCTACAATTAAGCTAAAACAACAGCAGTTACATATGGGTACCTGTTGTATCTATCTTATAGTATTTTTAATCTTCTTTTTTGTATATTCTTGACATATGTGTGAATAGGAAAAGAAGAGGAGAGGAATAGACGAGGCTGATGAATTACCTGGCACCCATTAGTATTTGGTCCGCTGTTTGCCTGCAACAAGAGCAAGATGACGTGCCTTTAGTGTCAGTAGGAGCTTTTCATTAAACTCATGTTAAAATGAAAAGAAACAGAAAAATATGAGTTTTGCAAGGCAGCTAGAGGCATTCAAAGAGATTGACAAGGCATATTTGAAGTAAATCCAATGTGGTGGAAGTTACCATATTTAATTTATATTCCATTTCTCTCATTGAAAATAGTTATTATTGAAAATGGAAAAGAGAACTAAACCTCAAACACATAAACAACAAAGCTTCATCTGTTCCCGTGCCTATATAAAAAATCATCCACTTTCATTGGTTGGTTATTCATCTCCCTTAGTCTCTTTATGCCCATTCCGCATTAGAATAGTTGACATCTCTTTAACTGTGTAATTTCTGTAGAAAAAACCATGAGTGCACTAGTTTCTCACCTCAAAGAAATTCTCACTCAATAAAGTAGACCCTCTTTGCTAGATTAAAAACAACACCAACTACAATGAAAAACAAAAACTTGAGAATAATTCTGGCATAATGCCACCTTTTCTCTCTCTCAAACAACCTCTTACTTCTGGAACATTCGCTCACATGTGCAATCAAATATGTACAGAATGCTTCCTAAGCACTCAGTCTAAATCCATTAACTCATGAGTGTTAATTGGATATTCCTCAAACTGCATCTGTATCGAGGAATATAACTACTAGTGGTATTTATTTCATCTGATCAAAATTCCCCCTATAAACAAAGTGATTTACTGACATTTTGTTCATAATCAGCAATACCTTCTAAATATCTTGGAACCTTTTTCAAGGCAGTGAGATAACATAATTTTTTTAGACTGTATAAAACAAATGTAATGTAAGAAAGAGTGCTTTTCTTCAAGTAGTTAAGCCAACAACTTATTTGGACTCACTTAGGTTAAAATTTTTTATTTAAAAACTCAAAAATCTAACCAGAATACCATCAAAACAAATTTCACCAGAACCCTAAAATATGCCCGACAAAATCAAGCCTTAATCCTTGTCTTCCCTTCATAAATTATCCTCAGTTCTGCTGCCTCCAGCAGTAGACCCTATAACTACAAATAACTGGAATCATCCACATCAGAATTGTGATTCATATTAATGGGTCTAAACCACTATTATTTCATGTGATAAGGGCTTAGAAGAGTCAAGAAAATGTAATGCAAAGACTAATAGGAGTCGTGCACACACACACACGAATGCGTGCAGTTAAAGAACCCATCTATAAATCTTAAAATTAGATTGAGAAAATGAAATGATTTCACATATTTTGTCCATTATTTATTAATACAAATACTCATAATTTTCTTATCAAAAAAATAAGTAAAATGTCATTCTGTAAGGGATTATAAGATAAAAAAGGAAAATCACATCTTCATATAAAGAAAAAGTGGCAATCAATACTAAAAAAACATAAATGAGCATAATATAGCCAAATATTATACCATAGATAATAGACCTGGACCAGTGTGTTTAGCAATAAAATTTTCATCGTCAAACTTATGTCCATAAATTGAAGTACATCCACTACCATCACCCTGCAAGAAAAATGTATAAGGTGAGGTTAGCCAAACAAAAGTAGCATACAAGTTCAAGGATCATTCTTGCTATTAACAACATTGTTCACTCAGATGGAAAATTATCAGAGATAATGAATAAACTGGCATAGGATATACATTTATCTCGGACGTGGATGGGATACATAATAACTTCAGACATACGACATGTAATAATGGTATAATAGGTGGTTAATTGTCAAGGATAATTATGAATTAATGAAGAATTCAGAAAAATATTTTGTTCCAAGAAAGCTTGGAAGCTAAAACTTAGTCTGCAACAATCTTTTCCCAAAAATGAAAAAGTATTTGTAATACTTACACAAGTGCTATGAAAAGAATGAAGAATTATTTTTTAAATAAGGAAAGAATGTTATGACTTCTTCTGGTTACTAGCATTTTTTCCAAATCGAGGAAGAATATTACCCTAATTTTAAAGAAGTCAATATTTCTATTAAATTCCTAGAATCAAGATATATCTTTTATAAAACCAGCCAAGGATCAATGGTGTCAGCCATTCATCATCCTACAACAACTATTGTAATAGCTGAAAATAGCAAGGCATTCCCATATAAAGGAGTATCTAAAATTGTAGTCAATATAGAAACAATAGAATTTGTAAACTACAATTCGTAGATCAAGTTATTAACCAAGTTAGCTACACAAATATTTATTTACATTCACAAGGTAAACAATTTACAAGACATGAGATCTTGTCTAAGTCTAATAAGCACGGTCCAATAATGACAATACACAGTACCAACAATCACAGCACATCAACAGAATCTAGTAAGTAAATACTCCCTCTGCTAAAATAAAATTGAGATTCTCGAAACTTTGACATAGAAACAATGATAATAATTGAATAGAGAAACAAAGAGAATGCTTACATACTACTATTATTGATTCAGAAGTGAAAGTCATATATAATATGATTCTGGTATTCTAATAATAAATATTATTAAAAATGATTTCTAAAAGAATTATTAATTATTTAGGTTAAGAAATATTATTTAAAAAATGTAGAACAAAGTTGGTTGCTCAAAGAATAACTAATCCTGACACAGTATTATACTATCAACAATTAGCCATTAGCCGGTCTACCGAACCAAGGGCTATGAGAGGATAGCGATAAGCACTCGGCCAGTGCATCTTCCATGTACAGTAGGAGAAGAAACCAAAGCTGTTAGAATGTGATACAATCTTTAAAAGTAAACTAAGAATTTGAACTTGTTTATTCATGGCTCAATCAGCAGTAAAATTCTAAAAGTACATGGAATAAAACTAACTTAAATTAGCACAAATATCAGTTGAAGATACCAACCTTCAGAAAATCACCAGCTTGAATCATAAAATCCTTGATCACCCTATGGAACTGGCATCCCTTGTAACCAACAGGCAATCCTGCCTTTCTGTAATGAGGTAGAGAAACAAATGAAGAACCCACTGAAAATAGAACTCATATCATATAAATACATAATACCATTCACAGAATACAATAAAGTATTACAAAGCTACAACACAAAATTTTTCCCAACAGGACAATGCTATTTTTTATGCAAAAATGGAATACCAACGAGCAAATAAGAGATACAGTTATTCTTAGTACCATGCAACAAGGATGATGGTAACAACCAAGAAAATATGACTAACAAGATTGAATGCTTAGCAATGATATCAACATCAATAATAAAAGCATTGACAGCAGCATAACAAAAACAATATGCAAAACTTAATTTGCATTGTCCCACGAACCCAATCAGCCTGCCCAGTGATGAAGAAAGATCTACTCAACCAGAGCCAAGCCAACAACTTTTGGGGCATAATAAAATACATTCTTGTGGAAGGGTGTGTATGCAATTCATAAAAGTATTTCATAAGACGCTTAAACATAACTATTTACATTAAGAAAGATCTACTCAAACTTAGCCAAGAAAACAACTTTTGGGCTTAAAAAAATATATTCTCGTGGAAGTTTGTATGTAATTCATAAAAGTATTTCATAAGACACTTAAACATAACTATTTAGATGACTCTTAGTGTGTCAAATTCAATGATTGCCAAAACATAATTACAGATGAGAAGGACATACCTGTACTCACCGGTGCAGAACTGCCTGCCATGTTGGAACAAAAACAATTAGTTAAGTTAGAAATTTCAGTAAAACAAAAAATTGAGAATCTTGAAAATCGGACAAAGAAAACAGAAGGGGGCACTAATAATGCCAAGAATATAGAAGAGCAGCATAAAAGTGCAGTTGAGATACAACCATTGTCTCTTTGATACAAATTTCTAAATACACATACCACCACAAAGTACATATTACATGGACATTAATGAATAGGTGGGTTTCAACAAAACCAAAACTCTGACAAACTAAATGCCACACCTAAAAGTACCTATACAAAAATTCAAAAACATATTTGTCTGTAAAGGCATACATTTTACCATAAAAAAATTTTTCCAAATAAATAAATGTTGGTTTATAAACTCACAATAAAGTTTAAATGAACTCATAATATTTTCAGGACTGCTTTTGATACCATTCAAAATGGCTGCAAACAATTAAATTATCTGCCTCTGCTACAATTTCGCATTTCTTTGACTATAAACCACTTTCTGGATAGGTGCTCTTTCAACATGAACTTATAAATAAGAAAAGCACTTCATGGATACTATTCAGAAAGTGATTTTTTAGTGCTTTTGTAGAAAGTGTTTTTACGCAAAAAAGGCAATGTCAGTTGCATCCCTGCAGAAACTGATTATTTCCAGCAAAAATTATAAAACTGCCGCAAGCAATTAAAAAGGTCCAAACAAGAACATAGAATATAATTTTTATTAAATTAAAGTGAAACATAAATAATACCTAAAATTTTCCGCGGTTTTAGGGGCAATGTCGGCGAAGAGCTCCATCTTGATGCGACCAGCGGGGATGGTACCGATTGTAACATCGAAAAATACGATTGGGTTTTTAGGGTTTGGAGGTCGCACATGCCATTCCACACCTCCTCCTCCGGACGCCATCAATTTATCTCGCACTGATTCCTTAACTCCACAAGCTACTTCGGGCTTCGACTTCGGACTCGGAGCGCTAGGGCCGCTAGCCGTGCTCGTCCAGGTTTCATTTTATTATTTAATTGTACACGTATTGGTTTCCTATTGGTTGGATTTAAAAATACAGTTTTTGTAAAATGTACCTTCAGTTTGAATTGACCCTTCTAGTTATTCACATATTTAAATAGAGATTATAACTTTTGTATACATAATTTTTATGCAATTATAGAAAAAAATAATTAATTATTTGGTTATTTCGGGGCTCAATTTTGGTTATTTGTACTCGTGTTAGCTTCCTTTTGGCTGGATTTAAAAATATAACTTTTGTAAAATTTACCTTCAGTTTGAATTGACACTTACCGTTGTTCAAATAGAATTTATTTCAATAAAAATTTTATTAATAGAACTTTAGAATAAATAATTTTTATTTAAAATAATTTAATTATTTTATAAATAAATATTTTAGTTATTTGATTGTTAAAGTATTTTTATAAAAAATAAAAAATCACTTAAGATTGCTAATGTTCACCCCAAATCTAATTTTGAGTCAAACTACGAGCATTATAAATAATGATACTTATGAAAAATTAGTATATTAATATGTTATTTTGAGAATATATTTTGAGTGAGACTCAGTGAAAGTAAAAAATTTTGAGAGGCTTAAATTTTATTATGTGAACAATTCAAGATGGTATATGTATATATTCAAAATAATGTTTGGGTGAATTAAAAATTAATTCTCAAAATGCACCCTTGTAGTTAAAAATTTGAAAGAAAAAAAAATTATCTCACATAAAAAAAATAAGTTAAGAGATTTGTGTTTATATATAGAAGTTCATTAATACATAAATAAAAATTTCAATGATAAAGGCTCTCTTCACACTCTCATGTATAGATGGAGTGCAAATCATAGCCCGATTTTGTTGAACTCTCATGGCCTAAAATCACCCAAGTTCGCTTGGTCATGTTTTTATTTTATTTTTAATTCAATTTCATTCTTATGACTATAAAAAGGATAAGCCTCATTCCCAGTTTTACACATTGAAAAAATAAAGAGCACTCAAAATCTATTTTCTTTCCTTATACGTTCTATTTTGATAAACTTCTAACATTGTTGCAGTTTGTCGGAATTATTCGTTTGTGCTTGGCAAATAATTTGTTCCCGTTGCATCCTGGGAACCAGATACCGATAAACCTAACAGCATTATAATAGGTGGTAAATCTGTTTTAAGGAGAGTATTATTAACAGGCCTTAAGTTCTCATCTATTTCTTATTCTTCCTTTCGTTTCTTTTGCTGCTGTTTAAACGAATTTCTGCAAGCTGGTTTTAATGTTTTTGCAATACTTGTGTATTACATTTTGTTTATGCTATTATAACTTATTTTTTATGTAGCAGTTGTATACCATAATTGTACTGAATTTATTTCTGTAACTTTTCATTTGTTAATTTACTATATTATATTACAGTTTATATGTTTTTCAGTTACTAAATTACTTCTAATATTTCAATAATCTTAAAACAGATTTAGATTGTGATGCCAACATAAACATTAATACAGTCAGTACCTGTGACTGAGACTGCCCCTGTTGTGACTTTTGCTGCTGGGCCCTCTGTTGTTAAAGAACCAGCCTCTGTGATTATTCCTTTCAATCATACAGAAAGGCCAGAAAAATTCACTGGATAGAATTTTAAACATTGACAATAAAAGATTTTCTTTTACCTAACCACATTAAAGCTTGCGAGGTTCTTGACGGAGAAAGATCCTAAACCCAAAAATAGTGAAATTGATGTTCAAGTTGTCAGTGCGGTTGATGCTTGCCATCATTTAGATTTCTTATGTAAGCATTATGTGATGAATGGGTTGAGTGATACCCTGTATAATGTTTACATTGGAAAAAGAGCAGCCAATGAGCTATGAGAGTCCTTAGACTGAAAATATAAGATTCAGGATGTTGGCACCAAAAAGTTTTTTGTTGGCCTTTTCCTAGACTACAAAATAGTGAACTCCAAAACTATGGTGAGTCAAGTTCAAGAGCTTCAGATTATATTATCAGAAATCTTGTTGAAGGGATGACGCTGAGTGACACCTTCCAAGTGGCTACTATTATTAAAAAAATTGCCCCTTGCTTGGAAAGATTTTAAAAGCTATCTGAAGCACAAGCACAATGAGATGAACATTAAAGGCCTGGTTATTAAGCTTTGAATTGAGGAAGATAACATAATTACAGAAAGAAAAGGGGTTGTTTCTATGGCTAAAGCAAATGTTTTTGAACATGGCCATAAAAATAAGAAAAACAAAACGCTAGGTCTATAGGAAGGAGTCTCCAAGAAGCAAACAAAATTTCAAGGAAAGTGCTTCAACTATAACAAGATGGGTCATAAGGCTTTAAAGTGCAAATTGCCTAAGAAAAGGCAAGAGGCCAATGTGGTGGAAAACATCACTCAAGATGTTTCAGATATTTATCTTTGAGTAATGGTGTTTGAAGTGAATATGGTCGACTTCAATACGAGAGAATGGTGGATTGATACTGGAGCAACTAGGCATGTATGCTCAGACAGAGTATTATTCACTTCATTTGAAGTTGTTAGCCATGGAAAGAAGCTGTTTATTAGGAATTCAGGTACATTTGAGATTGAAGGTCAAAGGAAGATGATTATGAAGCTGACTTCTAGAATAGAGCTACAGTGCCTTATGTGGCTGAGAATTGGAAGAACTTGGTGTTTGGATTGCTTTTAAACAAACATGGCTTTCGAATGGTGTTTGAGTCAAATAGGTTAGTTTTGTCTAAGAATGAAATGTATGTGGGAAAGGGCTATGTCAATGACGGGCTGTTTAATGTAACAATTGTGAATCCAAAGATTAATAATAAAGTTAGTTCTTCTACGTATTTGCTTGAGTCTTCTTAACACGAAGCATATTCCCAATTTCTAAATTGATCTAAAACATAAGTGTAAAACTTGTGTTGAGGCAAAACTAACAAGTTCATATTTCCAAACAATTGAAAGAAACATTGAACCACTTGATTTAATACATAGTGATATATGTGATTTTAAATTCATTCAAACACGAGGTGGAAATAAATACTTTTATTGATAATATTACAAAATATTGTTATGTATACTTGTAGAAAAGCAAAGATGAAGCTATAGATACATTTGTTCTCTATAAAAATGAAAATCAAAGAATTAAGGAGTAACTGGGTGGTGAGTATGTTGTTCAATTTGAGATACTATGTGAACAAAGTAGAATTATACATCAAATCATAGCTTTTTATTCACCTCAATCTAATGGGACTGCAGAACGAAAGAATCGAACTTTAAAAAAAATTATGAATTCTATGTTGATAAGTTCTGGGTTATCTCAAAGTATATGAAGAAAAACTATTATATCAACTAATAATGTTAAATAAGATACTTCAAAAGAAGGAAGATAAACCGTATGAATTGTGGAAAGGTAGAATGCCTTCTTATAAATTCTTATGAGTGTGGGGGTGTCTTACTAAAGAGGTGGTTCCTCCACTAAAGAAGGTAAAAATAGGAAAAAAAACTATTAATTGCATATTCATCGGTTATAACAACAATGCATATCAATTTCATGTGCATGAGTCTAAAGTTCTAGATGTTCACGAAATTATGATAATAAAATCAAGAAATGCATTTCTTTTGGAACATGTGTTTCCTTGTAATTCTAGAATGGAATCGAGAGAACTACAATAATTTCATGAAACTATCTTAGAAGATAGTTAAAATAAATGAAAAGAAGAAGTTCAAGAAGAAGAACAAGAAGTTGAGGTCAGACATAGCAAAAGAGTTAGAATAGAAAAGTCTTTTGGTCTAGACTTCTTGACGTTTTTGTTAGAAATGAACCTCAAAATTTCAAGGAAACTGTAAATTCACCTGATGGCATTTTATGGAAAGAAGTCATTAACAATGAAGTTGAATCCATTTAATAAAATTATACTTGAGAATTAATAGATCTTTCTCCAGGATGTAAATCTTTATGCTTTGTTTACTTTCTAGATTAAGGAATCAGAGTCCGAAATTGGAGTTCGAAATTGTAGTCCAGAATCAGAATAATTGACCTTATTTACTTTGTAAAACTGGAGCCAAAATCATAATCAGAATCAAAATTATAAGCCCATAACTATTTGGAAATAGAGAATAAAAGATTAATTCCCAAGAGGGGTTAAGAATCAGCCTCTCATTCCCGAAGCTTCCCACTCTACCCCTATAAACATTTAAATATTCATAAAGTGCCCCCCTTTTAAATAAAAAAATATAAATATTGAAAAAAACTGAAAATCCCTAACAATTCACTCTCTCTTCGAAGCTGCCATTGCTTACTGCTCATCATCATTGATGCTGAAATCGAAGGCCATCATCCTCGGTTTCTTCTCTGTCGAGCCTGGAGGTTCAAGCGTTTCTCGGTTTCTTCTCCGTCAAAGGCCAAAATAATTGAAATCGAACAATCATAGTCGCTCATCTTGCTTTTTGTTGGTTTCGTCTTCATTAGTTTCATCTCTGTTCGTCTCCAATTTGATGATGTTGACGATGACGATTTCATCCCCATCAATTTCTGATTCTGATTCAGATTTTTATTTTTTATTTTTTTGGAAATGATTATTGGTTGATGATGATTATTTTGGATTTTGATTATTATAGTTATTATTATTATTATTATTTATTAAAAATGAATTAATTTGTTGATGATGATTGTTTGGGATTTTGATTATTATTATTTTGTTTAGAAATGATTTATTATTTGTTGTACGTGATGATTTTTATTTTGATTATTATTAGTATTATTAATGATAAAAAGTATTATGAATTTATGATTAATTATTATTATTGATAAATTACAATTAACTAATATTTTAATGATGATATTATTATTTATTATTGATAAAAGTATTTTAATTAATTAATATATTAACAATAATTTTAATAATAATATTATTATTACTTTTATAAAATAGATTATAATTAATAAATATATTAACAATATTTTTAATAATATTATTATTATGATAAAAAGTATTATAATTAATTAATATATTATTATTAAGAATTTTTTAGTAATTTGATATAATTTAACTCATCTCGATTTTAATTCTAAGATAAAGTAAATACATTAATGGCAATCAGCTCATTCCGATTCTAATTCCTATAATTTCAATAAATAATTTATTCTGATTCATATTCGTTATTCTTATTCTAATATATTCTCATTTCTATCAATTTTAATTCCAGTCTATTCTAATTCTCATTTAATAAATGCATCATTAAAAAATTTCAAAAGGAAAATGAAAGCCGATAAATCAATCGATAAGTACAAGGCTAGGCTTGTAATAAAAGGTTATAAGCAAAGAGAAGGGATTACTTTGATACATGTTTTCCTATTACAAGAATAAATTTCATTCGAACAATAATAGTGATTGCAACTTTGCTCAATCTTGAAATACATCAAATAGATGTAAAGACATCCTTTCTAAATAGAGATTTAGATGAAGAAATTTAAATGGAGCAACTTGAAGGTTTTATAACTCCAAGACAATAAAAGAAAGTCTGAAAATTGGAAAAAGCGTTATATGACTTGAAACAAGCACAAAAACAATGGAATGAAAAATTTGATCATACGATGATCACGAGTGGCTTTAAGATTAAGGAATGTGATAAATGTGTTTATGTCAAAGAAACATAAAAAGAGCTATGTCATTTTATGTTTATATGTTGATGAGATGCTTATTATTGGGAGTGATGATAACATGATTAAATCCACTAAGAATATATTGAAGTCTAAATTTGACATGAAAGACATAGGTCTTGCAGATATCATTTTGGGGATTAAAATCTCAAGGGCTTCTAACAGACTTATTTTTACTCAACCTCATTATGTTGATAAAATTATTGGGAAATCTAATAAAGATGATACTGATGTGTCAAAAATTTCTTTAGATACAAGTTTGCATCTATCTAAAAATAGAGGAGAGGGTATTTTTTAATTAGAATATGCTAGAACGATAGGCAGCCTAATGTACTTAACGAGCTGTATTAGACGACTTAGCTTATATAGTAAGTAAGCTTAACAGATATACGAGTAATGCAGGAGGTAATCATTGGAAAGCTATCATAAGAATACTAAGGTATCTTTGATACACTAGTAACTATAGATTGCACTATACTGGTTATCTAGCAGTTTTAGAAGGATATAATGATGCTAATTGGATATCAGATGTAAAAGTCTCAAAGTCTATTAGTGACTATGTGTTTACACTAATAGGTGCAGCTGTATCGTGGAAGTCTTCTAAAAAGAAAGTAATCATTATATATAAACTGGAATATGATTTCATTGCATTAGATAAATGTGGTGAAGAAGTAGAATGGCTACAAAATTTTTTAGAGGGTATTCTAAAGTGGCCAAAGCCTGTGCCTACAATTTGAATACATTGCTATAGTCAATCAGTTGTTGGTAGGGCACAGCATAACATGTATAATAGGAAGTCTAGACATATACAACATAAAAATAATATTATTAGATAACTTATTTCTACTAGAGTTATTTCTATTAACTATGTGAGATCAAATGATAACATTGCAGATTCTCTAACTAAAAGGTTAAATAGAAAGCTAGTAAAAAAATCATCGAGGGGAATAAGACTAAAGCCTATAGAATAATAAGTCAATAATAAAAGAAAATCCAACCTAGTTGACTGGAGATCGCAAGATCTAGGTTCAAAAGGACAATTTAATTGTTAAATACTAAAGTTAGATCATTGTGGGGGTCATTCTCTTGTAGGGGCTACCTCATTGCCCATTTCTATGATGAAACAATGATGCTTGTAGGGGAAAGGTTGAGCTAGGCTCTTAGTGATTCTTATGCATCAAAAATCCGAGCGAAGTAATGCAGGTTACTCTTAATTAAGATATCACTTATGTGAGAAAGAAGTGAGGTCACTTCAAAGGGAACTGATAATGGATAAGTCCTTAGAAACTCTTGCAGAACTAGGTAGATGTTCAAGACCAAAACAAACATAAGAATAAGAACTCAATTGCGTTATGAGAGATACATATGTGTAGTATATCTTTGTTTACACAACTGACAGAACATTTCAAAGACATCACGTTTACTGATTAGTCAGTAATATAAATATAAAATACTATCACAAGGAAATGTTCAAAGGTTAAGTGATACGAACGCCGCTAAGAACTGACGAGACCCTAATCAAATTAGGCTCCAAGATCATTTCTAATTTCAGGAATTAAATGGAACCGTAACTCATTGCTTAATGAAGCAAGAACCTTGGTATGTAAGGATGCCGCAATCAGCTATTGATGGTCTGATTGATAAGTTAACGGTTGAACACCAAGAAAAATCTGATAAGTTCAAAGAGTTCATTTAAGAATTAAATAAAATTATACTCTCAAGTAAATTGTATGAAAAACTTCTTCATGTTCTCTCTTATTGAATGCAAATATATATATATAGGTTACAAGAAATCCTAATCGAAAACAAATCTTAATTCAATTAAGATAA
Organism: Murraya koenigii; assembly: GCA_025617385.1. Classification (NCBI taxonomy): domain Eukaryota; kingdom Viridiplantae; phylum Streptophyta; class Magnoliopsida; order Sapindales; family Rutaceae; genus Murraya; species Murraya koenigii. The sequence goes on from CM046812.1 coordinate 17,191,869, forward strand.
GAAAAAAATACTAAATAAATCATAATCTAATTTAATAAAAAGGGAAGAATCCTTAATAAATCAGGGTCTTAATCTAATAAAAAAAAAGAAAGTATCTTAAATAACTAAATAAAATCAAAATAGCTGATTTGTTGCCTCTTTTAAAAATGGAAACACTATCTAAAAAGATAGTGACATATCTTTCATCCTTAATGCATCGATTTCATGAATTTGATTGCTCATAAAATTTAAGAGCTTGAATCACGCATTTATTAATCTGAATATCTTATGAGATTCCTTCAATAGGCTTTCATGAATTGGATTGATCTCAAGTTGCTTGAATTAACCCATTAAGTGTTTCTTTGAATTTCTTTGCACGAGCTCTTGTGACGAGTTAGATGGGAACTTGCATAGGATCTGAATATGCCTTATTCCACGTGCTTGTGCTATCCATAATCTCATCATTCCCCTTTTTTTGAAGAGGATTTGTCTTCAAATCTTCACCTACGTCAAAAGGACTTAAATCAGAAACATTAATTATAGCACTTACATTATACTCACCAGGCAAATCTAGTTTGTAAGTATTGTCATTGATCCATTCCAAGACTTGGAAAGGTCTATCCCCTTGAGGTAACAACTTGGATTTCCTTTGTTATGGAAATTGTTCCTTGCACATATGTAACCACGCCTAATCGTCAGGTCCAAAAACTACCTTGTGTCGCCCTTTATTGGCTTGTTTAATATATTGCTCAGTTCTTTGTTCGATGTTGAGGTTCGCCGTTTTATGTATCTGCTTGACAATTTCAGCCTTGTTCTTTTCATCTAAGTTAACACGCTTAGAAACAGGTAATGGAGTTAAATCTAATAGAGTTAAAGGATTAAAACCATAAACAATTTCAAATGGTGAATACTTAGTAGCATAATGAATAAAATGATTATAAGCAAATTCAACATGTGACAAATAATCCTCCCAAGTTTTAATGTTCTTCTTAATTATTACTCACAATAAAGTAGATAAAGTTATATTTACAACCTCTATTTGACCATCAATTTGAAGCTGACATGTAGTTGAAAATAACAAATTAATCTCCAACTTAGCCTTTAAAGTTTTCTAGAAGTAACTCAAGAATTAGCATCCCTATAAGAAACTATTATTCTAGGCATACCATGTAATCTCACAATCTCTTTAAAGATTAAATCAACAATATTAGAAGCTTTTTCTATCTTTTGGCATGAAATAAAATGTGTCATCTTAGAAAATCTATCCAAGACAATAAAAATTGAGTCTTTTCCTTATTTGGACCCAGGTAAACCTAACACAAAATTCATTGAAATATTAGTCTAAGATGCATTAGGTATTGGTAATAGGGTATATAATCCATGAGGTTGCACTTTTAATTTGGCTTGCCTACAGGTGACACACCTATCACAAAGTCTCTCAACATCTCGTTTAATATGTGGCCAATAGAAGTGTTCCTGTAATACGACTAAGGTCTTTACAACTTTAAAATATCGCATCAATCCTCCTCTATGGGATTCTTTCACCAATAAATCTCTTAAAGAATAATTAGGCACACACAACTTATTCTCTCGAAACAAGTAACCATCATGCCTAAAGTACTTACCAACTCCAAACTTTTCACAATTACGATATTCAGTACTAAAATTATGGTCATTAGTATATAATTCCTTAATATGTTCAAAAACAAACAATTTAGCATTAAGTGTTAAGATTAAGGCATACCTATGAGAAAGCGCATCAGTAACTACATTTTCCTTACCTTGCTTGTAATGAATGATGTATAGAAACATCTTTATGAATTCCACCTAAGGAACTTGCCTTCTATTTAGCTTGTGCTGGCATTTAAGATGATTTAAAGATTTATGGTCAGTGTGAATTATAAACTCCTTAGGCCATAAGTAGTGCTGCCATGCTTGCAATATTCGAACTAATGCATATAGCTCTTTATTGTATATAGGATAATTTAAGAGTACTCCATTTAATTTCTTACTGAAATAAGCAATTGGTTGTCCCACTTGTATAAGAACAACTTCTATACCAATACTTAAAACATCACATTCAATTTCAAATGCTTTAATAAAGTTAGTTAAGGATAATAAATAGGCTCTGATTAGCTTTTTTTTTTATCATTTGGAATGTCTTTTCTTGTTCTTCTCCCTACTTGAATCCAATATTTTTCTTAATTATTTCAATAAGTGATGCGGCCAATGTATTAAAGTCTTTCACAAATCGCCAATAGAAGTTAGCAAGTCCGTGGAAGTTTCTTACGTTACTTACACTTATAAGACTCGACCATTCTTGGATTGTACGTACCTTCTTTTCATCAATCGTTCTTTTGTTCATGGCTCGGCAGTCAGTGCACATCCTCCATGTCCCATATTTCTTAGGAACAAGTAAAACTAAAATTGCACATAGACTCATGCTTTCTCGCACGTGCCTTTTTTCCATTAGCTCATTAAATTGCCTTTGAAGCTCTTTTATGTCCTTCGAATTACTCCTATAGGCTGGTCGGTTTGAAATGGTTGCACCAGGCACGAAATCAATTTAATGCTTGATCCCTCGGATTAGAGGAAATTCATGTGGTGTTTCTTCGGGAAAGATATCCTCGTAATCCTATAAAAGAGAAACAATAGACCTAAGCAAGGTAAGGTTAAGCTTGTTAGTGTTAAAAAATGCCTCTATGTACAGAAGTACAATTATTGGTTGATTTGAAAACAATGCTTTTTTTATCTCACCTGTTCTTGCATAAAAATTCATTTATTTTCTTTCTAATTTTCTCTCAATTGCCTTAATTTTCTTTTTTTTTTCTTCTTTTATTCGCTCTCTCTTTGTAAGCTTACTTGGTCTTTATAAACATGTTTCGGTGTTAATTAAGCAAGAGTGATCTTGTGTTGATTAAACTCAAACGAGTACTTATTGGTGAAACTATCATGCTTCACACATCTGTTAAATTACCAAGGACGCCCAAGTAATAAGTGTCCAGCTTATATTGGTACCATATCACATAGTATTTTATCTTCATATTTATCGATCTTAAAATACACTAGTACTTGTTTGTTCACTTTCACCTAGCCACTGTCATTCAACCACTGCAGTTTGTATGGCTGTAAATATTTAAGTGTTGGAAATCCTAACTTCTTCACCATGATAGTACTAGCAACATTGGTACAACTTCCCTATCAATAATCATACTACATACTTTTTCCATGGAGTGGAACTCAAGCTTGGGGTTCCACATCTCGATTGAGTTGAACTCGTGTGTGCTCGGGTGTTTTGTGTACACAAATGTCGGCCTTAAATCACTCAGGCTTGCTTAGCCATGTTTTTTATTTTTTTTTTTGAATTTTTTAATAACAGTTTCTCATTTAAAATCTAAAAGTAGTTTTGATTTTAAAAATAAATTTTAAGTTGTTACATAATTCAATTTTTCAAATTCAATGGGCTGTTACAAAAGCAATTGAATGTTTAATTTGATGAATGAATTGAATATTTGAATTCAATTTTATTGTTTAATTGCTGCAGCTATTACACGCCCTTATGACTATAAAAAGGGTAGGCCTCCTTATTTGTTTTACACACTGAAAAAATAAAGAGCATTCAAAATCTGTTTTATTTCCTTTTATGTTCTATTTGATCAAGTTCCAACACCGTTGCAGTGTACTAAAATTATTCGTTTGTGCTTGGTAAATAATTAGTTCCCATTGTATCCTAGAAAACAGATATGAACAAATAGGATGGCAATGTACTAAGTGGTAAATCTGTTTTAAAGAGACTGTTATTAACAGGCCTTGGGTTCTCATTTATTTCCTGTTGTTTAGACTAGTTTTAATGTTTGTGTAATACATGTATATTTCATTCTGTTTATGCTATTACAATTTATTTTGTATGTAACAGTTACAAACCATAATTGTACTGGATTTATTTATGCAGTTTTTCGTTTGTTAATTTACTGTATTACATTACAATTCCTGTGCTTTTCAATTGCTGACTTACTTATAATATTTCAATAGATACATCCATACATCAGTCGTGAGGCAGCTTTAATACTAATTATAACAGTCTAACAACTAAGTCAGTATTGTTCACTTTGGGTACACAATCCATTATAATTTTTTTAATGAGCTTTGCAACAAAAAACGCATCTATTTAGTTAGAAGAGCCCATAACTTATAAACTAGTTTAGGAACTCACTTGCTAGTGAAGTGAGATATTACATACTGTTTTAATTAAGTAAATAGAACACAGTTTAGTTAGATAAAAACAAACAAGCAAAAACCCATTTTCTTACCTTTATAATATTTAAGCACATTTGTTGTGATGCATCGTTTGTAAAAGTAGTCTCCGTTGTGATGCGTCATTTGTAAAAGAAAAAGCAAAATAACTAGTCACCAGCCAAGCCATAAAGGAGCCAGCCTACACATCCCATTTTTAGCACTAGAAAAAACTATTTTCTAGAAATTTATAATTGAATTTATTATAGCTACTTGGGATTATGAAAGTATTTACAAATGATTTTGTAGTTTATGTGAACTTGATTGAAATTCACTGTACATTTTATGATTTTGGGATAATTAATTAATAATATTATGAATGGATTAACAATATTAAAATAGATTTATGGATGGAATCAAATATGCAATATTTACAAACAAAAGTATTCGGTTATTGGGGAAAAATCAATATACTTCTAATGTTGAATCAGGATCAACTAGGACAGAAATAAAGCATTGGGTTGAACACTTCTTTGGTGTCAAGGTAATAGCTAAGAAAGACAATTAAATAATTCCCAATCATGGTCCTTGCGGCTTAGATCATCCATATAATATACAAAAAGAAACTCCAGATATTTGAGATCTTTTTATTTGAATGAGATCTCAATTCCATAGTAGTAATGAACAATTTGGAATAAGTGGAAGAAGTTGATGAAAAGGAGGAATCAGAGAAATTAGAGGAGACCAAATTTGATAACAATGATGTTGTGAAAGAAAAAGTTGTTAAGTTTAAGGTTGGGATGTGTTTTAATAATCCTAATGAAATGTTTGAATATTAAAAAACTTATGCCAACAAAAATGGTTTCTAGAGATGTGGAGATCTTGTAAAAAAGGGAAGGATGAGAATATTAGATACGTGACATTTACTTATGGGCGAAAAGCAAATCCAATCATGTTTTGTAGCTTCAACCTAACTAAAAAGATTGTATGTAATATTAAAATTAGAGGACTTCTAGATGTTATTAGTGAAAAATAGAGGTGGGTAGAAGCGAACCAAAACTGATTTTTTTTTTGTTCAATTCATTTCGGTTTGGTTTCGGTTCGGTATTTTTTTAATAAAAAATTTAAATGAATAAAAACCGATTTGAACAGAACTATTCGGTTTGATTTTAAGATAAAAAAATATACAATCCAAATTGAACCGATATGATGGCATTTTTGTAATTTTTAATAACATACACACACACACACACACACACACACACACACACACACACACAAAAACATTTTACATGCATAGCAGCACAATTCGCCGAACCCTAGACTAGATCCCAAACTTGAAATTTGAGAAGTTGAAAACTGAAGCTGAAACCACATGTTTGTGTGTTGCTTGCTACTTGTCGTTGCCCGTTGGCCGCTACTTGCTACTTGTCATTACTTGTTGGTCTTTACTGTTGCTTCCTTTGCCAGTTAGCCAGCCAAGTAATCATTTATGATGCTGCTTCTTGCGTCTGCTGCTTGCTACGCCTACTGTTTCCTACGTCTACTGTTTTCTAGGCCTACTGTTTCGGTTGAAGGGTATTTGAGATTTAATTTAACTAATTGATTTGATGTAAAATGAGAGCAATATTAATTAATAATTTACAGAATTTTTTTTTCATTTTTATTATAATTGGATGCTCATATATTAACCTAAAAATGGGTTGAAGGTATTTAAGATTTAATTTAACTCATTGATTTGCTGTAAAATGATAGCAATATTAATTAATAATTTAAAAAATTATTTTTTTCATTTCTATTATAATTGGATGCTCATATTAATCTAAAAATGGGTTCAAGGGTATTAAATTGAAATCGAAAAATCAAAACTAAACCGAAAAGTTGAAACTGAATCAAAATCGAACCGAACAAACTTTCAGTTTTGGTTCAGTTTTATTTTTTATAAATGTCTTTCATTTGTTTTTTAAATTATCAATCCATTCCAAACCGAATATTTCGGTTTTTGAAAAAATAAAACCAAACCGAACCAATACCCACCCCTAGTGAAAAATGGGTAATTGGAATTTTCGCTCCTTAAACAAAACCATGATAAAAGTTCAAGCCAGAGTATGTATTATCGATGCAACCATACCATTAGTTCTTATGTAAAAAAAACAGCTTGAAATGAATGAAGAAACAAGAATTAAAATGGCTAGTATATTGTTGTTCAAGCTAATTGCTTTGAAAATGTCTCATTCTTAAAAAGAGATGCTAGAAATAATGACAAAGTGAGGCGATTGAGGCTTGCAGATGGGGATGCAAAGGTAATTCATAATTATTTTAGGAAAATGCAAGTAGAAAATGATAGGGTTTTCTTTAGTATTGACTTAGATGAGGAGGATCGGTTAAAAAATATATTTTGGACAAATGTAAGAAGTAGGGCAACCTATAGAAACTTTGAAAATGTTGTTACATTTGAGACCACACATCTTACAAACAAGTATGACATGCCATTTGCTCCTTTTGTGGGAATTAATCATCACGGTCATTATATTTTGTTAGGATATAGATTGATTTCACATGAGGATTCTGAGATATTTAAGTGGTAATTTGACATATAGTTATCATATACGTCCTGAACTTCTCTCTTTAGAATCATCACAGACTAAGATAAAGCGATGAAAAAGGCAATTGATCTTATATTATTATTTACATTTGTAATTATGTAAATTATTATAAATTTCTAATTATAATTTTAAATATTTGATATTATGTATTTTTTTATGTTTATTAGGTAAAAATAATACTTTCACGCAATTAAAGCTCTAAACAAATAAACTGATGTCAAATTTAGATTGCAGAAATCCGAAAATTTAGGTCATAATCGAAAAGGATCTGCGATTTTTATTATAAAATTATAAGTTCTTACAATGTTAAGTGTGATAGTTTTGAAATTATAAGTTTTTATCATATAAGGTATGATAATTATTACTAGAATAATTAAGTGTGATTGATTGGATTGAGTTATGTTTATGTTTGATTAGTGGGTCATTTATGTTTGACTAGTGGAATAAATGTAAGGTTAATATTTAGTTTTACTTAAGTGTGTGGTGTGGATTAATTATAAATTAGTATAAATGAAGGTAGGAGGGAATACATTTCAATACACATTTTTTCACTTCTTTCTCTCCAAATCATTTTTCTTATTTCTCTTTGTAATATTTATTAAATTAATTTCATAAATAAATTTAGCTTCATTTCTAATTTTATTCATTTCTTTTAATTATATGTAATTTAATTTCAAATATTATTTTTTAATTATATCTAGCTAAATAATAATAGTTAGAGTTAGGTGAAACTCTTAGTAGAAAAAATATGATTTAGTTAAATTCTATTTTTAATTATATAAATTAACGCATTTTCTAATTAATATTATCCATATTTTATATTTTGAAATTTTATATTAATATTATCCAAATTATTTTATAGATAAACAAGGGATTTTAGCACAATAAATTCTTAATATCTTAGTATAAAGTATAATAAAATGATATTTTGACTTATAAGAGACAAGTTAAATTTTGGCATACGAAGTACTTATTCATAATAAAATCAATGAGAAAAATTGATAATTTATAAAATTAATCAATTTTTGGCGTTAAAGAAATATAATAAAATAATTTATTAAATCATATTTGCTACCAATAGTTGATAAATAGTCCTAACTAATTTAATTTCATAGTTTCACTTAAATAAAATTGCATATATTTTAATTTTATTTTTATTTTTTAGATAAATTAAAATAAAAAGATTTGGAATTTAGAGAAGCTTTTCTCTTTTCTGACTCATTCCATTCATGCGATGGTTTAAGGATATCTTTCCCTTGTTCATTTTTAGTGGTAGGTGTGAATAGACCATCATAAACAATTTCTCAAATTTCGTAATCTAAAGTTTGCAAATAAATTATCATCCTAATTTTTCAATAATCGTTACCATCAAAGAATGAAGGTCTAGTGGTGGATTGTCCTTCCTTAAACGTGGAACCATTTTGGGTTGCCATTGATATTTAACTCTAGATAGTGGAGTTTACATAAGAGTACCTTGCTCTGATATCAAATGAAATACTAACTAAGCAACCTAAAAAAGAGGGTGAATTGGGTTTCTAAAAAATTGAGCAATTAAAACTTAATGTAATTTCAACAAGACAAACAAATTCGAAATACTAAAACTTAAAGTGCAGTAAATATAAAAGGACAAGGAGTAGATAAATGCAAACACAAGATTTTTACGTGGTTCGATCAACCGTGCTTATGTTCACGCCTCCAAGCTTTTTGGACTTGAGAATATCATTAAGCGCGCCTCCAAGGCTTCAACAATGCTTACACTTGATTTCCAAGGTATCAATGGACCAGCCAACACTTACAATCACTCAACTATGATTTTAAAATAAGAATTACAAATAATTACTCTTACACACACAACATGTGTTTACAATTGAAAGCTTAAAGTGTGTTTCAATGAAATGATTACAAGTTTAAAACTCAAGATCAATTGCATACTCAGTAGCAAGCTTAAATATATCTTTTGAGATTTTTTTTTAATTTAATTTAACCTTTTTATAGTTGAAGTTAAAAACTATCAATTATATACTTTTTAACTGTTTGCCGATAACTGGTTGTCGAATCACCGTTTTGACTAGAATAAGTTTTCTGTTGTCAGATCATCGGTAATTTTTATCATAATATATTGCTTTCTAGGCACTGTCGATGGCTTGCTAATTTTGTTGTTGGTTAGCTGTTTGGCTACAGTGCCAAATAGTTAGGTACAATGATAACTTTCTTAAATTTGTAATTTTTCCCCAATCCATCTAAAACCATATTAAAGCCTAAAGACTTTTGAAAAGTATATTATGGCTCAAAAACGTTATAAATATTTTCAAATAAGTTCATTTCAGAATTTCAAACAATACTTGTTGATTTTAAAGTTCTCAAACCTTTTCTAATTTAGTCCATAAACTTGAAAACAACTGATTTCATAAAATCATTTTTTCTTTAGTATAAAACCTTTATATTATAAAAATAATGATTTATTTAAAATATCATGAAAAATAATTTGAGCTTTTAAATACTTAAATATGCATATATTTAATCATAATAGCTTTACAAAAATATAACATTAAAGATCATTTAAGCTAGTAAGATTATAAAATGTATGCATTTTTTATTTTACCAATGACACGTAATTTATTATCTTAAAATCAAATATCGTATGACAGTATAGGTTAACAAGGAGCAGGTTGTGGGATGTTCAAGAGAAAGAGGGCTTAAATGAAGATGAATATGGCTGTTAAAGAGCTAATGAGTAAGTGTATCAGCAAAATGAGTCATTTGACATTGTTCTCTCAGTGCAACTTGCATATTTTAATGTACAATTGTATAATAGAAATGATGTTCCTCCACAAGTAATTTCATCAAATGTGTATGTTGAAAGGGTGAGAGATCATGAAATAGATGATTTCAAATTTATTGAAGAGGAAGAAAAAGATGAAACGATAGAGGAATATTGCTCAGACAGTGAAGAAGAGTTAAATAAGGATGATGATGATAGTGATATTGACTTGTAATCACATCTGTAGTTTATCTTTATTACACATTTGAAATGTAAGCATTCGTGCTTTTCTTTATTATATATTATATATATTTTGTAAGCTTTCTTGTATTATTATTTTGCATGAAATCAATTTATTAATTTACTAACTTTTATATCTTTCTTTTATGTAGTTAAGTATTTTCAAGGAATTCTTGAGCAATCAACTTGACTTGTCCTTTCACTCTTTCATGCACGGTTGTCTCTTAACTTATTGTTATATTTTTTTAATTCTTTTATTTTCTCTTTTTCTAGTTTTAGTTAGAATTCTTTTAAGTGCAAAAATGTGAATTAATGATTAAGATTTTGAAAAGTGCATGTAAGATATTGTGAAAAATACAAGTAATTATTGCTAATTTAATCTGAAATTTTTATTCAAATATCTTTCATGTTGTAATTATTTTGCAAGCATAATTATGGTCATTTTGATTCATTTTTATATTGGCTGTCAATAAACTCTAATGTATATTTTTAATAACTACTAGATGGGTTCTGGACGTAGAGGCACCAAATGTGTAACAACAGAAAATGTTATCACATTGACAATTGCCCCATCTCAGCCTGTTACGGCCAACCAAGAGGTTGTGCAAATAGATGCTGATACAACTCTCGAAACTAGTATGTAAAAAGTTTAATTGGCAGGAATTTTTTAATATAATATGCGATATCCTGTTTCTTATATTAATAAATGCTTAATATTTTTTTTAATAGATGTTCAACCAATAAATAAAAGAATACGTGGGAAAAAAAACAAATGAGATTGTGCAATTATCTGGAAAGATAAAGCTACATATCTCTCCAGAGACTAATTGGCTTGTAGGTTGCAACTACTCTTCCATGTTTTCAAGTGAGTGTGGCTATTTGGTTAGAAGGTTTGCACCTTTTCAACATGAGAAATGGAGCAGCATTCTGGAATCAGAAAGCAAGGTTTGTTTTGATCGATTATTAGTAAGTACTTATGGTTCTTAATATTCTTCATGTGTAATTTTTTAAAATTATAAATTGAGATTTTTTTTTTCTAAATTCAGTCAAAGTTTAAGATCGATTTGAACTTGCCACATGTTCGCTGATGTTTGAATAATATTATGGGTGGGAGATATCATGATATGAGACATTAGATGCATGATCATTACTTGGATTATAGAGGCACGTAAACATCCATAACCAGGCATATGTCAAGATTATTGGGATTGGCTTTGTCATAATGTTTACAATTCCACAAGTTTCCAGTTCCAATGATATTTATATTATGAACCTTAAAATTTTCAACTTCTTGTCAATATGCTTTTATATGTATCTTATTTTATATTATTAACATTTTTTTAATATAGTGCAGCAAGATTCCCTATTGCCTGGTTTCTGTATATTTTGATTTGAATTTGACTAATTAACGCTCCAAAGCAGACCACATTCATTTTTCTTTTATAATTAATTTATCAGACACGACATTTATGAAATAGTTATGGAGAAAGAGAGAGATCGATAGAGATTGAAACTCAAATCGAAATCTTACTGTATTGGACTGTGTATCGATATTGAATGCTTCACCTCTCTCATCACTCGTCATCTGTTCCTTCTTCTATTGTTTATAATTAATCTTCATCGAAACAATTCATTTTGCTCTCCTGCAATAACATGATTTTATTTGGGGACAAGATCAATTTTCGTATTAACCTTCGTCAATCCAACATTAAATTCAATCTAATAAACGATAGGACACCTTCTAAGACTGTGTTGCATGAGATATTTGTAAATTAGTTGTAATCAATATTATACTTATTTATATATATAATTGGACACATGGCAATTGCCCATTTAAAATTTTGTATATCAAATAATGTATGTATTCGAAAGGGTGAGACATTACTGGAATATATTTCACATTCTTTTACTACTAATAACATATATGAGTAATCATATATTTATAAATAAAGATACAAAATTGATAAAATAATACACAAATAACTCTTTATTTTTGTAACAATCTAAATATTTGTCTATATGGTATGACAAATAAACCAAACTAAACCATCGAGATCTAACGCAATTTTTCCACCCTATTAATGTGTGGTTTCTTAACTATCTTTTATAAGTTCTCAAGTTTTTTTTTTTTTAATTAAAACCCGTAGTGAAATATAGCATTTAACTTGAAACGAACATAACCTCCAATTTGAAAAGAATGAAAAATATTAATGTTTTGGCAACTTAATCTTGACTATTCATATTTTAATATTTGTTTATGTTATTCTTTAATCAAGATAAATAAAGGGGCGAATAAAAAGAGGAGATATGAATCCGAATTGTAAGTTATTCTAAAACAGTCATGTCTATCTCGTTTCGTAGTAAGAAAATTTCCCCACTAAGCAGCCTGCCACGATCTTAGTTCCTTTTTCCTTCATAACACCCGAATGATGACTTTGTCTTCTTCCTCTTCTTTTATTGTCATAGCGTTTCATTTTCTTATTAACTCATCAGTGTCCATGGCCTTTAAATGAACACTATCTGCCCTAATTAAAGCACAAACTCAATCTACCAAAAACAAAGCTAATGCTTCCATATGCCCATTGTGGGGATCAAGACCTTTTGTTAATTATATTGAGGGTGACCTGGTTGATGCTGAAATAGAGTTATTTTGTGTCACTCATTTCAGCATGACAAAAGGTTAAGTGAATGAGGTGGCACACTCAAAGCATGCAAGGTGCTTTATTGGAAATTTTTAATTTTATTATTTCTTGTCACTACATAATATTGATGAAAGTTTATTCATTGAGTTTTTTTTTTCTTATTTTTCTATTATGTCAAGATTAAGTTTATCATCTGAAATATCAAATGATAAGATTTATAACAACAATGTTTATTTTAGTTTTTTTTTATTTATCCCTTAATAGAGTTTAATTGGAGTAACCAGTGGATTAAATTTCAACAGTTTAACTAATAATTTTTTTCTTCATTTATTTACAAAGATTTATGCATAGGACCAAATGGTAGAGAGGTGCAACAACAACAACAAATTGATTCTGAAGGAGTAGGAGCACTAACTCAAAGAGAAATATGTACCGATGTACTGGGAAAGAAGTCAAGCTATTTTCAAGGACTTGGCAATGGACCACGCCCAACTTTAACCCATTTTGTGGATACTTCTAAGGCTGACAGATTGCATGGTATCATATCTTCACAACAAAGTAGATTGGATTCACTGGATATTGAACTTCAAGAGCAAAAGAAGACTATTGATCAATTGGAGTCTAGATTGTCCCAATTTGAGGGTATGATGGAGCAAATTCTATCTTCCCAGGGAGCATCTTTCCGCTTTAGAAATTTAGCTACTCCATGATTATTCATTTCAACGATGTCTTTGGAAGTATCTTGAACTTGTTAATCTTTTGAATTGGTCATCACTTGGTCCTTTTTTTCTATTGTTAGTGCATGTAATATCTCAAGTATTTGGAGTTTGGACTGGTGTTATTGCAGATTTTGAAAATTTTTGCTCATCAGATTTTTGGGACAAATGACAATCCACTTTTGTGTTTGACTATCACATGTGATTCTTAAAGTCAATGATATATATGTATTGCTTGGATATTAAACAGGCCTTTAACTTTTAAATTAATTTATTAACATTGATGATTTGTTATTAGATTCTCAACATATATTTCTAATTTATCATTGTCATGTTGAGGGAAAAAATTAGTATCTTCCCAACAAACATGGTTTGTTTCCTTTTATGCTATAATATTATTAAAAAAAATCTAATATTTTTTAACAAAAAAATTGATTTGTTTATAAAATATTTAAATATTTATTGTAAATTTGTAAAATGTTCAACATGGAGAAACAAAATAGTTTTCTTGCCTAAAATAACCTTAGCGAACAAGCACTTTTGTCGCTATATATATTTTGTGAAACAATAAAGCTAGATAACCCAAAAAATCATCCCAAAATTCATCCAAAGTGATGTGTCTACTGAGATGGAATTCCACTTACAAGTTTTTTCTAATTTAAAATAATCCCTTATAAAATAACTTATTTTAACATTTATCCTTTATTCTTTTTACAAATAAAAGACTTTTGACCTAGCTAGTTTGGCTTGGCTGCGACCTGCAAACGAGATGAACAGACACAAACAGAGAGATAAATTTTAGGAAGAATATAACAGGTTTGTAATTTTTACTCCGCCACAAACTATTATAAAATTATTTTTTAAAAAGAGTTGCATGTACTTATTGATTCCTTTTTTTTTATTTTTTATTATTTATCAGGTATTTACATTATGTTTTTGTATTTGAGATGGCGGGCTTGGGTAAAAAAAAAAAAAAGATGATTGATGACAGTGTATAACACTAGTAGAAGTGGTTTGTATTCGAAGGTATCATCTTGTCGCTTTCCAATTCACTTGGAGATTTTTTTTTTTTTTGTACAAGGTTGCTAGATTTTGTATTGAATAATTTTTCTTCCTCTTAGATTTAACGCTGTAATTTAATCCGGGCCATGTTGAAGATCACCTTTATTTCTTTGTTTTATTCTTATTTTGCCTAAAAAATACTTTATTAGGATCTTATTGGGAATTTTTTGCATCAGGTTATTGGGAATTTGGCCATGACTTCTAAAGCAACTAAGGCAAGAATTATTTCTGCATTAGTTCAGCTTGTTTATGTTGAAGAACAAGTTGTCCAGTTATCGACATTAGTTTTTTAAGTTAAATTGCATTGCATGTAGCAAATAGTGAGGAGGTCGTAGAAGCTGAAGTGCTCACTATACTAGAATGGGCAAACCAAACTGAGTTACATGATATAGGAAAGAGTACAGATAAACATTGTATTTTTTTCAATGAAACCCAGGAGAATAGTTTCTTCCGTAAACTCAATATGTACTGAAAATCAACTTACACTTAATCTTAGTCATTCAAAGAGAAATTATCAACAATATTCATTTGCATTATTATGAAAGACTGAAGATATGTTTCAGCTATCACTAAAATGTTCACTCTTTTTTTCTTTTAAAAGAAAATTCATTAATTGTAAAAAAATATAACATCTTATTGTATTGTTATTATAAAATTGCAATAACCCAAGCTATAAGCATCCATGAATTTAAAAATCCATAATTCATCATAAAATTTCAGAGCAAAAAATAAACTCCTTGCTATCCCATACTTCAGTCTCTTTACAAATTTGGATTGACCTGTATATATTAAAAAAATTAGTTAAAAAGAAAAAGATATATGTTTGAAACTATGAGAAAAAATATTATAGTTTTATCTATGTATTACCCTAAAGATAAAAGGAAAATGGCATCTACTTAATGACAATAAAAATTACCTTCATTGCACTATCATAAGTAACTATTGCATAAGAGGTGTTGTTTTCTAATCCATATCTTTATGGTTCACCGCTTATTATTTGAGATCCCTTGAAAGAAATAATATGCCGCAATTACAAGTACTGTATAATAAAAGATTTGACAAACATTTTGAATAAAATTTATTAATTTCATACCTTGGTCGTTTTCTTTTGCATTTTTTTTAATAATCTGCTCCCCCTTAAATTCAAAAACTACTCTAAAATAATTTGTTGAACATTTGTAAGGTGGACGACCTTTACTTTTAACTGCTAGTGGAGAAAGAATTTTACCATTATAAATACCATAAAGCTCCCCACATTTTGTTGTGCCATGAACAATATTACTGCCATGTTGACTAATTTCACTACCACCTCCATTTAGCATTAGTTTTGCCCTCGAATCATCTAAAACCTCCAACACCATATTGCAATTACTCTCATTATTAGTTGCTAGTTCAGTTACATTATAAAAAAAGTTGCACATTTTATCAAATCTGAGTCCTTGAGGTTTTGTGCTCCAATTTTCATTACTTACTTTCACCTTGGTGTGACATATTTTTATATTCTTTCTCCATCGCCTTAAAACATATTGATTAGGAACATAAAATATTTCTTTATGAATAAGCACTGCAATGATGTGTCGACATAATATTCCTTTAAACTCAAATAGTTGACATTTGCAATTAATCTCTCAATTAACCTCATTAAAAGAAATTTCAAAAGAGTCACGACAGTGATTCTCTCCAACTTTAATATCTTCAACTAATACAAACTTTGAAGTTAAAATATTTGTTTGACATGAAAATATCTCACATAATATTTTTTCTTTTAGCTCTTGTTGAAATTCTCTGAATTTTTCCATTGTATAAGCATCTTGGAACTGTTGTTCCATGGCATAATGAGTAGCACAAGGGATATTAGATTCAAATCATTAAAATTAGCACGATTTTCTTTTTCCACCTTGTCTTGTAGTGCATTCCCATATTGTTCAACAAATTGTTTTAGAGTAGTTTTTGAATTTACATACTCATCAAAGAATGCGTGCATACTCTCACTACATTGTATTGTAGACATTCCTGCCTAAAATATATCCTTCACATATGCTGGCACCCAACGTCGCCTCTCATCATACAAACTTTACAACCACTCACTGTTACGAAGATTATATTTTTCAATGAATACCATCCAACGTTCATCAAAATCAGAAGATGTTAAAGAATCATAAACAATATTCTGCATTGTCAACTTGATCAATTCATATTTCTTATAACCTTTTAATTTTTCTGGAAGTTTTTTCATTATATGCCACAAACACCACCTATGTCACGCACGCGGAAAGACAACTTCAATTGCCTTTTGCATGGACTTATCTTGATAAGTGATTATGGCATTTGGAGCACAACCAGACATGCATGTAAGCCAAGATCGAAAAAGCCATACATATGTGTCAGTGTCCTCATTGGAAATCAAGCCACATCATAACAATGTTAATTGTCCATGATGATTGACCCCAACAAAAATAGCAAATAGCATATCATATTTATTTGTTAGATATGTTGAATCAAATGTAATAACATCACCAAATTCTTTATTCGCAGCTCTACTCCTTGCATCAGCCCAAAATAAATTTTTTAACCAAGAATCTTTATCTAAATCCATCATATAAAAGAAATTGGAGTTGCCATCTTGCATTTTTAAGAAATAATCATGAACTGCAGATGCATCTCCATCCCCAAGCCGTAAGTTCCTTGCTTTGTCTAAATTATTCCTACAATCTTTTTCTAAGAAAGTTAAATTATCATGTCCTCCTGCTTCAACCACCAAAGAATTAAAGCTTTTATTCGGTCGTATTCCAACTTGATCTTTCAATTCCAACTTTCTTTGAACAAATAACTTCATTACTCTATTGGTTTTGAGAAAACGAGCCTTACTTGGTGTGTTTAACTTATGATTATGGTCATATGTGATGGATCTTACTTCCCACTTTCCGTTAAAGCATGCTGTTGCCCTGAATTTAGCCTTACAATCTGTTTTGGATATTGGCTGTAATCTAAAGGGATGATTCGATAATGATTTTGTCTTGCCGCAACGAGAACATGAAAATGTCACATATTTCAACTCTCCATCGTCTCCTTTGCTAGAGGTTCTTTTAATAACTTCGAATCCCATTATCTTCCCATACATCTTGTAGAACTCAAACAAATCCTAAGCTATATCAATAACCATGCCAATTTTTGGTTTAATAATTTCTTCTGCATTTGTTTCATTGCTTATATCATTCTCATCATCAACCTAATTCAAATAAAGCAAAAAATATCCAACTAATTAAATTCCTCATCAATTAATACAAACTTGAAACATTTTAATATAAGAGATATAAAAATAAAAATAACAACAATTCACCTTAGCAATAATAATTTTTGGAGAGTCTTCGATTTCTTTCGACCCAAAATCCGCCATCTCATTTGAAAGCTTTATTTTTTCTAAAGTTTCTCTCTCTATTCATTTAGTTTGTAGGTCGTAGCCAAGCCAAAAAAGCTAGGTCAAAAGTCTTTTACTTGTAAAAAGAATAAAGGATAAATGTTAAAATAAGTTATTTTATAAGGGTTTATTTTAAATTAGAAAAAACTTGTAAGTGAGATTCCATCTCAGCAGACACATCACTTGGGATGGGTTTTGGGATGATTTTTTGGGTTATCTAGCATTATTGTTTATGAAATGTACTTTTATTCTTAGCAACAAAATAGTTTTGCTGTAAATAACCTCACGAAAAAAAAATAATAATTTTGTTGTGTAAATCCATTTAGCCTAACAAAATAGTTTGTTGCCAAATAATTTTTTAAACAAGTTGGACATTTTCATAGCAATAACGTACGGCAATAAAATTGGCACTTCAGGCAACAAAATCTTTTTATTGCAGAAGGTCATTTCTGTTGTGGCGAAGGATTTTGCCAAAAATTTGGTAGTCTCCTCTATACTTTTTACATTTCCAACCTACAAATCTGTAAAGTAAGTACTTCTTAGGTTATCTAATTGTAACATATGAATTTGTTATATTTATTTATGCACATAATGAATTTAATAGGGGATTTATGTGATAAATTAAAAGGAGGTTTATGTGATAATTTAAGAAAGGGTTTATGTGATAATCATGAGGAGGTCTAGTTGATATTTTGCGGATGCTTATAAAAGAGTGAAAACTGGGTGAATTTTGGAGAGAAAGCGAGAGAAGAGTGTTTGACCCGACCCGAACCCGCGAGTTTGACCCGGCCGTAACTCCCTATTCCGACCACCCCACCGGACGAGCTTGGTATCAAATCGAAGCTTACGAGACAGAGAACGTTCCCCGCCATCCCTGCCACCCAAAAGCGTCGAGAACGCCGCGGTGAAGCTCGAAAGTTCCGCGGGTTTGTGCGGACGATCGCCGGCGATTCCGGCCGTGTTGGCCACGCCATCGGTTGCAAAAGCTTCCCCACCTCACCATCTTCCATTCCTGACCAGTCACCGGCACCGAGGAGGCCGTTTGCTCGCCGTCCGATCACCCCAAGGAGCCGCGACTTCACGTGCTCGATCCGGCTTCGCCGCCGCGCGTGGGAGGACACCACCGGCACCGTTGGACTCACCTCGACGAGAAGTGTCTAACCCGAGCTTCCCCACCGCCGTTGGGTCAATTTCAGTCAACGTTGACCGTAGGGGCATTTTGGTAATTTCACGTGTTGAGGGTAATTTCGTAATTTCCAGCTTTGAGGGTGATTTTGTAATCTGAATTAAGGATATATTGGTAATTTTATGATGTTGTGGGTAAATTAGTAAATTATGAAATTGAGGGTAGTATAATTTCGGATTATATTAGTAAATTACGAATACGGGATTATTACGGTAAGCCGGGAAGATAAAGAGTTTGTAATATTAAGACGAATATTTATTTAAGGCGTTATTTTTGCGAGATTAGTTCGAATTATAATTATGGAAAGTAATTGTGTCGTTTCTGTAAATTAGGTGGATCTGCGGACGAGAATCTACCTGCTGACTTGGGTGATAGCCGAGTCTGAAATTGTCACTGTGAGTGGAATATATTAAAATTATTTGATTTTTATATAGTAGAGCTTGTTTATGAAATGAATATTTAAAGTGCTTCTATTAAATGGTTTTCCGAAATAAATGTTTATTGCGTATAATTATTGTGTTAAGTTATATTTATTTATTTATGCTCCGTATTGATTTTAAAATACAAAAGAGATGATTGATTTCCGAACATGTTTTAAAGTGCTTTTATGCGGATTTCGAGCATGATTTTAAGAGTTTATGATTGATCCTGTGTATGATTTAAAATGTATATACATTGCTTTTGAGCATGATTCAAAGTACTTATATGTTGATTTCGAGAATAATTTAAAGTGTTTACATATGGTCTTTGAGCATGATTTAGAATGTTTATACATATGGATTTTGAACATGATTTAAAAAGTATATGATGGATCTTGGACATGAGATATATTGATTTCGAGTATGATTTAAAGCATGATTTAAATGTATACATATATAATACTTTTGATCATGTTTTTAAGTTTTAAGCAAATACCCGTTCACTCCAGATGAGATGAGATAGTAGGCCTTTGGGGCCCGTCTGAACACACATAGAGGCTTTGGGCCGTGTGTTTGGGCGCTTTCGCCCTTTGGGGGCATATGCATGCATATTGAGATATGAGATCGGATGGTTCGGACACGATGTCACGGGATAGCGCATCATAGCACGTCCGTTGAGATCCGGGTATGAGATATCGTTGATGAGCATGAGATGAGTACGTCCTTTCGATCTATCAGTGTAGCTCCGGGCATGATGGTACTCGAGATAGTACATCATTGCCAGTCCGTTGAGTCCGGATGAGACTAGATTATCCCCAGGTATTTGTTTAAGGATATTTGTTTAAAGATATTTGATTTACTTAATGTTTGATATTTCGATTTGAGATGATATTTCAATATAAGATGTTTTTATTGATTTTGTGATGATGTCGGTTTTGCTTATGTTCAAATTATGATTGAATTGAAAGTAATTTTACATTCAAATAATTATTTGAGAAACGTGATTATACAAGTGATGCACTTATTTTTGTAATTATTTTATATTTTAAAAATTATTATCCACTCACTGAGCTCACTGAGTTTTATACTCATTCCTATTTTATTATATTTTTCCCTCCCAGAAGATTACAGGTACAACAGTTAACCCAGCAGCTGTACATAGTTGGAGTCATTTGGACCACTGAGGTTGTTTGAGGCTATAGATTATTATTTTCTTTTAGTTAATGTATAATTATCATGTTTTGGATTTATATTAGGGATGTGATATATGAATTATGAAACGTGTGTATTATTGGATATGTTATCGGATGAGATTGGGTTGATGCAGTTGATGCTTGATAAATGATTTGAGAGTGTTTGTGTTGTAATTGCATATTTGGAAATGTTATATATTTAGGGGAGGTTCTGCCGAAATTTCGGTAAAATTCTCATTAATAAGATGATTTTAATATTTGAGTTAAGATTCTCAAGATAGGTCGCCTCTAGGAATGGGGCGGGTCGTCTCACTAATATTCAGCCAATTTCATTTATCAATCTTCTTAACTGTAATATCACACAGCATAGTAAATGATCTCTTCTAAATATCACCCAACATTTCCAAAGTATCTAAAGATCTATTGTAGGTAATGCCAACAGACATTAAACATCTAAAATCATAATATCATAATATAATCATATAAATCCATAATGAAATTATCAAAAGGCTATACGATATCATCTATCTCTTCTATCATTATCAAATAACTATAGGGTCGATCGATGTACTTGTAACCTCTTATGGGGGAAGGAAAAATATAATAAAATATGGTGAGTATGAAATTCAATAAGTGGATAATAGGTTTTGAAAATAAGATTATTTTAAAAATAATTTTATTATTGCAATACACTATTTCATCAAAATAGTAATAAAATAAGTAAAATGTTTAAAATTTAAATCAAGTAACTAGCATTAAAGAAGAATATATGATGCAGCTCGTAATATTCATGAGAATCAAATCAACAAAGAAAATATATACATGATTCAAAAACTATCATTAACCAAGAACCCAATGAAAAAAAATCTTGTAATACCTGGACTTGATATGAGCGGTGCAATAACATACTGAAAGTGTACTTTCATTAAAATAAACTTTTATACACACACACACACAACCATTTTAAACTTGCTTTAAATCTAGATTCCTTTCCATTAAAATACTCTCAGGCATTTATAATCAAAATAAATAAAGAAAATCATTCATCATATCCTTAATAAACATATGTAAATAAAATCTATTCTAGAAAAAAAAACTTAAATGGAAGCGTCAAGTCTTACTTTGTAAACATACTTTATTTTACTCAAATTAAAATTGTAATAAAAATATAAAACATAAGTTTAGTATAGTCCATTCACTACGAAAATATTTGAGCATGACTTTCATCAACGTCTGCAAGTTGATGCATGTTCGCAGCTCCTCCTAACTCAAGGAAATGACATATTTACTCTTTAAACATGTAACATACAACTGACTTTATGCGATACTGTTCACAATGAATATTTACCCCATAGCATACAACTCTTGAATTCATACTTGTAAGTTATAAATTTCTATAATAACCTCAAAACAATAAATTATAACTTATGCTAAAAATTCCATACTCCACCTCAATAATTAAATTTCCATTTCTTATAATATTAATAAATCATCCATAATATCAACAATCTCATTACTAACCATAAACCACCTAAACGCAATATAAAACAATAAGTTAATTACATACCGAATCGGGAAAACTATAAGGGATGCGCGTCTCCAACTCTACAATACCTCTTTGGTGCTTTTGCACCTAAAATCCACCAATTACAAAATGTAGCTTAGGAGCAACTTTGCCCATTTGTTAGAAACCCTAATTATAAATAAAGTATACTAATATTTAATTAACTTCATTCCCATGTACTCCAACTTCATATAAGATAAAATTATAGAAATCTTATTCCATTTGATGAGAAAACCAACTTGAATCACTTCCCTCTCGCTCAAATTTTCTCTCTACACTTACTACACTTAAATTCCTCTCTAATCGATGTTCCCAAATGAATTTTAAAATGGAAACACTTTAGAATAGCTGTCCAAATCAAGCTTTCCAAAGCCCAAACTCATATTTTAACATATTCCTCAAGCTTAAATTTTCCCTCATTTTCCTCATCTTTCTAATAGGGCTTGGCTTTTATAATTAATAGTTTGAGCTTTTCAACATTTTAAAGCCCAAAACGTAATAATTAAATGAGTATAGTTTATATACACATACAACTTGGAGTATTGCATTCATTAACAAAGTATATACAAATAAAGAGTAAATGCCTCCTTTTATAGTGATACAACCATAAAGTAGTAAGTACTATTTTATAAATATAAGAGATAACAATCATTAAATTAAGAAGATAATGAGATTGTAAGAAGGTTTAAGGTTTCTTGGAGAGATAAAAATGTCGATTTGATAAACATTCATATAATTATGATTATTTCATAACACTCCCACTTAGATGTTTATCTACAAATAATATGCCTCATTAAAACCTATGCTAGTAAAAACTCTATGAGAAAAAGACTAGCAAAAAAAAAAAAAAAAGGTATATTATTCATTTGCATCTTAATGAGGTGCAAATTGACTGATTAAAACTTACTAAGAAAATTCGATAGGACAAAAATCTAGTTAAAAAAAGAAAGTACAATGCATGTAGTCTCCGTATCAATAACTCCCTTGATAAATATGCCTCCCCTCAAAATGACACATGTGCTTCAAAGATCAATAATATTTTATTGTAACTAACAACACCTTGGTGAACAATATGTAGGATCAACACCATCTTTTGAAACTTTGAATACATAAAATAAATTGAAGACACCATTAACTCGATTGGAAAATATCATCGTGTGGGCAAAGAAGCTTTATGATACCCTAACTAAGATTGAGGCACTCTTTGTTTTGATTGGCATATCTAGCTCCCAATAACCTTTTGCATTCTTTACAATAGGAATTTAATTGGTCTCTAAGCTCACTGAAGGTGCATTTGGTATTTTTTTCAATTTTTTTTTATAATGTAGATAGTTATAAAAGTAGTATTTAAAAATATATAAATAAAAATTTATTTGATAAATTATTTGAAAATATTATAAAATAAAATATTTTGTTTTATTTAACTTGTAATGAAATTTTAAATAAAGATTATGGCTGCAATACAGGGATTAAAATCCCACCTACAGTGTAGAAAGTGCTTTTAAACCGTTGGATTCAGCTTATTTGAATCGAATGGTTGGGTTTTTAAATTAAAAAAAAAAAGGCAATTGGTTAAGATTAAAACAAAACAAAAACATCTTCTCTCTCCCTCTAGATCAATGTCACAAAAATCGTATTCTCTTTCCCTCTTGATTGCTCATACTCTACCTCGCTCTCGGTCTTACTAATGCTCTTGCTCTCGCTCTCGCTCTCACGCTCCCGCTTACGTTATCGCTCTTGCTCTCGTTCTCGCTCTCGCTATCACTCTTGCTTTTACACTTGCTCACAGTTATGCTCTGTCTTGCTTTCACTCTAGCTCCCACTCCCGCTCACGCTCTCATTTTTTCTCTTCTCATGAATGTTCATCAGCTTATGAATAACTTGGATCAAGCATCAACTTATCAATAGTATTTGTTTGGGGAATGCCGAGCAGGCCTCCTCGAGGGGAAGTAAGCCAGAGTAGAAGACCTGATCACTAGCACGAAGGCATCTCTGCTTGGTGTCAAAATTGGTTGAGGTCAAGAGTTCTAGGCTTGCTAGGCTCGAATATTCCCATCCTGCTCGGGTGAGGTTGCAAAGACCCTCGAACACAGAGCGAGACCTAGTCGTGTTACGGGCAGCGCCATGAAAAAGGAGAAACTAGAGCTCGAACAAAGCAGACCTAAGCATGGCGGACCCATCCTTCGACAACTTGTCACAACGATCAATAACTAACAAGCACCCTCACGCCATAAGGTCTCATCACTATTACCAATGACTGGTGCACGCCTCTACAATGTTATCATTTTGCACAACCTACACGGCATCATCATTTGATCACGGGAACCCATAGCCGTCTGACATCCCATACCCCTAAGTTGTGCCGCAGCAACCCATAGCTGTCAGAAAGACGCAGGCGCAATTAATGCAGGGGATGGCGCCCAAGTGAAAGGGGGCGGAAAAAACAGAAGGATAAATATCAGACAAAGGGCAATGAAAAAGGATTCCAATTCCAATTTCTTAATTCGGGTTCTGACTTCTCTACTTATCCCTTAACTCTTTACATCTTCCAATTTTTTTGATTTTCTCTTAGATTAATAGAGAGTTCATAAAGAATCAACCCGATTACTGAATTGAGCATCGGAGAGTTTTAGCCGAAAAAATACCCGGCGACCCCTGATATTTTTTCTGTGGATGCAGGCCGGAGGACACCACCGCTTTAGTGGATACAATAACGCAGGAATTAACTGGAAATCCTGCTCAAGCAACCAGCGACCAGAAGGTAGTAGTACTACTTGGAAGCGAGCAGAAAATAGCATCAACATTTTGGCACCGTCTATGGGGATCAGTTCAAAAAGCCTGAATTCCCAGTACATTCAAACGAGCAATGTGACAATGAGAGGAAGCAACAGAAGAGAAGTGGAGTAAGCCCCGAAGAATTGGTAACCCTGAGGGAGGTGGCCAATGAGGCCCGGAATAGAGAAATACAAGAAAGGATTGTCCGGATGGTAAAGCAGATGGAAACATTGACGTCCATCCTACAAGAGCTCCCGGACTGACAGAGGAAAGCAAACAACAACGTTCCTGAATCTAGCCGCGGGAACGCTTCCATTAAGGGGAATGTAGGAGATGAAGCCCAGGGGCAGAAAGTACAGAACGTTGCTGGAAGGGAGGAGACGAACCTGGAGGAGAGAGAGTCCCTACAGCACTTGCAAGATACGGTACCTACTTCCTGTGCGGAGGAGTTGGAGAGGGAGGTACGCAGGCTAGCACAAGTCATTGAAGACCTTCAGCGAAAATCATGAGCGTCACGATCCCTAGGAATTTTCTCTTTCCTGACTTGAAGTTTTCGGGGAAGAGTGACTGCTAGTGCACATAAAACGTTTCAACGACATGGCCGGAGTGCAGGGCTTAATAGAAGCCCAAAGATGTAGAGCCTTCCCGTTTACTTTAGAAGGGAGAGCGAGAGAATGGTACCGTAAGTTACCGCAAGGTAGCATTCAGAGCTTTGAACAAATGTGCACAGAGTTTGCAAAGTAATTCTGGGTAACAGTAGCCCCTGAGGATGATATGATGGAGTTAGTAGAGATCAAGCAGAATGAGGGGAAGTCCCTCCGAGAGTTCATCAAGAGGTACCACCGGGCAATCTTGGATCTTAGGACATTCAATCACCCCCAGGCGTTGAGTGGGTTGAAGGAGTGGGTGAAGATGGGTAGACCTTGGTGCAACTTGCAGAGTCCAACGATCTGCTCATACTTCGATGCCTACGAGCAGATGAAAATGGACATCGTCATCGAGGAGGAAAAAGATGCAAAGCTAAGGAGTGAACAGAGCAGTGGAGCGAAACGCAAGGAGAATGGAGGGCTTGCTCAGGGACCATCAACTTCTAGAGGAACAATAGACAGGGTTGCCCCTTATAACCCATACCAGAGGGCCCCCCAACCACGAGTGGCTCCCACTCCACTTCGCAGGTCCCCAAGCAACCTGCCTCGTAATCCTCCCTATGAATAAGCCAATATAGAGCAACAACAGAACTGACCACCCATTACCTCCACACTTGGGAAACTTTCACCGAGATAGGGTAGTGCAGATGGTTGACCAAAACCCCACCTACAAATAGTACACCCATTAAAGGTGTCACTGGAGGGGATGTTCCATGTCATAGAGGAACGAGGTCTACTGTGCTCCCCGACACCTATGTGTAAGTCAGCAAATAGGAGGGATAGAAGCAGGTTCTGCCGATTCCACAACGATCATGGTCACTCAACACCTCAGTGCCGTGACCTAAGAAACCTAGTGGAGGATTTGGTGAGAAATCTTTACTTAGACGAATTCATTGAAGGAGGGTACCCAGTAGTCGAGCAGTAAAAGGGTGTGAATGGTCAGGCCTGTGATATCGGCCGCAAGCCACCTGCTGTGAGGGTGATAACAGGAGGACCGATGATGGCAGGGAATTCAAATAGAGCCAGGAAGAATTACAGCAGATATGCCTATGCTAGTCAAGAGGTTCTGCTCACTATGCCAGCCCCGAAGAAAGCCAAAGTTAGACAAGTTTCGATCATGTGAACAGAAGAGGATGAGGAGGGGTCCTATACCCCCACGAAGATGCCTTGGTTATAAAGGCAAATATCACAAACAGAGAGCTCAACCGGATTTTGGTGGACTCGAGAAGCTCAGTGGATATTCTCTTCAAGTCCACCCTCGAGGAGATGGGAATAGCGAATGTGAGCCTCGAGCACACGAGCACATCTCTGAAAGGATTCAGTGGGGGAAGGATAACCTCTTTGGGGATTGTGAATCTACTAGTAACCCTGGGCTCGAAGCCCTTCGAGAAGAATATGATGCTGGACTTCGTGGTTGTGGACGAGGCCGGCCCTTACCAGGTAATATTTGGAAGGTCTTTTATGAGGATCAGCCAATCGGTGATGTCCACCCACTATTTGGCACTAAAATATCACGCGAACGGAGCGGTAGGGGTGGTTAAGGGTGACCAGAGAGTCGCGAGAAGCTGCTATGCCAAAGCGGCAAATGAAGCAATGCAAGTGATATCGCTGGACGTAAGGGGTGAGTCGAAGAAAGGGAAACAAGAGCCCGTGGAAGAATTGGAGGAAATTTTGATAAGGTGAGAAGACCAGGAGAAGAAGGTTAGGATTGGCTTGGGTATTAGCGAGTAGTTGAGAAGAAGCCTGGTCGAGTGCTTGTGAGCACGTTCGAATGTGTTCGCTTGAACGCATAACGATATGCCTGAGATTGATCCGAAGGTGACATACCATAAGTTGGCAATAAAAAGAGAAGAGAGGCCGGTAAGGCAGAAGAGGAGATGTGTCAACCAGGGGAGATATGAGGCCATGAATAGCGAGGTTGAGAAATTGTTGAAGGCAGGATTCATAAGGGAAATCAATTACCCTGAATGGATCCTAAACGTGGTATTGGTGAAGAAGGCAAGTGGAAAATGAAGGATGTGTGTAGACTTCACAGATTTGAGCAAAGCCTGTTTAAAGGATAGCTTCCCATTGCCAAAAATAGACCAGCTGGTTGACTCCACGACAGGACACAGTCTACTTAGCTTCATGGATGCATTTTCAGGTTATAACCAAATCCCAATGTATAGGCCGGACGAGGAGTGCACGGCGTTCATCACCAACCAGGGTCTACTTTGCTACAAAGTCATGCCCTTCGGCCTTCATCACCAACCAGGGTCTGCTTTGCTACAAAGTCATGCCCTTCGGCTTGAAGAATGTAGAAGCAACATACTAGAGGCTAGTGAACAATATTTTCAAGCCTCTGACTGGACACATGATAAAAGTTTATGTGGACAACATGATCACCAAGTCCAGGGATGTTAAAAGACATGTCAAGCATCTAGAAGAGATCTTCGCACTCTTGAGGGAGTATCGGATGAAGCTTAATTCTGAGAAGTGTGCCTTTGGAGTGGGTTCTAGAATATTCTTAGGTTTCATGGTCAGTAGCAGGGGAATTGAGGCCAACCCAGAGAAAATAAGAGCGGTGATAGACATGAAGTCGCCGTGCACCCTCAAAGAGATATAGAGCTTTACGAGTAAGCTAGCATCCCTCAACAAGTTCATCTCCTGAGCAATGGACAAGTACCATGTCTTCTTCTAGGAGATGAAAAAAAGGAGGAAGGAGAAGTGGACGCCAGAATATGAGGCGGCATTCCAATAATTGAAGAAGTACTTGCTGAAGGCCCCATTACTGTCAACATCGGGAGCAGGAGAAGTTCTATACTTGTATTTGGTAGTGTCACAATAGGCAACGAGCTCGGTCTTGATAAGGGAGGAGACAAGGGTGCAACACCCCGTATATTATACAAGTAGTGCTTTGTTGGAAGAGGAGACTCGGTATCCACTGGTGGAGAAATGGGCCCTCACGTTGGTAATGGCAGCTCAGAAGTTGAGACTTTATTTCCAAGCACATTCGATAGCGGTCTTGACGAATCAACCACTTAGGCAGATCTTGCACAAGCTAGAGACTTCAGGCCGGCTGGTAAAGTAGTCGATAGAGCTCAGCGAGTTTGACATCAGCTACCAGCCCCGAACAATAATTAGAGCACAAGCCCTGGCAGACTTTGTGGTTAAGTGCACAGAATCAGACAAAGGAGCAGACAACGAGTGAGTAGTAGAGGAGTCTGTTCCAGGCTAGGTTTGGACAGTTACAGTAGATAGGTTATGTGTAGATCAAGAAGCAGGAGCAAGAATAGTACTTCTTAGTCTTGAAGGGGTGGAAGCATAATATGCCGTAAAGCTCGAGTTTAAGGCCACTAATAACCAGGCTGAGTATAAGGTTGTAATTGCAGTACTGAAGCTCGCGTTAGTGGTGAAGGTCTAGATAGATTCTCTGTTGGTGGCAAACCACCTCAACAAAAGCTTCCAGGCAAAAGGCGATAAGATGGAGGCTTACTTTCAAAAAATGAGACAATTAATTGCAAAGTTTCGAGCAGTAGAGGAAGAACAGATTTCTAGGAGAGAAAACTTTTGGGCAGATATGATAGCACGGATGGCCATTGTATTAGACCGCAAAATGCCTAAGTCCATTCCTGTGGAAATCAAAACTAGCTCGAGTATCGAACATGAGGACGAGATGATGAGCGTGCCCTCGAGCAGTACCTGGATGGATCCAATTATCTTCTACTTCAAGGAAGGGACGATACCTACCGACAAGAAGCAGGCAAGGAAGCTGAGGTGCTAAGCAGCAAGGTATACACTGATCGACGGGGTATTGTATAGACGAAGATACATCTTGCCGCTGTTACGCTGTTTGGACGATGAAGAGGTTAACTACGTCCTAAGGGAAGTACACGAGGGGATTTGTGGGAATCACTCTGGTGCAAGGTCTCTAGCTTTTAAAGTTTTAAGGTAAGGATACTTCTAGCGTAGGATGCACCAGGACGCACAAGAAAAGACCAGAAGCTGCAAGAGTTGTCAAAGCTTTGCTAATCGCATAGCTCAACCTCCAGAGAACCTCACCGTGATGAACTCACCATGGCCATTCGCCCAATGGGGGATTGATCTGATCGGACGACTATCAAAGGGAAAAGCATCTGCAATGCATGCCATGGTGGCAATTGATTATTTTACCAAATGGGTTGAAGTGAAAGCTTTAAGCAGCATTACAGAGAGCAAAACCACTGACTTTATTTGGAGAAATAGGATTTGCAGGTATGGGATCCCCCACAGACTGGTCATAGATAATGGGAGGTAGTTCGACAACAACAAGTTCAGAGACTTCTACAGAAACATAGGGATAGAGCTGAAGTTCTGCTCGCCAGCACACCCACAGGCAAATGGGCAAGTGGAGGCCGCGAACAAAACTATAAAGCGTCTCCTGAAGACCAGACTGGGAGTGCAGAAGGGAGCATGGGTTGACGAGCTGCCTGGTGTGTTATGTGCGTATAGGATCACATACAAAACCGCCACGGGGGAGACGCCATTTTCTCTTGCATTTGGGCATGAAGCAGTAATCCCAGCAGAGATAGGGGTGTATACACATCTAACAGAGCACTTCGACGAGGAGCAAAATAATGAGCAGATGTGTGAAAATTTGGATCTGCTGGAGGAGAAAAGGGAATGGTCAGCAAAGAATGTGGCAGAATATCACCAGAGGGTGGCCCGCTATTATAAACAGAACATGCACATCCGCCGATTCAAAGTGGGAAATTGGGTACTCAGAAGAGTGAACCAGAGAACCAAAGACTCCAAGCAAGGGGTACTAGGTCTAAATTGGGAAAATTCTTACAGGGTTTCGCAAGTAGCTGGTCCGGGAGCATACAGGCTATCTTATCTGGATGGACGGGAAGTTAAAAGGCCATGGAATGCACAGCATCTGGTGAAATATTTTTAGTAAATTCTCTTGTATTGCAAGCATTGGCATTCAGTTTCTCTCAAAATAGAAATAAAGTCTTGTATATGAATAAAAAGCAAGAAGAACGCTTCCAGTATTAACCCAATGGGAGCAAATTAAAGCTTATGAAAATAGATAAAAGTAAAAGAACGTAAGTCTCAAAGCCTAACTTAAGGCAAGACGGTGCCAAAGCCAGAAAAGCTCTAGCAAGATAAGCTCGTAAATGAAGCTAAAGGCCGTAAGTCTCAAAGCCTAACTTAAGGCGAGATGATGCCAAGCATAAGCCAGAAAGGCTCGAGTAAGATAAGCTCACAAATGAAGCTAAAGGCTGTAAGTCTCAAAGCCTAAATTAAGGGGAGACGGTGTCAAGCATAAGCCAGAAAGGCTCGAGCAAGATTAAGCTTGTGAATGAAGCTAAAGGCCGTAAGTCTCAAAGCCTAACTTAAAACGAGATGGTGCCAAGCATAAGCCAAGGAGGCTCGAGCAAGATAAGCTCGCGAATGAAGCTAAAGACCACAAGTCTTAAAGCCTAAATTTAGGCAAGATAAAAAGCTAAACACAGCCAGGACGAGCTCGAGCACGATGAGCTCGCCGAGAAAGGTGCCACGACTATAGATATTAAGGCCTGATCGGGTAAGGTAAAGCAGCCGAAGTCTCTAAGGGGATCAATCTGGCTGTTCACATTTTAGCAAATGGGCAAGACGAGAATGAGGAGAAGAAGTCAAAGAATTTATACCTGAAACTGATTTGAAGAAGGCAGATAACGACGACGGTAACGAAGAAGATGGATTTCGCTGGTGGGCGGCGATTTTCAGTTCTAAGCAAAGAATTGAAATAAAAAGTGCACAGCAGTGAAATTAGGGCTTTATATAAGGGAAAGTAAGTCACACCAACAGACGGCACATTACTCAAGGGGACGCGACTGTTCAAATAACCGCCTCTTCAAATTTCAAACGAGTGGTCCAGATTAATCCACGCGGTTCACATTAAATGTGAAGTCACGGAAAGGCTCGAGCAAGATAAGCTCGCGAATGAAGCTAAAGACCACAAGTCTTAAAGCCTAAATTTAGGCAAGATAAAAAGCTAAACACAGCCAGGACGAGCTCGAGCACGATGAGCTCGCCGAGAAAGGTGCCACGACTATAGATATTAAGGCCTGATCGGGTAAGGTAAAGCAGCCGAAGTCTCTAAGGGGATCAATCTGGCTGTTCACGTCTTAGCAAATGGGCAAGACGAGAATGAGGAGAAGAAGTCAAAGAATTTATACCTGAAACTGATTTGAAGAAGGCAGATAACGACGACGGTAACGAAGAAGATGGATTTCGCTGGTGGGCGGCGATTTTCAGTTCTAAGCAAAGAATTGAAATAAAAAGTGCACAGCAGTGAAATTAGGGCTTTATATAAGGGAAAGTAAGTCACACCAACAGACGGCACATTACTCAAGGGGACGCGACTGTTCAAATAACCGCCTCTTCAAATTTCAAACGAGTGGTCCAGATTAATCCACGCGGTTCACATTAAATGTGAAGTCACGGAAGAGGTGGACAGCTCAGCGTGTAAAAGCAAAAAAAGAGGGAACCTGCTCGAACAAATAGTTTCCAGTCTTATTTCGTTTCACTCTTAAGACTAGAAACTGGGAGATTGGTGTTTGGGGAATGCCGAACATGCCTCCTCGAGGGGAAGTGAGCCAGAGCAGAAGATCTGATCACTAGCACGAACGTACCCTTACTCGGTGTCAAAGTTGGTCGAGGTCAAGAGTTATAGGCTTGCCAGGCTCGGATATTCCCATCCTGCTCGGGTGAGGTCGCAAAGACCCTCGATCACCGAGCGGGATCTGGTCGTGTTACGGGCAGCGTCATTAACAAGGAGAAACTATAGCTCAAACAGAACAGACTTAAGCATGGCGGACCCGTCCTCAGACAACTTGTCATAACGATCGATAACTGACAGGCACCCTCATGTCGTAAGATCTTGTCACTATTACTGATAACCGGCGCACGCCTCCACAGTGTTATCATTTTGCAGAACCTACACGTCATCATCATTTAATCACGGGAACCCATAGTCGTCTGACATCCCATACCCTCAGGTTGTGCCGCAGCAACCCATAGCTGTCAGAAAGACTCAAACGCAATTAATGCAGGGGATGGCGCCTAAGCGAAAGGGGGCAGAAAAAATAGAAGGATAAATATCAGATAAAGGGCAAGGAAAAAAAATTCTGATTCCAATTTCTAAATTCAGGTTCTGACTTCTCTACTTATCCCTTAACTCTTTAAACCTTCCAGTTTTTCTGGTTTTCTCTTAGATTAATAGAGAGTTCATAAAGAATCAACCCGATTACTGACTTGAGCGTCGGATGGTTTCGTCGAAAAACACCGGCGACCCACGATATTTTTCCGTGGATACTTGGTCGGAGGACACCATCGCTCGATGGATAAAACAACGCAGGAATTAACCGGAAATCTTGCTCTAGCAACCAATGACCAGAAGACAGCAGCACTACTTGCAAGCGAGTAGGAAACAGCATCAACAGTATTGATCTATATGTATGATTTATCCGAGCTGTTAGTGATTTCATTTTTATGATCTATTTTGGTTGAGTTAGGGTTTCTACAATTGAAGATATAGTGTCTATGAAATAAACTATTCTTTACTTCCTTATTATTTATACAACCTAGCAACGTATTCAATGTTTAATTAGATAAATTTTCCTTGAAAATGATAAATTTAGATAAATTGTGATAGTTACAAAACTTTATGATTTATTGGTTTTGAGTTGATCAATTTCTATAAACTATGAAAATGGGACCTCTACTACAATAAAGAGATTTCCATCTGTTTGTAGGTGGGTTTACTACTATTTTTTGCTATTTTTGGGATAATTATTTGTTATTTTTATGCCATTATTGCCTTTTGATTTGCTTCATTCTGGCTGTGCTGGTTTTTTTCCCTAAATGTGTTCTTTATTAACTACTTCGCTTTCACAATAAAACATGGAATTTGTTAATAGTAAGAGAAAAATATCAAAAGAAAAATCAATATTTTGGAAAAAAAAAGGATTGGATTAAAAAAACATGGATATACTATTTATAAGTATAAATTATATGTATTTATATACTCATTGTATTTAAACTTTTTATTAATATAACTTTAAATATTGATTATAATAAGGACTAAGGCTATTAGAGGTTGAAAGGGTGGATAAAACTATATGTAATATAACTATGGCTTTCCAAATATATATAGAGACATACATACATATATATATGCATACAGGTTAGAGCTTTTATTGCACAAAACTAGAAGAAACTAACTCTTGAGGAGAGGCATCAATGGATGCTTAGTAATATGAATGAGAAGTCTATCTTAATTATTGGTGAAAATAATGATACAAGTAAAAATATTGAGGAATTAGATAAGCACAAAGTTGATGGTAACAACCTTCTATCTCAATGTTGTGTAGCTTATTTCTGAAAGGAGGTTTCATTTTTCTCAATTGATCAACAAGTAGTAGTAAAAGAAATCAGCTTTGGAAGTCTACTCGACCTAAAATGTGGTTGTCTAAGACAAAAGTTATGTGCAAAATTAGTTGAACAATCTAATATTGTTAGGAATGAATAATTCTACATAGGAAAGAACATATTTTAAGCCCTACAAACTTTGCAACCATAATAAGAGTTAGAGATTGAGGCACATGTGACCAAGCTATTGGTATAACTAATTTGCATGCCATGTATAAGAGTGGACCTAGAGGAATTCATGTAGTAGAGGTGAAAAAAAGACTAATGAGCATTATTAGATGATGATTTTAAGTAGCATTGAGTAAAAAAATCGCGGCCTAGAAAAATCCAAACCAAATTGGACTTTTTAAATTCTTATAAATAACCGAAAATTTATTTTATAGAAAAAAAATCAAAATATGGGGCTGGTTTTCGATTTATTAAGATGAATCGAATAAATGAACTGAAGAATTGGGATATTTTTTGTAATTTTACCTAATCTTGACGTGTTATATTTTAATTGGCTATATCAAATTGTTACTATAGACCTGAACACACATAATTACTAGTGTGTGTGTGTATAACATTTTCACCCCCAGAACAAACCCTAAATTCAAAAACTAAATCACCAAAAACACCGCTTAGTGCTCACCACTCACACAAAGTCTTTTATTGTCGTCAGGTACTCATTGACTGCAGCTTGTGCTCACCATGTGACATTGCAACAACTTCTTCTCACTGTGTGATAGCTTCTGGTCCTCTCACCATAATTTCAACACGGCCAATGTGCACATCAGCGCTTTGATTCTGCTTATAGTACGATAGCTTTTGCTCTGCTTATTGGCTACTACTTTGGGTACAATGTTCGCCACCGTACACCATCAAGTGTGTTTGAAATAGCCGTAGCTTCCATTCTCTTTCTCTTGTTTATCTCTTTTAATTAATATGTGCTTTTCTATTACAATGATTCTATGCCCAAGAAAGTTTTGGAGCTGTGATTTAGTTTTAAATATGAAATTTATAAAAATGTGGCTGTCGATTGTGTTTATAAATTGTTGTAATGTTGTGTTTATGAAATGAACCATTATTTATATTTTGTAGGTTATGTTTACTGAAATTTTTATGGTTTATTTACAAATTAGTAACTTCGGTACGAAGTGTGTTGAAATGAAAAATGTGTTTTTGGCTATATTGGCTCTTGGCTTTTGGAGATGCACGGATGGTTGGGCTATGTATTCTATAATTTATATTTTTGTATGTTGGACAGTGACTGACTTTGTTTAGGTTTTAATTTGAATGATTGTTGTGTTTTTGAAGATGAAAGAGAATATTGATGAAGTACAATAACTTAAAAAGAAGTGCAAGAAATTCAGTAATGAAGTGCAAAAAGTCAAGAGTGAAGAAGAAGAGGTTAGTGGAAGCGCAAAAAAAAAAATCTTTTGAGATCATTTGTGTGCTAACATTTTTTGCAGGAGAAAGAGATAAATTAGAATCTTGTTTATATAATTTGTTTATTTATTTATTTTTTTTATAGAATCAAAAATTGAGTTGGAAAATTCCTAAAACTGATGCTAATACTAATAAATTCAAGTTTTCAAGAACCAACAATCCAAATATTGTTGATGTTTGTTTGTAATTTTTTTTTATTTTGTGTTATTTTGTTTGTATTTATAATTTCATGTTTATTTTGATGGGATATTGTTTGGATTCTTAATATTTTATATTTTATTAGTGCCTTATTGCCTTGGTAGTAGTTAGTAAGCATACAGTGTTTATAAATTTATTTTTGAATACTGTGTTCATTGTTAGTATTTGTAATGAAATTCCGACGAATTGATTGCTGTGCAATTTTTAAAATTGAGGAAAAAATTGGATCAATGAGGCCCAATGAGTTATAAAAATTGGAATAGTCAAAATATGCTCAGTAAGCTTACAATTGAAAAAATTGAAGGAATCGAACGGTTTGGTGGTATTAATAGAAAAAGAGTAAGTTATAATACAATAATAATGTACTAGTAGAGTTGGTGAGATAATATTTTTTAATTTTTTTACACATGATACATCTCATTAGTACATGAAACAAATAACGTCAAACATGCAACCAATTACATCTAGCCTACAACTTAAAACGTTAAACGTGAGTTGGTTCACATGAAAGACTAAACCTTGTATAGACATTAGACAACGTTAACCTCGAACATAAAACATCAAACTAAAAATAGGTGAAAAAAAAAACTTTTGGGGCATTTAGAACAAGTAAATCTTAAAAACCTACCTAAAATATACAACGTTAAACATGAAACTAGAATGTCAATCATGCAACCATGAAATGTGAAACATTCAACATAATATCTGAAAAATTGAAAGTTATAAATGCAACATAAATGTAAAACATAAAATATTAAAATAAAAACAACTACAAAAAATCATATGGGATATTCAGAAAATGAAGCGGAGTAAAAAAAAATGGGGGTATTTATATTAAAACTATATGAAATACAAAACAACAAATATGAAACATTTTATTAAAATATGCAATAGTGAACATAAAATATGAGTATTTCATAACATTAAATATAAAACACTAAATATAAAACTCTAAACTTGTAATATGAAACTTCAACGTAAACAAGAGACGAAGGAAAAAAAAATTAGAATATTTGGATAATAACTACATGAAACTTAGAACAATAAACCTGAAACATTTTACTTAATATGTCAACAATTAATGAACATAACACGAGTATGTTGTGACGTGAAACAAAGAACGGTAAATATGAAATGATTAATGTGTGATATGAAATTTGAACGTAAACATGAAATGAGGGGAAGAACAACTTTGGGTATAGTAGATTATAACAGCATGAATTATTTTACTTAATATGCAAAAATGAATGAAACACTACCTTGTGACATAAGACATAGAATGCTAAACATAAAATTCTAAACGTATGATATGAAATTAGAATGCAAACATGAAACGGGTGAAAACATAAAATCTTAGGTGTATTTAGATTATAACTAAATGAAAAATATAGCAACAAATATGAAATATTTTACTTAAAATATACAACAATGAATCTAAAATATGAGTACTTTGGAACATGAACATAGAATGCTAAATATAAATGTGTTATATGAAACCTGAACACAAACATAAAATAGGAGAAAAAGAACATTTTGAATATATTTGAAATATGCTACATGAAATATAGAACAAAATACATGAAACTTTAAACATTAAATATTATACAAATTTTATAAAACATGAATTAAGCTTTTGTATTTTTTTTGAACACTCATTTAATTTTATTTTTCATAATATTTATGTCAAAAGACATTTATTTCATTTTTATTTTATTTGCCTTTTATTATTATTATTATTATTATTCTATTTTAAAATAAATTATTTGTTTTATAATTTTTCTAATTTAATAAAAAAATACAAGTAAAATATGACCAATTCAAAAATTCTGCTGCTGCCAAATAAAAAAATTATTTGGCTGCCATCGGACAGCCAAAATACGAGGGGCTCAATAAATTAATCCCCTCCATGATCAAAGACTTTTGAGTCTTTATATCATAGCCGCCCCTTAAATAAAAAGAAAGAAATATGTGAGCCTTGGAGCAATTTACAGTGCAAAAACACGGGAAACAATCAAACGCTACTTTTTATTTTTGGTAACAACTTTTTATATTTGGTAACAAAAGTGGAAAACTCAGACAATCTATTCTATACCAAATAAAATATTATGCTAGAAAATACATTATCAAACATGTTTATGGTAAGGTATTTCCTACATTTTACATTCATATGTTATATTTTATTACAAATGACTGTATGATACTCCACTTTTTCATAAAAGGGAAGAACTCTTAAGCAATCATTGGTTTTGAATATAAGTAAGAATATTAATTAAGGAATATAAGTAAGAATCGGTTGTTTTTGAAGCAAAATGAGATTACACGAATGTTGATAATAATAATTATTTAGAAAGTCTGACCAATCTGTTTAATTACTTCTATTTATTTATATTTCCAGTAAATTTTGATTAGGTCATTCAGCCGAGTGTTTCATTATGTCAACCTTTCTGTAATTACCATTAAATTTATAAATTCCAACACATTAAAAATTCAGTTAACTGAGTAGAGACAATCTTCATTTCACGAAAATGTGAGTAGGATAGATATCTTTTAAATATTAATAAATAAAAAATCTAAAATATGCTTCGTAAATTTAATATAGAATAATCCAAAAAATTATTTAATTGTAAATATCAGTAATTAAAAAAAAAAAAGAAAAGAAAATCATCACCCACTTGTTTGAACCTCTGTATAAAAATGACTCTAATATTGTGTTGACGTGCGGCTAAATCTAAAAGCTTTTAAATTGCCATACTTGACCAAAACAGTAGTGTTCTGAACCTCTTTAACAATAGCAAGATGCTGCAAACTTGCCTGGTAGTCTACACATTGGATTCAAAAAGATCTATGATATTGTCTATTCATATTGCGCACACACTTTAAAAATGAACTAGAAAATTTTCTTACATATATTGTACAAATGGGAAAACCAAAATTAAAAATCAATATAAAAAATATTTAAAGGTGCTTCAAGATACAAAAGCATGCTAGGACTGAAAGTATATATTCACAGAAGTTAAAGATACAATTTTACCTTCTATTTCGGTCTTCGATATGATTAGCTCTAAGCTGAGGACTTGGGTATCTTGTATTGTTTCTTGAGAAAATGGGAGGCCTCCGAATCACTCCTGTGGCATAATATTCTCACTAGAGTTTCGCTGTCAGCACCTAATTTGCCTCTTGTAACCAGCATATCTTGAGCACTTCCAGATCTCAAATCATCAATCAACTCTCGTGTCTGCAAATGATTATTGATTAGTATGGCAAAAACTTTAAGCTGCAACTAGTTGTCACAAATTTTATATTGCTGTATCAACAAAGAATATAATATTTAGTTTGTGACAACTGAGGTTCTATCTAGACTTCATATTGTAAAGTTACTAAAACTGCAGGAAATAATTTTTTCAGACTAACTTCTAGTAAGGAGGCTCTAGCTATAAAATAAAAGTTGATAGTGTTTGGCATGTACAGTTTTAAAGATAAGGCTTTCAAAGCCACATCACCTCAATACCATATGGACCCTGACAGCACACAGTAAATTAAACAATGCAAAACAGGGTTCAAACAAGAAATGCACAATAAACGCTCCATTAAGTTAAAAAGGTTAATTTTGAATTACCCCCTTCATGAAATGACAATCTTCAAAATAATCCCCAAACTATTGTAAACCTCAACTCACTCCAATTTTGTTATCTTCAAAATAATCCCCAAACTACTGTAAACCTTAACTCACTCCAATTTTGTTCAAAAGATAAGGAAAAAAATGGAGAAAAATGAGGGCACGGTGATGAAAATTATTTTATCTTCGAAAAGGAATGGGGGTAAGTTGATGCTTATAGTTTGTGGTGTATTTTGAAGGCTTCAATTTCACATGGGTAATCCGAAATTAAACCAAGTTAAAATTTCAAACATATCAATTAACCCAAGATAAAATTTCAAACATATATTGATATGTTTGAGATTGCTTTCTTCTACTTAACTTTAAGCTCAATTAAAGCTCATGGTAAAACCCACTTCTACCTGGCAGCGATTGTTTACAACTCATACACTTGATATCCCGTGATTTCATCCCACATCAGTAGAGGGTTAAAAGCTATAACACCTCAAACCCAAACCCTAAGTCTACTTCCCTAATGATATATTGGATTAAATGCATAATATACTCTTCAAAAAAGCATTATAAAATTCTAATAATCTCAAATTTTTTTCTTTTTAATTGAAAATGATGACTTTTCATTGATCAAGAGCCTCTTAAAATACAACTTTCTGGAATAATGCATTTTCTTAACGAAACCGTTTTCTTCTTCTTTAATTTTTTTTTTTGGGGAGGGGGTTACCAAGAAGCTCTATGTAGGACAAAAAAAAGATTTTTATTTTTCCCTGACTCTACCTTGATACCAGACTAATTGCAGGCTTACGTTTTAGTAGTTATTCTGGTAAATGAACTGCATAACGTCCTAGCAGAAAATGTACTATCAATTCTATGTACAAAAAAGGAATTAAATAATTTCTATGTATGAATTCATTTCTTGAAAGCAGAACAAGAAACTCCATGGAGAAAGGACTTTTCTTCTTTACATGTTTTATCATCGATAAGTCTGAATATTATAACCACCAGCTTTTGCAAAATTGCAACTAAGGGGAACATCTCCCTTTCCCTTAACGGATAGAAGATAAGTTCAACTGAAGTAAAGGTTCTTGGTTGTACCAGATAGTTTAAATTGTGTGAATCAATGTAACCTCGAATAACTTGGTAAATTAACAAATAAATTATGATCACAAATGATAGACACAACTAATTCTCGCAAATTAACACTTCAGTTCGCAGAGGGTCGGTTTTTTATTTATGTATTTATATTTTTGTGATAGGAAACAAAGAAACTTGTATTAGCAAGAAAAACATCTACAAGAGCAAACAAAAAAACAACCCCTTAAGATCACAAAAAGTTCTATACAACAGAATACAGAAAAGATTTTTTAAGTATAGGGACTACAAGATCTGACAACAAAAACACACTCAAAAACACAGAATTAAGCCAACAACCCTCACCAGATCATGGAGATTTCTGGTATCAGAAAACAATAAAAATAATCATCAATTCATTCAAAGTCTATCTACGAAAACCTGAAAAAAAGGAAATAATGGTCCACATCCCAAGGGTAAATTTTAATTTCCCCCTCATAAATTGACGTACTTCAATTTACCACCCAAACTATTGAAAACATTAACCCACTCCCATATACCGTTCAAAAGATTACGGCAAATGGGGTTGCATTAATGAAACACTTAAATGGTATATGGAGACATATTGATGTTTTCAATAGTATGAAGGTTAAATTGAAGTATGACAACTTATTTAGGGAGTAAGTTTACATAAATCGCAAAAAAAACAACAGGGGCAAAAAAATCTACCTCCAATAACCAAATAGAAATCCTACCCGAACACAAACAAAGAAAACCAAGTCTAACCCAAATAAATAACAAAATACAACTCAAACAAGCTAAATAAAACCCAAATTAATCAGAACTAAGGAAAAATAAACACAACTCCTACAGAAGCCAAACCGCTCTTACATCACTTTGGTTCCCTTAAACATTCACAATGAAGATATAATAGCAAACCTCATAACCGTGCAGCTTTACTACATGCCGAGCACGTGCTACTTGATTCTCTACCACTCCTCTTGGAAGTCCATCTCCTCCAGAAATAAAGAATTCCTACAAAATTAAGTGTGACATTACATCATACTTAAAAGCATTTTCAAGAAGTCAAAGACTAAATTTTCAGCACGTCTCTAAAAGCAACTTATGAAGATATGTTTTAAATGAGACTACATCTTTGTAATTCTCTAGAACTCTGAACTCCCAATTTTTTATATTTGACCAAATGCCACGTGCAAATACCTTTAAGATCTCCAAGTCTTCTTCTAACTGTTTTGCATCACTGGGGAAGAAGATGCGAAATGGGCCTCCATTTAATAGCACACGGAGTAAACCATCCTGAAAAATATAGGTAGAATATATATAATTAATAAAAATAAATACATAAATATAGCACCATAATGTATACTTTCAACAATCTTTCCAATTTTGTAAGTGAAGCAACAGACCAGGGATGCTTGAAGTAGACTAGTTACAATGCGATCCCTTAGTGGCTCCACAATAACATCACATAATTTACTTAGTTCCTGAAACAGAATGAATGGCAATTAGCCCCA
Organism: Murraya koenigii; assembly: GCA_025617385.1. Classification (NCBI taxonomy): domain Eukaryota; kingdom Viridiplantae; phylum Streptophyta; class Magnoliopsida; order Sapindales; family Rutaceae; genus Murraya; species Murraya koenigii. Next base: position 17,233,588 of record CM046812.1, read on the forward strand.
ATCTTATTTTCAATAAAATACTAGTTTTAATAAATGCACATGATCAGGTGATTGAATCAGAGAATGTTAGATCATTTTAGATCCACATGTCTTTGCGTGTATTTGGTGGATCTACATGCCAAGTACTGTCTTTGGTCGCACATATGAAGAGATCCGTTGGGTTGAAATATTTGTTCGAACCTTTTCTATTAGCTAAAAATTTTAGAATAATGAGGTTACAACAACAAAATTTCCTTTAATTTAGGACCAACAGCCCCAGCAGGTAGAATGACAACAATTGTGCTCTAGTCCAAGTGTAAAATGGTAACGAAACAGTATAAAATTACCAAACACAGTATAAATACTATATTTTTCACAGTAAAAGGTGTCGCATGTGCATATATTAACTTGAATACTATTGCACCAAAAAGAATTCAAGTTTCGGCACTCATGCTGCTCCCATGGAAATTGGTGTAAGTCCAAAACTACAGCTCTAGCATTTTTAAAATCATATGCAACTAAGGTTGCAGTAGCCAGGAAATTATAGTAATTCAAGAAAACAACTGTAGGCAAACTGTGTTGCTTGGAGACCTACATTTTCAAGATTACATACTAATGTTCCTTAATAGAGCAGTACCTTATAATTAAGCAGGTTAAATTTTAAAGTCCCATGCTTTCATTCTGTGCTCTTATGATACACAAAAGGAAAATAGCACAGTATCGAGACAGTAGACAGTAGACAGTAGACAGTAGCCAGTAGCCACATATATTTCCTATGGCACACATATTTCTTACCATATCAAGGGGTTCAATTAATGATTCCAACCTAGACTTGGAAACACTCGGTTTATACAAGTTGTCAATAAATGGCTCCCTCAAATCCCAAAAGATAATTTTAGTACCTACAATAAGCAAAAGGTATACTAACAGTCAACAAGCTTTTCTCTCAAGAAATTAGACTTGCAATGCCAAGAAAGACTAAATGTGAAAAAATAAACAAACTTACCAGTAAACTCACAAATCCGGTCAATAGCAGCATTTATATCCTTTCTACTGCCATCAAATGTGTCATTCTTAGTGACACTTTTAGATTTCTCATCTCCTAATTTCTCTGTCAACAAAAGGATCAGAGGTAGAATTTGAGATGGTTAAAACTTTTGAGGAGGCCAATGTGTACAACTTTTCAAAGAAAGAACAATCAGGACAATCCATCAATTATTTAGGTAAGCTATAAAGAACATATAAACTTGTTATCAAGACAGATGCAATGCAGATTTCATGCACAGTGTTGTATCACCGAAAAGCAACCAAAATCATAAGATAATTATCAGAGAGATGATTTGGACAGCCAGAAAACCACAGAATGACAAATGTATCCATTATATGATAATCAACTTCAGAAGTTTCATCAGCCAACATCAAGCGATGCCCCATTATTATTCTGAGCATCAGCTCTGGGAGACAAGGAAACTATGACAAGAGACCATTTTGGTTATACATATCCTTATCAGGATGGTTTTATGATTTAAATCAAATAACTAGGAAGATTTAAAACAAAGGTTACAAGTTTAGAGATACATACTGAGAAAATTTTCAAGGGGCTTTTTCCTTGTCCAGCGCTCCAAAATGCTGTCTTCTAATTTATTCAGTTGACTAATTGCATACTGTTAATGGCACAAATAATTTGTATTAGCAATAATTTATTTGTGCCAGCAAAAATTATGCTACAAATATCTACAAATAAGTTTTTAAATAAAATGCATTACTAGAATAATTATAGTTGTTTTGAATTTATTGAAACAATAAGTCTTTAGCTTTTAAAATGGATGGAATCCTTATGGAATGATCTTTATGGCTATTACTAAGTCTGAAACAAAATTAACACTATCAGATGGAAACAATTAAAAATGCCATGTCTACTGTATGACCTAAAGCTTAAGCTAGGCCAAAAAAGGTATTTAATTTCTAGAACTCCCTTTACATGCAGTTGCATGTGAACCAAAAGACAACTACCACAGACTTGACAAATAAGTCACACACAACTTATTATAACTTATTATAATTTCATTAATTAAATAACAAGGCAATTCAATTAGAAATCACTTGGTCAAGCTGACTCTAACACCATGCTACATCACCCAATTGACCTAAAAGCTTAAGCTATTAGATAATGCCCCAACAAGATCTTTCCAGCTCTTATAGGCCACACTAAATCCTAATGCAACCACTCTAGGAAACATAAACATCAATTCCATGCGCAGACTTGAAAAATTCTTCTCTAAATAGAAGTTGCCAAATCTTACTTTGAAACATGTTAGGAAATCCAAGGTAAAAGCTTAAGTTATAGGTGGGAAGGCCCAATTGCTTTTAAGGAACCAAAAGAAAGCTGATGTGATACAAGTCAATTTTGAGACTCAAGACATAAAGATGTTCGTCCTTGAACAGTCAAGAGTCCTTTTGCAGTTTCACCCATGACAAGTTGGAGGCTGCCATTTTTGGGTTTGACTATGTACCAGCTTGATATTGTTATCTGAATATAGGAAATGTAGAATGTAATTTGGTACAAGTCTGTAATTTTGGCAGACTGGTATTTTAGCAAAATATGAACTTTTTGAAAGTGGAAACTGAGATTGCAATTGCTCATTGTCATTGTTATATGTGTCTTCACCTTAAAAGAAAACAATTTCTTCAGCTGTAGGAAGAACTAACAACTGGCATAAAAAATTGAATGTTGAACTCTAATATTTCAACTTCTGAATAGAATATACTAATCATAAACTTCAGAAATTTATTAAAACAGCAATAAATAAATAAAATACCTCACCCAAAGGAAATAAAGAAAGGAAATGTATGTATTATACAAACACTTAACTTTCTCTCAAAAAAATAAAATAAAATACCAACACTTAAATGGTGAGGTTAGAACACTCACATGTAGAGTATTTAACTGAACACAGAGAGTAGCTGTAGTCAAGATGTTAATTTCACTTGACCTTCTTTCCTCCAATATTCTAGGGTCAAGTATTTCCTTCTTCACAAATGCCTTTATTCCAGCTTCCTTCTTGTATCTCGTGAGGACAGGTTCAGGTGGGACTAAATCCTCCTTGCTCCCTAAATGAGGAACCTCTCCCATAGTGTAAGTTTCTGTGGAAAACAATGAAAGACAACATAATCTAACAACTTAGAGAGTGCATATAAAGAACATACCCAACTTGTCAGTAACATGATTTGCATACACTTGAAAGCCATTATCAATGCCACGGAACAGTGCATTCAATTCAGTAGACCTCATTGGAACTTGAAGAGCAAAAAACTGATCAACTGTCTGCAATAAAAACCATTCACAAAGAAATAAATAGTACAGCTAATATATTGGACAAAACGTTACGTTGGTAGAGTTAAAAAAATATCAAAGCCAATTCTAGTAAATAACTCTTAAACCAGTCAGATTCTGAACCTCCACTAACATATTCTGCTGTTGAAGTCAAGGAGTCTGATAAAATTTTGGTGTCAATTTGACTTGTATGTTAATTGAGACAATCCTTCATAATTGGTTGAATAATCCTTAAATAATTTAATAACATAAAATGTTGCGGCTTCTAAAGTTATTAGTTATAAATGGGAAAATAATCTATTAGGTGGCACACATATAAAACAAAATTACCCATTCATTTAAGGAAATATTTAATTTAGGAATCTTTAAAGATAAATGAAGATAACATTAGGCCTTGTGGCTGAAACAGGTAAGAAAATCACGGTTTACTATTTTTGAGTTCGCACACAAGTTGCATTTGAAAAAAATCTCATTTTCTTCTAGTCTGCAGTTAAAATATTAATATATGGCATCTCAAATTTTATAAGAAACTTAATTATCATAACTTATTCAGTACCAAGCATTCAGTTTTAGAAAAAAAGAGTGCACTATACAGACCAATCTAAAATGCAATTAACAGCTGGCTGAACATTTTTCTGGAACTCAGATATCAAACTAGCTAACTCCTCAAAGTAAACAAATAAACTACATTCATTGTCAGTGTTATCAACTATTGTCTATATCATAAATATGTGGTCTTTCAAAGTTAATAGCACCTGAAGTTCAATTTATTTTTTTAATAAGAAAACTACGAGTATTTATATTAATATATAATGAACATATTACACTTGAGTGGTGAACCAGGTATCCACCCAAAATCAATCAAAGCTATAGAAAACAGTAACAATCCCCAAAAGTCCGATATAATCAAAACGAGAATGCCCCAATCCAATACAAAATGAGCAGGATTTAGATTAAAGTGATGGAAATAAGCAATAAGAACACAAACAACAACTTCTCATACCTCCTCGACAATCCTATAAACTTCAACAATAGAACTCGCATGCCGCTGTTGAGGAGAGATTGGGTCCCACCGCTGCAAAGATTTATAAAAAATAACAATATAATTAATGAAAGTGCTGCAGAACACCAAAAAGCCTATTAAAATTACAATTGGATACGTTATTGCAAAACCATCATTTTACTTCTAAATTGCAGAATGGATCACTGAAATAAATTTGAGCAAATTGAACAGCACACATACATTTGCTTAATTCCCGAAGAAAGAAATTATAAAGTGAGAGATTCAAAGCCACTTTGATTACCAATAAAATCAGTGTTCAAATTTGACATTTACAATCTACCATACCTATGAAGAAATTATTTGTGGAGACAAAAATAAAGCTTGGTTGGTTGTTGGCCTTTAGGCAAACTTATAGATCAACAAGTCCTAACTGCAATACTTGTTTTGTGAGCAAGTGCTGGTGATTGGACTGTGGCTGGCTAGTGGTCCAAGAGGAAAAACATAGCATGTTTGGGTTTGAAACTTTCAAGAGGCTATTTTGAACGTGCATTCCCCAAGAGCATAACAAAGTTGGGCTTTGACATTAAAATTTGTGCATGACAAACAAATAGAAAAGGAAAGAGATAAAAAAAAAAATCAAGAGAAAGGAGAGAAAATTCAGAAGAAATAGAGAGGTAATATAAAAAACTTTTTTCAAGCATCATCATATCATATTATCATTCATTCAAAGTCTAACTCAATACTGAAGACTAAGAACCTATTTATAGTGGCAAATGGCCTATACAAAGAATCTACTTCCAATGAACACAAACAAGAAAAAACCAAATTTACCTCAAATAAGCAACTAAATATAACTCAAACAAGAAAATAGAGCCTACTCAAAATAAATCTAAGCTACAAAGCTAGTCTTGCTTATCTTACATCACGACTGAAAAGTCTCACAAAAATTTAAATGAAAAAGTTATTTTCTGATCAGCGTACTTGTAGCACAGTATAGAGGATTCATGTTGCCTATTAGTACTGACTGCATCCAAATGGAAATAAATTATAACTTAAAGTAAAAGCAGTACACAAGGGAGGTTATGCAGATTATTAATTTCAATTAATGCTCAAGTTAGTGCACTTTCAGATACGAAAGCAACAAACGCCCCTCCCTTCAAAATGGACAAAACGATCCACTTTGAAAACTGATTTTTTAAAAATAAACTCCTCTGTAATGTATTCAATTTTTTTTTTATAGGAAACAGAGGGATTATTATAGAATATTAGAATGGAATAAATATTACACAAGTGAACCAGAGGTCCACAAAGTAAAATCTTCCCAACAGTGTAGAATTCTAAAAGCTATATAAAACTTTGAAAAAAAAAAAAAACCAAGAAACAGGAATAAGAATCCAAACCAACAAAATTAATCCAAAACTGCCTGTCAATCAAGCTGAATGAAAATGGAGGAATCTTGAAAATCCTTGGAGGTTGATGCTCAAATTGAAGAAAAGCATCGAATCCATTAATATGTTCCTCTTTTCCCCTACAAAAAAATACTGCTATTTCTTTCTTGCCAAATCACCAAAAAAGAGCTAGGACCGTGTAATGTGTTCAATTACTAAAACATCCATGCTACAAACAAACAAGTATCATAAACCAGTAGACAGAGAAGTTTCAGGCAAAACTGCCCATCCCACCTGGATAGATTTTAATATTTTCTAAGTTCATTTATTTGTCTCTCAATCACTCTTCAGTTGGTGTTACATCAAGAAAGTTCGAAACAGCTTGTGGGAAATAATTATGCTTTTGGGAAAAGACACAAAAAAAAAAGAAAAAACCAAGGTTTTAAGTGTGCTGTCATTGCTCTTTTGTGCATGATCTGGAAGGAAAGAAATTATCATATTTTTGAAGATGACTATATGAGAGAAAAGGGTATTGTTTATGGGACAAAAACCAGTTTCTTGCATTCTTGTGGACTTCTGTAACTAATAAGTTTCAAAGGTAATCTTTCTTCTTCATTTTCTTAAATTGTGAAGGAGTTTTAGTTTTCGGGTTGGTTTTATCAGGGATTTGGTACAGCCAATGTTGGGGCTTAAAGCTTGGAGCTTTTCTTGTGCTTCCTTCTTTCTGGGGCAGTTTTAGAGTCACTGAAATTTGTATCTACTCAACTTTCATCTCCCATTTCATGGATGAAATAGGCTAGTATTAGAATATCTCGACTTTTCGTATCTGCATATCATCCATAGAACTCTGTAACTTAAAAAAATAAAATAAAATAAAAAATCCAACACCTACCCAGCAATCTCATCAGGGAAGAAGCATAACCCACTTCTCATGAATATAACAGAATCATTAAAGGAATGAAAATTTCTTATGGTCTAATAATGTAACATGTCTAAATTAATTAGGTTTATCAACACTGTGAACAATCAAAAGAAAAATTGGTAGGGGCTATACATGTAGAACAGCTACGGCCCATTAAAGGGAAGTAGAGAGCAGCATTCTCAAGTCCTGGAGCCAAATAACACGCTGAAGAAACAAAAAATGAAAAAGTTTTAAATGAGAAGTAGGAAAAAATCTCGAGTTAAGTACCTCTTGTTGAATTGCTCGCTCCACCCAACTTAAAATTCTTCCAAGCTGGGAATTGATCCAACGCAGTACCAATGTTCCAGAAATAGACTCGATCTTGAAAAATATAAAAGAATTGTTAATTTAGTGAAAAACCTAAATATGATAAATTGGATTTTATTATCATCATCATCATCATTATTTTCTGATAAGAAACTTAAAATTGTATTAAAGATGATGAATCAATACAGTGAAGTCAACCAGCCATCCACCAAGCAAAAAACTAAAACTTTCCTATCACAAAAACATCCAAATATTCGTATTTACGTAAATATGAAAACTTAGATGTTGAAACACATTTGTGTTTAGTGAACAAAAACATAGACATGAGAAGTTAGATGTTGAAACATAGTATCTTGAGATAAAGCAGAAATTGTGAGAGAGTTGGCCACACCAACCATAACATGCCAAAGAAATATTGAACCATAAGATTCAAAGGAAGTCCACTGAAACATGTATTCATTTGATATAACTACAAATAAAGCCTTCATGCCCTAGCAATAGTAAACAGCCTAGAGATAAGCATTTATAGTGGTCACATATCATCAGAATTTTGGGGTCTCCAGTATTCCCTACAATTGGTATACTGGCAATGCTATGATCCTAAAATATTTTAATGAGGTTATCGATGCAGAAGGGGGTGAAATAAAAATCCATTTTTAATTTTTAGTATGCATGAATTGGTTTGATCCATGTCCTCTAGTCATAATTAGAAATCAAAACCTATCCAAGGTTTAGATTGGTCCAATCTGAAACTAGAAGGTTCCGGACAGAACCTTATGAAAAGAGTAAAAAGCATGCCATTCAAAAATCATTGAGCATCTTGTTTTATGCTATACACACAGATGTAATCCAAACAAGCCACTCGAGATGTGATGGCCTTTATGCCCAAATAACATCACTTTATGGGATTGCATATTACCATAACTGGTATTTCTTTCCAAAGAGTAAAAAGCATGCCATTCAAAAATCATTGAGCATCTTGTTTTATGCTATACACACAGACGTAATCCAAATAACATCAATTTATGGGACAGCATATTACCATTACTGGTCTTTCTTTCCTTTTTTTTAACTTTAGCTCAACAGATCCAATATTCTTTTCCCATCAAATATAGCTATGCTCTAGTTCCAGGATTTGAAAGTATACTTTACTTCAAATTTATAGAAAGGAAGAAAAGAGAAACAATGAATAAAAAACCTTACATGCAATTGAATTGCCTTGTCTTACCTGGTATGGCATTAATTTTCTGCAGTAGACAGCTGCAGTCTCCTCTTCGCATGTGGATGTGATAAGTGATATTATATACTGCTCAAGGCTATCAGCAGCCGGAAATACAGATGCGATATCCTCGGTCAAATGTTCAGCACCATCAGTAAAAGGTTTCTGAGGATGACAAGTTCATTAAGATCACCAAATTAATGATATGTGTTTGTATGAACCCAAAAGAAAATTATAAATTAGCTTACCAACTTGTTCCCATATAGTTTGTGAAGAAGTGAGGCAGAAACAATAGTAGCTTGTGGATGCCTCTTAGATAAAACAGGCATGAACATGCTTGAATCTCTTTTTAGAAGTTTTTTGGTTTCATCTGCAAGCAACGCCAAAGGATGTTCATGGATTGAGTCTGATTTATCAACAACCTGCAGAATCTGCACAGAAAAGTGAACATCAGAGTATGGGGGAAATCAATTCAACATCTCTATTTCAATTTTGAGCTTCACATTTGACCTCTCATTGTTGCATAATTACAACTACAGGGAATCTGAAAATAAAAATATTGAGCATTTTTGTATTGTGTAAAATATGTATTGGATGACTGTACAAGCATTTTCTTTATTCACCTCAACTGGAATTTTATGTATTTGATGACTGTACGAGCATTTTCATTATTCACCTCAACTGGAATTTTATGTATTTGATGACTGTACGAGCATTTTCTTTATTCACCTCAACTGGAATTTTATGTATTTGATGACTGTACAAGCACTTTCTTTATCACCTCAACTGGAATTTTAGGGTGATTTTTGGGCGTGATTCAGCTTTGTACAACAGTGAGTGAATACTCATTGTAGATCACAATCATAGTGATAGTTTATACAGATCTATAGAATTTGCTTCCCCTCCCTAAGGATTTTGGCTTTTTTCATGGACAGCTGGTCCACCGCACAAACATATCTCTTTCTTTCTCAACTTTAACAATACTTTTGGTTTCTTAAAAATAATAATAATCATTGATCACCTCAGTGTAAGTTTCTGGGCTTGAGACAATATTCATAACATTGAATACAACTATAACTCGTTGAAAATGGAACTAAGCTGGGACAACAAATAGAATAGACGAAGAAGTAACATGCTTTCTTCTCCTACCTAAACTTTTTTTTTTTATTTTTTTGTAAAATAAAATCAATTACTACTAAGCATGTAAAAATATATACACACCCTAAATTTTGGCACACATGTTACAGGAGGTACAATGAGAAACTAATTTATAATAAACTTCCTTTTACCCCACAATTAGAATGACAATCTTCAATTTACCCCCAAAAGTATGAAAACCTCAATTTAACCAATTTCGTTCATAAGATGAGGGGAAATGGGGGTTGCATTGATGAACTTTTTTGTTGTCTTCTTAACAGTAAACTGGGGCAATTCAATGTTTTCATATTTTTTAGGGTTAAATTAAATATTGTTATTCTAAGCAGGGGATAAATTGAAGTTTACCTTAAATAATAAGAATACTATGATAATGTGGCTTGTGAACATAATTTCATGCAGTTAAAATAAAAAGAAGTTATCAATTAATATAATGCATCAACAATGTCATTAAGATTTACCCTCGCAAATGAATTCTTAATGGATGAAAAGATGTACAATTCGATTTGATCTCGGTCTGTGACTGATACAGATTGCATTGCCTGCAGAAAATGTTAATAGTGTGAGTCAACAAGGTGAAGATATAATTATGGAACAAGTAAGCACTTTTCTTTTAAGAAAGGTAGATGCAACAAAGTGGACTAAAAGTCCACGGAAGAAATCAAAACACCTAAAAACTCAAAAGAACAACACTCATCTGCCAACACCTTCCACAAATTATGTAACAAGTTCAACACTCATTAAACAAAAATTCCAAAAGTAAGGATGCTATGGTCTGCAAAACCTTTGCTTCTCCACCAAAGAATCCATTTGCAGAATATACTAATTGTTTTAGACACTTAACGAAGGATGGTGGGGTGGGAGATTCCAGTAATTTATGAAGATTGTCTCTTGGAACATTAGAGGGTTGGGTGATGTTAGAAAGAGGGGGATTATAAAAGATGTCATGAAGAAAATAAAGCCAGATATTTTTATGATTCAAGAAACCAAGAGGGAAATGTTTGGTAAAAAGGAAGTAGGTGGCATTTTTGGTTCTATATTTAAGGGATGGATATTTGCGCCATCCTTGGGGAAATCAGGTGGTTCGGCAATGATTTGGAATAGAAAAACAGTTGAGGTTGTTGATTGAGCATGAGGGAGTTCTCTATTTCTATTAAAATTAAGAGGTGCAAAGGCAGTGAGTGGTGGCTGTCTAGTGTTAATGGTCCTTGCAGACCTAAGGAAAGAACAGATTTTTGGGAAGAGTTAGCTGGTATCTATGGCCTTTGTAGTCCTTAAAAATCAACTGCAGGAAGAGAGAATACCAGAATGAAGATCATCAAAAGTTTTATCAGAGATGCTGAATTAAAATATCCGGCCTGGTCAATGCTTCCTTTACCTGGTCTAACTAGAGGGAAGAATCCATTTGTTGCAGGATGGACAGGTTTTTGTTCTCTAATGGGTTGGAGGATTATTTTTCCTTCTTCCAGTCAAGAAGCCTTGGCTAGGGCGGCCTTTTTAACTATTGGCCTCTCTTGATGGATACCAATTTCAAAAGTGGGATCCTGTCACTTTTAGATTTGGGAATGTTTGGCTTCAACACCATTGTTTTAAAGGTTGCTATAGAAAATGGTGGGAAGAGACTTCAGTTACTGACTGTACAGGCCATAAATTTATGAGGAAGTAAAATTTAGTAAAATGCCATGTCAATGGCTGGAATAAAGAAACTTTGGTAGATGTTGAAGGGGCAAAATAGATGATCCTTGCTAGAATTTTGGAATTGGATAATTTGGAAGCTGAAGGGAGGTTGGATGAAGAATTAAGAAAAGAGAGGAATGATGTAAAAAACCAGTTTGATCATGCAGTCTTTAAAGAGGAGGTTATGTGGAGACAAAAAGCTAAAATTCAATTGGCCAAAGAGGGGGATACCAACTCAAGGTTTTTCACCAAATAGTGAAGGAAGAATGGGAAGAAGTTTGATCAACAGATTGGAGATAGATGGAGGCTGTTTTGTGGAAGATGAGAACGGTAACGGAAAAGAGATTTTAGAGTTTTTCAAGAATTTTATTCCAAAGATGAGGTCCACAGGCCTGGGATTCAAGGGTTAAATTGGTGTTCTATTTCTGAATCGAAGGCTTCGTGGTTGGGGAGACCTTTTGAAGGGGAGGAAATAAAGAAGGGTATCCAAGATTGTTGCAGAGATAAATTCCCTGGTCCTGATGGGTCTCTTTGGCAGTGTGCCAAGATTATTGGGATATTTTGAAGCAAGATTTGTTGGATGTTTTCGAAGATTTTTACAATTCTGGTGTTGTGAACTCAGTTACTAATTCTACATTCATATGTCTTATTGCGAAAAAGAATGAGCCTGTGAGGTTGAGTGAGCTCAGACCTATTAGTTTGGTGAGTAGTCTTTCTAAGATCATTGCTAAAGTGCCTTCTTTAAGACTTAGGGAAGTGTTACGGGAGACTATTACTACTGCTCAGGGTGCTTTTGTAAGAGATAGACAGATTTTGGATATAATCTTAGTTGACAACGAAACTGTGGAATATAGAAAAATCTAGAAAATCCGGTCTTGTTTTTTAATTCATTTTTGAGAAAGCTTACAACCACGTAGATTGGGATTTTTTAGACATTGTGATGGAAGCCAAAGGATTTGGACAAAGGTGGAGACTCTAGATGATGGGGTGTCTTCAATCAGTTAGCTTTTTAATTTCTTCACTGCCCAGCTGCTTTCTTCCTATGGTCCAAGCTGGTTAGACTTTTAAATTAAGTTGGGCAGCACCTGCAACAAGCTTTACTGTTCTCTTGAGGAAAAAATTGAGAGTTAAAAGGTGGGGAAGGCTTCTGTCTTAGGGGATTGTGCAGTTATGGATATATTTTGGGTCCTATGGATTGAAAGAAACTTAAGAATTTTTTAGAACAAAGTGATGGAGGATTGCATGTTTCTTTGGGACATAGTTAAATTCTGGGCTTTTCTATGGACTTCTATCTCTCCGGAGTTTAAAGATTTGTCTTTATTCTTTATTTTGATTAATTGGGAAGCAGCTATGGTGTAATTTCATTAGTTAGAATTTTGATCTTACAGGATTTACAGTTCTTGAGCTTGGGGATTTTTGTCTTTTGTCCTTATGGACTTCTTGTCCCTCCTCTATGCACATTTCCTACATCTAATATACTTATTTTGTTTCTGAGCAGAAAAAAAAAAAAAATATATATATATATATATATACACACACAAATTAACAGTAGGTACATAACATGTCCAGAAAGAATTACGGTCGACGTACCATTTCAGGTTCTTCCAACAGAAGCCTCCGAGCAAGCATTGCAACTGATACTACATTTTCCATCATCACTGGACACTACAAGGATTCATGAAGACTATTATAATACTACATAGCATAACTAGGAGATGGCCTTAAAAAGGCACATAAAAGAAAAGTATTCTAGTTAAAAAAGATATTAACAATAAATAAATAAATAACTTGGGAGTTGTGACTATATCCAAAAACATATGCACAAACAATGGAACAGGTTGAAGCCTCTCATCACAAAAAAGTACCTAAGTAAACCTTCCCACAAATTCGAGAAAAGCATATTTTCAAAATCTTGAAATAATGAGTATCGAATTATATATACCCCATATCATTCATCATACTCCATTTAATAATTTAAAATTTACCTAAGGTTTCAAATAAAATAGGAAGGACAAAGAATTGTATAATGATCTCGTACTTGGGCTATCAGACACACAAATAGTGTTCAATTACATATTTAAGGCTCAAACATAGGGTTTACTTAAGACATAACCATCGAGCTGAGAGCATTAAACTTTAGGAAATTATTAATTCACAACTAATACAAAACTCTATGATCATTTTATCAGTCATCAAATAAAACATGTAGCTTCACAAATTCCATTATCACTTGGGTATTCAAAATTGTAGGCTATGAAGTGTTTTGTGCATTAGCTCTAGATTTTGGTCCACCTAATGAGTATGGATGCTAAAAAGTCGAACTGTGCTAGATACTTGGTTATTCAAGCAAACTCCAATAAATGGATAAAAAGTTTAGCTTGAGTCAAGTTTGATCAAGATTCAAAACAAAATTCCTCCAACTCAACTCAAATTGCCACTTTGAGGTTCAAATTTGAGCTCAAAACCTATTGATGAAAAGCATGTCTTAAATGAAAATGATCTTTTCAAATCTATAAAACTGTCCTCACAAATTCAAATTTTTAGAAAACTTTTCCTGATTATGCCCAAGAAATGCCTTTTTCAATAAAAAAGGGCTAACCAGGCAGACGGAAGATCTTGTTTCTAAACTGTAAAATTTGCAATAACAGCCTTAAAACGTAACATGAAGCTCGAACTTGGCCTTTTCGTTAAAGAGATGGGGTCAAATCAAACATCTTTAATCTGAATTCAATGAGTCTGCTAGAACTTAGTTCATTTGCTCCGTACTAATGGAACAGAATAGATTCAATTAATACTTCTGAAGTCATAATTACAACAAAAGATTCTCCAATAGCCTTTGAATTTCAGAGACAGCAAAATAAATTAAAATATACATATCCAATTGCAACAAAAAGAAATCTCAAAACAGAAAGGATGATGATGGTGGTGGTGGTGGTGGTGATAACAATAGCAATAATAATAATAACAATAACAATAACGATAATAACTTGAAAGAATAGGAGAATGCAGACAAATTAAATTTAAGATAGCATACTAGGAACATTAATAGCACAAGCACATTTACTAGTACAACTAATGTCTAGATCAAACATATAGATTTAGAACTATTATCGAACACAATCAGTGAGCCATAAACTGATACTTGTCTCCAGGAAACCAAAACAAACCTCAGAAAAGTGCAGATGGTAGTCGCCCAGCTGTTTATCAGCCCATTTTTGGATGGGTAATAAGAAAGAATGTAAGAAAGACAAACTCCGAGAGCCCTCTTCTCCTTCAACTTTAGATTGTAAACTTTTTAAGTGTAGCCTCTCTTGTGGACCTCGTTGTTCTTTCAGTGGTATTTTCTTCAGCTGGTCAATGGCATGTTGCAACATTCCTTGCTCACTTGTGATAACATACTGGGATGATAGAAACAGTTAAAGGATACTAACAGTGACTTCGGCAACCTCATGGTAATTGCAATCAATAAGTAAAAAAAAAAATACATATGAAAATATTACCTGACGAAATAACACCCACGCATAGCATGTGTAATGCATTGTCTCTGTGATTCCTAAAACACGCCATGTCGACTTTAAGAGCTCAAGAATTTCTTCCACTTCCTGAAAATAAAACAAACTACAGTTGCTCCAAAGAAACTACAAGCAAGTAAAATGAACCAATCCTTATTTCATCAAACTATTTGCTGATTTTACTTTAAATAATACACACACACACACATAAAAAGCTAAAAAGTTTGTGTAGATAGAAAAAGGATTAACAAAATGTGAAAAAGTTTTGACCCAAAATGAGGAGATCTCCAAAAAGGAAACTATTTGGCATGAGAGGGTTAAACAAATTCAAGAGCTATATCAAAGTTATAGCCCTTCCCAATATAAAAAATCAAGCTAAAACTACTTCCAGTTTTAAATGAGGAAGAAAATTTACATATCCAAATGAACAATAATTAAAGATTCTAAGAATGGATACTTTTAGCATAAGCAATTATTACTTTGATAAGAAAACTATGAGTATTTGTATTAATAAATAATGGACAGCATAAGCAATTTTCGATATTCTAAGAAATGGAGATCTAGCATAACCAACTATTGATCACAAGAATTTTCAGACAAAATAAATCATTCACTCTAGAAAACTAAAATAGATCTTTCACTCTAGAAAACTTTAGCCTACAATTCAAGCACAAAGATAAATGACATTCTAAATTCTTCAGAAGTTCGAGATCTTCTTCCTCCACAACATACAACAGTGATTTTTTAAAGAAAAATTTACTCACCTCCGTAAGCTTCCCCTCATCTAACACATCAAAGACACTGAGAAGAAGTTTCTCATAGAGTCTAACATTTAGATGATAACCATCTGCCCAGTGGCATACTTCACCAGTTAAGTCTCCCCGAGCTGGCCTTTCAGCAAGTGGGATCGCAATCTCTCTGAGAGATCTCAAACATTCTGTTCGTTGGAGTTCACCCGTTGAAGATGGAAGAGACTAAGATCAAGGAGAGAAAAAACAATGCAAAGAAGATAAGGGCACTAGTAAAGCGCTCCTAAAAAATTCCAACATATGGATAGATGCATGCTAAAAGTTAAGAGTCATAAATACCATATTAACAAAAGTGGTAGCATAAACTTAAATAGTAATGGAAAGAATTATACATGATCAGCCCTGAAATCTACAAAAATAACAAACAATAGAGAGGGGCATTACAAGAGTTACACAAGAACAATCAAGACTATAAAATTATACTGCTAGTAATTAAGACAAAACTTTGTTCAATAATAGAGTTAGTGTGATGGTGAAATGTAATAAAAATAAACTTAAAAAGATTAAAAAAACCAAATTTGTTAGATCATGCAACGCATGGGGCAACAAATGAGAGATGATAAAAGCTGCTGAAAAAGACCATCACTTCCATTTTTAATACAAGACAATTTTGCCAGTTGCAGACCATTCTTAGAAGTTAAAATATTTAATTGAAATTTTCAACCGCTTTCCAAAGGTGACAGACAGGAAAACAAAAACTCTACGAACCATTTTCGAACTAGGATTGATAGGAAAAGTATTAAAAACTAAAGCGCATGTCATCAACAACAACAATAGTAGAAAAGAAGATCGAGCAATATAAAAATTGAAAAAACTATATCTAAATTAAAAGCACAGGAATATCATTTCATCAAAACCAGATCCTTGTTTCTTTTTTTTGTTTTTTTTAATAAGAATCTCAAAAATGCATTAATAAAGAAGATGTAAAAACAGATAGTGGACCAGCTGTCCACTCAGAAAACAAAGACTAGCACTATTTGTGCAATACAAAAAATAGATCCTTGTTTCTTATTAAAATGAAATAACAGATTAAGAATATTTAGCAGACTCGAAAAGATTAAAAGGAGGAAGGAATTTCTCAACAAAAGGGAAAAACTCTTTCAACTTTTGGATCTTATCGCATCATTTGGTCCTTTCTCATTCAGCAGTGGTCAATGGTTGCACGAAAGAAATAAGGTTATAGCATGGAGATATTAGATGAAAGCTAATTCTTTTTATGGCTCAATAAGAAAGCCTCAGGTGTCATAAGAAAGGCATATTTCATTAGCTTTAGGTTACAGTCAAAGCAATGTCAACGCAACCTTGAACAAGTTTTCAAAGCAGTGGGAGCTCCAGGTAGGAGTCAACCCTGCAGAAACTTCCAACCAAGCTAACGCTAAATTAACGTGAGAAAGTTCTTATTTCTGCCCCCTTTTTTTATTGTTTCATAAGCTTAGAAGCTTTTTCAATTAGACATTTCCCTAATATATCAAAAATTTATGATCTTTAGCTGTGTGCTAGCTGCTGCACTGCACCAACTCACATTGTTCTTTTATGGGTTTCAATAATCATTATTTGTTATTGACTACTACAAATGGAACTACTATGTTTTTTTCCACCCTGGGTATGCCAATTTCTGCTACTACCAGAGTTTCCAAAGAAATCATGTCCCTATTGCATCATTCAGCATTAGAAAGGCTTTTGGTCGATTCCAGCAACTGGTTCTCTGCCTTACCAAGAGGCTGTAACAGCTCACAGACACAAAAATATGGTGAAAGAACGGTATGGAATTTTCAATTCACATCATTCAATTAAAGCAAGCAATATCCAGTTTTCAATAGCATTTGAAAAAAAAAAAAAAAAGGACAAATCTTAAATATGAATACCTAAAACAAATATTATGATCAAGAGATTCTACGGCCAACCAAGAAGAAAAACAGAAATTTAATTTTCACTTCCATCACAAGAAGCATTTTATACCATTTGAAAGATCAAGTCAACGATACTTATACCTCAGATTCCTCAATCTTTGCCAAAAGAATACTCAATTCATTCACTCTTCGCCCAGATTCCCCGAACCCAACAACAGGATGATTAATAAGCCCCTCCTCCAACATGTTTAGCTGCAGTCATACAAATTATAGATGTCGCTTAGAAACAAGCTACACATGACCATCATCCAGTTTTCTACCAAAGTAGTGCTACACATCCTAAATTTTTTTATTCCCAAAAAACTATCTCAATTGATGTGGCATTCGTCAATTGGTTGATGAGATAATATAATTAGTTCACTTGGATCTAGTAAAAAATTATCAACCACTTAATGAATAACACATCATTTGAGATGAAATTTGAGATAAAAGACTTGGGATGTCTATCATTACTCTTTCTACCAAAGGTAGCACATACGGCAAAATGAGACAAAAGATAAAATGGATAAGGTACAGACATACCTGCCTTTTTTGCCAGCGAATATAAGACTTTTTGTCAGAAAATTCAGTGCGTGAAATACAACATAGCAGTTCCAATGGAATAAGTAGGGTATTCATCCTTTTTCCAACTTTTCCTGTAAGAGCATTAAGCAGTCCTTGTCTTGTCCTAATGTCCATTGATTCAGAAATCTGCATCCATAAGCACACATGGGAAATGAAACTGCCACAACAATTTATTTATTTACTTTTTATTGCAAATAATCACCACAACACTTGGAAAACTATAAAATCACAATTTATAGCAAATCACAACTTTAAGTTACAGGCATGAGATCATAGCTAAGAGTAAATAACAAATGTATAATGGTATCTGCTTAAAGGGCTAACTGCAAAACAATTCTTTTATTTATTTATTTATTTTTTTACCTTTTCTAATGAGACATTGAAAAGATTCAAAGGAAAAGTAAAAAAAAAAAAATTACACAGTAGATTAGGAAAAGTAAAAAGGAAAAAAAGTCACCCTAAAGAAAGAATGCAATAAAAGTAAGATGCAAACAGTTGAGACTTTATGAGTACAAATAATAGAAATAAGCCCTGCCACCACAGCAATTTGTGGCACAAAGAGGTAGATTTCCCAATAAAAGAAAGAACTAGTTAGAATACCTCCATCTGAACACGCATGGTCTCCAACAAACCAACCAACCCAGGAGCACGTTGAGATTGGGTGACAACATTATCATTTTTACTACGACCAAGCTTCTTCATCAATCTTGACTTTTTATCTTTCTTTTTTTCCTTAGACGGTATAATAAGGCCACTGTATATATAGCAGAAAATGAAGAAGATGAATAAGAGAAATATAAAAAGAGAGGCAGTGCAGTTCAGAATGACATGACAAGAGGAAATGTCATAAAAGTAAAATGGGAAAATTTTATGCAAAAAATATATAAATGAATAAGCTTACCCAGAAGCCCCAGCACAAGCCAAAAGGACTTCATACGCAGTTTCATGAAGGTCATCATCTGTAATACCTGAAAACAGCAAAAACAAACAGGTATCCATAGCACTTTAATTCACAGCATCACTTCAAACTTCTTATGAGCTTACTCGTGTAGATCATCAGATAACTTAAGGCAACTACCATAAAACATGGCTTTTGAGGCAAGAAATAACCTCAGAAAGAGAATTCACAATACACGACTGCATACCTATATCATCAACAACGCTAAATTTAGAAGGCAGGAACCTTTCAAAGACATTTCTTATACTGGTACTCACCTCTTCATGGTTACGGAGACAAAAGGAGTCTCATAAAGCCTTTAAATCCATGGTTGAGTTCACATGATGTTATTTCTTATAAAATAAAAATTAAAAAATAAGCAAAAAAAAAAAAAGAAAAGGCAAAGAGATTGACATCAGTGGACTATTCAATGTCCACTACAAAAGAAACATTTAAAGAACAGGACATGTTAATCATTAGAATACTTATTTGTAGATGGCAATACAAAAATAAAAATAAAAAGTATAGACATTTGTCTTTCAAGTGAACTATTCAAAGTCATCCAATGAGGGAAAGGAAGTCATCAAATGAGGGAGAGGAGTTTTACAAAGCTTAAGTTATCATTAGAATTCTTATAAATAGATGAAAGTAAACTTTTGAATATGCTATAGGAGTGATACAAGCATTTTGTTATTAAGGAGATAAATCAAGCCTCCAATAAGTTTCAACCCATTACACAGCAGGCCTGAGGTTATTCCATTGAACTACTTCATGCATTCCAATGACTAAGGCTGTTATTTTTTTATAAGAAACAACGAATGTTTGCCTTAGTTTCATAAGACAAAGGGATTAAGTATGCTAGAAGAGGCAGTGCAGTCGTGAGGCAATTACTTTGTCTATAGGAAACTATGAATAATTAATTAATCACAAGTATTACTATTATCCCCAAAGGATAGCCAAGTTGGTTTGGCCTCTTGCAGAGGATATAAAAGGTCAAGGGATCAACTCCAAAGGAATATCTTTAGTTTGGGTGGGGCGTATGGTAACTGAAAAAAAGGTGAGTATTACAACAGAGTAGCAGATCAAGTGTCCCCACGAGCAATCAAAGCTATACAAAATAGCAACAGCAACCAAAACTCTGTTTTGAAACCCAAAAAACCACCCACCACTATAAGAAGCTAAGCAGGATTAAACATCCAAGCAACAAGATAATTAAGACATAGTAATGCTAAAAATTTAAAAGTAATGTAAATTATAGTATCATTTGCATACTTTGAGAGACTCTGCTCTGACAAATGAAATTAAAAGAGCCGTGTGTAATACTTTTCTAGAGAAAATGACACAACCAACTTCTACCCACAATGCAAGCTAATAATGAATCCCTTCCAATCATTTTACTTACGTTTCCATTATGGCATATATAAAAATTAACATAGTAAACACAATTTGTTAAATGTCATTACCTGTAGTAAAAGAGGGTAATTTCACCATGAGATCAGTAGCATCATTTAGACGCCGTCTTGAAACCGGATTACTATTAATTTCCTTGATATCATCATCATCCTCAAAATCTTCAATGTCATCCACAGTTAGTTCTCTTTCTTGTGTAGAGTTAAAAGACTCCGACCCAGATGCAGCTGACAGAATAGGAGATGGTGCAAAAACAAGAGGTGGTGTTGTAACAGGAACTGGAGGTGGAGTCAAAACAGTAACTGGGGGTGGTGCCCTTTTTGGAGGTGAACCAGAAGATTGAGGATTTGTGACCAAAAAGAATTCATCAGCAGAGCCTCCATTATTCTGGAAAAGGAATACAAAATGATCTTTAAATAGATGGATGGTGCCACCAAAAATAAAAAAGAGTAGATGCAGGAGCCAGTGATAGTAGACTTCATTAACCAATATGTCATGAATAAGAAGCCTCTATGATGAGTGTGGGTTAGGATAGTTAATATTGAAATACTAATAAGTAGCTGATAGCTCACCATTTGGGGTAAATCAGTGTGGTCATGAAAATCTCTAATAGCCTCAGAGAGTTCAAGCATTCCACCTACATTAATAAACAAAAATGAAGTCACTTAGAAAATAGAAATTAGACAAACAATTATGGCTCAAGCAATGAAAACTAGATATAGCATTGCATTACCTTTTTTGGCACAACCAAGGACATAATCAACACTGACTTGGTCTAAATCCACATCGTCAAGTGTAACCGCACCAGGAGGCATTATAACTTTCTTAATTAAGCTACCGGAAAGTATGAAATCCAAAAGTATGTGGCGGTCACGCCGATATCTCTGTAGAAGCTCCAATGCATCTTCCCTAAAACACCAAATACCATTTATTTCATTATTTATAGTAATACTGTTACTGTCTTCAGGAGCGGTCTTGATACCATTATAAGCATATTGCAATTAGCAAATAGTTAAAAAACACTCTTCAGTTAATTTTGTAGTGTTCAGATGAAGTGCTTAAATACATTTTGGATTCACGCTTCTCAGTATTTTATTTCCGAAAGCACTATGCTAAAAAGCACTTTCAGAACAACTTACTGCTAAAAGCAGCAAAGTGTTTTATACTAAAGTATTTTATTTCTGATACCATTATAAGCATATTGCAATTAGCAAATAGTTAAAAACACTCTTCAGTTAATTTTGTAGTGTTTGGATGAAGTGCTTAAATGTATTTTGTATTCATGCTTCTGAGTATTTTACTCCTGAAAGCACTATACTAAAAGCACTTTCAGAACAACTCACTGCTAAAAGCAGCAAAGTGTTTTTTTATACTAAAGTATAGAATGAGATTTTGATAGAAAGAGTCGTACTCTTCCATTTTGAATTGAAGAAAGAGTCAGAACTAAATTCCGCAGACTTCAACAGCTACCTCCTCGACCTGTCAATGAGTAAAGAAATTAGATCCTATCATCATACACGCCACTCTAACGATCAATTAAGAGATCACATTATAATCCTACTGGATCCAACAAATTTGAATCATCACATTTCAATTTAAAAAAAAAAACCTGTTAAAGGTAACTTTCTCGATTTAACTTTCTTGGCAACCAAATAGAGCATGCCAACGCAAAAAAATAAGGAAGCAAATGGTCAATAAAATAAAGTCTAATTTCTAATTGAAAAAAACACTCATTCAGTTAAAGTAACTTTCTCGGCAACCAAACGGAGCATGCCGATTCAAAAAGTAAAGAAGCAAATGATCAAGATAATGAGGTTGAGAAATGATAAAGAAGACGTACTAGAGTAGATTCGGAATTGCGAGAGATTTAAACGACGCCCGTTTCGGTGGAATTGGATCTTTCGAGATTTTGTTTCGGAGAATGAGATGTCAGAGAAGCGTCAATGAGAAGCTAAAGATAGTCAATGTTAGTGATGTCGAAAAGTCAAAAAACAAAGAAAAATGAGAATAACGATTTCTACCGAACTGAAATTTGAAACGGTACGTTTTAAAGACTATGGGCTATCTGATCACTCTCTCCAGGTTTCCTTTGAAAGTGGGACTCAGACTGAGGCAGGAGCACGGAGAGATAAAGACTCGGTAGATTGGATCGAGCAGCAAATTCAAATCGAAAAGAATTTGTTGTTTTTTTAAAGATTTTATTATTATTATATTCAGATACGGGGGACAGATGAACCGCTGAACGAAATTCTTTTATTTTTAGGGTAATTTTTACCGAGCACCCAAATGTTTTCACATATGACACCGCGCACTTAAGTGTTTTGCCTCTGAGCACCGCACACCCAGCTCCGTTTATTTTTTAGTTAACTGTAACGATGTTGCTTTAATTGGTAGAATGACAAAAGTACTCTTGTTTTGAATTCAAATGAGATCGTTTACCAAATACCAGAGTCTCTAACAAGTAAATTTACCATATTGGTTATAATCCAAGGGATATTTTCACATAAGGGGCCATTAATGTGAATTTACTGTAATGCCCTTGGCAGAGTTGTTTAGTATCACGTGCATCTAAATTACAACGGCTATAAATTTGAGTAACAGTAAATTAACGGATATATGCACATAGAGCAGTAAAAGAAACAGTTCAATTTGAGACATTGCATCACTATAACTTATAAAATATTCACATACAATTACCACCACCTTCAGACCTCAATGGTTTTTTATCTTAAACCTTGAAACTCTATAATTATTTTATTCACCAATAGCTTACAGTAGCACAACACTTTCATAATACCCTATTAAAGTAATGTATCTCTAGCATAAGGTTTATATGCACACAGAAAACTATCACAAATACTTTAGTGATTCTTATATGTTGTGCTGCATTTAGGTGCTGGGTACATAAGACGGGACATTGCAAATTCAAAGAAAATGTCCGCTTCAAGGGATGCATCAAGTTCATCAACCCATAACAGAAGAAGGAAGTTAATCAATGGGGGCATCATCAAGTTTTATAATAGAGTATGCTACTGTCCAAATACGGCACAAATTAAAGTGTTAGAATCTAAAACAAACCCCAGCAAACTATATTACAGCTGCTCTAATGGCCCATCCCATGATTTTTTTAGATGGTGGAAACCATATATAGAGGAGGCTACAGAAATTGAAGCAACATTACACAAGTTTGGAGGAGAAGTTTTGGATGACAGTGCAAACTATAATCAACAATTTGACATTGAGGACTTTAATAATAGGTTGATCAATATTGAAAGTTTTCTTCGTCAAAACAATAAGTATCAACTAACTATCAAGCTGATTTCTGTACTTGTATTAATTATCCCGTATTGTAAAGAATATTAGAATAATATGTAGAATGAAATGGAATAATAAACAAAATGCACCATTGTCTTCACATGTACCATTTAATTAAATGCTTCATCAATAATATAGTGTTCAATAGTTTTTTATCTGTAATTATACATTGGCAGCAACTTATAATTGTTACTAACATCCTACATGTAGACATACATGTGACAAATACACACAAAAAAAAAATATTGGTTTACTGCATGTTAACCCTATATGTATCTTAATCCCAACAACTTTCAAAATGCCACAAACCCTTCTAATCATAGTAGTACTAAGTGATCATACAATGCAACTCTATAAGTTTAATGTCCAACCACTTTCAATAATTTTAGCACCAAAATAAAAAAAAATAAAAAAAAAGGAATCAATGATAGACTTGTTCATTACTTGGTTACTTCCTCCCAAGTGAAATTAGCAACCACTTTAACTTTGCTCTTGGTGGTTTGATGATGCATTGTGGAAGGTGTTAAAAAATGCTAATATTGTCTCCACTATTTGTTACTTAATATACTACCAATGTCTCCTCAATAATTTAGAAAATCATTACAAAACAAACAAGTAACTTATAAATACAAAGCATTCCTAAAAGTGCATTTTGGGGGTTAATAGGACAACCACTTTTGTTGTGTCCAAATCCCTTGAAAATAGTGTATTACTTTTTGTATCTTTTGTTATGTATTGATACCTCATAAGCTTCTCTTCTTTAGTTCATCTTGGGCCTTCTAAGTAGTCTTCTCACTAAATGAGGTATTATTACATCACTACCAGCATTAAGCCATGAGGTCTTATTTAAAATTAGATAAATCATCCCAAAATAGCACCTCAAGTAAGTATCATTTTTCAACAATTAACTAATGAACTGAGCTTGATCATTTTTACTATTTATAATTGAAGGAATTGCATGGATACATGGAATCCCACTCACTTGTCAGTGTCCACAGTCACACATATGATGTTCAAGATCAATAATGCAAGTCTTACTGTTCTCATCCACTTCATAAATCCATTAACTAGCTCTTAAGATAGGGTTTGCACTCCCAATCTATAAATACTTCATCATTTTTACATAAATTCTTCTTGGTATATTACTTTCCCAAGATTCTGCCTTTTTTCTTCTATCAATAATTCTCTTCATCAGCTTCTTCCTAATCCACTCTAGCATTGAGATTATTGGAAACTTTCTTTGAACTGCCATCCATGCATTAAAGCTTTCGGTCATGTTATTAGTGCAATGATTAGACTTGCAATTGTTGTCAAAGGCATGTATAGACCAGAATTTAGATGGTATCCTTCTAAGTGTCTCATATACACCCTCAACTATAGCTTTTATATTTTACATAGCATTATCAAATGCCCTTCTGTTTGATACTCTTGCTACTGCCCAAAAGTATACCTTAAAGTCAAATTGAGGATATTTTAACTTCAGATTTGCCAAATGTGTCTAGCATAAAATCTGACAGCATTATAAATTCCTTTCTGTCTCTCACACATAAAAGTTAGCTGCCTTGTATCTTGTAAAAAATTCCTTGAAGTGACCTAGAAACTATGTTCAAGTAGCTGTGCTCTTAATATTGCAGATACAAAATGCAAGTGGAAAAATTCCAGTATTGGCATCAATGGCCACAACTAATAAAAGCACACCCTGATATGGACCTTTCAAATGGCATCCATCAATACCAATGAAGGGTCTACAACCTTGATTGAAGCCATCTCTGAATGCAGGAAAGGATATGACAAAGCTATCAAAGTGAGTATCAGTCTATTGTCCATGCATCCTAAAAACCTTAACCAATGCCAAAACCTGAGGCATTTTGTTAATTATTGCCAGAGCATAATTCCTGATTAGCCTATAACTAGACTCATAATTAGCTCCTTGTCTCACTAAAACCTTCTTCTTTGCTTTATAAATTTTATACTTATGTATCTTGGCTCCACACATTCTTCTGAGTTCACCTTGAATCCATTCAACCTTAGTATCTGAATGCTCAATAATAGTTGCAGCAAACTTAGTAACAATGAACTCTGCAGTGTATGTAGGTTTTTTAAGTCTCTCTGACATGTATGCACATTGTGAAGTCTTCTAAGAATGAAAGTTAGTTCAAATCTAGTTTTTCCAGCATATAAGAACCATGGGCATCTGATATAATTACATCCAATCGTAATTCTAAACTTTTCAAACTTTTATTTATAAACCTTGAACTTATCCTCCCCAACATAAGTTCTTATTGCTCATGCCAGCTGCCTAAATTTCTTAAAACACTACCTAATAAAAAATTAAACAAGTGCATAATTAAGAGTGTACATGTTATCCCTTATAATAGAATCCATTCTAGCTAACACTTGTTAGTTTCATCATCAAAGTCTTCACCAAACTCCTTATCATCACTCTCACAATCGAACAACATACAATCTTTATCACCGTCATCGGAAACCACATAGCCTAAGTCAGTATCTACAAAGGTTCAGCAGGATTATTGTTAATGTTTGGAATACCTAGTGGATGATTTAGATCTTCATCACTATCATCTACACTAGAATGGCTATCATCTGAGTTATAATCTACTAGTGAAAGTGTAGTAATTTAGGTTGGTGGATATTTTCATTGGAATTTTGAAAATTATTGGTAGCTTGTACAACTTGTGACTCAGGATTTTGAGTTATTGGTTAGGATGAGAATTCAGGTGGGTAACGGGTTGTGGATTCATTTTGGGATGCTTGCTGTTGGACTAAACCATCTAGGTGCAATGAAGGGGACAATTTAGGACAGATGGCAAAGTTTTGTTGAAGTTGCTCAGTAAAGTTTTTATCTGAATCAAATAAAGATGTGCTTTCACTATCACTATCTCTAAGAGGATACACACTATTTGTGACATTAGTCTGTGCAGCATATTGTGTTTTATTTAGTGGTGATGGTCTAAAATAAGTGTCCACAAAGTCTTGATGCAAATTAGAGTTAGTATCTTATTTAGCCTATGATTGGATGCTATCCGGTGCAATAATATGTATCATCATGCTGTTGGTGTTATTCAGTAGAGTTTCATGCTCTGAACTAGTATTGGTGTCATTTTCAGAAGGATTTCTGTTGGTGGGTAGAGCTAGTGTATCAGGTTTGTTTAGGTCTGTAGTGGCTAGAAAATTTATTTCATCTGAGGGGTGAAACAATGCTCTTCTAGCTATATAGTTATATAGTGAATAGATCTCTACAATAAAAAACTGCATATAGTAGAATAACATCCTGTTGTGCTCTTTCAACTAAAAAATAAGCTCATGATCAAACATAATCTCAACTTCCTTATGGTCCCATGGTACCTAAACACTTAGCCTAAACTTCTCATCAAGTCTCATCCTTCTTACATAGGCCTTCATCATAACTTTATTAATTATTGCAATTCTACTGAACTCATCTCAATCAATTACACCAAGATTATACGTCTTACACTTAAATGTATAAAGAATAGTTGTATCATCATCTTCATCCATTTTTACCTGAAATAATTGCTTATATTTTAACTATGTACATAAACACGGTGTAAGTTACATAAGTTTTAGATTTATTGCATGAACATCATATTTATCTAAGGTATTCACCCCAAAAATCACTAATTTTCAGCCAAACCAATAACATTTATTAAATCACTAAAGTAATAAAAAGCAGTAACTTTATATATATTCAGATCAGTAACATATACCAAGACATCATTAACATTTACAACAAAATAACAAGCTTTTACATCCAAGTCATAAATATTTACCCAAAAATAATAGTGCACTACTCTTAAATTGTTGCATCACTCTAAATAACGAAGTTGTACAATATTTATACTGAAAATCATCAATACAAACTGAGATCAATGAGCTAAGGAAAGAGTTATTCAAGTGTAAGCCAACTTAACATATGTCTTACACAAAACACATTCAGGTATAAATTATAGCTGATTTGAACAATAAAGGTTTAAACTTTCTAGTAAAGCAAAATCTAGAGTAGCTAAATTTTTGTGGCATTATGAAGTGCAAACAAAATAGAATAAAATTAAACAATCAAAAGACAAATGATATTGACCTCAGCTTCCTTAACAACACACCTACTGAATTCACTTTTGTCAAACTCTTAAACTAACTTATGTCTTGGAGACTGAGCAATATCTTCAAACACAGTTTCATCAACTATGGCTTCAATAAAAAAAGTATTTGAAGGCTGAGATAGATTGCTTGTACCTCATCTATGAAGGATTTTGGCACCAATCCTTCTTAACCCACCTCGATTTTAGCATCAATTGAGGTGTACCCATGCTTCCTAATCTCACATGCAAGCTCAGTGAACTCTACAATGATGTGAAATGATTAGGCGCAAAGATCGAGTTCAACTATTTTTTTAATTATAAAATTTTGATGTCTTATTTCAATTTTACCCTCACCCATTACAGTTAACTAAAAAATAAATGAAATTGGGTGCCTAGGGCCATATGTCAAAATATTTGGTAAAAATGACCCTTATTTTTATAATCCCTTGACATGCAACGCTATATAGCCATGATTGATTTTTTTTTTATTTAACTTTATTCACCGTCTGATTTCTTATGAGAGAATCCAACGATTATGATATTTTATAATTAAATTAGACTACTGAAATAGGCGGTAAAAGTATTGATTAAATGGCAAATATCAACAGAAATGATCATTTGCACTACTTTACTTAATTTAAAAGACATTTACTTAAATTAAAAATAAGATATTATCACTACTTTTATCAAATGTACTACAACATTTTCAATGTATATCAGTCGTCTACTCTAAATTGACAAAAATCGTCTATTAAATCGTTAGCTACTATTTGAAAGTTAATGCAATTGTAGCAAATTGATGATTTTACTCTTAAAATTCAAAATTAAAGGAAAATTATCACTTGTATACCCTTAAATTATTATATTATCACTTGTGTATTCTTAAATTATCACTTTATCACTTGTATCTCTTATTTCTATATAAAAGACTAGATTATCTCACTAACATCATCACATTTTAACTGTAATAATGGTTTGATGGACGGCATGTACATTTTATCAACTTAGGTGAACAATTGATATACTATGAAAATATTGTAGTATGTTTGATAATAGAATGAATTAAGGATATACAAGTGATAACTTCCCTAAAAAAATTATCAAATGCTCCCTCAGCTGAACATTAAGGTATTTTTTTTTTATTTGAATGGGTCTGAGTTTGACTTAAGACTAAATAGGTCTAAATTTATATATTCGAATAACATGTTTTTTTTATATCTGAATATAAGTGTTAAATTATTTTTTTTAAAGAATAACATCTTAAATAAGATATCTTAACATATATAACCTCATAAATATTAACAACACTTATATATATTTGTTAAACATAAGACAAGTTATAAATAAATTATTTGATTAGTTTAAAAAATTTTGATAATGTGTACCTTAACAAAGCATGAAAAATAAAAATGTATATCTAACATGTGCATTTTTTTAATTGATATATGATATTTATAATGTTATTTTAAATATATTATATGATTTTTTTCATGTTAATTATGTAAGTCAACCAATAATTGTTTAATCATTTTAAATTAACACAAGTGGAATTGATCACTCTCTCCGAAGTTTCCTTTGAAAGTGGGATTATGGGTTATCTGATCATTTAATCACTCTCTCTGAAGTTTCCTTATCAATTTCTTTACGAACCATGCAAAACATAGCCCTTGTAAATGTAATTACATCTTGCTGTTCATAATTTTTTATGTGTGCTCAACACTAGAATGCCATCAGTACTATTAAAGTCATCATTTCATTCACCCTCTCTTGATGATCCATGAGGCAGTCTATTTGCTTCACAACAGCTCGAAGTCTAAGTTTTCTGCTGACATAATTATCTAAATATATGGGACATTATTACACGATTTTAGAATTTTGTTATTTTAGGTCTTTTAATATATTCTATTTTAATTAGAGTTTATTATGTTATGTGTTTTAGTCTTTTATTTCTATTATAATTGTGATTTAGTTTTCTTTTTCAAGTTAACTTAGGAAAGTAAGTTTAATCTGTTATAAATATAGACATATTGTTATTGTTTTCACAGCTTCAACCTTTGATCAATAAAAAAACCCCTCTTCAATAACCCCCTTTAGGATTATATATATATAAATATCTCATGTATAGTCATTTAGATTAGAATATCATCTAATCTCATTTAAAGTAATGTTAAAAACATCATCGAATCATTTGAATTAGAACGAGATCTAATCACGCTTCGCTGAGAGTGTAACGAAAATGATATCTAGTGTTGATCTATCCCATCAATCTACTTTCACTATCCCACTCCATTAGTTAGTATCAAAGTGATTCTATGCCAATTACACATCTTTCCTGGCTATCCTCATCCATCTCACTAAATCCACCACCAAAAAAAAAAAAAAATCCAAAATTTTGAAAACAGCTTTCAGTCACCACCAATGCCACCACTCTACTAGCCTTCACCATCGACTAACACTACCACCACACTCACAAGCCATATCCGACCAAACCCTACCAACCTCACTGTTAAGCCACCACCAAAGTCATCACGAAACACTCAAACCTACGAGCTCTCCACCCATTCACCTCAGTCAAACCAAAACACTTTTTCATCAATTTATGCCACCACCATAATCCCCAACAATCGGCGACTATAAGTGTAGCCATCTGCCGTCATAAAGCTATGATAAGCCACCACACAAAACCCTCACAACCCATGATTTTCACCGACTCAATCTTCTTCCACCATCGTGAATTCAACCAACCCACGATTACTATCGTGTTCCTTACCACTAACTCTATCAAATCCAACTATTATCACATCAAATGATGGTCACCAGCCGCTGACAATACCAAACCTTGAAAGTCAGGTTATTTACTATTTTTCATTAGTTTTATTTTTAATTTATGGAAAAAATGATAAAGATAAAGTATCGAAGTTTATATTGTCTTTTCGTGTTTTAAGATATCCTAAATTTTGATAGTAATTCTAATAATATTTTTAAATGAAAATCATGATGGATGATTTTCTTCAATATGCCTCATCGAAAGTTATATTTCTCATACATATGTTGATAGGTGATGCTATAGATCGGTGGGAACAACAACAATAATCAAAAATTCGTCAAGGCCAATATAAAATAAAAAAATGGTTTAATATGAGAAAATTGATAGAAGGCCATTTTGTTCATTATGATGATGTTGAACTATCTCTTTTTATACCAATGAAAGTAAAAGATGATGAGATTATTGTTCTATCTTAAATTTTTAAAAAAGAAGTACAACATACTCTTAATTTGAGCATTAAGCCTAATAGTATAATCGAGTTTGTGTAGCAAAATCAAGTTAAAGAAAATAAGGTTATTCTTGAAGCAAATTTGGCAACAAAGATAAAGTAAATTAGTGAGATCGTTGAGTGAGATGTGGAAAAAGACTTGAAGGACTTGAAAGTAATTCATTCATACGAGACTTCATCTTCTCGAATAGTCACTCATAAGCACAAGAAAAAGATAAGGCATAGAGAATTTCGAGTTTCAAGCACTATTGATGAGCTAGGCTACAAGTTCAAGCTCTAAAATGCATTAATGCTCCACTACGAGTTCTATTTTCCAAATAAACTCGAGGATGAGTTTTCTTTTAAGAGGGGGAGGCTGGCTGGTATAGGACATTATTTTAGTATTTTATAATTTTATTATTTTAGTCTTTTGACATTTTCTATTTCAATTAGAGTTATTATGGTATATATTTTAGTCTTTTAAATCTATTATAATTGTGATTTAGTTTGCATTTTTAGGTTAATTTAGAGAAATAAATTTACTTTATTATAAATAAAGAGGCCTTGTTATTGTTTGCACAACTTCAACCTTTGATCAATGAAAAAAAAAACCCACTTTTATAACTCCCTTTAAGATTATCTATTAGAAAATCTCTTTTTTAAAGTCATTTGAATTATAACATCATCTAATATCCCTTAAAGAGTTTCTCATTGAGTCGTTTAGATAAGAATAAGATGTAATCACACTTCAATTTGAACATAAACTAATCGTTTTGGTTTAGACTGGTACTGGAAAGATATCTAATGTTAATCCACCACAACAATCCACTCCTTGCTCTAACAAAATAAGCATTTATTTCCTACGCAATCCACTCCTTGCTCTAACAAAATAAGCATTTATTTCCTACTTTGTGTGTTGTGAATCCCACCAAAACATTTCCTTTACGAAATGCCTCAACCCATATTTTTCGTTCCTCGTACACCTTCTTCACCTATTCAGTGAATGAGACTATGTTTTTCAACCATTAGTTCCCATTTACATTGAATTCATCTTCAGTATATGGGTGAAACATGTACCTTCTGAAATCATTGCTAAATTCCTAGTTATGAATATATGCTTGCGCATCTTGGCTCAAATACTAGCAGCAAAGCCTATAAACTGAGTGTTGAAAAGTCTTGGTGATAACATTTCTCATTACACAGCCTCTTTATATAATGACAGTTGGAGGTTACTTTCTCTCCACCGCTACTAAGAATGTTTGTAACAACCAAACATAAGTGTGCTCATTTTCATTTGATAGTCAGGCAAGCCCAAAAACAATAGACCTTCGGTGGTGATTTATCCCCAAAAGTATAACAAACAGTTTTTTATATGCATTCATTTGATATGTTCTATCAAATGCCAGTATCACCAAACATAGCATAATTTACTTGCGTCCCGCCATCATACCAAAATTGGTCTCCTAACTTGTTATCTTCATCAACAATATACTCATAAAAGAATGATGGATAGGTATTTTTCTTCCCTTCAAGATACGACAAGCATGTCTTTGCATCGTTTTCTTTTAATTCTCACCTTCCCCTCGAGTCAAGTCATTTTGCACATCTTTTCTCATGAACCCAACATTTTTATAGTCACTTGATTATTCTACCGTACACTTATGGATTTACAAAAATTTTACTCTAACTTTATGTAATATGGATGCCTTAATTAAATCCAGACCCCTTAGCTAAATGCGTGATTAAGTGAAGTGTACTAATCGAATTGGTGTCAGTTTACGATTGTGCACATTATTAAAATATGTACAAATCCAACAAGTTTTCTCTCCCTTAACGGAAATTCAAATTTCATCTTAACATCCCATCCTTATCAAAGGTCTTGCTTCCATTATCCTGTTACCAATTTTTAGGTACTTTCTAGGTTGAAAATCGTGTTTGAAGTATACCCACTATCTTTAATTAACATTCTCTATTTGTTGAATCTTTTGGTGTTTTTGCAAACACCAAATCCTACTGTCTTTGCGTATTCACAGTAAAACTGGTCAACTTCTTCTTCTGTTACAAATTCCCTTTTCAAAAATTCCATGTTCACCATAACCCCTTAACTAGCTAACCCTATTATCTCTGCATCCCCATTTCCCTCTTCATTTGTTTGTTCAGCCTAAATGTCTTGTTCTGATTCCTTAGTATTATGCGATTGCAAAACCCTTTTTATATAGTCTTCGATTTCATGGTCAATCTACTCATTGTTGCTATTGGTCCGTGTTTCGAAAATGTAACCTCGTTTATCTCATACTAAAAGTTTGCTTCATCTATGCTATTTATGGATGTCGTCATTATGTGTTAATCTTAGACTACACACCAAACTGCAACATATATAAGTATGCAGCTACCAATGCTTATAATAATATTATTATTATAACTGAATTAAATTTGTGCACAAAATCTTTATAAATTTAATTCGACGACATTTACTCGCCTTATATGATATATAAATAGACATATATAAACTTATAATAGTAGAATAATACAGTGAAGAATGATCATAATAATCATTTGTAATTTTGTATTTGTAGATATAAGTACAACAATATACTTTGCTAATGTATTTGTATAATGATTCAGTGTATAGTAAAGAATACAAACCCATCTCCATAATTTGTTAGGTAACCTAATAAGAAAATTTGAAACTATTGGCATAAGGCATGGTTACCTAATTTATTGTGCTATGACATGCTTCAACAAGAAATTCATTTATTTCAACAATAACAAAAAAAAATGTCATGAAGTAAGAGATCCATGCATTGTTTTTCTCTACGACATTCCACTTCAATCAATTTTAGAATTAAATATTCTTATCATGATTTCCCTTGCGAGCTTAAAAAATAATGTACTCTTCACTGTCAATCTGCTCATGCCAATGTCTCCTTGAACAACTGATTCAATTGATGCGTTGTATGCATTTTCATCATAATAAAAGTTAATAGCAAGTCATATATAATGAGACAAATAAGTTAATTATACTATATAAATGTGCAGAATCCTAATTTCTATGTGATTAGTATCCTTTTTTCGATTTTCTAAGATATACAGTGCTATGAATGATCTCATCAAGCTAATCTTTAAATATTTAAATTTCCAATTGTTGGGTAAATGCATGGGGGAAAAAAAACTTCAACTTCTTTGTTTCCCAAGCACATTTTTGGCGCACTACCTGGTTTGCTTTCCCATCTAGCACAAATGATCGTGCTTGTTCATCTTTTTGACAAGTTCCAAATGCATTGGAGAATTTAACCATTGTAATAATTAATATTTCAGTCCAAGTAAGAATTCAAAAGATTGATGAATGGACTCTCTTGCGTTACATCACATGGCCCTTCAATATGCATCGCCCATGCGTTCCATACCACCCATTAAATATGTATATTTTTCCTCTGTTTTGGGCATTATTTATTATTATGTTAGTAACACAGTTATAAACTATAGTCTCTTACTCTTCAAGTCAAAATTATAAGATATAATTGCCAACCTTTTGTATAAAGCAATTTTCAAATAATATCGGAGGTCCAACTATGTTGGCATGTTGCATTGATTATGACATAACCCAATTTTGGTCTTTTAATCATCTAACTAATGTTAAATTTGACTAGTACCCTATACTCCCTTTTATTCATGAAATATTGAGAAATATTATGGCTCTTTTTACTTACACTATTAAAGTTCTAGTTACCACCTTACACTCTTTTTATATACTGATTGTTTTGTAAGTATTACAGATTTATTTATTTACATCCATGACAAATAAATGAATGTAAAACAATGATATGTCTCTTATTGATCCAACAATATTTAATTTATAAATTAAAATTAAAATTTTATAATTTTTTATTTTTTAATCTTACCTTCATCTCCATCATCAGCACTCCTCACCTTTATCTTCCTCCATAGTCATGATCTTCATCTTCATCTCCACAATTTTTTTTTTTTAATGAGTTAGTATTAGTTGAACTAGCAATCAGGCTCTCAATTAGATCGACCATGACATGCGTCCATAAGTGGGCTTAAAAGTTTGAGCTATTAATATGAAAGTAAATATTGTGTGATAAAATAATTGAAATCCCAAAGAGATACAAATACCATTGTTTTGGTAGTTATTATAAAATTCCTCAACATCAGCTGTTATTTAACATCCATTCTTGATTGAGAGATTTTTGCACCAAATCTAATAATCAAAATTGTTATTTTTTTTAATATATTTGAAAATCCAAAAAAAAAATTGAAGAAGAAGAAGAAGAACCTTTGTTTTCAAACCAAAATCGGCAAATCCCAAAAAAAAAAAAATCCATAATCAACAAATCCCGAACAAAATTAATCTAAAGGCTAAACCTTTATTACTAACTCACTTCATTCTTTCTTAAAATAAATTAATTCCATCCTCATATAAGTCGACTATGAACTAGTTATATTCCCTAATCTACATATCAAATTCCCACTTATCCAATAATTTTTTGCTTGCTTCGACAACAACTTCAACAACTAAAGTCGTTTAAAGGCTGAAACCTGTACTACTACTCATATAAGTCAACTATGACCTAGCAATATTCCCTAATCTGCCTATCAAATTTTACCTATTCAATAACTTTTTCATTGCTTCAACAACAACTTCAGTAGCTAAAATCCATTGTTGCCACGACTTTTCATGAACCAAAAAATGCCTAACCCATACTCATCCAATTTGTTCAACCTTTGTCAAAAATGGTAAATTTATCCTTTTAAGAGTTATAAACAAATTGTAAATGAAACGAGTGCAAGTTGCTCAACTAAATTTGACAGTTGTTAAATTGTAACAAATATAAGTTAAGGTATGGTAAAATGTTGCAACATAGGCTGAAACTACCATGATTTCATTGCTAACGCAGATAGTTGATTTACAAAATATGAAGATGGCGCTTTTCAATTTGCCAATAAAACGATCACTGTGACAAAAAATACTCCACCATACATGATTAAGATACTACTGGGATTCTTTTACTGACTTTGAGCACATATTCCAATTGGCCCCACTAAAATATTTTCCTGATAGAACACGTTAATAAGTAAAACAACAATGCTAAATACTAAAACAAAAGGCTGCATTTTTGACAAGTCAATGAAGAAGCTGATATTCACGAAAGGTCGAAATGTCAATGTTGAATCCAAAGCCAAAGCGTGGAACATCTAGTGCATGAGTAGGCTACAAAAAAATTGTTACTTATTATTAGTAAGTCGTTAAATAAGTATGAACCACAAGCATGTTGTATTGATAAACTTACCAAAATAAAAGAAAACATTTGTCAAGCTCACTCAAAATTAGAAGTACTCAAACTTTGACTTACTCACCATAGTGAAATTAAAAAAGTTTACTTAAGAGAATAATGATAGTGAACTATACTAGCTAGAGGTTGAAATGGTTGTGGGTAGTTTGGTTCCGTGCACATTCTCTTACTATGGCCGCCATGGCCACAATTCTTACACTTGTAACGGCGCTTGCCCAAAATGGTCGTTGTTATTCCTCTTCTATTTGTGCCAAAGTTAGTATGAGTTCTTTCATCCAATGTTCGCCATAAGATTGAGTGTTTCACAACTCTGTCGTCAAGAACAAGTAGGTCATCAATGGCTGTCATTTTTTCCTTTCCAAGTAATGATTATTATCTAGAACTAGCTTTTTCATCATATCCTCGGAATAGAACATTAATTTCCAAATTCAAGTAGCCTCTAATAATGGCCTCTCGCACGATCGTTACTGGAATGTCATCGTTGGGGACAACGTGGAGATAGGAGCCCAGGGCATTGTCACCTTTAGATTGAACTCATGCACCTAGGTTAGTTTGCATCAAATAGAGCCATTGCTAATAGATTTCAGAGCTGCAAAATCTTAAAATGCATGGCCTTGAGTGTTTGAAGAAGCACATTTTGTCCCATGTAGAGAAGCTCATATGTGAAGTAAAGGGGGATTTCTGGTACTTCTTGTTCTATCTATATCGAAGCCTAGCAAAATTGATTTTCAAAAGTTTGTCAGCTCAATAAGAAATTTATTATTATAACATAATTACATAATAGGGAATAAGGAATAAAAACTAATTGAAAATGTTA
This sequence comes from Murraya koenigii, assembly GCA_025617385.1. Taxonomy (NCBI): domain Eukaryota; kingdom Viridiplantae; phylum Streptophyta; class Magnoliopsida; order Sapindales; family Rutaceae; genus Murraya; species Murraya koenigii. Next base: position 17,270,532 of record CM046812.1, read on the forward strand.
AACTACTCACAAATTAAATTGCTAACTTCGTTTTTGAGTAGTTTATGAGTGTTCTGATGGACATAACAAGTATTTATACTTGATATTATGAAATTATTGTGATGAGAGTTTTGGGCACCAAGAATCTAATAGATTCAACTAAATATTTTTAATTCAACTTATATTAATTATTTAATCGTTACATATCCTTCTAATTTTATTTACTTTGAACTCCATCTGACCACTGTTAATGGATTATGTTCAGATTCAAGATCATATGTAGGTCAAATCAAATCAAATATTTAAACTCAACTCCAATGAACTTGTAAGCAGAGGCACATTGACAAACAGAAGGAGAGTTATGATGAATAAGTATAAAAAAGATACTCAAGTATTATATTGTTTAATGTTAGACCCAGTCCGATCATTGCCAGGCGCCAACAGTCAATTGTGAGATAAAATTTCAAATCTTCACCTTGGAAGTTGTGATTCTGACACATAGCAGTTTTGGCAATAGTATCACAACAAATTAGCACAATTTCTATAAATATTCTATGGGATTGTTTAGCCATTATTTTTTCATTATATAAGAAAAGTAGTCATTTTTTACTAACTTTTTTCGATAACAACCGAATACAATTGGTAGAAAAGTTTTTTTTTTTCAATCGATATAAACAAGTCATTGAAAATAACAAAAATAAGTGTATAATTTTTCTTAAAGCTATTGAAAATAGCCTAAATTCAGTTGTTAATAGATAAATTTTAGCATGAAACGGTATCACCATTAACATTTGTAATCATTATAACTTTTCATTGAAAATGTAAATATTTTCAACTATTTCAATTACATAGTCGCAAACACTTATTTATTTTCAATAGAATTACTTCTTAATCGAAATTAGAATCAAATTTTCATTTAAATATAAGAATTGGTTAAAAAAATTATTCAAACAATTTAAAAATTTGGGGGAAAAATTTGGCGCGAATAATATTTTTGACTAATGTAATTTGCCAATGAAAATAAATTAAACTTAGTGAAAATAATGTTAAAACGGTAAGAAAATATAATATAAAAATTAGATATTGTAAAAAACTAAACATAATTGTTTTCTTATTTTACTTTTTTTAATGAAAAATGAACTAGATAAATACATAAATGAAGTGAAAATATGTAGATCAATTATTACTTATTCCAAAAGGATAAATAAATATTGACATAACGCCTACAAGTTATAATTCTTATATTAACAGCATGAATTAATTTTAATATATAGTTGAAGGCATTCATAGATCGGCAAATGCAAATCTTATTGAGATTTATTTGTGATACTTAATTTATTTTGGATTAATTTTCTCCTAAGATTTTTTAAGCTTAATTTTATGCAAATCTTATGTAGACATATGTGTGATAATTCATCTGTTTTGGATTGATTTTCTCTTAAGATTTGTTAAGCTTAATTTTATGGTATATTTACTTCTATTATGTAACATTTATTGAAATACTTTATAAAACTTATAATGTACAGTACAATCTCGATAAATGAATGTTTGATAAATTAATAATCTCGCTTAAATTCTTCTGGTCTCAACTTAGGTTAGTACTAAAATAATAATATTAGGGCCCAATGAAAATATAAATTAATAATTGATCAAATATACCAAAAAAAATTAATAATAAACAACATATAAAATTCATATTATTAATGATTTTTTTCCTAATAACTTCCATTTCTCAATTAATCTCTTTTCTAAAATATGCAAAAATGCATGTACCAAAAAAAAAACTCTTCATAAATTAATAAGTATTTATATATCGATAAATTAATAAATTACATATTTATTGATACATAAATCACCTCGCTAAAATAATATTTTTTTTCCAATCCCAACAATATTATTTTATAGAGGTTTTACTGTACCATTGATTGATTTACAATAAAGATATAATGTAAGATATCTTACATTATAGTTCAATTCAATTACTTTAAAGTAATATTTATGCTTAATTAGTACATGAATGCTCTATTATATTTTATCTCATTCAATTATCCAAACAAACTTTAAAAACCAATAATTATCAGAAATATTGATTGTTATTATTGAATCAATTTAGAAACTAATTATCATATTACTTAGATTTTATAGTACAATATTGTAATAAATAATATCATATGATTGATCACTACTATCAAATCAATTTAGAGACTAAATTTTAAATAATAAAATTATAGAGTGAAATATTTAATAATAATTTTTTGTATTAGATTTTATAATTGGATCATGATCTTCATAGTTCATATTTAAAAGATATTATTTAAGAAATTAGTCTCAAAATGATCATACAATTAATTTCACCATATAATGATAATTAGTCTAAGAATGATCATACAAATAATTGCACCGCGTAATAAGAATTATTGCAAGAATTTATTTATATTATAACATAAATAAAATCATTTTTTCGTTAACTTATTGAATTTCAGTGATATTTTCTTTACAGTTTAAAATTAAAAATCTTTTATTTGTCTGATAGTTGTTTATTTTATCAATATAATCTAATTTCTTTTAATATTTTTCTCATATAATAGTTTAAAAGATATATTTTCATCCATCTTGCTTATCTTTATTAGCCAATGACACCAAATAAAGAAAACATCATCAACAACTCTAGTACTTATAATTACAAAACTAAAGTAGTATTTATTTTTTTATCTGAAATCTGAATTGATATGAATGTTACTGAAATCTGAATATATCTAAATGCGTGTTTCAAAATAATAAGTTTATTTTGTATTTTTTAATATCAGAGTGTAAATAGTAAGTTATTGGTTTTTATAAACTTAAAACATCTTAAATCTAATATTTTTATACTTAAAACCTTAAAAGTGTTATGTCTACTTGAAGTTTAAATAGTTATATAGTTACAATGTTATCTAGCACTATAGTTTTTATATGTTATAAATATTTACAAGGTATGTATTTGATATATAATTTATGAAAAATAATTTTGATAACTTTATTTTTTATAATTTAACATAATATTTATACATAAAAGTCGTTATCTAATAATAAAAAATTGCTTAAAATTCAAATTGAATGTATGTTAAATATTTAAAATTAAGTAAAATTTGAGATCAATTGAAATTCTAATATAATATCTAATAGCTAGGTAGAAAATAAATATATTTAATGAGGATATTTGTGAGAAAAAAATTTGACTTTCTATTGAAACACCTTAAATTAAGTTAATTTAGGACTTCAATCATAAAAACAAACAAGCCCTAGCTTACTTAGGCTAAATTATATTATTTAATAATTAAATATAATTGCAATTTGGGTCATATCCCACGTTGTCCATTCTCTTTAACCTATCTCCTTATGCCAATAAGTCTATAATCATAACAAAATTCACCTTCTCATCTTCCAAATTCTCCTCATCTTTTCATTTTCTCTCTTCAGAGCTAGCTTATGTTTTAGTGTAATAAAATTCCTTGGTTTGATATGTTAATTTGTAAATTTGGATATAAAAACAATTTGGCTTGGATAACTGTGGCATATCATTAATGTAAAAACAAGTTGCTGAGATGAATTCAATACTTTCATGAAATGAATAAATTCTAATGATTAGTTCATTTTTTTTTTGTTTTGTTTAATTGATGCACTGCCCTTATATTTATATATGGTTAGTGTTAAAAATTGTATGTTCACTAAGAGATAAAAATGTTATTTTATGCTTATATTATTATTTACATTTGGAATTGTGTAATATTTTATGAATTTCTAATTATAATTTTAAATAATTGATATTACATTTTTTTGTATTTATTAAGTAAAAACAATAATTTCATGCAAGTCGAGGTTCCAAACAGATAAATAGATGTCAAATTTAGATTATGAAAGTTCGAAAAGTTAGGAAATTATAGAATAGGATTTGCAAATTTCGTTGTAAAATAATTTTTTTTTTTACCATGTTAAATATGTAATTGTGAAATTATAAGTTTTTTACTATATTAAGTGCGGTAATTATTAGTGAAATAATTAGGTGTGATTGATTATATTAGATTAGATTTATATTTGATTAATGGGTCATTTATGTTTGATTAGTGGGACAAATGTAAGGTTATGATTAATTAGGTTTTAATTAAGTGTGTGGTGGGGATTAATCATGGATTAGCATGAATAAAGAAGGGGTGAAATATATCTCAACACATCTTTCTTTATTTTTTTCTCTCCAAATTCTTCTTCTTATCTCTCTTTGTAATAATTTAGTTAATTAATTTCATAAATATATTTAGTTTTATTTGCCGTTTTATTTTTTATTTTTTTTAATTATATATAATTTAAAATTAATAATTATTTTTATTTCAATTATACTTAGCTAAATAATAATAATTAGGGTAAAGTGATGTAAGTTAGAGTACTCAGAGCATTAAAGATCCGTTGCTTGTTCCAAAATAACTAATTACTAGAGCATGAGCTAAGAAGATCAAGGAAGCAATACAAGGATTTGTTTAAGCTACTTTGGATGAATTTAATTCATATTCATTTTGCAAGAGACAAATTCTATTAATAGTCTTTTCCTTTCTCACTAAAAAACAAAGTTAAAACTTGGTTACAAAACCTTAGATATGGATTAATAAAAACTTGGAATAACATGTAAAAATAGTTTTTGAAAAAAAATTTTACCCTACATAACAAATTCTTTCAAAAGATAAATCACGAGTTTCACTCAAAAGCCAAGAAAGGCTTTTTATTAGTATTGGGAGAGGCATAAGAAATTACTTAACATTTGTCCACACCAAGGTTTTCGAGTATGGAAGTTAGTATCATATTTCTATGAGTGACTAATATTCCAAAGTGTAGGATTGTTGAAATGATGTGTAATGATGGATTTAGAAATAAAGGTCTTAAAGATGCATTATATCATCTTGATCAATTAGTTGAAAATGCACAACACTGGGATACTATTGGTTCTTATGAGTCATTGAGTAAACCTCAGCCATCGCCATCTGGTGAAGACATATATAACCTTAAGGAAGATCATGACCTTTAAGCTAAATTTACATCTTTAACTAGAAAAATTGAAGTATTATAATAAAAAATAATAATCATGTTAAATTTGTTCAATTATGCCATGTCACGTTTGTAGTGCCATTGACCATTCTAATTAGGATTATTCGACCTTGTCAACTTTGAAAGAAAGTTTGTACGAACATATGAATGCCATAGACAATTTCAAAAGGCCAAATCCTAATCCATATTCATAGACTTATTACTCTATTTGGAGAAACCACTCAAATAAAATGACAATCATGCACCACCTTTACAACTACCTCCTCCACGTCAAAATTTTCAAAACACTTATAGCTACCTACCTTATATCCCACCACTAAGAAAAACTCTTCAAGATATATTGCATTCATTCATTTAAAAAAAAAAAAAGAGTCCATGAATAACCAAACCATACAAACCTTGCCAATTTGACACATACCATCTCCAAACTTACATATGCCCTCACAAATCATGAAAATTGTAAGTTTCCTTCTTAACTAGAGCTAAACCATAAGAGTCAACAACATCCTTAAATGGGTAGTATTAAAACCAAAATATGAGTAAAGCCAAATCAGTTATAACTCTTAGTGACAGTAAAATTGTCGAAAAACACATTCTTGGCCTTAGTGAAATTAGTAAGGAGTCAATTTCAAAATGTAAGGAAGAGTACGACGACCTTTTAACCAATGAAGAAATAACCAACTCTCCTCTTGTACTTCCACTCCCTTAAGCACTTATCAACCACAGCCTAAAGATTTATAAAGTTTTCAAACTGATGAAGTTCAACATTCATTTGCTAGAATTTATTAAACATGTACTATCTTATACTAAATTTCTAAAAGACTTGTATACTGTAAAAAGAAAACATAAAGTGCAAAAGAAATTTTTTCTAGCAGAATAGGTAAGTTTCATTTTTTCAACTAATAATGCCTTGAAACACAAAGATTATGGTTGTTCAACTATTTCTTGCATTATTGTGAATCATAAAATTAAACATACTTTACTTGATCTCGGTGCTAATGTCAATTTGCTTCCATATTCAATATACCAACAACTCAATCTTAATGAGTTAAAACCAACATTTACCGCTCTTTTACTGGTTGATAGGTCAATAAAAGTACCAAAATAAATAATTGAAGATGTATTGATCTGACTTAATAAATTTATATATCCAATGAATTTTATTGTTTTGGAAACTGCATCAGTTGCTGATGAATGTAATCAAATTCTTGTTATATTAAGTCGACCATTTCTAGCCACTGCTAATTATTTGACTAATTGTAGGAATGGAGTGAAGAATTTATCCTTTGGCAATGTGAAGTTAGAACTCAATGTGTTTAATATGTATAAACAACTTTATGACATAGAAGAAGATGATAGTGAGAACGAAGAAACTAAACTCATTGAATTAATTATTGAGGAACACATTTAGGATGAGAAACTTAGAACCTCTATGGCAACTTGTTTTATTGATTCATTAAATCAAGTAAGGAATTGTAATGTAATATGGCTAACACATGCTCTATACTTGATTCTATGCGGGTGCTTAAGAATGATAGTGGTCAATTACAAGACATAAGACAACTTGAAAAGACGACTGAACTAGAAAAATCAAAATATGATGATAAATCGATTTGCATAGTTAAAGCTTTTAATTCAAATCTTGATGATACTGGTAATGTACATAAGTTGCATTGACTGAACTTAAATAATTGATATTATATTTTTTTGTGTTTATTAGGTAAAAATAATAATTTTACATAATTTGAGTCTCCAAACAAATAAACATATGTTAAATTTGAATTTCAGAAGTTTGAAATGCTAGGTCACTGTGGAAAGGATCTGCAAATTTTATTGTAAAATAATAATTTTTTTACTATGTTAAGAATGGTAATTGTAAAATTATAAGTTTTTATCATATTAAGTGTGGTAATTATTAGTGGAATAATTATGTGTGATTGATTGAATTGGGTTAAGTTTATGTTGATTAGTTAGACAAATGTAAAGTTATGATTAATTAGGTTTTAATAAAGTGTGTGGTGTGGATTAATCATGGATTAATATAAATAGAGAAGGGGTGGAACACATCTTAACACACCTCTTTTCACTTTTTTCCCCCAAATTCTTCTTCTTATCTCTCTTTGTAATAATTTAGTAAATTAATTTCATAAATATATTAATAATTATTTTTATTTCAATTATGTAAGGTAAGGTGAAACTCTTAGTACGAAAATAAGATTTAATCAAATTCTATTTTTAATTATATAAATTAAATTATTTTCTATTTAATTTTAGCCATATTTTTTATTTTAAAATTTTGATTTATTGTAGACAGACAAGAGAGTTTGACACAATAAATTCTTAGTATTTTAGTATAAAATGTGGTAAAATGGTATTTTGACTTACAGTAGATAAGTTAAATTTTGGCACACTAAGTACTTAATCCATAATAAAATTAATAGAAAAATAATAATAATTTATTCAATTAATCTTTTGGGCAATAAAGAAATTTGATAAAAATAATTTATGAAATTATATTTACTACTAAAAGTGAATCCATGTCATGATTGTTATATAAATAACCGTGGTCAACAAGTTAGAAGAGCAACTCCTAGCTTCTTCACCTATATTAATAACCAGTTTTCCAAATTGGCAGTACACCTATGGTGAAACTAATATACTTGGAGAAAAAATAATGATTTTGTAAATCAAGCTCTTTTGCTTCTATGTTTTATATCAAGTGAATTTTTTTGGTGTGTTATAAACATCAAGTTATTAATTGCGTCTTTTTTGTTCAAAATTATGCTTCCAGATTATCAATGGTAGCTGAACCAATCCCGATAGAAAAATGCTTTACTTTTGCCCATGAATACATCCATTAAACAGTGTTACTGAAAACTAGCAAACACTTTGTCTTAAAAATGCTTTAGCTCCAGAACATATTAATAGAAATAATTTATTTTTATATAATAAATTGGAATTTGAGTTACTTTTGGTTATGTTATATAAAGTCTTCATAAGGAAAGGGCAGGTATAAGTTGAAATTAAAGAGAAAGGTACAATCCCTAAATGGAATCTGGATTAGAATGAAATATTTCTCCATTTTTTGTTTTCATTCAAAAATGGGTGCAAGAAAAAAATGAAAAAAATGAATCGATTATTCGAGTATTTCGCTAGATTGCATGAGAAAAATGAGAGCAAGGGGCATATATATTTAATGGTAGTTTATATCCATCTATACTGAATTGCGAGTACAAAAAAGATAGAATCATTTCTAACAAGAAAGCAAAACACCTTTTGATATCGAAATCTATATCTACATAATTCTATTGTTTCCTTAGAAATAAAAGAAAAAATGGAACATTTAAGGATGGTAATTTTTTTTTTTTTTTTGGATAAGATCCTATGGGATCCCATCCTACTTGGGATAGGATTAGGACATATTTTTACATCTAAATAAAAGTAGGTTAAGACAAGGACAAAAAATAAGTCCTGCCTTTATTTGTGAAACGGGATGATGACTAACTATAAAATCTCATTCTATCTTGCATATCTCGTTAATATTATAATTTTTAAACTATTTTAGAAGTGTAGTTAGAAAATGAAAGATTCTTGTCAAATGAAGTGTGAACTGAAATTGAAGTCTACTTTTGGAAGTTTTTGTTAATTTTCAATTTTTCCTTAAACTTTGGAACTTAGATTGATTTGTTTTAGTTAGGGGTGGGGCACAGATTGAGTTAATACCTAATCTAACCCAAACCAACCCGCTATGTATCTCAACCCAACTCGTAAAATTACGGGTTGGGTTGAGCGGGTTGGACTTTTGAACAAGACCCATTTTCATAGTCAATTTGATACGGTATAAAAATTTAAAAAATTACAAAAGTAAATGAATTAATTGAAAAATATTAAAAGATCAAAAATATTAAAATCCTTACAACTAATCCAGCATTTAAAAGTTTGATAATTAAATTATTAGTTCATAGTTAATGAAGAAAAAAAGCCAAAGATTCAAAGTCTTATTTATGATAAAACACTAAAGTCTAAACAACAGCAATAATTAGGAGTTTAATTTATTGAGAAAGTTTTGTTATCATTTTATATTTATATTTTTATATAAAATATCCAAATTTATATAATAATAATAATTTATATATATGAATGGGGTTTGGGGGTTAGGAATTTGGCAACCCAACCCAACCCGTTTATTTTACAACCCAACTAAAACCACAAAAAAAAAAAGTCATGCAGGTTGGTGCCCACCTAATTTTATTGTTGAAACTTTTTATTTTTCTTTTGTTGTTGGTTTGGTTTATTATTATATTTTTGAATTTTGGATACATGACTAAAGTTGGTTATTGTCCAAATTTATACTAACCTGCAATGGTAGCAAATAGGCAATTGAAAAAATATTAGTATAAAATTGTATTCGAACATGCATGTAGTCAAAATAAACCTATTATTTGATCATTCTACTTAGTATTTATTAAAGATTTTTGTTGTATGGAATTATGATGATCCTTAAAAGAAAAAAATGTCAAAATTTATTTATTTACATTCGAGATTGTTCAGGATAATGAAATGAGATGAGATATTTGACGGGACAGGATTATGATAAATTTTTGTCCCAAAATATACAATAAAGGGACAAGAATGAAACATTTTTTTTATCCTACTTGCATATATAAGACAGAACTGGGATTGATAAATGGCATCTAATCTCGTCCCATTTCCAACCCTGTTACATCAATGGTGCTGAAGAGACATGAATCTCCAAGAAAGCATGTGTTCCGTCTAAGAGTTTGCATCCCATAGGCACTAAACTTTTTGGTGCCCATACTGTTTGACAGTTTGCCTTACAGAATCGTCAAATCCTGCATTAGTATGGGACATCATAGTTTGGACATTAGAGTATATTTCACTAATGCTGATACTTGTAAATTCCAGTTGCTAATGTTTATTAGGACGTAATTCAATGCACTAACAGTTCTGGTTAGACAGCCTGCAGCATTCGATAATCACAAACGCCTAAACTCGAGCAACATTTTGGTCATGAGAAACCTAGCAAGTGAGTTATGGAAGTGGTGAATGCTTCTATTGACATGGAATCATCTTATTCAGCAGTAAAGTTGAGATGAATTGATGCTTTGATCAATTGACTTTACTTTTAATGTCTCTTTTAGCAAATTCTAGTTATCCTCAAACATATTTCTTTTATTGAACTAATAAGTAAGTATAACATGGCAATAGGCAGTAATCAAAAGTAATGCACTGCAAGCAATTTACATAATTTATTTTCCACATGTTTATTTTAAGTAAGTTTTTTTATTGACAATTTGTTTTTCTTTGTCTATAGGAGGAGGAAAAGGCACCATTGCCCATGTAGCAGAGAAAACAGTGATATGCCAGTGACAATGATTCATACATCTTAACTCCTCAAGTGAAGGATCCCATATAAAGAGATCCTTAACTTTAAATTAATTTTTATATTTTGTTGTTCAAGTGTAACAAAATTGGTCTATCAGTAGTATGAAAATATGTTATTTTCCATGTTGCAATAGGTGGACCCTAATTGTTGTTGTTCAACAATTTTGTTTGTTGTTTTATAATGAAGGCGTTTTGAAGGCTAGTATGCAAATTTAGGTGCAACAAGCATTTTCCTTATGTTTAATACACAGAAAGATTATAGGCATTGTCTATACATGCCATTCCACAAAAAAATAAAAATTCATACTGTGTCGAGTTAATCGAGTATAAATTAGTCATTTTTGTTGTTAATGCATCAATAAACCCCATTTAAAACCAATAATGGAATATATTAACAGTACATTTGTGAGTATGTTAATAGCCTTGTTAATAAATATGGTTTAGTCTAATAATGATAATTAACTATTGTTGGTGTTATAATTTAGTGTAATATTTTAGAAAATTTAAGTAGGGGAAAAATTCATCTATAGCAAAATGTTTAACAACAAAAAACCGAGCCTTTATGATTTTACAAATCCAGCTATATATTCCTTCTTTATAGGCGAATAAAAGTAATGAGCTATATTTTCAAGCATTTGGATTCCAACCAATACTACAAAAAAAATGGTCTATTGTAATGGAAAAAAGTGTCTCTATAAATATATAATTTGTCATTAAATAAATTTAGTGACAAACTATATGTCGTTATTTATGTATCATATTTACTACCATCACTAGAACATATAGTGACAATTAATAAATACTCACAAGTATCATGTGTCACTAATATAAACCTTATAGTGACAAATATAAATTGATAACAAGTAGGGATAAAAAAAAAACCCGTCACTATAATCATATTTTTTGGCATATAAGTCTATTACTATTTTGATACTAGTGGCTATTAATGTGTCTCTATGTTGATACTAGTGATTGTTGATGTTTCATTATTTATATAATTAGGGACAATTAAATTAGTCATTAATGATCATTATTGACAATGAAATGTACCACAATAGATTCAGTTAGTGACAATTTATTCAGTCATTAACAAATTAAATATGACACTAGAATGTGTTGTTATTGGTATAATTAGTAACAGTTAATTCAGTTAGCATGATCTCAATAGCGACGTATAATATTGTCTCAATGAATAAATCAGTGATATTAAATCAATTATTATATATCTAAATTAGTAAATTATGTAGCAACTTATTCAGCAACTAATAATGTAAATAGTGAAATTGTTTCAGCTTCTAATTAAAAAAAGTGACATTTTTATTATTACAAAAAATAATGATCTATCTATTAAATTTGTTACTAACTAATGTTAGAGACAATTAATTTTGTTGCTACATTTATAATTCATAAAGTAATTTATCATAAATAATATGATTTGAGAAAAATAAATCATAAAATTCATTAACAAATGCATGGTTTAGTAACGACAATAACCATTTTAAATTGTATTTTATACTACATAAAAAAATGTTATCAAACATTAATATCATTACCATCCAATAATGAACTATTGAAAATTGTAAACAACTCTAATAATTGTCAAAATTTCAAAAATCATAAGACATTAACTATCAAAATTTTCAACTATATTTGCCTCATTTTGTGCTCGAACATATTTCAAAACTTCTATAAGAGTTTATTTCACTCCATTCATCTATTCCTATGTATTTTGAAGTTCATTTTCTATAACTTGCCTGTGACTTCGCTCTTCTTATTAACATTTTCAAACTCTCATTTCAAAAAGATTGTGTTCCAAAGACATCTACTCATACGAATTCCATGACCATAAGTGAGAGTAGATTTTGTATGCTCACCTACAACCTGATTAAAGATTTGATCTTTTGATGCATTGAGTTACTAGTTCACAAACTCATTCATTTGATTCTGAAGCCACAAAACAAAAAAAGACCAAAACAAATTATAATGAAATACACAATGAATTAAAATATAAGATATCTTTTCACACATGCTAGAATAAGCAAATAGCATAAATTTTAAGTCCATTTTGGGACTGGTTGTATTCCTTTCCTAATTAAAATTTGGATAGAGATAGTTATTTCCCCCATTCGATTTGTGGGTGGAGTAAATATCCCCCAAATATTTGTGAGAGTAGAAACCTAGACTATGCTATGATAAAACTTAATTTATGTGGTTTCAGTAGATGTCTTATATAAATATGAGTATACTTTTAATTGTGTAATATATATCAATGATTCCAAAAAAAAAAAAAGAAATTATTCATCCATTATAGAAACTATAATAGTACTTAAAATTGTAGTGCTATAAGTTCATAACAAAAATAAAAACAAAAGACACTTCAAATTGCATAATTATTATATAAAAGTCTTACTTACAATTGTGTCCCTTAAGTTCAAATCAATAGGCCAGCCATTTTTTTTGTGTGAGTAACTATAAACATAGTTATCATGTCGAGTTCTTTCCTTTCTAGTCATTTGATTATTTTAAATATACAAATGCGTCAATATAAATGTAATTACAAACAAATATGTAATAATAAGTAAGGTAAAATAATTAATTAACTAATTCATCTCGAATTTTAGCAAATCTTTTGTTCCAACAATGTGATTGGTCTTTAGTTTTAAACAGTTAACTTTATTTCATAGTTGAAAGTGCACAACATAGAGGATGAAGCAGAGAAGCAAAATCCGGTCTCTTTCCTTCTGGATTTGACGCATGATGTTATGTTGATTTATTTTGTTCATTTAAGTCTTGTAATGAGACTATTTACTTCTGCGGAGAATCTATGTCGATCTTAGATCACTAGACATTGAATAATTGTTGCTATTGATCACTTTGTGAAGTGCCTTGAAGATCGTAGATCAAGAAGGATAGCAGTTATTCATGAGAAGTAGTTTCAGTCTAAGGTTGAGTAAACTACATGGTGATAAATTGTAAATGAAAATTTTAAGTTTGGTAAATATATAGGTTGTAACATCTCAACTTAGTAAATTACTTTTCATCTGGGCATGGCCTCGTGGATGTAGGATTATTTAATTCAAACCATATAAAAATCTCCATATCTTGCAATTTCTACAAATTATGTTTTAAAAATTAATATTTTTTAGATGCAGATGAATTTTGAGCGTGAATAGTAAGTAACATATGAACAGTATCTGTGAATAGTACATGTGAACATTATTTTCAGAAAATTAGTTTAGTTTAATTATTCTTATGTTTTAGGATAATTATATTGAAAATTTTACCTATATATATTTATAATAGATTTAAATTTATTTCACTAAACAAATAAATAATGTTCTTACTTGTTCTTTCTTAGATTCCAAAAATTTAACGAGCCAATCCTATTGATTTTCACCCACCTCATGTTTTAAACCATTTATCGTCTCTTCATCATTTCTTAACTCATAATAATTGGTCTTTAATGCAGATTTTCGATTTTGCCAATGATAAGATAATTTTCATTAACCCATTTGCCCTCTACAACCCAGTTGGTAATGAATTTTGCCTAGAATATATTTTAATAAAACTCATTAAGTTAAAAAAATTTCAAAACAAATTAGTAATGTCATATACGTTTCTAATAAGTTTTATTGTAAGATTGACATACCTCTAGTAACTTTTTGATTTCTTGCTTAACTCCAGCTAGTACATGTCTCTAATCATCAAAATTAAGTGGCATTACTTATAAATCACGCGAAAGGTATCTAATCTATTGTCTTAATGCTTTATCACCTTTCCTAATAGCTTTTCCCTCAAGGTTAAAATCCATTTGAATGAGATCAATTTGTTTATGTATAGATTGTAATTTTATTGGTCCACGCTTCCGTTTGGATGTAATAAAAGTGCCTTTATAAAAAAAGATTAATAATCACACAACCATATATTCAAAAATCAGAAAAAAACCCAAAAAAAATTTATACAAAGAGATATTTGCTAAATGATCACTTCAGTGAAAGGTATAGTAATTTTTCATTTAAAAAATAAAGAAAATTTTAAAAACATAATTTATAAATTATACTTGAAATATTTTAAGCTCTCCGTGGTAAAACTATTTGTTATCAAAATAATCAGTGTCTACTTCGAAACATACCATATTTCCATAAAGAGCATTTCTATCATGACGAAATCTATTATTATATTTCTTACATAGACATTTTAATCTTCCATCATTAGTAGTATTTTCAAATGCAAATTTCAAGCATTCATAGACTCTCAATTTACATGTTGGACTTGCCATAGACTCGTGAATCCAACTTTTATCCATTATATGACTGAGAATTCTAGTAGTCAATCCTGAATTTGAGAGCAATATAATAATAAAATTATAATAATTCAAAATAGAACAAGTAGAAATGGATTTTTTTTGGAAAATTTACATAATTGACTACAAAAATTTTACATTTATTAAAATTGACCTTTGAAGTTTATTTCAATCAACATTAGTCAAACAACACAAAAAGTGATGAAAATACCCCTTTCATCTTTTTCATCTTTCACAGAAAGGTCTCTCTGACCCAAATCAATCACCCATCACTGACGGCTTCCCATAGTACATCGAATGTCATTTTTTGTCATGAATATCACCAACATCATTGCCAAGATCTCCAAAATTTGTGGTTAGTTTAAAAAACTTAGGTTTTTATTACATGTTCTTGTTTTATGCTGCTCTTATTGTGTTGTGATGGTAATGGTGCTGAAGGATTAAAGTGTTTGTACTATCGTTGGTATAAGAGTGGTTGGTATTGTGGGTGAGGATTTAAGTGTTTTTTTTTTAATTTTATTTAAAAATTTTGTTATAAATACAATATAATAATATTATAAATGTAACTGATAATAGGAAAATCCAAAATAAGAAAGCATAATCGACCAGAATCAAGAAATAAATCAAGCATGATGAAGTTAGCTTATGCCAATCACTTTCTTGGACATATCACAAGTATATGCAGATTAGATACAGTTGTAAAAGTCATTTGGAAAAATTTAACAAAACCACAGTTGCATTTGTTTAGGAAAGATATATTTAGGCTTTTTTTGGAGTGTCGAAACTTTTCATTAAATGGCGTAATTGTGCACAATGTGTTGCTTAGGCAAGTGACCCATGGAGAATGTAATGAGAAAAATTAGTTATGATTTCAAATTGTTCAGCATTTGATACACTTATTAGTTAGAGATTGATTCTTTGTTACTAAACTTTCCTATGGTGAAGATGTAGTAGTCAATAAGCCAAAAACAGTGCATAAGCTACTTAATAAGTTTCTGATGGTTTGTTTTGCAACCTAAATCTTGGTCAATTCGATTCAAGATTTGAGGACTTGGACTTCGAGGCAATGGATGACACTAATGCACTAAATTTTCCACTCTATTATTTTGCAGACATAGTACTAGATGGAAGAAAAAATCATTGCCAAATCAATTTCTCATTGCGCAATGAAGTAGATGATATAGATCACTTCTTAGGTCACCTATAGGGTCAGTTTTCATAAGAAATAGTATATAATAGTCTTGACAATGTATTGAACGGTAAAGGCGAGAAATTTAAAAAGATTGGCTTGTAAATGTTAAATTATAAAATTAAAAAATAAAATATTTATAGCTTTACATTTGGGGTTCAGGTGTGTTGAATTTTTTTTTTTTGGATTAATTAGTTTTGTAATATTGAATATTTAATGATAATTTTTATGAGTTTCTCACTTAAATTTTTGTAGACTTGGATTTTTGAAGCAATTGAAGAGCTGCTGTTAGAGTGGGCGTGAAAATTAAAAAGAAGATTCCCTGCATTGTGCAATAGAAGCCCATCGCTTCTTCAAAAATAAATTTTGCTGAAGTTATTCATTATTTAATAATAATTCTCATCTTGTATATAATATATATTGGTATATGTATATTATAATTTTCATATTATTAAAAACTAGATGATTAGATTAACCTAAATTTTGATTTGAATTTATGATAGGGGAACGTTTTATGAACAATCGAACCAAATGCAAACGAGAAAGCTAAAAAATATTGGTAGAACATTGAGGATTATGTGCCACATATCCAAAATTGGGTTTGTAATATGGGTATCCTTTAGTGCATCATACCACCATTATTTATCAATTCATCCAAACTTAAAATTTTTAGCTTATTATTTGCTCATTTAAAATGTTACTTTGTTCAGCACCAACCTTTAATCAATGCATCGCCCATTATAAGGCAAATAGAGGAGTATCACGACACCACGAACCCAACACTAAAGCAGCAAAATGTCATTGAGGATGAGCTTCTTGCAAATGACCATTAGGAACCAACACTGAGTATAATAAAACATATGATTCAAATTATATAAATCATTTACTTTACTCATATAAGTCATTTTTAAACACACTTATATATAGTTTTTTTTATTTTTGTTTTTTTGTGCTAATAGTTGAGGACAAAGCATCATAATGATTACATCATTCAATGGATAGACAAGATTGATCCATTTCTACATTGAAGTCAGCTTTTGAGGCAAAATACAAAAAAAAAAAAATTTAGATAAGCGGTAATGGGATTTATCAGTTCGTAAACTGATCACTCATGCGGTAATATTTATCAGTTCGTAAATTAAACCCTCATATCCAATAAGTAAATTTAATATTTATGCAGATGCATTCTTTATCTTTTAATCCAATATTTATTTAATATGTTCATCCTAGCGAATTGACAAGCCCCAGATGATTGTAAATGTATAATGATGTTGGCAATCAAAACATTTCTACTTCGATGTCATTGTATAGTTTTTATAGGGATGTAAGCGAGGAAAGCATGTAGGTACTCACAGAGGCACTTCTGATTAGTAATAAATTTAGATGTTTGTACAAATCGTCATAAGTCTTTAATAGTCCTTACTTGATTCCTCCATTCAAGCGGGTAAGAAACATTAAACCATTAGGGAAAGAATGAGTATGGATATAAATCCACTTAGAGGATTAGAAGATCCATGTCTATATGATGAGTTTGACTAGTGGTTAGTTGAAAAAGCTACAGTAGATCTTACTATCTAATAGTCGTACTTATTCTTTCAAATACTTTTAGGCCATGCTTCAATAGGATGTTTAGGTGAGAAAGTAATTTTTTTTTATTATTCATTTAGTTGTTGCTAATCTTTTGTATTATTTTTCTATTCTAAATTTTTGTTCTAAATTGACATATTTCTATTCCTCCAAAGCATATTAATGAGTATCTCGCTTGATAAGCCAAAATCAATGACTGTATCAGAATGCCTTATCTCAACTGCCATACATACAACACATATTTTTGGGTAATAACTTTACAGAATTTATAATCATCGTTTTTATGTTTTATTTCCTATTGCCTTAAAATGATGTTAATTTCTAATTTTTTATGTAATATATGTACTAGGTGTTCTTGAGACAGTTATGGAATAATTGGAATGTCCGGCCGATTCAGTTCTGTTAGCATATGTATTTCTGTGATGATGATTTTGATGATAATAAATATTTTTTGAATTAATCTTAAAGAACTTCTTAAATCGGATCAAGATTTACAAATTTGAAAATGTTTTTAAAACAAAAAATAAGTTTTCTGAGTGTAAACAATTTCCTGTTAATTTTCAAAACGGCTAACCAATTATTTGGATAAGTATGTAGTCTATCTGGAAACAAACTGCTAGCCAATAATGAAGAAAATGAATAACTGATAACAAGCATAATTGAAGCTTGGTTTCTGGAAATAAATGGATAACCGATAGTGAAGAAAAGGTTAACCGTTATTAAGCAAAATTTAAAGTTGATCTCTGTAAACAAACTACAAATCGACAACATAGCAAATGGCTAACTGTTATAGTGCAAAATTGAAAGTTTAACTTGCCGAAGCTAACGACTAACTGATAACGAGCAAACAGCTACCCAACTATTTGAAATTCAGCCAATGGTAACTTCCTTTAGTTAAAATGACAATCTGAAAACTAGTAACGGCAATCCGATGTCCTTAAAAGTCTGCTAGCTTTCTGCATCAATTATAAAAAGACTCATTTAAATCTAAATCAATGTTGGACAACAATATATATATATATATATATAAGAGCAATCGGAATTTAAATTCTTGTAATCATTTTTATTTACACATTAAGTATCTATATTGTAATCAACTATATTGTGTGAGAAAAGTTGTTTGTAATCTTTGTTATAAAATCATATTTGAGTGATTGTAAACATTGGGAAACACTTGATTAATAGATTAGGGATAATCTCTTATTGTAAAGGTCCATTAACACCTTGAAAGTCAACTGTAAACATTACTGAAACCTTGGAGCAGTGCTTAGAGAAATTCTCAAGCCTGGTGAGCTTAAAGGCGTGGACATAGGCACGGTTGGCCGAACCACGTAAACATCACGTGTTTGTATGTCTCTATTCTTTACTCTTTAACTCTACTGCACTTTATCTTTATTATTTTGAATTTGATTGATTTGATTGAATTACATTTAGTTTTAATTTAGCAATATTTTTAGAATCTTAATTCACCCTCCCTCTTGAGTTAGTTAGTATTACAGTCACAATATAGCAACAACTTGAATATCTATATTGGTGGGAGGCAGAGCACCATATAAAAATAGTTAACAGACATGTGGTGTGTAAAATTTATGTATTTTTTAGACACAATTCAATGTACTTTTTTTGGGAACATTTCTGTGATTTTAGACATAACAAAGATGATAAATTTTAAGAGAATTTTTATAAGCAAGTATTTATACATGTGAACCTAAGCGGCAATCATTGAGTACTAGCTCGAGAAGACTTTCATCCAAAGAAGGTCTAGATTTATAACTCTTTTGTTACATTTCACGACGATAAAATATACAACAATTAATTCAAACCATTTGAAGTCATATTCCCTTAGTAGCTAGAATATGTTGGATTCTACAACATCCGACATGAGCTACAGAGTGTTTACCTCTGAAAAGTTATTACAATTAAAGGTATGCCACAACAAGAGCCTGGAAGTGGTGATTGCAGTATTTTTTTGTTTATGTTTACGATATATTTAATGTTCGAGCTCAGACTTGATTTTAATAGTAGCCATGGGGATTACTTTAGGAAGAAAAATGGGATGAACATATTTAATGATGATATTAGATTATAGGCTATTATAGTCATTCGAATAATTAGGTATGGATATTTTTTATTTTCTTAAACGTACTTAAGTATATATAATTTTAATTTTTTTTTTAATAATAAATAAAATAAAATAAAACTTCATTATATATAAATGTATTATAGATAAAAAAAAAATAAAAATTCATTACACATAATTACTTGAACATTGCAACTAAATTCGATTTGATTGAGACTCTTATATCAATAACTGTTATATCCCGATTCATTGTACCAGCCACATTTTACAGTCCTCTGGTATTTTGAGTTTTTTACGATGAGCAGGTGGTGGTGCTTCTACTGGTGGATAAACATGCATCTTTCGGATTTCATCTAGAACTTCCTAGTTTACCATGTCTCCAACTGGCTCCACTGATTGTGCATAAGTCATCACCAATGATTCCTTGGTATAAAAATTAGCACAAATGCTTATATAATCCACTCGAATAGTTAGATAAGCAGCAATTGCATGCGCCTAGACAACCTGATCAAGATGGAATACTCTACAGGAGCAAGTCTTGTTGTGTATTTCACAACTAACCCCTCCTTAATACCACCACCTAAAACATAGAATCGATGCTGAGGCACAGGACAAACGATCATTCTTTTGGCCAAAGCTCTTCTCTCAGCGACTATTTCATCTGCACTTGTTGTTAAACAAGTACTCATTGATTCAACCATAATTTTTCTATCATATAATCATTGCTACAATTTTTTTTCTAAAGTGATCAATAAGATGAGTAATAAGAAATTTTCTCAGTTCCTTATGAAAGAATTTACACTCTCTGCTATATTAGTGGTAAGAATATTGTATCTTCTATCTTCAAACTTAGGCACTGCTCAATTACACGTACCCACATTACTTTCTAAGTAATTAGCTGCACCCGAGCAGAGCATCCATAGCCCCCTTAAGTCGTTTTTTAAAGTTTTCTTATTTTTGCAGCATTTATGAAGACGAGCTCAAAATTATCCCAAACAGTTTTAGACATTCTGAATTTTGACTTTATGTTACCTTTGACATGGTAAAAGCAAACGTCATGGGTAGTATTGTGAAATACTTTAAGATCAACTCTCTTGATGGAAGTACATCGATCAAAGATAATTATTAAGTTTAGCCTATTGTTAAGCACTCCATGTAAATTTTGCATAAACTATTCCCAAGAATCATTATTCTCAAAATCTAAGACCCTAGTGGCTAACAGATATAATTGATTGTTTCTATCTAAACATGTTACCACAAACATGCTCCCTTGATATAGCCAAGAATAAAACAGCCTTTACACCTCTTTCTAGCTAATTTATTTATAATGATGACCAATAGATTGGGCGGCATGTGGTATGGCATGAGCATGACACAGACATGTTTTGGTGAGGCACGTAGCACGACACACATATGAGTTGTGCTCAAAATTTTAGGTACATAAACCTTAAAAGCACGGTATGATTAAAAATGGATTAAAGCATGATACGTGAAAAGCATATTTCACTTTTTAATGAAAGCAAATTTAAAATTTTAAGATTTTGGTAATAATTAGAAATTGAATCTTTTAATATATTTTATTAGCATAAGTTTTTTAAATTCATTTAATTCTTAGTTAAAAAAAAATTCTAAAGTTTATGTTAGAAATTTATTAGATGAATATATGATATCATAATTTTAATAAATAAAATTGTAACTGTCATGATTTTATAAAATATATGTATTAATATTATTATGAACTATAATCTATGACTCTATATAAGTTTAAATTAATAATTAAATTAATCATTAAGAAAAATTTATTATTGTTATTGTTGTTAAGTATTAAAAAAGAATTATAATACCATATGGTCTAACTTAATAAGTATTAGATTCTCTTACTCTTATTGGTTTATTATTATTAAATATAGACTTAAATTTTAAAATTTTGATTATATTAAATTTAACTAAAGATGTAGACTCAAAAAAAGATATATTAGATTAAAAAGTATACCTGTAACTTGACATGCACTCTTAAAAAGCTATAAAAAAAAAAAATTCTGTCGTGTAATTAAGATAAGAACATCATATGCTGCAATATCCTTTAGATTACTTGCAGTGGGTGCACGAGCCCACTCCTAATAAAAGCTTTCTATTATCTTTTTGTATGAGCACCAACTTTTTTACCATAAAACTTTATTATTTGTTTTTAGAGAGATACTTATAGCAATTGTAAAGTACAATCCTCACATAAATAATATTCTATTATGAGCCTTAAATAAGGTCAACAACTGAGTGTGAGGTGCTGCGCCCTCCTTTGTTTTTAGTTTCTACATTTGAAAAGTTTATTGGAATTTAATTTTGAATGTGTACTGGACACGTGCAATCTAATTGTCAAATCATCTTCTCAATGTAGAAAAGACATGGCATAAAATTCATAATTGGTCACTACAAGCACGTAGTTCCAGAGAAGAAAAATAAAAATCACATAAAATTCAAATTGAAACTAAAATGTACTACGTAAAATCACAATAATCCTAAAATAAACCTAAATAATATATAAGTTATCATTAGCAGGATGTAACATGTTCAACCAAAGACAATTATTTGGGATAATTTCATCTAGTTTCATTTTTAAACTAGAACATCACATTTCTCCAAATTCTAAATAATACCAAAAAATCATGCTATATGAAACCAAGCAAAATTTGCATTAACCGTTAACTGGAGACAAAAAAAGGATATATCCAGTCAACACTATTATTATGTTCCAAGAACACTTGAGTAATTCTCAACAATACTATTGGAGATAACCCAACAGAAATCAAACACTGTTATAAATAACCCCCATATTTTCAATCCTTCCCTTTCCTTGTCCCTCCCACCGGAGAAAGAAGAAGAAGAGTAAGGGAAGAAGAAGAGAACAATATTCAAATGTAGGCTCAATTAATTCACTAAAATATATTTCGTTTTATTATTATCTATCTGAGAACCCATAACAAAAATAAATACTCCTGAAATAGAAAGGATTTTGGACAGCTTGTAAGAATTTTCAGAAAATATGAATTCAGCGTAAAAAAAATAAATAAAGTACTAAATTTAAAGAACTTTAGTGTTTAAGATTGCTACAACTTACCAGATTGTAGAATACAAAAACAAGATCTTGCTTTCAATTACAGAATATCTATCAAAATCAACACCCAATAACAAATTTTAGCAAGTAAAATAACAAACTTAGTGCACAATTAAAAAGAAAAATATAAAAGCAATAAACCGTGACTACATTACCTTATTGCTCTTAAAACTATGAGGAGAGCAAATTGAAGCTTTAGTTTTGGCAGATGGACAAAAAAAATTGCTGGGTCTTTGTGAAACGATGAAGGCAAGAAAGTAGAGTTGTCTTAGGGTTAGTAATAGACAAATAAAAATAAAAAGGTAAAATTCAATTGGGATAAGGAAAGAAAAAAAGAGAAATTCGTACTTGATTTGGTTTTAACAAAATTTATAGTTTTGAAATTGGATTATGATACAAAGATGAAGGATTGGTGCCCCAAATAGGGAGGAAGAGTGTTTTGGGAAAAATAATGGGCATGATTTCTGACATAGTTAAATTAGATTATTGACAGGGATTGTTTTATTGTGTCTTAAATAAAATAAAATCAAGTCTTTTCAATTTATTATGACACAAGTTATAGATATTGTCCCTAAAGGGTTAAACAGTTCAGCGCCAAACTAATGCACGGAAAATTTCCTCAACTATTAGTGAGAAATGCTAACATTTGTCCCAATATATTATACATAGGGACAGTTATTTTCATCTGCCACAAAGCATTTGTCCATAAAAGTCATGTTTTTTTGTAGTGCATATATGAAATTTAATCCAACCAAATTGTTATGGGTTTGCATATAATTACCAGTTTCAGTAATTGTGGAAATAAATTCAATACGTTAGGTTAATGCTTGAAAACTGCAAGGTTAAGGTCATTGGTCCGTTTTTGTTTTAAAATTTTTTTCCTTCTTTAGCAAAAGCATGACCGATCGACTTAATTTGAATATTGATATTTTATTTCTTCGTTACATAATTTCAATTAGCAAAAAAGATGACTGGCCCATTTATGGCATTAAATCGAGTGTAAAATGAAGCGATTTTATATTATGCTTTAGATGGGTGTTTCTAAATTTGCGGTTTTTTAAGAGAACAAATTGGTACAAGTAGCTCCACTACATCCATTAAGATGGAGTTGCACTATTGGCAACCCTCCCAAAATCTATTAAAACCCCTTTTGTTCATTTATAGCTTTAGCCATCATTGACATTACATCTACTGACCCAAAAAAAAAAAATTATTAAAGCGACATATTAATCACAAATAAAATAAATGGTTATTATAAATTATGTATTATATTTTATATAGATTAGCTCCTATTTTTAACAATTATTAACATCCATAAATTACACAGGCTTTCTGTTCATTTTAAATTAAAAACTACATGAATATTCAAACAAAAATAATAACACAATAGCTTTGTCTTATACTCCTTTTCATAGTCCAACAAAAAGAACTAATTTAAATATGCATTGTAGGCATAATTTTTTCATTTCGAGACACAAGAATACGCTATATACTCAAAATTATAACACAGAGTTCTTAAGTTGTGGTGAGCAAAACGTTGGTGTTTAGTAATTTTAACACATAATTCATCGGTGAGTAACTTAAAAGGAAAAAGAAGAGGGAGAAAATTAAGAGGGAATGGTAGCTACGCATGGTAAAGCTTGAAAGATCAAATGAGAGAAAAAAAATAGTATTTTCTTTTATAAATTAAAATGAAGCAAGCATCAAAGGAAGCGCAACAACAAAACCTTTTATATAAGGTATGAACAATATTAGTAATTGATATGGTAGTTTATGACTAATGGTCGTAAATAAGGTTACTTTTGTCATTTAAGAATGTGTTAGAATAAATTGGTTATACTTAAAATTTTTTTGATGTAATAAATAAACAAAACGGATCCTAAATTAAGGGTGTATAATAATACCACTCCTTATCGTAGGGCCCTTGAAGGCCATAATTACATTGGCCCAATAATGTGAATGTGAACGTAACCATGTTAAGCCCAACCTAATTCCAATTCCAATTCCAAGCATCAAAGGAAGACCTCTAAACTCTGCCAACTTTGTTTCCTTAGCTGGGCTCTCTGGGAGAAAAATGCACAATCAGGAAGGACCATGTCCTTCATCATCAGTAATGAAGAGAGCTAGAAGCTTCCATAAATAAAAAAAATGAAAACATAGAGTTCAAAAGAAAAACAATTGCTTCGCGAATGAAAATGTAATGGATATGACATGTGCTCTGTTTAGTATAATAAATGTTCCAATAAAATTTTCTTTTTTACAGTTTAATTGCTGTCCGGTTCAAGAAAATACAGAAATATGTTCAAAATTTTCATTATAATATCACGATCTCCATCAATGCGCCTTATTTATATTTTTGCAGGTACATTCTCAGTTACAAAAACACAACTCTAGAATTCAAGGAGCATAAATCTTCGAAATATAATTCTATGTATAGGCATCGTTTAAAGAAAATAAAAGCCGAAATTATTTGCACCGAATTTTCAAAATACAAGGTTCAATGGTAGCGGGTTCCTTCTCATTAGCTTTTGTTTGTGATGAGAAGGTTTATCTTTTCAGGTATTCCTTTAATTAATAAACGTAGATTTTTTCTGGTTCTATCATATGTATCCTAGTTTGTTTTACAATGTTTTTATGCTTACGTGCTAATGTTGATCTAAATTGAGAACAATCATTCATATATATATATAGTATAATACCTTCTATAACGAATTTTTCTCTTTAATTATTAAACTAATAAGTTTTTCTCTTATACTATATGTTAAATCATTAAAAAAAATTCTACTATAACATTAACATTGTATAATTTAAACTTGTAGCTTGGTACTACTCATATATTGCATAATCGGCAGAGATATAAATTATTTTTCCAAAATTGTTGTGTACGTTTAGCCAATATTTTCATAACAGCATATGCTAGAGATTGTTGGTGTACCTAAAATGCATATTAAAAAAATTAGCATGTTTTATTATAATGAAAGTTCTTTTGTAGTTTTTTTTTTTTTTAAAAAAAGTCAATTTATTTGTAATAACGAAGTCATTCCTCAGTGCAGAAATTTATCCCTGTTAAACCATTAACAATAAGATAATTGTCCAGAATAGAAATGGAGGCTAGAGAACAGGCCACTAATCCATGTAAAAAGCAAAATTATTGTGATCAACAACCTGGATTGAACAAAGCTTGTATGTGAGTAAAATATTCCTTACGGTCAGAAATGCAATAATGTCAGGATTTAGGTTCAACAGAATAAGCTTTTCAACAAATTACCTAGAATTTAAGGAAAAACATGGTACAAAGAGAATTGTTTGGATAGAGACAAGGGAAAGGAGAATCCTATGCCTTTAAAACCTATGATAAACAACCACTGAAACTGGCCTGTGCACCAGGTTCCCTTATAGCCCAACGACGTAGAGAGACTGATGAAATACCGACTGTGAAGCTACCTATGGTATCGCACAGGGAGCTAATGCACACATTAAAATAAAATGATTATTCAGACGGCGATGACGACAAGGTCACAGTAAATTTCGATACTTCCATAAACCTCATCGCTTGTATATTTAGGGTGGGGGATACTAATTGGACTTTTAAACATAACAATGGGTCTGCACAATGATTTTCAGATAATGAGTAAAATGTTGTTCCAAACAACAATTAGAGTGGTACTAAGTTGGAGGGATACTAGTCAGACACTGAAAATGATGTACTTTACAGAGGCACAATTCCTTGTTGCCTGGAAATGAAGGATGCTATTGGCTTTTTATTTGTAGATGGTAGGTATTACAGAATAATAATGCATAAAAGACATCGTTATAGGGATGAATTTCAGTTTTTGATGAGCTATAGAAGTATTTTCTATTCATGAGGGATTCAGATTATGCATTATAGATAGTTAGTCAAATTTCATCCACCTTGAGTATTCTTTACAACGGTGTGATTGGAAGATAATTGGAGCAAAGGTATCAACAAGAAATTCTTTCGTGGTTAAAGATATTTCACTGACTCACACTTGCCATAAAAAACAACAGGCCTTTAAGTGTACAAGTTGGTTGATAGCTGCAAACTATCTATATTTATAGAAGAAGAATATATGAACTGCCTTTTTTGAGGTTACCAAACAGATTGCTTAAAGATTCAGAGTTATATGCCTAGAGTGGAAGATTTTCAAAGTAACAAAAGTGCAAAACACCTACTGGCAAAGATCATGCTGAACGATATACAAGGCTCATACAGTATAAAACAGAATTAGAATAGACAAACAGCCACAACATTGTAGTATTGGAGAGTAAGGATGAAGGTAATGGAAGTAGTAACTTATTTGAGAGGATGTTTATGTTCTTTTATGAACCAGCTTATACTTTCAATACAAATTGCTGTAATTTCTTATTAGTTGATGGTTAGATTATAAACCGCTCATGTAAAAGTGTCATGCTTGTAGGTACTACCCTTGATGGGAACAATGTTATTCTTCTAATCGCCCTCGCCGAAGTGGAAGAAAGAGAACTTTAGCTCTTAGTCTTTTTTCCTTGAAAATTTAGTTCGAGCCTTGCTTGGAAAAAATGGTAAGGGATTGAGCATTATAACTAATGAGGATAATGAAGTTGTTGATGTTGTCAAAGCTTGTATTTCTACGGTATAATGCAATTCCATGGTGTTCTAGTCAAAGACCCTTTTTAGGCTGTCTGCCGTAGCACAAACGAAGTTTAATTCATAAAGTATATAAAAATGATACAAAGTGCAAGCGAATGCCATAGTGGCTGTTAAAAATAGAATAAAAGAAATGGGCATTGTATTGCTTGCTAGTTTGGTTCAAATGCACAAACGTAACCATCATGCTTACCGTACATTTTTGCCATTATTTCATGAAATTCTAGAGACTTAACATTGCTAATAGGTTTACAGCAATTACATCAACAATAGTAGATACCTATAAACGATGATGAATGTCTTGTTAGTACTAGATAATGAAGGGAATAAATCAGGTTTTTCAATTTTTCAATTAAAATATTTTTAGGACCGATCTCATGCAACATATAAGAATTAAGTAATCTAGAAATTCATACTTTAATATTTTGAGAAGATGAACAATTGAGAGTTGTAGATTCGTTTCCAAATGATCTTCCAGGCTATTTTGAGAAGATGAACAATTGAGAGTTGTCGATCCGTCTACAAACGATCTTCCAGGCTATGACTTAAGATTGATCAACACTGGACGTGTGGGCGTCTGTTTCACCACTCCCCAATTGCAACTGACTTCTCTTAGATGTCTTCTGTATTTTTCTCAAAAGCTTTGAGATTTTCTTCTCTTTTTTTTTTTCTCATTAATCTTAAGAGAACAATGTCCCTTTTATAATATCTTATGAAAAACCCTAGTATGTTAGGATTATGATTTTTATTTTAAATTCCTCCTTTAATTTAAATATTTAAATTAAATACTATCTCTCCACTTACATAGAGAGAATGTGTAACTAACTAGGAACCACATTATAACATATCATAAGCCCCATTTTATACTTAAATATAACATACTAGATCTTAACAAATATTATAATTATGATTTTCATCTAATATGCTAGTTTTTTTTTTTACTTTTGGGTCCAGTGATGGTGTTGTCAATTAAATGAGCTAACCCGGGGATCATTTGAGAACATACAATAGTGGCTACAATAATTAAATTTGTAATTAAACAAATATACTTATTTAATTCTAATTCTACTCCACTATAAGATTGGAACTGACTTCCATAATTATATACTGAATATAATTCGCCCAAGCCACATTGATTTCTTTATTGCACAATCCTTTGTACCATATCTTTAATTTAAATTGATACCTCAACTGTCCAATAAATTTAATTACATCTTGTTTCTTAATACTTACTGGTTTTCTCTAATGATCATTTTCAACATACTTATTTATGTTGAGACACTCTGGCCAGAGAATTTTATGATCAAGTACTGAAAACCCATCAAGAGATGTGTCGTATAAATTCTATATTGTTAATCTAAAATTTCAATACTTGTAATTGCTCCCACCAAGATACCGGGTAATCTTGACTACATGTATATTTCGTGCCCATTGGTAACTCAAATGACATAACAACTACAATCATTAAATTATAACTAACTCAAGATTAAGATTACAGTAAATCAATGCCTATGAGATTTTGATAAGTCTGACAGTTATTACTAGGTTAATTAAATCTCATATGTGATCCAGTTCAATGTAGACATACTATATCAATAAATTCATACATGATTAAGACAAATCACTCAATGAATTTATTACAGTTTATACCTAAATAAAGTGCCCAACTTTATTTATCAACTGCGAACTTAATTTATTTAATCATAAGATAACTTATATTTACGTCTTCTGCGAATCCACATAGTGATGGCATAAAATACATATAATATGATTAAATGGACTTTACTCAAAATGTTAATGCAATTTAAGATATATTAATAAATACGTCAAATATTTTATTAATAAAAAATTAATATGCTTTGAAGAGCATATAATTCCAACAGATAAGTGATAAAATAACACCATCAATTCGCTAGTAAATTCTTCACAGTGTCATAAAAGGTCAACAAATAAGAATATCATATTTAATAGGGCATGCGATGAAAATTAAAGGTATATATATATATATATATATATATATATATATGCACATATCGATTGTGGAAACTATTAGGGATTCCCTGTTCTCATGCTTGCAGGCGGTTAGCAAATAGCTGAGAAAATTGAAGAGTATATTCACCAAACTTTTCTCTGCGGAACATTATCGGATAACTTATGCATTGTATGTGGACAAACTTCCTAAATAATTTAAATGACAACTGATATTATGTACTAAATTATATCGCCCTCCAAACTAGACAGGACAAATTTTGTTCATGATGATTTATACCAAAAAACTTTGACGTCAACTCACAATAACACAAATGAGATTCATGCCTAAGCATATGATGCTATGGGTAGTGTAGATAACTACTTTTTTGTAACTACTTTTACATTCAAAATTGAAATACTACAACTTATAACTGGCACAATTGCATGATCATACACCGATTTAACATCTACCCATAGAAGTATGTTCAAAGAATGCGATTTTCTATAGTCAGCCTTAAGCTCAAGTTAAGACATAATAAATAAGATTTTCAGCTATTTTTTCATCATCAACTAATATTTCTCAGTTACTTTTTAATATATTTCATTTGCCTATAGGTCTTTAAATGAAACAACGTTTCTTATAATTCGAGTGACCATGCATTCTTAGTATGACAATACTTAAAATTATTTTTCACTCAATGAATTTTGGTTTATTTCATTCACCACTACATGAAATGTGCTCGATTCCTTAAATCAATCCAATATAAATATTTTGCTCTTGTAATATGTTCTATCTCCTATTTGTAAGTGGGATTTGTTTCTCTCTCCAAGGGAGCAAGATATGTTGAATTCTCAATATCATTAGTCTATCATGCTTTTAATCCAAGTTCAATGATTTTTATCTCCTTCAAACCAGCAATACAAGTCTTCAATCTTCAATAACAAACAACTGTCTATTTAATTCTTATTATATTGCACCTCTACTTGGTTAATTGTTACAGTACTAATAGTAGTAAGTATAGTTATTACTCTTTCTAATTACATAGAAATTATTTTATAAGTCTTTTAATAAACTCAATTTTCCAAGCATTTATTATTGCTGACGTCTCAAGCAAATTGGCCTTTCAGTTTTTTATAATCAAAGGGGGAGACAAGATAATATACATTTTTTAGGATGAAGGTGGGGAAGTAACATGCATTTTGAGCAATTTTTTGTTAGTTATATGTATACTTGCTTATTAGAGATTGACATTAGTGATATGCTTTATATGCTTGCATTTGGTATTTTATGACATACTTAGTAGGAGCTTTATATCTCTTGAAAGTCTTGTTATTGAAATCCTTGTATGAATGTCAAAATATATAGAGTGTTTGTCATTATAAAAATAGGGGGACTATTTGCCTAAATGATTATACAAACATTGATTTTGATAATAACAAACTGAAATGTTAGTTATTGTAGCCCAAGAGAGGGGTGAATTGAAATTCTAAAATATTGTTAAATTAAAGCTAAATACAATTTAATCAAATCAATCAATTTCAAAATAAAAAAGGTAAAGTGCAGTAGAGTAAAAAAGTAAGGGATATAGAAATGCAAACAAGCGATTTTTATATGGTTCAGCCAATCGTGCGACGTACACGCCTCTAAGCTCACCTAACTTGAGGATTTCACTAAGCGTATCTCTAAAACTCAAAAGTTTTATAAAGGTTCATTGACACCTTGAAAATCAAGCGTAAGCATTGTTGAAGATTTTGAGGTACGTAAAATCCTCAATCTCTTAACTCAAGTATTCCAATACTTACAATCACTTAACTTTAATTTTTCAAAATGGATTACAAAAATGATTTCCCTCACATTGTTTGATTACAAATGAAAGCTCAATGTGTAAATAAATGAAATGAATCCACAATTTTAAGCTCAGATTACAGAAGAATGCTCAATGATAATAGTAGTAGTCGAACCTTGATTTGGATTTAAATGAGTCATTTTATAGTAGAAGCAGAAAACTAAAAGTTATTGACTTTTACCTCATAACCAATTTCCAGTTTATAATAACTGACTTGCCGTTTAATGTTACCATTAGAGGTGCCACTTGATATTTTAAATATTAAGTTTCTAGTTTATGAATATTTAGTCAATAAACGGTTTGAAATTTATCTTTAAGCTGGAAGCCGTTTAATTCCAAAGAGCTTTTCCTGCATAACCGATTTGCCGGTTATCCTTAAATTGAAAGTCGTTTAGTTCTAGTTAGCACATTTCTTATAACTTGTTTCCAAAATAGCTTAAGTAAGAACCTGTTTGGATCCAGTGAGCACATTTTTTATAACTGGTTTTCAGGTTAGCTTAATCAAGAATCCATTTAATTCCAGTGAATACATTAATTGTAACTGGTTTCCAGATTATCTTAAGCAGAAAGCTGTTTGGTTCAAGATTTATCATTTTACGAAGCACTTCTTTTTCCATACTTGTGAAATTGCATCCTTTTTGTAAATGAAAAACTTTATGAAAAACATTATTCATTTCATTATTATCAAAATGATTAGCACTGAAAAGTGTACATTTTATAAAAGTTTAAATTATTATTTCTCAATTAAAATATTAATTAATGTGTTCATAACTCATATTTTATCTTAATGCCCATATGTAATTTTATATAAATTATTTTTTATTATGTTAATTTTTATCTTAATTATTATATTTTTTTATTTTAGTTATATTTTGAGAATGAAGAGTAATCAGGAATGAAATAGAAGATAAAAAAATTGATTTATAATAATTAATAAAATATATTTTATATTATAAAAAAATTTATATAAATATATATTATAATAATATAAATAATTAAAAGAAGAAGAAAACAGAGGAATGTTTGCTACATAAAGAGGAGTAGAGAGGTTAAATGGGAGAACGGAGAAAGAAGAGAATTATGGCGAGGTGAAGTTAAGACGAGAAGCAGAAGCTCTTTTTGACAATTTTTTATTCTTTTATTTTTCTTTTGTCTTAGTTCTTAAAATTTTCTTATAATATAATTAAGAATTTTGTCAAAGAAAATGACTATTTTTCTTTTCAATATGAGTGACTAATTTACTAAGTTAGAGTGAAGGGTGAAGTTCAAGAATTTAAATTATGAAATTAATATCTCTCTCAAGTGAGTTCAAATTTTATTTTATTTAATATATATTTATTATTTTTTGTTTTTATTTACTAGGTTTTTTTTATATTTTTATGTAATATTAATTTATAAATTTAAATTTAATTGGATTTATATAATATTTTGATATTATGTCAACAATACAATTTAGTTATGGTACATCGTGTATTTTATTCCCATATTGATCTATTAAATTGGTTAGTTAAGAATTAAATGACATAATATTTAACTAGTAAATAAAATAAAAAAATATAAATATGAGAGAATAATATAAACATAATTTGAATACTAATGGTGAATCATGTAGCCTAAGGACTTTTTAGACTGGTAATCCCTTTTTATATTATTAATTTTTATTTAATAATTGATTGCTAAATTTAAAATTCTCTATGATTCGACTCTGGACTCACCAGATTATATTATAACTAGATACTCTTATAATTTAGAATAAATTAAAAACTTTTAATTTGTGTTAAATTTTTAATGTCGTTACTAAAGAATTTTTAAAATTTAGTGTCATTTTATTATATTTTATACTTTTTTTGTCTTTTATTTTATCTTTTCCTTTATTTCAAATTCCTCATTATTTTATCCTTTTCTTTTGCTTTAAATTTCGTCACTTTATCTTTTATTTTTATTATAAAATTTTAATTAGCCTGTTCTTTCTCTTAAAATTACAAATTCTTTTGTTGCACTAAATGGGTTTACACAATAAAATTATTTCGTATCCATAAGGTTATTTACAACAAAACTATTTTGTTGCTAAGAATAAAAGCACATTTCATAAAAAATTTGTAGCGACAAAAGTATTTGTTTGCTAAGATTATTTTACGCAAGAAAACTCCTTTGTTTCTTCATGTTGAACATTTTTAAAAATTTAAAATAAATATTTAAATATTTTTAGAAACAAATCAATTTTGTTGTTAAAAAATACTACAATTTTTTTTTGGAATAATATTGTAGTATAAAAGGAAACGAACCATATTTGTTGGGAAGATACTAATTCAACCCCGGCGAAAACATGACAATGATTTAGAAATATATGTTGAGAATCTAATAAATGAACTAATTTAAAGTAAAAGGCATGTTTAATATCCAAGCTATACATATATATCAGTGACTTTAAGAATTACATGTGATAGTCAAATACAAAGTAAATTGTCGTCTGTTCCAAAATCTAATGAGCAAAAATTTTCAAGATGTGCAATATAACACCTAGTTCGGACTCAAAATACTTAAGATATGACATGCACCAACAATAGCAAAAAAAAAAAAAAAAAAAGATCAAGAGATGACCAATTCAAAAGATTAATGTAACATATGAATTTGTTTTATTTATTTATGTAAATAATTAAATCAAGAGGGGTATATGTGATAAATTAAGAGGGGCCTATGTGATAATCATAAGGGGGTCTAGTTGATTTTTTGCAGATGTATTTAAAAGGAGAACCGGGTGAAGAAATTCGGATTTTGTAAACCGAGAGAGTGTGTGTTTGACCCATTTGACCCGTTGACTCGAACCCGAACCCGCGACCCGATCCATCGTTTTCTTCCATTTCCAGCCACCTCACCGGCTGAGCAAGGTGTCAAACGGAAGCTTGTGAGCCGACCGTCCACCCCCACTTGTCCTTGCTGTCGGAAAACGCGTAGAACGCCGTCGGTGAAGCTCGAAACTTCCGCGGGTTTGCGCGGGTGATCGCCGCTGATTCTGGCATTCTTTGGCCGCGCCACCGGCTGGAAAAGGTTCCTCACCTCACCATCTTCCATTCCCGACCAGTCACTGGCACCGAGGAGGCCGATTTGCCATTGACCGATCACCCCTAAGTATTGCGGCTTCACGAACTCGATCCAACATCATCACCACACGTGGGAGGCCACCACTGGCACTGCTGAACTCACCTCGACGAGAAGTGTTTAGTCCGAGCTTCCCCACTGTCGTTGGGTAAATTCCGTTCAACGTTGACCGCAAGGACATTTTGGTATTTTTTGCGTATAGAGGGTAATTTCGTAATTTTCATCTTTGAGGATGTTTTTGCAATCTAAATTGAGGATAAATTAGTAATTTTATGATGTTAAGGATAAATTAGTAAATTATGAAATTGAGGGTAGTATAAATTCGAATATTATTAGTAAATTATGAATACGAGATTAATACGGTAAACCGGGAAAATTGAGAGTTGTAATGTTAGGACGAATATTTATTTTAAGCGTTATTTTTGCAAGATTAGTTCGAATTATAATTATGAAAAATAATTATATAGTTTCTTAAAATAGGTGGATCTGCGGACGAGAATCTACCTGCAGACTTGGGTGATAGCCGAGTCTGAGTTTGTCACTGTGAGTGGAATATATTAAAATTATTTGATTTTTATATAGTAAGGCTTGTTTATGAAATGAATATTTGAAGTGCTTTCATTAAATGGTTTTCCGAAATAAATGTTTATTGCGTATAAATATTGTGTTAAGTTATATTTATTCATTTATGCTCCGTATCGATTTTAAAATGGTAAAAGAGATTATTGATTTATGAATATGATTTAAAATGTTTTTATGTGGATTCGAGCATGATTTAAAAAGTATATGATTTGATCTTAAGCATGATTTCAAAGGTGTATATATGTGGATTTCGAGCATGATTTCAAGTGTATATATGTAGATTTCAAGTATGAATTAAAATGTGTATATATATATTGATTTCAAGCATGATTTAATGTTTTAAAGAAAATACCCTTTCCCTCCAGATGAGATGAGATAGTAGGCCTTTGGAGACCTTCTGAACACACATATAGGCTTTGGGCCGTGTGTTTGGGCGCTTTCGTCCTTTGGGGGCATATGCATGCAGACAGTTATTGAAATATGAGACCGGGTGGTCCGGACACGATGTCGCAAGATAGCGCATCATAGCATGTCCGTTGAGATCCGGGTATGAGTTATGCTGATAAGCATGAAATGGTACGTCCTTTCGTATATCCGTGTAGCTCCAGGCATGATGGTGTTCAGATAGTACATCATTGCCGTCCGTTGAGGTCCGGATATGACTAGATTATTCCCTGTGTATTTGTTTAAGGATATTTGTATTACTTAGTATTTGATATTTTAGTACAAGATGATTTTGAATTAAAAGTTATTTTTACATTAAAATAATTATTTAAGAAAAGTAATTATATAAGTGATGTATTTCTTTTTGAAAATATTTTATGTTTCAAAAGCTACTATCCACTCACTGAGCTCACTGAGTTTTATACTCACCCTATTTTATTATAATTGGAGATTACAGGTACAACAGTTAACCCAACAACTATACATAGTTAGAGTCATTTGGGCCACGTGAGGTTGTTTGAGGCTATAGAATAATTATTTTCTTTTGGTTAATGTAATCATCCTATTTTGGAAATTATATTAGGGATGTGATATAAGAATTAAGAAACGTGTGTAATATTGAATATGTTACTGGATTAGATTAGGTTGAAATAGTTTGGTGTATAATACATTATTTGGGAGTGCTTGTGTTGTAATTGTAGGTTTGGAAATGTTATATGTTTAGGGGAGATTCTGCCGAAATTTTGATAGAATTCTCATTAATATGATGATTTTTACTATTTTAATTCAGGCTCAAGATAGGTCGCCTCTGGGAATGGGCGGGTCGTCTCAATTAACAAGTTTAAGATACTTCTAAATACATCATTGAAAGGAGTAATCATTGAGTAGCCAAATTTGTAAAGCCAAAAGATGCTCCTTGAGAAGATAAAATTTGCTGCATCATACCCTCAAATTGGGACAATCTAGACTCCAATTGATCAATAGTCTTCTTTTACTCTTGAAGCTCAATATCTTGTGAATCTAATCTACTTTGTTGTGAATATATTATACCATGCAATCAGTCAGCCTCAAAAGCATCCACTCCAAAGGTTGAAGTAGAGCGTGGTCCATTGCCAAGTCCTCGACAATAGCCTGACTTCTTTCCAAGTACTTCGGTACATATCTCCCTTTGAGTTAGTGCTTCTGCTCCTTCAAGATCAGTTTGTTGTTGTTCTTATAGCTCTACCATTTGGTCCTATGCATAAACATTTGTTAATAAATGAAGAAAAAAATTTATTAATTAAGCTATTGAAATTTAATCCATTAGTCACTTTTATTAAACTCTATTAAGGGATAAATAAAAAATAAAATAAACTTTGTTGTTATACTTATATAAATCTTATCATTTGATATTTCATATGATAAAGTTAATTTTAGCATAATTGAAAAATTAAGAAAAAAAAACCCAATGAAAAATCTTTCATCAGTATTATATAGTGAAAAGAAATAATAAAATAAAAAATTTCCAATAAAGAATCTTACACGCTTTGAGTATGCCACCTCAATCACCAACCTTTTGTCTTGTTGAAACGAGTGCACGACAAAACACTATTTCACCATCAACCATGTCATCCTCAAGATAATTAACAAATGGTCTTGATCCCTCACAATGGACATATGGAAGCTTAGCACGATTAGTTTTGTTTTTGGTAGATTGAGTCTACATTAAAAAAATATTAATAATATAAAATAAAGAATAATAATAAGCTAAAATAAGATTCATACATAAGTATACTGACAACAATTTGAAAATTATAAAGTTCATAATACAAATATCATTGGACCTGGAAACTTGTTGAATTGTAAACATTATGAAAAAGCCAATCCCTATCATCTTGACATATGCCTGGATATGGATGCTTAAGTGCCTCTTCAAAGGATGGATAATCCAAGTAATGATCATACGTCCAATATCTCATATCACGATATCTTCCACCCATAATATTATTCACACATTGGCGAACATATGGCAAGTTCAAATCAATCTCAACTTTGACTGAATTTAGAAAAAAAATTATCTCAATATATAATTTTAAAAAATGACACATGCAGAATAATTAAAACCATAATTACTTACTAATAATCGATCAAACAAAACTTGCTTCTCTAATTCTGGAATCTTGCTCCACTTCTTAGGTTGAAGAGGCGCAAACCTTCTAACCAAGTAGCCACACTCATTTGACAGCATGGAAGAGTACTTATGACCTATAAGCCTATCAGTCTCTGGAGAGATGTAGTTTTAACTTTCCAGATAATTGCACAATGTCATCTGTTTTTTTCCCACGCGAGGGGCCAAAGGTTCTTTTCTTTAGTGGCTGAATATCTATTACAAAAATATTAAGCATGTATTAGTATAAAAAAATAAAATATTGCATATTATATATAAAAAATTTCTACCAATTAAACTCTTCACACACCAGATTCTAGAATTGTATCAGCACCTATTTTCACAAAATCTTGGCTGGCCACAATAGGCTGAGATGGTGGAATCGTCAATGTGACAACATTTTCTGCTGTTACACGTTGGGTAACTCTATGTCCAGGACCCATCTAGCAATTATCAAAAATATACATTATAGTTTATTAACAACCAATATAAAAATGAATAAATAACCTAAATATGCTTGCAAAATAATTACAACATGAAAGATATTTGAATAAAATTTTCTAATTCAATTAACAACAACAATCACTTGTATTCTTCACAATATCTTACCTGCACTTTTCCAAATCTTAACCATTAATTCACATTTTTGCACTTAAGAGAAGAGAATACTAACTAGAACCTGAAAAAGAGAAAATAAAGTGAATTGAACAAAAAAAGGATAAAAGTAAGTTAAGAGACAGCTGTGCATGAAAGAGTGAAAGGACAAGTCAGGTTTATTGCTCAAGAATTCCTTGAGAATACTTAACTGCATAAAAGAAAGATATAAAAGTTAGAATATAAAAGTTAGTAAATGAATAAATTAATTTCATGCAAAATAATAATACAAGAAAGCTTACACAATATATGTATTATATAATAAAGAAAAACATAAATGCTTACATTTCAAGTTTGTAATAAAGATAAGCTACAGATGTGATTACAAGTCAATATCACTAGCATCATCATCCTCATTTTAATCTGTTTTACTGCATGAGCAATATTCTTACATTGTTTCGTCTGTTGGGATTATGTACTCTTTAAATTATATTAATTTATTTATTTATAATAAACATATTTTCTGATTAATAAAAATATTTAAGACATTTTTACAGACATCATAATTGTATAAATATTTTAAATAAGGTCATTTAGTCATATTATATGTATTTATGTGATCATCTTATGGATTCATAAAAAATATAAATATAAGTTATCTTATCATTAAATAAATTGAGTTCACAGTTGATAAATAGAATTGAGCGCTCTATTTAAATTCATTGAATAATTTGTCTTAATCCTGTATGAATTTACTGATATAGTTTGACTATATTGAACTAGATCACATATGAGATTTAATTAACCTTGGAATAACTATCAGACTTATTAAATCTCATACGCATTGATTTTATTGCAATCTCAATCTTAAGTTAATTATAGTTTCATATTTATAATTGGTATTTCATTTGAGTTATCAATGGGTGCGACATACATTTATTGTCAAGATTACCCTGTATCTTGGTGGGAGTAATTATGAGCAGTGAGATTATAGATTAATAATATAGAATTTGTACAACATATCTCTTGATGAGTTTTCATTACTTGATCATAAAATTATATGACCAGAGTGTGTTAACATAATTAGTATGTTAAAATTGATCATTAGAGAAAGGCAGTAAAAGTCAAGGAACAAGATATAATTAAATTGATTAGACAGTTGAGATTACCCTGTATCTTGGTGGGAGTAATTATGAGCAGTGAGATTATAGATTAACAATATAGAATTTGTACAACATATCTCTTGATGAGTTTTCATTACTTGATCATAAAATTATATGACCAGAGTGTGTTAACATAATTAGTATGTTAAAATTGATCATTAGAGAAAGGCAGTAAAAGTCAAGGAACAAGATATAATTAAATTGATTAGACAGTTGAGATATCAATTTAATTAGCGATGTGGTACAAAGGATTGTTCAGTAAAGAAATCAATATAGCATAGGTCGAATTATTATTCGAGAACACTATCCTAGATAACATACAATTATGGAGGTCAGTTCCAATCTTATAGTAGAGTAGATTTGGAATTAAATCATTCGGCTAGTTTAATTACATGCCTAATTAATATAGTTACTATTGTGTACCCATATGATCCCCGAGTTAGCACATTTAATTGACTGCGCCACTCCTGAAATAATAAGCAAGATAACTAGCTATTTGAGTTAAAAGCCTAAATATATTATTTGGTAGGAGGCTCCAATTAATATACTTGTATATAAGGGGCTTTGTGTTATTTTACAAGGTAGTCCCCTATAACTATAACAAGTATAACGCAAAAAACTTTTGGGTTTTCATCTTATTTTAATTTAAATCAATTATTTTGATTTAATAGAATTAAAAAAAAAAAGAAGATAAATAGGGAGCCTAGTGTTTTCCACAACTACAATATAAAAAAGTTTTTTTCTCCACAAAACAAAAGAGAGGAAGCCATAATACAAATATAAAAAAGACAATTTTTCTCTCTGACTTTGAGAGAAAAATATTTTCTTGCTAGTAGCTTTTAGTGGTGAAAAATGTGTCCACACATCAAGTGCAGATCAAACTTGAGTCATAATCTGAAAGATGATTGGTGACAGATTGTGATCTAGAGAAAGAGAGATAGTGATAGATCGTAACTTGGGAGCCTTAATTACTACAACCAAAAAACAAATGTACGATTTGAAGATTATAGTAATTCTATATATTGTATGAGAAAGCGATCCTATTATTTCCGCTGTAAAACAATTTTAAAACCAACAATGGTATCAAAGCGATCTCATATTAATATATACAATTATTGTATGAAATCAATTTTTTGTATTATATATATTAGATAAGTGGCACTAATTTTATATATTTTATTATGTAATATATTTAATGAGCATGTTAATAGTTGTCTCAATTCATGGTTAGATTTTTATTTGTATTAATTTTTTGAATTTGTTATAAGAGAGATGGTCAAATTTTACCACATTTTTCTATTGATTATTTTATTTTATTGTTCTTTTTTTTTGTAAGTCATTAATGGTATAAGAATTCTTGTAAATATTATTTTGTTATAAATAATATAGAAATCAAGAAAAGAAGAAAATTATTTTGCGGCAAAAAGCAACAAAAACTGTAGATTGTGCTCCTAGTATTAGCAGCAAAAGGAATGGGTATCCTTTTTTATTTTTTCATTAAATACTGTATACTTTAGTAATTTATAATTTTTGATATAATGTTAGAAAATTTTGCATTTAGGTCCAACGGAATGTAATGCATGTGGACGTGGCGGTTGGAGACAAAAATATGGGAATTAGGATTTTGAGTTTTTATCATATGGTACACTAAAGTTTTACTAATTTACAATTTAGTTAAAGTATTTGAATTTTGGATAAAAAAATTAAATTTATTTATATTAGATTCAAACCCAATTTTAATTGTCGATTGGATAATATAAATAGAAATTTGATAAACACAATAATAATTATTTGTCCAAATTTATTTATATCGGTCCCAAGCCCATTTTGGGATTTTAAAATTGGGTTATATAAATGAAAATTTTGGTAGATCAATAATTAAATTTATTTGGGTCAAGAATTTTTGAAAATAAATTTAGACTTATTCATTTTATAAAAATTTTATTTCAAAAATAAGACCTAATAAAATTTTATTTAATATATGCCCAAATTTAAATTTTAAAATTGAACCAATAATAAATTTAAAAGCCTAAAAGTCTCTAAGGCAATAGTTATAAACAAGAGCAAGTACAAGGAAGGAAAATAAAGAAAATAGATATTGACTTAAAACTCAATAGATATTAGACTTGAAGATTAAGTCAATTTTTTAAAGAAAACTATGAATTGAGATTATTTAATTATTTTTAATCTTTTTGCTATATTTGGATAATACTATGCCATGACAACATGTCATATAGAATAGGTAGTGCCACTCTATGCATAATAATATATGATATTTATAGATTATAAATCTAGATATATATATATATATATATTATTTAATACTTGCATGTTTTTAATAATATTAGATTTCATCTAGATAATATTATTTTAGGAAGCATATAATTAACAATATAAGACATAAGCTGTATATTGTTCAAAAAGAAAAAACCAACTTTAAAATATTGAGTGGGAGAGGGAAAATTCAAAATAATTTTTCCACGAGCTCCATTGTTAGTTCAATAATAAAATTATATATATACCTCGATTTCATGATACGTGATACTCTCTACGAATGGTATATATATTAAATATTTTATTTGATGAACTTCTTTAAAGATAAATCGAAATATTGTTCAATCTGTTGATCATCCTAACAATGGCTACATGATTTGAATGATACGTAGATTGAAATAATAGTTATACACTCAACAAAATTTATTATTAACCTTCCTAACGAAGCTCTGTTAACAAATTTTAGTCCTAAAAGTTAACAATAATTATTTACATGTTTTGACATGAAAGTAAATAATCTAATAGTTAATTGGGTCTTGTAAATGGAGGCATGACTTTCCTAACTGATAGCTTGCCAA
Organism: Murraya koenigii; assembly: GCA_025617385.1. Classification (NCBI taxonomy): domain Eukaryota; kingdom Viridiplantae; phylum Streptophyta; class Magnoliopsida; order Sapindales; family Rutaceae; genus Murraya; species Murraya koenigii. Next base: position 17,312,607 of record CM046812.1, read on the forward strand.
AGCAGTGCTAGATTATCGTTACAATAAAATAAAATGCATTTATAATTTTTAGTATTTTAAGTTTTTTATTTTGAATATTACTTGTTTCAATGTGTTTATGCATGTATGTTTTATTTTTCAGAAAATGTCTTCCCTAAGCCCACTCACTATTATTCTGAGTCAAAACAAATTCACTGACGAGAACTATATAAATTGGAAAAGAAATCTATTTATAGTCCTGACTGCTGAAAATTACAAATATGTTTTAATCTAGTCATGCTTTCCTGAACCAGTAGAGGATGCTAGTAGAAATCCGAGGAGGCTTTATGATAAATGACAAAAAGCTAATGAAATGGCAAAATGCTATATTTGCCTTGATTTCTAATATTTTGTAAACCAAACATCAGAATATAGGGACAGCCACTAAAATTATAGAAAGTTTTCAATAGTACTCATTCTGCGTGAGACAAATAGCACTGAAAGGTGTCATGAACTCTAAGATGAGAAAAGACACAAAAGTTCTTGATCATGTTCTGAAAATAATAGACTATTTGAATGAGGCTGAAATTCAGAATGCACAAATCGATGATAACTCAAAAATTGATATGGTGCTAGAATTTCTACCTAAAAGATTCAAAGAGTTTAAGGTCAATTATAACATGAATAAAAGAAACATGATCTTATCAGAATTAATGAACAAACTTCATTTAGCTGAAGAGATTTATCTTTCTAAAAAATCTCAATGAAGCATTAACCTTACTGAAAAAATGTATTTCTTCTCAGCCTAAGTCAAAAGGCAAAGGTAAAACAAAAAAGTTGGGAATAAGAAACCATCTACTAAGAAAAATGGCAAGCCAAAAAGCAAGTGCTTTAAGTGTGGACAAAAATGTCATTAAAAAAATGATTGCCCTAAGATTGTGAAATCAGGTATGGGAAATCTTTTAGTCACAGAGGCCTGTTTAGTTCAGAATCTTATTGACACCTGGGTCTTAGATTCTTGAGCAACTAATCATATTTGTAATTCACTTTTTTGGTTTCAGGAAACCAAGAAACTAAGTGAAGGAAGCGTCAAGTTGCAGTTAAAGACGGGCCAGTTCGTGACAGCAGAGAAGACTGGATTTGTTTTATTATCTTTTAATACTGAGAGTCTAGTTTTGAATAATTGTCTTTATGTTCTAGACATTAAGAGGAATTTAATTTCAGTAGCTTGTTTATCAAAACAAAGGTATACTGTAAACTTTAGTTCCTCTATTTCTATTTTTAAAAATAATAGACTAATATGTTCTGGTACATTAGAAGATAATTTATATCATTTAAATTCTTTGATCCATTCTATGCATGACACAGTGATTCAAAATAATGAGCATATACACTTATCTAAGAAAAAGAAAGATTTCTTCCAACCAATATCACATCTAGCATTTGCGCTTAGGTCATATAAACCTAAGTAGGATACAGAGAATGATTAAATATGGGCTTATAAGTCCATTAAAAAATGAATCATTTCCACTTTATGAATCTTATTTAGAAGGAAAAATGACCAAAAGGCCTTTTCGACCAAAAGGCCTTTTCGACCAAAAGAATACTTGCAACCGTACCACTTGAATTGGTACATATAGATGTATGCGGACCAATCAATATACAAGCTCGAGGTGGTTATGAGTATTTCGTCATTTTCACTAATGATTATTGAAGATATGATTATGTTTATTTAATGCGTCATAAGTCAGAAGCTCTTAAAAAATTCAAAGAATATAGGGTTGAGACAGAAAAGCAATTAGGTAAAAACATAAATAAATTTCAATCCGATCGAGGTGGTGAATATCTCTTAGGAATATTCAAATAGTATCTAGTTGAAAATGGAATTATATCTCAATTAACAACCACAAGAACACCACAACAAAATAGTGTGGCTAAAAAGAAGAAATAAAACTCTTTTTGATATGGTGAGATCTATACTTAGTTATTCCACATTACCTATCTCATTTTGGGGACTAGCATTAGAAACTGCAGTATATCTATTGAACTTAGTTTTATCTAAATCAGTGCCTAAAACCTTAATAGAATTATAGTTAGGTCATAAACCAAGTTTGAAACATATTTATATTTGGGGTTCACCAGCATATGTGCTAGAACCAAAGACTGATAAAATGGATTCTTGTTCTGAGGTTTGTATGTTTGTTGGGTATCCCAAAAGAAGAAGGAAAAGTTTATTTTATAGTCCTCAAGACAGAAAAGTGACTGTGAGTACACATTTCACTTCTCTTGAGGAAAACTGTATGAATAACTTCAAACTTAAGAATAAGACAATACTAGAAGAATTATCAGGAAATCATATTGATACTCATATTTCAGTACCTGTTATTCAACAAGAACAACAACATGAAGATTATAACACTATCCCTAAACAGCAACCACTTATAGAACCTCGTCGTAGTGGGAGGGTAACTAGATTACCAGCAAGGTACATGTTACTAGGAGAAACTTATACAAGTATCTCAGATGGACAAGTATAAAATCCTACTAGCTACAACGAAACCCTATTAGATAGAGATGTTAAACTATGAAAAAATGCTATGAACCAAGAAATGAAATCTATGTATTCCAATAAAGTCTGAAAACTTGTAGATGTACCAAACAGGGTAAAACCTATAGGGTATAAGTAGATCTACAAGAGAAAAAGAGGAGTAGATGGAAGAGTAGAAACATTTAAAGCAAGATTAGTAGCTAAAGGGTACACTCAAAAAGAAATAATCGATTATAAGGAAACCTTTCTACCGGTTGTTATGCTTAAATCCATCAGAATTCTACTCTCCATTGCTACAATGCTAGATTATAAAATTTGGCAAATGAATGTCAAGACTGCGTTTCTTAACGGACATCTGGAAGAACACATCTATATACAGCAACCAGAGAGGTTCATTAAAAATGGCCAAGAACATATGGTGTGTAAGCTACAAAAATCCATTTATGAATTAAAACAAGCATCCCAATCATAGAACATCAGATTTGATCAAATGGTTAAAACGTTTGGATTCATATAAAATATATGATGAACCGTGTGTATACAAGAAAATTCAGGGAAAAGTATAGCTTTTTTAGTTCTTTATGCAGATGAAATTCTTTTAATTAGAAATGATATAAGAGTATTATCATCAATAAAGAATTGGTTGGCTAAACAATTTGATATGAAAGACTTAGGAGAGGCCAGTTATATTCTTGGTATCAAATTACTTCGAGACTAGAAGAATAAAACTTTAGCCTTATATTGATAAGATATTAGCTAGATTTAGTATGGAAAATTTTAATAGTGGTTTGTTACCATCTAGATATGGAATTATACTCTCTAAAGATCAGTCACCTAAGACACCTAAAGAAAGAGAAAAAAATAATGCGAGTTCCTTATGCAGAAGCTGTGAGAAGTAGCATGTATGTCATGCTATGTACTAGACCAAACATCTGTTTTGCAGTAGGGATGGTCTGTAGATATCAATCTAATTCTGGTCCTGAATACCGGACTGCAGTCAAGCATATAATTAAGTATGTGAAAAAAACTAAGAATTATATGCTTGTGTATTCTGATGATGATCTCATTCCAGTGAGTTATACCGATTCTGACTTCATTTAAGTTAAAGATTTTAGAAAATCAACTTTCGATTATATGTTTACATTGGGAAGTAAAGCTATAAGTTGGAGGAGTGTGAAATAAAGTTGTATCACAGACTCAACAGAAACAATTGAATATGTGGCTATATCTAAAGCTGCTAAACAAGCTATTTTGCTCCGTAAATTCCTATAAGATCTTAAAGTAGTACCTACAGTAACTGCACCTCTTAAATTATTTTATGATAATAGTGGTACAGTAGCTCAGTCTAAGGAACCAAGAAACCACAAGAAGTATAAACATATAAAAAGGAAATACCATCTTATAAGAGAAATGGTGCAGAGAGGTGATGTATAGGTCATCTAGATTGCCTCATAACAAAACCTGGCAGATCTTTTTGCAAAAGCCATACCTAAGAGACCTTTGAACCTGCACTTAGAATGTATAGGCATGCATGAGTTGCCACATATGCTTTGAGAGCTAGTGAGAGATTGTTGAGATTATGTGCTCTTTAAAGCATACTAATTTATTTATTTATGATAAATACATTTTCTGATTAATAAAAATATTTTAGACATTTTTACAGACATCTTAATTGCACAAATATTTTAAATAAGGTCCATTTAATCATATTATGTATATTTATATGATCATCATATAGATTCACAGAAGATATATATACAAGTTATCTTATGATTAAATAAATGAAGTTCACAATTGATAAATAGAGTTGGGCGCTCTATTATGTTTAGAATGTAGTAAATTCATTGAATGATTTATCTTAATTGTATATGAATTTACTCATATAGTTTGACTATATTGAACTGGATCACATATGAGATTTAATTAACCTTGGAGTAACTATCAAACTTATTAAATCTCATACGCATTGAATTTATTGCAATCTCAATCTTAAGTTAATTATAGTTTCATGTTTATAATTGTTGTTTCATTTGAATTACCAATGAACGCGGCATACATTTATTGTCAAGATTACCCTATATCTTGATAGAAGCAATTATGAGCAGTAGATTATAGATTAACAATATAGAATTTGTACAACACATCTCTTCATGGGTTTTCGTTACTTGATCATAAAATTATCTGACCAAAGTGTGTTAACATAATTAGTATGTTAAAATTGATCATTAGAGAAAGCCAGTAAGAGTCAAAGAACAAGATATAATTAAATTGATTAGACAGTTGAGATATCAATTTAATTAACGATGTGGTACAAAGGATTGTTCAGTAAAAAAATTAATGTCGCATGGGTCAAATTATTATTCAAGAACACTATCTTATATAACATACAATTATGGAGATCAGTTCTAATCTTATAGTAGAGTAGATTTGGAATTAAATCATTGAGCTAGTTTAATTACATGCCTAATTATTATAGCTACTTGTATGTACCCATATGATCCCCAGGTTAGCTTATTTAATTGACTACACCACTACTGAAATAATAAGCAAGATTAATAAAATAAAATTTGTACAACACATCTCTTGATGAGATTTCAGTACTTGATCATAGAATTCTCTTTCTAGAGTGTATCAACATAATTAGTATATTGAAAATGATCATTAGAGAAAGCCAGTAAGAGTCAATGAACAATATGTCATTAAATTAATTGGACGGTTGAGATATCAATTTAATTAGCGATACGATACAAAGGATTGTTTAGTAAAGAAATCAATGTGGCATAGATCAAATTATTATTCGAGAACACTATTTAAGATAGCATACAATTATGGAGGTCAGTTCTAATCTTATAGTGGAATAGATTTAGAATTAAATAATTGGGCTAGTTAAATTACGTGTCTAATTATTATAAACACTATTATATGTACCTATATGATCACTGGGTTAGCTCATGTAATTGATTACACCACTAATGGATTAATAAGTAAGATAACTAGTTATTTTGGTTAAAGGCTAAATATATTATTTAGTGGGAGACTCCAATTAATATACTTGTGTATAAGGAGCTCTGTGTTATCTTACAAGATGGTCTCCTATAAATATAACAAGTGTAACGCCAAAAGCTTTTGATTTTTTATTTATTTTAATTTAAATCAATTATTTTGATTTAATATAATTAAATCGATCGTGATCTAGAGGAAGAGAGATGATGATAGATCGTCACTTGGAAGCCTTAATTACTACAACGAAAAAGTAAAGGTAAGATTTCAAGATTATGTTAATTTTATATATTGCATGAGAAAGTGATCCTATTATTTTCGCTGTAAAATAATTTTAAAACCACCATACAAAGAATTGATACCATTTAAGTATTCTTTACATAATTTATTTCGTAAATGCATCAAACTCCTATCCATTGTTCGCTGCTAGATACTCTAAATTAATACATGTAGGGAATAAAAGCAAAAGAAAAACAAAATAATTTTACATAATAATGTAGGATAAATCTTATAAAAAATAAATCTAACTGTACCTAAAATCTAAATGTAATGATTAGAATTCAATTGCTTCTTCAGGTTTTTGTTCTTACTTCTTAGCAAAGACAAACTCCCAAACAAATTAACATGCCTATGTTGAAACAGAATTAAAATAATTAAAAAATATTGAGAGAAGATTAACAAAAAAATATAATCCTCAAGTATTGTTTTATTATTGCATAATGTAATAATTCTTTAGATGAAGTAACAACAATCAAATATCAAATTAATCCATTAACTTAAATTACAAATTAAAAAATTAAAACAAAGACCCACTTACTAACAAGTTAAAACAAAACCCACAAATCAAAGTCAAACTCACCTAGACAATATATAAAATAATACTAAATTTAATTGAAGATAAAAGCAATACAAAGCTACAAAACAAACCAAATAGAGATATATTTATTTAAAGAAATCAAGGGGAAAGAAAAAATTATTTGCCTCAAAATTGAACTTTTCTTGAGTGGAGCCTGTTGATGCTATTTTCTGCGTGCTCTTGAGTAATGTCACAAACTTCTGCTCGCAGGATGCTCGAGCAGGAATACTTGCCAATCTCAATTCTCTTATATTCTCCGGAACAACGTTTTCCTTGGGCCTGTGCTCACAAAAACAAGGTCAGGGGTCGCCGGGTGTTTTTCCGGCGAAAATCATCCGACGCTCAAGTCAGTAATTGGGTTATTCTTTTTGTATCCCTCTTTGTTAGAGAGACCGAAGGATGAAATGATCTCTGGATCAAAAATCACCCGGATAGCCGAAGGCCAAAAAGAGAGTGAAGGAAATGAAGAAGCCAAATCCCAAAAAAACCGGAAGAAGCTGCCACTTACCTTTTGATTCATACTTATTGTTCTGTTTTCCCGCCATTTTCCCTCGGAGTCCGCTGTTCCCGCATTAATGGAGTCAGGGTCACTCTGACAGCCGAGATTACTGTGGCATAACCTGGGAATGTGAGATGCCAGGTGGGCATGAGTTCCCATGGCTTGATCATAGTGTCGGGCATGTGCGCACGAAATGATGACACCGTGGGGGCGTGTGTCGGCCATCGATAACAGTCACGACACCATACCGCGTGGGGTATCGGTCAGGCATCAATCATCGCGTTGAGTCGCTGGAAGGAAGGGTCAAACTGTTTCGAACTGGTTATACTCAAATCTTACATTCTCTCCGCGCCGTCGCTGGTGTGACTGGGTCATGCTCGAGGGTTTGAAGACCTCGAGCAGAAGAAGGAGCTCGGGTTTTAACCAGCCTTGAGGCACTCGACCTTGACCAGCTTTGACGGGGCTTTGAAGACCTCGAGCAAGAGAAGGAGCTCGGGGCTCGACCAGCCTTAGGGTCCTCGACCTTGACCAGCTTTGACGCCTACTAAAGCAATCTTTGTGCCAGCGGCCAAGTCTTCTGCTCGGGCAGGGTCAACCTCGAGGGGGCCTACCCAATATTACCCAAACACTAGTCCCCCAGTTTCTAGTCTTTGGAGTGAAGCGAGACAAGACTGGAAACTTCTTGGCTGGGTTGGCTTCCCGGCCTTTTTATCTTCCTATGTTGAGCTGTCTTCCGTTTTTGTCACTTCATATTTAATGCGAGACACGTGGATGGATCCAGGACGTTTGTTTGAATTTTGAAGAGGCGGTTACTTGAACAGTCGCGTCTCTTGAGAGGCATGCCCTCTGTTGACGAGACGTTTTCCCCCTTTAAAAACTCTCAATTTCTTTATTGTGCCTCCTGTTGTCAATCTTTGCTCAAACCAGAATTAATTGCTTGCAAGTGCTTCTCATCTTCTTCCTTGCCGTCGCTGCCATTTTCCGTTGTCAACTCTTTGTCAAGTATAAACCTCTTTCCCTCTTATTATTCTTGTTCTGTTCTTCGTTTATTTGGGTTTTCGATTCCCATTTGGTAGATTGTGTCCATAGGAAACATGTCAAAGGGTCGTGGTTATTGGGGAGACCCGGCTACAACAAGGGGAAAGGGTTAGCCAAAGGTCAGAGGGTGGGTGGTACCCCATTGACTTTATGAGGTTTGAAACTTCACACTCGGATTTTGACAGGCTCAAGAACACATACCATATTCCGGCTAGTGTAGATCTGCGTGTTCCTAGTAAGGGTGACATGCCCAGCCGTCCTCTCCGGGGGTATGTCACCCTCCATATGGAGTGTTTCAGGTGGGGGGTTAGGTTGCCTCTTCAACTTTATTTTGTTTGAGTTCTGTCCAGACTTCGCTTGGCCCAGGGGCAGTTGAACTCTAATGGGTGGAGGGTCTTGTCTTGTCTGTATGTGTTGTGGAGGTGGTGCAACCTGGGCGAGCCCTCGGTAGAGGAGATAAAGCATCTCTACCAACTGAAAAGTAGCCCGAATGATGCTGGTTGGTACTACTTTGCCTCCATTTTGAAAGGCAAGAAACTCATTACTGATCTCCCCACTTTTGGTGGCAACTGGAAGGGCAAATTTTTTTTTGCCGAGAGAGATTGAGGGCAAGCTGCATCTGCCTCTAAAGGGGTCCCTCCGATTCCTTCTCATTTTTGCACTCCAGGTCATCTGCTGTTCAATGTATCCTTACTTTAGTTTTATCTGCTTGCTTTTTTTCTCACCCTTCTGTTCTGATGGTTACGGCATTGTCTTGGAGTGCCTCTTATTGGATCGCGAAAGAGCTTCAATCGCTTGTCAACACTGCTCTCGACAACGCGAGCTCGTGCAGGGAGCTACTCTCAATCCACAATCTTGTTGAGTTTGGCCTGGTTCCTCAAGAGGAGATGAGTAGTGTGCTTTCTCTGCTGAAGAGGCCCGCGAGCACCTCGGACCATCCGAGCAGCTCCTCTGTTCCAGCGAAGCGGCCTCGAACCGACACTGCCGCCTCGCTGATTAGGGCTACACCCTCTACTCGGGAAACTGAGCGAGCAGTAGAGGGTGCGACCCGAAGGGGTCCGAGGACCGCCATTCCAGCTCGATCCCGAGCAGGATGCACACAGGAGCAACAGCGGCCTGACGTTACCGAGCCCTACCTCAAGGACTTTAGCAGGGAAATGGAGGAGAAGTTTTTGGAGGGGATAGAGGCTTCTAGTGCTGAGGACCTAGTCGGTACGCTCCACCGCCTCTCTTCCCATGTCACGGCTGTTGCTACCGCCTTCAAGACCAAGACTCTGGACTCCCAGAGGAAGATCATAGCAGAAAATCAGAATTTGAGGTAGAGTCTTGAGCAGAAGAACGAGGAGGTAGTGAAGCTTCGCACAGAGATCTCCACACTCGTTGAGAAAGCGGCCCTGTTAGAGTCCAAGGCACTCCAACTCGAGAAGGAGCTGTCTTTAGTCCGAGATGAGCTGGTGAACGTTCGGAAGGACCTGGCCGTGCAAAGGTTCTCCTTTTGAGAGGACCCTGGAGGTAGAGAATTCTCTTCTTCAGAGGAAGGTGGACTCTTTGGAAGGCCGGTTCACGACAGAGTATAATGATGGGGTGACATCCCAACGTGGATTTATCTAAGCTCGAGGCAGGCGTTGCGGCGTACATGTTCAAACATGATGCCCCAAACCAAGGGCCGAGAATCCCTTCGACTGAGGCCCTTGCAGGGCCTAAAGAGACCGCTCCTCTTACTGCCGAGGTCTCCCCCGCTGCTGCTGCCACGGAAGGTGCTCAACTCCCCGAGAACCCAGCTCCAACTGCTAGCCCAGACGCTCCAGCCACCTAAATTTTTTTTTTTTTTGTACTTGTACTTTTTTAATAAATGAATGAAGAACATTGATGATAATTTGTCCTTGTGTTTACATATATGTTTTCATTTTGCACTCTGAGATTAACTCCATGCACTTACTAAGTAAACTTCAATAAATTTTGGACCTTCGTTCTTCTTCTCATAGTCAATTCTGCTTGTGCCCTCTCCTGGCTTATGCGTGACAGTGTCTTACCGTAACTTAGGCCAATAGACCTCTGTTTCTTTTGTGAGCTTGATTTGCTCGAGCCAATATTTGGCTCATGCTTGGCACTGTCTCGCCTTAATTTTGGCTTACAGACTTCTGGCCTTTGCGTTTCTTCACGAGCTTATTCTGCTCGAGCCTGCTGTTGGCTCACGCTTGGCACCGTCTCGCCTTAAATTTGGCTTAGAGACTTCTGGCCTTTCCGTTTTCTTCGCGAGCTTATTCTGCTCGAGCCTGCTGTTGGCTCACGCTTGGCACCATCTCGCCTTAAATTTGGCTTAGAGACTTCTAACCTTTGCATTTTGTTCGTGAGCTTATTCTGCTCGAGCCTGCTGTTGGCTCACGCTTGGCACCATCTCGCCTTAAATTTGGCTTAGAGACTTCTGGCCTTTGTGTTTTCTTCACGAGCTTATTCTGCTCGAGCCTACGGTTGGCTCACACTTGGCACCGTCTCCCCTTAAATTTGGCTTAGAGACTTATAGCCTTTGCGTTTTCTTCGCGAGCTTATTCTGCTTGAGCCTGCTGTTGGCTCACGCTTGGCACCGTCTCGCCTTAAATTTAGCTTAGAGACTTCTGGCCTTTGCGTTTTCTTCGCGAGCTTATTTTGCTCGAGCCTACTGTTGGCTCACGCTTGGACCGTCTCACTTTAAATTTGGCTTAGAGACTTCTGGCCTTTGCGAGTTTATTCTACTCGAGCCTGCTGTTGGCTCACGCTTGGCACCGTCTCGCCTTAAATTTGGCTTAGAGACTTCTGGCCTTTGAGTTTTCTTCGCGAGCTTATCTTGCTCGAGTCTGTATTTGGCTCATGCTTGGCACCGTCGCGCCTTAAATTTGCCTTAGAGACTTCTGGCCTTTGCGTTTTCTTCGCGAGCTTGTCCTGCTCGAGCCTACATTTGGCTCATGCTTGGCACCGTCTCGCTTTAAATTTGGCTTAGAGACTTCTGGCCTTTGCGTTTTCTTCGCGAGCTTATTCTGCTCGAGGCTGCTGTTGGCTCACGCTTGGAACCTTCTCGCCTTAAATTTGGCTTAGAGACTTCTGGCCTTTACGTTTCTTCATGTTCATAAGCTTTATCTTGCTCATATTGATTTAAGACTTAAAGAATTTTTCTTGCCTTTATTTATGCTCAAGATTTTACACATCTCTATTTTTAGGAAAAATTAGATACCAATAATTGTAATACAAGGGAACTTACTGGAAATACTTCATCAAATGCTGCGCGTTCCATGGCCTCTTGAATTCTCATCCATCTGGGTAGGTTAATCTGTATGCTCCCGGTTCGGCTGCTTGAGAGACCCTATAGGGACCTTCCCAGTTTGGGCCCAACACCCTTTGCCTGGGGTCCTTAGTGTTTTGATTTACTTTTCTAAGCACCCAATCTTGCACTTGAAATCGGCAGACGTGTACATTCCAGTTGTAATAACGGGTCACTCTCTGCTGGTACTCTGCTATCTTTGCTGCGGCCCTTTCCATTTTTTCTTCCAGGAAGTCCAAGCCTGCACACATCTGCTTATCGTTTTGCCCTTCGTTGAAGTGCTCCGTTCGGTGCATTCCCATCCCTATTTTAGCGGGGACAACAGCTTCATGCCCAAATGCCAAGGAGAATGGAGTCTCCCCTGTGGCAGTTTTGTGCGTGGTTTTGTAAGCCCACAAGACACCAGGTAGCTCGTCAACCAAAACTCCCTTCCGCTCGCCGAGTCTGGTTTTTAGGAGGCGTTTTATAGTCTTGTTTGCAGCTTCTACTTGCCCGTTGGCCTGCGGGTGTGATGGTGAGAAAAAATTTAGCTCTATTCCCATGTTCTTGCAGAAGTCTCTGAACTAGTTGTTGTCAAATTGTCTCCCGTTATCCGTAACCAATGCGTGGGGAATCCTATACCTACAAATCACATTTTTCCAAATGAAGTCAGTGATCTTGCTTTCTGTGATACTACTCAAGGCTCCTACCTCAACCCATTTGGTGAAATAATCAATTGCCACCACGGCAGGTGTTGCGGATGCTCTTCCCTTTGGTAACGGCCCGATCAAGTCGATTCCCTATTGAGCAAACGGCCAAGGAGAGTTCATCACTGTGAGGTTCTCGTGAGGCTGGGCCATGTAGTTGGCAAAGCTTTGGCAACTCTTGCAGCTCTTGGTCTTCTCTTGCGCGTCCTGATGCATACGGGGCCAGAAGTACCCCTGCCTTAAGGCCTTGAAAGCTAAAGACCTCGCACCAGAATGGTTCCCGCAGATCCCTTCACATATTTCCCGGAGGACATAATCAGCTTCCTCATGATCTAAACAACGCAGCAGTGGGAGAGTGTATCCTCGCCTGTACAATACCCCATCAATCATCGTATACGGCCGTTTTACACTTTAACTTCCTCGCCTACTTCTTATCAGTAGGCAACGTTCCTTCCTTGAGATAAGAAGTGATCAGATCCATCTAAGTGTCACTCGGTGTTAAGCTCATCACCTCGTCCTCCTGCTCGATGCTCGAGCAGGTTTTAGTTTTTAACGGGATAGACTTCGGTATTTTAGGATCGGATGTAGGGGGCCATTCGTGCTATTATATCGGCTCAAAAATTCTTCCCTCTCGCGATCTGCTCCACCTCGACTGCTCGAAAATTCTTTATCAGCTGCCTCACATTCCTAAGGTAGGCATATATCTTCTCGCCTTTCGCTTGGAAGCTTTTGTTGAGGTGATTTGCTACCAAATGAGAATCCATCCGGAGCTTTACCTCTTCCGCTTTTACTACTAGGGCGAGCTTCAATCCGGCGATTACAGCCTCGTACTCAGCCTGGTTGTTGATGGCCTCGAATTCCAGCCTTACGGCGTATTGCATCTCCACCCCTTCAAGGCTGAGGAGCACAACCCCTGCTCCTGCTCCTTGATCTCCACATGACCTGTCCACCATGACCGCCCATGCGTTGCTCAGGACAGAAGGGTCTGATGAGTACTCGCTATACATCTCTCCATTCCTTTCTGTGCATTCGACCACGAATTCAGCTAAGTACTGCACTTTTATTATTGCTCGGGGTTGGTAGCTAATGTCGAATTCACTGAGCTCTACCGACCATTTCACCAGTCTTCCGAAGGTCTCTGGGTTGTGCAAAATCTGCTTGAGCGGTTGGTTCGTCAAAACTGTCATCGAATGTGCTTGGAAGTAGGGTCTCAGTTTTCGGGGTGCCGTTACTAGGGCCAGTGCCCATCTTTCCATTGGTGGATATCGAGTTTCTGCCCCCAACAAGGCTCTGCTCATGTAATAGACGGGGTATTGTACCCCTAACTCTTCCCTAACCAAGACTGAGCTCATTCCTATTGCGACACCACCAAGTACAAATACAAACCTCTCCTGCTCGAGGTATTGACAGTAGTGGGGCTTTCAGCAAGTATTCCTTCAACTGTTGGAACGCCGCTTCGCATTCTGGTGTCCACTTTATCTTTCTGCCTTTTCTCATTTCCTGGAAGAAAACGCAGCACTTATCCGTGGCTCGGGAGATGAACCTGTTGAGGGATGCCAATTTACCTGTTAGGCTTTGTATCTCCTTGAGAGTACGTAGGGATTTCATCTCCACTACTGCTCTTATCTTTTCCAGATTGGCTTCGATTCCTCTATGGCTAACCATAAAGCCTAAGAATTTTCCCGAACTAACTCCAAAAGCACATTTTTCTGGATTAAGCTTCATCCGATATTTTCTTAGGAGCGCGAAGGTTTCTTCCAAATGCTTTACATGTTCCTCCGTGTCTTTTGACTTCGTAATCATATCGTCCACATAAACCTCCATTGTTTGGCCGATCAGTGGCTTAAAGACCTTGTTCACTAGTCTCTGGTAGGTTGCCCCCGCATTTTTCAGGCCGAAGGGCATGACCTTGTAGCAAAACAGGCCTTGGTTGGTGATGAAGGCTGTGCATTCCTCGTCTGGCCGATGCATGGGAATTTGGTTATAACCCGACAAGGCGTCCATGAAGCTAAGCAGTCCGTATCCCGTCGTGGAATCCACCAGCTGGTCTATCTTCGGTAATGGGAAGTTATCTTTCGGACAAGCTTTATTCACATCCGTAAAGTCCACGCATATTCTCCATTTCTCACTTGCCTTATTTACCAACACCATGTTCGAGATCCATTCGGGGTAGGAGACTTCCCTTATGAATCCCGCCTTCAGTAGTTTCTCCACCTCGCAGTTTATGACTTCATATCTTTCTTGGTTGACGCATCTCCTCTTCTACTCCACTGGCTTAGTGTTTTTCTGTATTGCCAGCCTATGACACGCCACCTCCGGGTCAATCCCGGGCATGTCCTCGTGTGTCCAAGCGAATACATTAGAGTGTGCTCGCAAACACTCGACCAGATTTTCCCTCAACTGCCCGCTAATGCCTGAGCCGATCCGGACCTTCTTCTCGTGGTCGTCTGGTCTTATTCTAATTTCCTCCAGTTCCTCAGCGAGCTTCTGTCTTCCACTCTTTGACTCCCCCCTTGAGTCTAATGACGTTACCTGCATAGTTTCCTTTGTTGCCACAACGTAGCAGCTCCTTGCGACCCTCTGACTGCCCTTGACGACTCTTACAACCTCATTTACTCGGTACTTCAAGGCTAAGTAGTGGGTAGATAATACTGATTGGCTGATCCTCATGAAGGGCCTCCCTAGTATTGCTTAGTAGGGGCTGACTTCATCCACCACCACGAAGTCTAGCATCATATTCTTTTCAAAAGGCCTCGAGCCCATAATCATAGCTAATTTGGTGATTCCTAAAGGGGTCAGTTTTCCTCTTCCGAACCCTTTCAGGGAAGTGTTCGTCTGCTCAAGGCTCACATCTACTATTCCTAAATCGTCGAGTCTGGACTTGAAGAGAATGTCCACCAAGCTTCCCGAATCCATCAATATTCGATCGACCTCCTTATTAGCAACATTTGCCTTCACGACCAAGGCATCCTCATAGGGGTACAGTACCCCTTCTTCATCCTCCTCCGTCCATATGATGGGCACTTGCCGTACCTTAGCCTTTTTTTACAGCGAGTGCGGCGAACAGGACCTCCCGGTCAATAGCGGCGTATCTGCAATAGTTTTTCTGGGCCCTGTTTGAATTTCTTGCCATCATGGGTCCTCTTGAGATCACTCTCGTAGCCGGTGGCTCCAGGTCCCGGCACTGTGACGTTGAGTGGTTGTGGTCACCGTGAAAGAGGCAAAACAATCCCCTATCTCTTCTACCGGCTAGTTTAGCCATTGTTGTTGGAGGGCTCAGCAGTCCTCGTTCCTCAGCTACGTGTAATATTTCTTCAAGTGACACCTTTAATGTCGTGTATTGCCTGTAGGCTGGGCTTTGCTCAACTACCTGATCGCCCGATCCCGAGGGAAGCTTCCCTGGGGAGGGGGCAATGAGCGGTTAGCTCTGTCGTTGTTCTGTATAGGTCGGCTTGACGATTGGTTGCGGGATGGGTGGCCATTGTGCTGCCGATACTCCCTATGGTCCCGACTAGGAGACCTGCGAGGTGGAGCGGGAACCATTCGTGGTTGGGGAGCTCTTTGATATGGGTTATAGGGGGCAACCCGCTCCCTTATTACCCTGGAAGTCGATGTTCCTCGAGTAGGACCTCCCTTTTCTTTCCTCTTCGCTCCACTGCCCTGCTCACTTCTTAGTTTCACGGCTTTTTCCTCCTCAATGACCATTTCCATCTTCACCTGCTCATACGCATCGGAATATGAGCGGAATGAAGGGCTCCACAAGTTGTACCATGGCCTCCCCATTCTAATCTCATCCTTTAGCCCCCTCAGCGCCTGGGGGTGATTAAATGCCCCAAGGTCCTGAACCGACCAATGATACCTTTTGACAAACTCTCGGAGGGATTCACCCTCCCTCTGCTTTATCTCGGCCAGCTCCATCATGTCATCTTCGGAGGTCACTGCTTCGCAAATTCTCTGCACATCTGTTCAAAGCTCAGGATACTTTCACGTGGTAGCCTGCGGTACCATTCTCTCGCCCTTCCCTCCAAAGTGAGTGGGAAGGCCCTGCACCGCTGGGATGTCGTTAAGCCTTGTACTCCGGTCACGTCGTTGAACCGTTCTATGTGCACCAGCGGGTTACTCTTTCCTGAGAACCTCAAATCTGGGAAGCTGAAATCTCGGGGGATTGTGACACCCATGATCTCCGCTGAGAGCGGGGACTCATTGTCCAGCATTATCCTACAACTCGGGTCTTTCTCGTTTCCCGTGAGATCTTCCACAACCTGTGCCAACCTATGCACTTCCCCCTCCAATTCCTCCGCGCGGGAGGTGGGTGTCGTGTCTTGCAAATGTTGACGGGATCCCCTTTCTTTTAGGTTCGTTTCCTCCCTCCTGGCAGCATTTAATGTCTTCGGTCTTTGGGCTTCATCTCCCGCATGCTCCCGGGCGGGGGTGTTCCCGCGGCTGGACTTAAGGACGTCATTGCTTGCTTTCCTCTATCCCTCCTTGATTTTCTGCAAGATGGATGTCAGTGTTTCCATTTGTTTCTCCGTCCGATCAATCCTCTCCTAGATCTCTCTATTTTGGGCCTCGTTGGCCACCTCCCTCAAAGTCACCAACTCCTCTGGACTTATTCCTCTCCTGCTATTTCCCTTCATCGTCGTGTTGTGTTCCTTGATTGTGTCGCGAAGTCAGGCTTTTTGAACTGATCCCCATAGACGGTGCCAAAATGTTGATGCTGTTTTCTGCGTGCTCTTGAGTAGTGTCACAAACTTCTGCTCTCGAGCAGGAATACTTGCCAATCTCAATTCTCCTCTGTTCTCTGGAACAGCGATTTCCTTGGGCCTGTGCTCACAAAAACAAGGTCATGGGTCGCCGGGTGTTTTTCCGGCGATAACCCTTCGACGCTCAAGTCAGTAATCGGGTTATTCTTTTTGTATCCCTCTTTGTTAGAGAGACCGGAGGGATGAAATGATCCCTGGATCAAAAATCACCCGGATAGATCGAATCCCGAAGGCCAAAAAGAGAGTAAAGGAGATGAAGAAGCCAAATCCCAAAAAAACCAGAAGAAGCTGCCACTTACCTTTTGATTCATACTTATTGTTCTGTTTTCCCGCCATTTTCCCTCGGAGTCCGCTGTTCCCGTGTTAATGAGGTCTGGGTCCTTCTGACAGTCAGGATTACTGTGGCATATACTGGGAATGCGGGATGCCAGGTGGGCATGGGTTCCCATGGCCTGATCATAGTGTCAGGCATGTGCGCACGAAATGATGACACCGTGGGGGCGTGTGCTGGCCATTGGTAACAGTCACAACACCATACCGCGTGGGGTATCGGTCAGGCATCGATCGTCGCATTGAGTCGTTGGAAGGAAGGGTCAAACTATTTCGAACCAGCTGTACTCGAATCTTGCATTCTCTCCGCGCCGTCACTGATGTGGCTGGGTCATGTCCGGGGGTTTGAAGACCTCGAGCAGAAGAAGAAGCTCGAGTTTCCACCAGCCTTGAGGCACTCGACCTTGACCAGCTTTGACGAGGCTTTGAAGACCTCGAGCAAGAGAAGAAGCTCGGGGCTCGACCAGTCTTGGGGTCTTCGACCTTGACCAGCTTTGATGCCTAATAAGGCCGTCTTCGTGCCAGCGGTCGAGTCTTCTTCTCGGGCAGGGTCAACTTCGAGGGAGCCTACCTGATATTACCCAAACAGAGCCTTCCAGGTACAATTATTCAGTGGATTAAAGTTGGGACAAAGAGAAGAAATCCATGGCCGAGTAGAAGAAACATGTGACTAGAGATATATTTATTTCAATTAAAAAATTGAAATAAAGACCCACTTACTCAAAATTAAGTGGGTCTTTGTAGCCAAAACAAATAAAATAGATATATCTATTTAAAGAAATCAAAGCAGAAGAAACAATTATTTACCTCCAAATTGAACATTTCTTGAGTGGAGCCTTCCAAATACAGTTCTTCAGTAGCTTAAAGCTCGGGCTGAGAGAAGAAATCCATGGTTGGGTAGAAAAAACAGGCTAGTCTAAAGTGGAAATTTTCTAAGAGCAATAATTTTAATTAGTGAAAAGTTAGGGTGGAAACTTTACTTTTGGTAAAGTGCGCGGTTCATTAAACAAAGAGGGCGGAAATAGAAAGCTTCCCGCTAAGTTTTATTGGCTTTAATATTGTTTTTATATTTTTAACATGTTACTTTAATAATTTTTTATTATATAAAAATCTCTCCGATTTTTATATATAGCCAGTTAAGTGTTGTGTTCCATAAATATTTAATAGTATACTTTCAATAAGTTAATTGATTTTTTTTAACTATTAGTTTAAGTATTTTTCAATAATAATTTGGTGAAGGCTTTTTAGAACCACGAATAAATTATACTTATTACTAAAATCGAATTAATTCAATTTACCAACTTGTTGATAATAGCTTAATCAATATATTGTCATTATATTTTTAATATGTTACTTTAGTAATTTTTTATTATATAGAAATCACCCCAATTTTTATATATAGCTAGTTAAGTGTTGTGTTCAATCAATATTCAATAATACACTTTCAATATATTAATTGATTTTTATAAAAAAAAAACTTATTATTTTAAGTATTTTTCAATAATATATAATTTGGTGAAGACCTTTTGGATCCATTAATAAATTATACTTACTAGTAATATTGAATTAATCCAATTTACCAACTTGCTGATAATGGCTATATACATATATATTATATACACACACACACATAAATATGTATATATACACCACTTACCCACTAAAGTAATTAATGTTATTTTGTGGTCTAATAAAATTGATGTAATTAGCAATGAAGTGATTTTCATTCTTCTTTCGTTTAATTTCCTCTTGGTAGTAGTTATATATTGATACTACAATAAAAAGAAATTTTGTTACCATGTATATGAAGAGGCTAATTGTCATATTCCTTCAATTTTATGCCTATGGAATTTAATAGATCTATTATAATCATTTATTTTAGAAGGAAAATTGAATAATGTTACAGATCTCAGTATTTGGATCTTAATTTATATTTTAGTTACAATATTATTCATCTATTGAATGCTATAATAACAATTTTAATAATAATAAAATTCATCATCTAATAAACGAATAACCTATATAGTCGAGATATAACTAGGATCCAAATTATAATATTTAATATATATATATGTGTGTGTGTGTGTGTGTGTGCTTATATCAGAACTATTATCATCAACACTACTATGATCAATAATTATTCACACTTACAATTCATTATTTTGATCAATATTAGTATTAATTATAATTTTTATATATTATAATCATCGGATCAATTTCTTTTTTTAAAAAATAAATTATCCTTTTTCTTCGATTTGACTGTCATCATTTTAAATCATATATAAAATATTATTATAAACCTCACCTAAAAAGTAAAGTTTTGTAATCATAATTAAAACAAGAGTCTCTCTATGTTACAACTTGTGTAACTTACTTTTGTTTATTTTTTGCAAGATTAATTTCATTAAAGTTCTTTTTCTCCTTTGATTTTATAATTGATTATTTGTTCTACCATCACTTCTACATCTATTTTTTATTTTTTCTAAATTTTTTTGTATTTGTTTATACAAGTACAAATGGTTATCAAATTCATATAGATCTATAAATTGTCCATAAATTTGTTGCCCCATGTCTATTAATGTTGCTCTCTCAAGTTCTAAAGATTCTATTTTTTTGTTTAACAAATTAACATATATTTCTATTCTATTTTCCCATCCAATAAACATATGATCTATAATTAAGTATAATTCTTGTATTCTTTCCAGTGCTTGTTGGACTAAGAATTGTTGATGTAAATTATTCATAATGTTTCAATCTCGAGCCAAAACTTTAAAAATTTTTTAAATTCATTTATAAATTTTATTTTTATTTCTAAAATCTCTAAACTTTCCAGTTCTTTTTTATTTTTAATTTTAGTTTTTTCTTTCAATTCTTGTATTAGGTCTAATTCTATTTTTATTATATGGCTTTTATTTTTATTAATTTGCTCGATTAAATTTTTTATTTAACTTTTATCTTTGTTTTTAAAGTGTATAATGAATCTACTATTTGTTGTATAGAAAACATAATTATCTTTATAGCTCTGATACCACTAAGGGGCGGCCTAGCCTTTAAGCAGATATTAAAAGATATTTTAAACAAATATTTTAAATAGATTAAAAATTTTGTAACAAATTATAAATTTCTATTAAGTCTTTTATTTCTTATTCTACAAAGATTTAAATTGTGTGATATAAAATTATTAGTATTAAATATGCTTATAAATCCATTAGGTCTTTTATATCTTTCTCCACAAATGATTGTATTATTATGCTTTTAAAATTTTCCCATTCTATATTTTGTATTATTTTTCTTTTTAATTCTATAGGTATATTTATACTATATATTGTTTCTAATTCAGATTTTGTTATAAAGTCTCTTATTCTAAACATCATGCTACAATACCGATAAGTTTTATATTTAAACCCTATCATTAGTTGTTGATTATTATATATAATTTATGTTTCCTTTTCTAACCATTTTTTCTTTATCATACCCATCTGTGTACAGAGTTTTTCATGATATCTTTCTATTTTCAAAAATAAAAATAAAAATTCAAATGCGTGAATTATTATGCTAGAAATATATTTAGTTAATCAATATTAGAAATATATATGTTAAATTCTATAACTTCTTTTATCTGACTTAAAATTCACTTTTCCATAATCAATTGTACTTGATTTATAAACTTTTGATCTATATTTTCTGGATTTAAGTTCTAACTTAGT
Source organism: Murraya koenigii (assembly GCA_025617385.1). Classification (NCBI taxonomy): domain Eukaryota; kingdom Viridiplantae; phylum Streptophyta; class Magnoliopsida; order Sapindales; family Rutaceae; genus Murraya; species Murraya koenigii. The sequence continues at coordinate 17,333,287 of CM046812.1, forward strand.
GCTTGTATTTTATTAATTAACTCATTTGCTAAGACATCTTAATTGATTTATGTTTTCAAAATTTATATTTTCAATTGAACTTATTATACTGTAGGTTTTTTACATAAAAAATAATTCTCCTCCATAATAAAACTCTAATCAACAATAATCTCCACCAACTGATATAGGTTCAAGATTATTACCTTTATATCTTAAGATCTTCTGGAACTTCTCAGTCCTGTTGACTAGTCACCTTTTCCCTTCAGCTATGCTCCAGCTGCCTTTAACGCCACCCTAGCTACACTGGCATAAAGAACTTTGCAAATGGGATCACAGTATGTTTATCAGACCCTTAAGGTTTCAGTTGATCTTTAGGTTTCAGGTTCCTTTCCTTATTCTGAAGGTTTTGATGTTTTTGATCTTTTTTTTTTTATGACTTGGAGAGAGAAATTTTTTTATTTTGGCATTGTTTTAATATCAACTTTCAATGTTTTGAATGCTCTTAGATTATTTCGAATTTCCTCTGCCTCCTCCTTTTTTATTTCCTCTATATAATGATTTTACAACCTGATAAAGCTTACACGTGTTACATTTTTAGACAAACAAAATCTAAAGTGATAAGATTACATGATGAAATCTTATCTCTTATCTCTATCCAACCTTTTCCTCTTTCCTTTTTTACAAAGGAAATTTTACATTATGATGGCCGACATAAGGCCTACATACTTTTTGACAAACAAAAAAGTTTAAATGGCTTTTAAGAAATACATACCAAGTGTTCCATCATTTCATACGCTATACGTCTTATAGAGGGTTTACACGAGATGTGGTGGTTGTCAATATCAGATATGAAGCTGGCTAGCACTTCTGATCTACCGACACTTGTACCTGGTGTACAGAAGATAAAATTATCCTGTTGTATGAGGACTTTGTACCCTCTATCATACATATTTGAAGCTAAGGATCTTATGACTGTTATTCCAGCAACTCTTCTGTACCCAGCCCATTCTCTGCTAAAGATGGGTTCTTTGCTTGTACTTTGGATTACTTCCAAATTAAAGCTATTAGTGACGATGGTGAGGCTGATAAGATGGATGGCTTCATACTCTTGTTCATTATCGTACTTTGGACTTATAGTATAGAACTTCAAGTACACGTTCTTCTTCTGGGCATATTGACTTATTTTGCTTACAAGTGTAGGATTGAAACAAAATAATTCATTCAGGTTTACATTTAGATATATTAGATCAAGATATCCAAAATCTGCTAATTTCTTAACAAATTTAGGATCTGGTCCTTTTATACATATAACTTTTTGGATATATAGATTTACCATTGCTTCTGAAGCAACTTTCTAAATATTCTGTTTTCTTGTAAATATATTAAGAAAAACTCTTATATTCTTTTTCTTTTGGTAGGAGATTTACTTGTTCAATTCCTCCTAAATTTATTCTTTTTACATTTACAACAGTACAGTCTTTTACTGGGGGTTTACTGAGATTTACTTCTATTACTTTTTTACCTAATGGGATTTCTACATAATCCTCATCACAAATAGCTTTTCCATGTGGGTGAAGTTCATCACTACTTCCATTTGGAGAATTTTCATCATGATTGATTGATTGCCCAATTAAGAGATTTACTTTTTTACTTTCTTCAAACTCTTCTCTTAAGTTCTTTATAGAGAGTTTGAGATTGTTTACAAAATTGGTAAGAATGCTTACAACTTCTTCAAGATCTACAAGATCTGTCTTTAGATCTGATATTCTTTTCTCTATGTTTACTGAGCAAACTCAACATTTCTACTGAAAAAATCAGCTAAAAAACTGTTAACACCTTTTATATTTACAATTTTAAAATTGTAATAAGATAAATATGCTTGCTAACTGTACAACCTTCTATATTGTGGCTCACTTGACAAATTTTTATATATTCAAGAATAAACTTGGGTATTATCAGTTTCTGCAATGAACTTCTTTTGTAATAAAAATAATGAGAATTTCTTTATTCCTTTATAAATTGCTAATAGCTCCTTTTCATCGACTAGATAATTTATTTAGGCTTTATTAAAAGTTCCACTAGTATATCTACAAATTTCATTTAATCCGTTTTAAGTATTGCTCCTTTATACAAATCAGAGGCATCAGTTTGTAAAATTAAGTTATCTTTTTCATCTGGTAATCTTAATTCTGGTAAGCTTCTACAATGTTCCTTAAGTTCTTTTACTGCCTGTGTATGTTCCTCGCTCCATTTTTTTGTATTATTTTTTCTTAATAATTTCTGGAGGATATTTCTTTTCTTTGAAAAATTTTCTATAAATCATTCGGCACAATTTAGACATCCTAAGAATTTTTGAATTTGTTGTTTATTTTCCAATCTATTAGAAAAATCTTCTATTTTTCTTCCATTTTTATCTAGAACCATTCCTAAATTTTATTTTTTTGTGTTCTATTGATGCTTTTTTCTCTGATAATATTATTCTTTCCTTTATACACTTATTTACAAAATCTTTTAAATGTATTCTATATTCTTCTAATGAGTTTGATGCTATTAAAATATCGTCTACATACACTACAATATGATTATTTTTTTAAAATATCTTATCCATTTTTCTTTAAAATATTTGTGGGGCATTTTTAATCCAAAAGACATTACTAACCATTCATAATGTCCTTGTGGTGTACTAAAGGCTGTATAACCTATACTTTCTTCTTCCATTTTTATCTACCAAAATCCTGATTTACAATCAAACTTAGAGTAGTAATTTTTTCCTTTTACTAAATTTATTAATATTTCTTTATTTAGTAGAAAATATCCGTCAAATTTAGTGTATTTATTTAGTTATTTATAATTTATTACCATTCTAACTTTTTTTCTTACTGTTCGACTCTCTTCATTACTACAAAAGTAGGGCTATTATGGGACTGTTACTGTACTATATCAAGTTTAGATTTAATAATTCTTTTATCTGAATTTTGAATTCTTCTTTATCTTCTATTGTATACATCATTGGCTTTACCCTAATTATTTTATTTTCTATTAATTCTATATTTTGCTCTAGGGTGATCAGGTTTCCATAATGCTAAAGGATTTTCACTATAAACCTATTTTAATTGTTGTTTAATAGTTTCTATGTTTATGTTATATATGTGTCCTTTTTATATTAAATAATATTTTTCATATGTTTCACCACGCTTATTTGGCTGAACTCTGAATGGTCGAAATTCTCGAGAGATGTGAAAAATATGGTTATAAGAGGTATTAAGGGTGATTAAAAATGATGTTTGTTGATAATATTGGAACTGTTATAAAAAGTCATTTCCTAAGAGTATATCACAATCTATATGATCATATTTATAGATTTGAGAAATTGATATATTTTTACTTCCTAAAATTATTTCATATTTTGAAACAGTGTGACTTACTTGTTGTTTATCATCAGTAATTCCAGTTATCTTGATTTGACCATTTGGTTTCCATTTATTGGATAGAAACATTTTCATTATAGTTATTTCACTACATGTATCAATTAGTGCACATGTATGGATATCTTTTTCAATTGTATAAACTTAAATATATACTGACATAGGATATTTAAGATATGCTTTATTTACCATTTCTTACAAAATATTTCATTTCTTTCTAAAGATAATGTTATACCATGTTTTTCAATTTTATAATATTCTAAATCTTCTAAAAAACTATTACCTAATAATATATGATTTTCGTTATATATATCTGAATCTATAAAATATGTTACTATTATTCTTATTCCTTCGATTATTATTAGTACTTTTACTTGGTTTTTTATATATATGCTTGATTCCATTGAAATCTACATACTCATAGGGTACATTTATTTCTTTTACTATTAATCAATTATTTTTATTGTGGTTCATATGATTATGACTAGCTCCAGTGTCTATTATAATATACGGGCCTTCTATATAATTTAATCCATCAAAATATTGTTATGATATTTTCATTACTCCTGTTGTCAGAGTGTTGATTAACTGTTTATTTTTTGTATAAGGATAATTTTGATTTGATGAACTTCCTCTTACTAATGTTTTGCCTTTAAAGGAATGATTGATGATTCTTTGTTTTCTGTATTTATTATTTTTTTTATCATAAATACTTAAGCTATAATTTATAGATATTTTAATATCCTGTACCATTGGTTCAATCAAGGCAGTTATATGTTCGCATTCTTTATTAATTTCTATTAATGGTTTATCATTATATATTTCTCCATAATTTGAATTGCAAAAATTATATACAACTGAGTAATGAAATGTCATTAACTTATTTCCTTCTTTCATTAAATTATTCTTTAATAATTTAAAATGACGGCTTAATGTTTCATCTATGTTTTTATCTTTTATATAAACGCAATATTTTAGATGACATGTAAATAATAACTTAGTACAACATAAATTTCTTTCTATTCTTCCCAAATGTCCTACCATTGGAACATTAAATCGTTGATCATGTAATTATAATATATTGGACTACCTATTCCTTCTTTAAACAGAGATTTTACTAAGTTGGATTTCTGCTAAGTACACATACTGTATCTTTTCTCTGATTGATTCCTTCTTTATTTTTCTTAAGGCTAAATCAATTGTCTTTTTTACTCATTAAGTTTAATCTTATATTTCCTTCGGCCTAGGTTATTGTTATTTCTTTTTCTTGCTCATAGTATTCATGTAATTTTATTTTCTTTCTTTTAAATATGTTTGTAGACTTATATAGGATTCCATAGTATGGTCTTTCTAATTTTTCTTTTAAAAGTTTATTGTATTTATTTTTATCAAATGTTGCGACTAAACTATATCCATTGACATTCTCGTCTTTTTCTATTTCATATATTTCTTCTTTTTCTTCTGCTGTATTACTAACTGCTTTTTCTTTACTCTAATTCATTAGTTATGTTGTATTCTGACATGCATACTTCTCTTCCTTCGTATTCGGATAAATCGCTTATTAGTTCTAATTCAACCTTTATATTATTAAATTCTTTTTCTAAAATTATAACTTTCTTTTTGTACATTCCATACTTAAATGTCTTATTTCTCCACAATTCTAACATTTACATTTATTTTTATCAAATTGCTTCCTTTGCTTTTCATATTTTCGTTTATAGAATTTCGTAGGAGGCTTAGTATATTTTTTTCTTGAAATGCTTATATTTTTTATACTTTTTCCCTTTCATCTTATTATATCTCTTATGCTTTTTATAAGGGGTTTGACATCTCCATTATGTTGGCATTTCTGTTTTGTGACAACATATGTCTCCAATTGCTCTACTTCTTTTAATTATATTTCTCTGCATACATATTTCACTTAGTCTTTGATTTAAAAATCTAATTCTCGATCCAAATGTTTTAGGCATAGGATTTATTGTTTTGTATTTTTCATATTCATTTACAAAATATGTATTCTAAGTAGATGATAATTTTGAATAATGTAGATTAAGATATATATTTTGATCTTCATTACTATGATATTGGGTATAGTAATATTTACTAAATTCACAAGCGTATACTTTCACATAACACATGTTGTATATGTTTAGGTTTATTAATTTTAACTTATTTCCAATTTTTTCATCCTTTAGTTCTTATTCTCTATTTTCAGTCCATATTTCTCCTAAAAATTTATTAAAAATATTTTTTATAATTTTTTATATTCCTTGTTCTTTACTCCTTCAAAATCTCGATTTAGTTGCATTTATTATTAATTCTTTTACATTAAGGGATGATCTTTGCCATCAACTAAAAAGATTTCCTACAAAACTTGCTATTAGTATTTCAGTAAATATACTTATTTTTTGGTCTTTTGTTTCTACATTCCAATCATCTTTATATCCATTATACATAAAAAATAACCTCATTTGTATTCTCCAATTTACTAAAATTTTTTGTGGATATTTTCTACAATCTAAATCTAAAAATGCTCATGCATTACTTATTTGTAACAATTCACTATCTTTAAAGCTATAATCTAAATTCCATGGCTGATTCCTATTTGATGGTATATGTTTATAAAAAGGTTTATATCTTCTTCATTTATTATTTTGTTTAGAAAAAGTACTAGGTTATGGTACTTTTTGTTTCATCTCTGATCCACCGCTTGTATTCATTTTTATTTTATATTCTTTTTCAAAATTTTCTAAATCACTTAAGTTTATTTCAGAGAATATTTTCGTAAGCTCTTCTATTTCTTTATCCATCATTCAGAATTACTTTTTTTATTGATTTCTATTTTTTCCTTTCCTTTATCAATTTTTTCTTCAAATTTTTCTTTTAAATTTTCAGTATGTTCTATTATTTTTGGATATTTATTAATCATAAACTATTCATCAAAACTTCTTGGTTGAGCTTTCTGTGAAAGGTCTAATTCAGGGTTTTTGAATAAATTAGATTTTATTATTTTATACCTTTATAATTTTTTACTCTTTTTCTTATTAACTTGTATGGGTGTTATTTCTATTTTTAACTTTTCTATTGTTTTAATTTTTTTATTTCTTTCTTTAAGCTTAATAATATTTCTTTTAATTCTATTAATATCATTTCTATTATTGATTAATTGTTTAAGGGTATCAACTGATATTTTACTTTTGAAGTTGTAAATTGCGTGAAATGTAACTTAGCCACTCCCTTGAAACAATATACCAATTAATCAAGATTTGTCAAAAACTAATATAGTTGTCAAACAACAAATATTAAACTAACTATGGTGAAACATGAGAATGCAATGTTGTCACGCAATAGTTGTTAAACATCATATAGAATTTACTGTAACAGTTTGCTAATATCAATAACAACAAATCTAATATTTTTGCTAACCTTTCAGCAACAAAATTAATCTTGCTGCAAAAAACTCTACAATAGCAAACAAAAAAAAAATCTCGCTAATCACAACTTTTTGCAATATTTCCATTTGTTGCAAATGATGAAAGTTCTTATCATGGAAAATTTATAGCAACGAATCTAGATTTTGCTTTCATAAAGCTTGTTTTGCAACAAGAACACTTTTCTCACAAAAAGTAGCATATAGCAACAAAATATTTTGTTGCCATTCGCCTATTTCACATCATTAAAAATAAAATATGTTTAAAAACACCAACTTTCACAATAAAATAATTTTTGTTGCAATAGAATTTGTAGCTAATAGTGTATTTTCTTGTAATGTTGCTTCAACCGCCTATTTAGCTATTTAATTTTAACTTTTTATTTATTTAATTTTATATAATTTTTATCTTTTGTACATCTATATTTTATTGCACATTTAATTTTTAATTTTTTTAATTTTTAATTTTTATTATTGTACATTTATACTACTTGTTTATATAATTTTTACTTTATTTATATTTTATTTTTCTTAATTGTAATTTATATTTTTTTCATTTTCTTGTGCATTAAATAATTTCGCGCACACACATCATCATCATTGCGTGAGCGTTGATTTTGATCTTCAAGTGGCAAGTTAATTCGAAAATCTCAATTATTACCACCAATCATGGAGAGATCCACAAAGAAAATATTTTAAACCAACTTAATCCACAAATTGATCAAGGAGACAATCATTCTCAAGAAGGTGAATACGATCATAATCAACCACAAACTTTGAGAATACATGAATTTAACCAGAATTAGAGCACTTTCGTGTATAGTATCTTGATTTAATTTTAAACTGGGTATTATCCAACTTATACCAATATTTCATAGTTTAAAATCCAAGAATCCATACTTATATTTAATAGATTTTGAGGAATTTTGTAATACATGTACAATCCAAAATTATAATATGAACATAATTTGATTAAAACTTTTTCCTTTTTCACTAAAATATGAAGCTAAAACTTTGCTACAAAACTTCATATCTAAATCAATAAGAACAAGGAATAACATGCAAGAACAATTTTTGAAAAAAAAAATTTCACCCCACAAAACAAATTCTTTCAAAAGACAAATAACCACTTTCACTCAAAAGTCAGGAGAAACTTTCTACTAGTGTTGGGATAGACATAAAGTATTACTTAACATTTGCCCACACTATGATTTCGAAGTATAGAGATAAGTGTCATATTTCTATGAGGGACTAACATCCCAAAGTAGACATATTGTTGAAATAATGTGTAATAGTGAGTTTAAAAAGAAAAGTCTTAATAATACATTAAATTATTTTGTCAACTAATGGAAAATGCACAGCATTGGGATAATATTGGTTCTTATAAATCATCAACCCTAGCCATTACCAACTAGCGGAGGCATGTACAATCTTAGGGAAGACCATGACCTTCAAGCTAAATTTGTATTCTTAGCTAAAAATGTTAAAGTATTAGAGTCGAAAAAGAATGATCATGTTAAATCTGTTCAAGATGCTTCATGTCATGTTTACAGTTCCACTGACCATTTTACTCAGGACTATCCAATCTTGCCAGCTCTAAAGAAAGTTTGCATAAACAAACGAATATTATAGACAATTTTAAAAGGTCGAATCTTAATCCATATTCACAGACATACAACTCTAGTTAGAGAAATGACAATCATGCGCAACTTTCATAGCCACCTCCATTAGAGTTTTCAAAATCTTCAAAGTTACCCACTTTATGTCCCACCACCCAGAAAAACTCTTGAAGACACATTGCATTCATTCATTGAAAAACAAGAGTCAATCAATAATCAAACCATGCAAACCTTGACCAACTTGACAGAGACTATATCAAAACTTACATTAGCTCTTACTATTCATGAAAAAAGTAAGTTTCCTTCCCAACTAGAACCAAACCTCAAAAGTCAACAATATCCTCAAAAGTCAACAATATCCTCAAATGGCTAGTATTAGAAACCAAAATATAAGCCAAGTGAAGTCAGTAACAGCTCTTCGTGGCATTAAATTTATCCAAAAACATATTCTCGATCTCCGTAAAATTGGTAAGGATTCAATTTCAGAGAGTAAAGTAGTATCCGACGAACTAACAGGCCATGAATAAAGGACTAACTCTCCTTTTGTACCCTCATTTCCCTCAAGCATTGGCTAAACTAAAGAAATCTAACCAAAACCCAGAGATTTATAAAGTTTTCAAGCATTTGAAAGTTAACATTCTTTTGCTAAACGTCATTAAATATGTACCATTTTATGCGAAATTTTTAAAAGATTTGTGCACTGTAAAAAGAAAACATAAGGTACAGAAAAAATTCATTCTCGTAAAATAAGTGAGTTTCATTCTTAACTAATAGTGCTTTGAAATACAAAGATTTTGGTTATCTAACTACTTCTTGTATTATTAGGGACTATAAAATTGAACATGCCTTACTTGATCTTAGAGCTAATGCTAATTTACTTCCATATTTCGTTTACCAAAAACTCAATCTTTGTGAGTTAAAACTTACTTCTACCACTCTTGTACTTGCTGATAGGTTAATTAAGATGCTAAAATGAATAATTGAAAATGTATTGGTTCAAGTTGATAAATTTATATTTCCTTTATTGTCTTGAAAAATGAACCAATTACTCATGATTGCAAGCAAATTCCTATTATATTAGGACGACTATTTTTAGCTACTGCTAATATTTTGATTAATTGTAGAAATAGAGTGATGATTTTATCATTTGACAATATAAAGTTGGGACTCAATGTATTCAACATGTGTAGACAACCTCATGACAAAAAAAAGATAAAGATAATGAGATTGAGGATATTAAACTCATTGAACCAATCATTTTGCTAGTTCATTTGAATCAAGTAAATAACTGAAATGTAATACTACTAATATATATTCTATACTTGAGTCTACGCATGTATCTGAAGATAAAAATAGTCAATTAGACCTTGAAAACATGAGACAATTTGAAAAGACAAACAAACAAAGAGGAAGCACCAAAGTTTATGTATATGTATCTTAGAAGCTAAGTTATATGTATCTTAGAGATCAATAAACCTTTCCAGTAGTAATTTCTTCCCAACTCACAAACAATCAAGAAGTTAAGTTACTCACTGTTCTAAAATTGTATAAAATGGTAATTGGTTTGACCTTAAAAGACATAAAGGAAATTAATCATTTAATTTGCATACACATAATATACTTAGAGAAAAATACCAAAACAACCCGTCAGCCACAAAGAAGATTAAACCATCATATGAAAGAAGTAGAAAAAATGAGGCCCTTAAACTACTAGATGTAGGAATTATCTATCATATCTCTTATAGTAAATGGATAAGTCCAATACAAATAATAGCAAAGAAATCTGGAGTAACTGTTGTAAAAAATGAAAAAAGTGAACTAATCCCAAAACACGTCCTATCTAGCTGGTGCATATACATTGATTATAGAAAATTAAATGATGTCACTAGAAATAACCATTTTCTTCTTCTATTTATAGACCAAATTCTCAAAAGAGTAGGATGACACCTCTTCTAATACTTTCTTGATGGCTATTCATGTTATTATCAAATTCCTATACCCTTAAAAGACCAAGAAAAGACCACATTCATATGCCCATTTGGAACATTTGTATTTAGGGGAATGCCTTTTGGACTTTTTCTTTTTACCGTTTACTTTATTTGTTTGCTTTTGAATTATAAGTCAAAGCTTCACGTGTCATTTGATAAGTACATCACTCTATCATTATGTCTGTCTTTAAATACATACTTTACTTTTAAACCCTTACAATTTTTTTTTTAATATTATTCTAATAGTAGCATCTTCAAGTAGACAATTCAAAAACATTTGTGTGCATTTTAGAATTTATTATAGAAAGTACAAGGAGTTCGTTGAGGTAGCTATAGATCTCAGGCGTATCATAGCAAGGAGAAACTTACACCTAGTATATAGAGGAGGTAACCGTGGGTTATCCAAACTTGTTTTAGAAGTTGCTTTCACTAGAGAAAACTAAGTGCTAGGCATCATCCCAAAAGCTGTTAAAGGTCTAGGATGCCTACCCGACCTATCAACTGAAGAAGAGTTAATTGTCTCAGGCATGCAAGAAAGTGTATAGTTTATAAAGGTTTAATTATTATTTTTTCACTTAAAGTGTTAATTAATGTGCACATAACTTATATTTTATCTTAATACTCCCCAGATATAATTTTATGTAAATTATATTTTATTATGTTAATTTTTATCTTAATTATTATATTTTGTTATTGTGGGTATATTTTGAGAATGAAGAGAAATCAAATATGAAAATAAGAGATAAAAAAGATAGTTGATTTATAATAATTAACAAAATATATATTATATTTTAAAAAAAAGAGTCAAAAGTGGCACGCCACTTTTGACAAAATTTATATAAATATATAATATAATATTATAATAATATAATATAATATAATATAAATAGAAGAAGAAGAAGAAGACAATGGAACGTTGTTATATAAAGAGGAGTGCAAAGGCTGAATGAGAAAGAGGAGAAAGAAAAAAATTATGGCGAGGTAAAACTAAGACGAGAGGCAAAAGCTCTTTCTTTCAATTTTTCTTCTTCTATTTTTCTTTTGTCTGAGTTTTTAAAATTTTTTGTAACATAATTTAGAAGTTTGTAAAATAAAATGAGTATTTTTCTTTCTAATATGAGTAACTAATTTACTAAGCTAGGTTAAGGGTGAAGCTTAAAGATTTAAATTATGACATTAATATCTCTCTCAAGTGAGTTTAAAGTCTATTTTATTTAATATATTTATTATTTTGTATTTTTATTTACTAGATATTTTTATCTCATATGAATTTATAAACTTAGATTTCATTAGATTTATATGGTATTTTGACATTATATCAACACTCCAATTTAGTTATGGTATATTATGTATTTTATTCCTATATTTATTTATTAAATTGGTTAGTTAAAAATTAAATGACATAACAATTAATTAGTAAATAAAGTACAAAACATAAATATGAGAGAATATTATGAACATGATTTAAATACCAATAGTGAATCTCACAGCTTTAACACTTTTTAGATTGGTAATCAATTTTTCTACTATTAATTTTTATTTAATAATTGACTACTAAATTTAAAATTCATTATGGTTCGACCTTAGACTCACCGAGTTATATAATAACTAAATAGTCTTATACTTAAGAGAGTAAATCAAACACTTTTGAATAGTATCACAAAACATAATTAATAAAATTAATGTGCGGTTTGTTATCCTCAAAGTCAATATGTTATAAAGTCATATAAGTTAACACAAACCACATGTCAAGGGTAAAATGATCAAATTTATATTTCACAATCTCACTAACTCTTAAAGGATAAAAGTCAGTAATATGAGATCAAGTTCAAGGTACTCAATGGACAATGGCTTAAAATTCATCAAGTCAAGAGCAAAACATTAAGGATACTAGTTTAGGTGATTTCTCTTATTCTATTTTTTGTAAAGCTAGTATAATTAAATATATGCATGATTGAGTATTTAAACGTTTGAATCATTTTTCATGATATTTTAAATAAATTAGTATTTTCATATACAAAGGTTTTATACTTATAGGAAAAATGATTTTATGAAATTAATAGTTTTCAAGTTTATGGACTAAATTGAAATATTTTGAGAACTTTAAAATAATAAGTATTATTTGAAATTCTGAAAATAGATATATTTGAAAAGTTTTAAAAGTATTAGGACATAGTATAATTTTAGAAAGTTTTTAGGCCAAATTATAATTTTAGAATAGAAGCGACTAACTGTTTCACTATAACGGTTAACCGATAATTTCCAGAGAGTTTCTAGATTTCAAGCTGCTAGCCAATAATTTTAAATGGCAATCCAATTAAGTAAAAATTTTAAATTGTTTTCTTTTCAAAGTTAGCAGTGATTTGATAACTCTTAGAAAGTTAATAACGAGTATTTTTCTTGTTCAAACTATTAAAAACCGAATCAAACTCATTTTAAATAAGTTTTTCCAATATTTATCAAGCTTAAACTTGTTTATACAAATCATCTTGAGTTTTCATTTGCTTATTTATATACATTGATTCATGATTAAGCTATTGCTTGTTAATATGCTCTAGTGAGGAGTGTGATCTTTCTAAGCTCCATTATGTATCAAAATTGAGTGATTGTAAGTGTAAAAAATTATTGGGAAAAGAGATATATGTTTATATCAAATTGTAAAAGTTTATTGACACATTATAAGTCAATTGTAAATATCTTGAAGCCTTGGGTTGTAGGGTTTAGTTTCGGAATTCTCAAGCTTGATTTGCTTGGACCCTAAACCCTAAATCCTAGACATAGGCAGATTACCAAATCACGTAAAAATATCGTATTTATTTTCTCTACCCTAAACTCTTTAAATTTACTTCTTGTTAAAATTATTATTATTATTGGGGTGAGGTTATTTGCACTCTAAACAATACTTTGAACACTTTATTTTTTATTACTAAATTATCCTTTTATGAGTTACTAATTGTAGAGATTGGTAACCTTTATGAGTTCAGCAAGATTACCAAACTCTACCCAAGATCACTTTCCAAGATCAAATAAGTTGCACACTCACATCAAAGATAAACTAGAAACACTCAATGAATCTTTTGCAATTTAGAAACAAGCTAAATGAAAACTAACACAGAAGTAAAAATCCATGAAAGTACAGAAAGAATAAAAATGACACAGTGTTTTAACGTGGAAGCAGAGATCACAGAGAATAAGATATAACTTTTTTCTTCAAAATCTCACAGTTATTCTCTCTTGAATTGCACTTCAAAATCTCACAGTGCTTATATACTCTGTAATTGAAGGGCTGGGCCTAGAATCTAAATATCCAACCCAAAAGACTAGTCTATTAGGTGAATGGACATATCCTACTTATAAACCAAAATATCTCCCCTTTACTAGCCAATGTGGGACACAACTTAACAATCCCCCCCTTGGACGAAACTACCGCTGAATCCTAGTTCTTTTGGCTGACACATTTGAGTTGTTCTACCATCACATTTTAGCTAGTAGGGTCTGGCTCTGATACCAATTGTTAGAGGGTTGTGCCTAAGATATAGGTATCCAACTCAAAGAATAGCTTATTAGGTGGAGGGACCTTTCCTACTTATATACCTAAGTATCTCACATTTACTAGCGAATGTGAGACACAACTCAACACTAATAAAGACATTTTAACTTCAATTTAAAAAATAAAAATAATTTACACACCCATTTATCACAAACACTTAATATTTATTCACGGATTAATATCTCGCCATTGTTGCACAAATGAACAATCCAATGCTTCTAGCAAATATGCTTAATTTAGACTTTTAGTTGCAATATATACCAAATTATGCTAATAAAAAAAATAGACTTATGGAACTGTTAACTCAAAGATTATGCAATATTGAAAATTAATTGAAAAGAATAATGGATTCAAAGGAAAAAAATGACGAACATAGATGAAATGATTACTTGAAATGAAAATTAAAAAATTTCAATTAGAACACTCGTTCATCATTGTATCAAAAAGCCACAAGTTAATTCTTAAAATATTTTAATTTTTTGAAATAGTTCTAATGAGTTCACAAAGTTCAAGAGATCATCTTTCTCAAATGTTATCTTCTAAGTTTGGATTGAGGAAACAAAAGAAAGAGAAAAATAAAGTAAAGAAAATAAGAAAAATGTTGAAAAGGGAAAAAAGTCAAAGGTTATTTTTGAGATTTAATATAGTGTACATAGTAAAAGTTTAATTTTTAAATTTTACTAGCAAGTGTTTTGAGTAATTGAGTGTTTTAAATAGTTTTTAGAGTATAAATAGCTCTACCCTTATTATTGGTTGTAGTAGTTGTTGGTATTGAATTGTGGTGTTATTATTAAGTTTTTTATAATCTACATGTTCTCCCAAAGAATCCTATAAGTTTCTTACTGCTCTCTCGCTGATGATGAGATATCAGAAAAGTAGAATGATATGTGTAACTTGGGAATAATAATTACTTATATAGATAACTTTTTATGTTGCCTTTATGTATTTCTATTTCAGCCTATCATAGAATTAGTAATTACTCTTTTAGTTTCTACACAAGTTCGCACCCTATTAGATACATTAAAGTCCAAATTACCGAAAATCCTATTAAATCACTTTTAATTGGGCTTAACTTTATATAACAGTCTGCAAAACATAATTATTCACATATAAGCTCAACGTTAAATTAAAGATCCAACAATATTGGATTAAAAAATCCAACAATATATGCTCTATCCACATTAATGGGGGAGAAATTTTAGCTTACTTACTTATATTTATAATTAGAAATCAATTAGACTATCCTTGATTAATTCTATTATAGAACAACTTAGATTTTTTTTTCCTTATTATTATCTATAGGATATCTACTCCAGCCATATTAATAAAAGAAACTACCAATATTATATTAAATACACTTTTAATAATGTTAAAAAGATATTTGTTCCATATAAGAGAGATATAATCCTACTTAATTAGATTAGAATGGGAAAATCTTGAGAGCATGGTTCTTGTTAGCTGGCTAAGTAGTTTTCTTTTTCTTTTTTTTTTTTTTTAATTCTTTGTTGAAAATAATATCAAAATTCAAACATATTAAATCAAGATGATTAAAGAGAGCGCAGGACAAGAACGATATAGATGATACGGGCTCTCTCCCGCTTGCAAATGGATGCCAACTAGGGTGGGCATTATTCAGTTTAGTTTGGTTTAGACTAAAACCAAATAGTTTATGAATTTTTGAACCAAATATGAACTAAATTATAAAACTAAACTAGATTAATTTGGTTCAATTCGATGATTTGGTTTGATTCGGTTCAGTAGTTTGGTTTGTTTTAGTCTCATCATACATATTTATTAAAAAAATGATATAATAGTAATTTTGAGTCTATAAATCCACAAATAATAAATAAAAAAATAAAATCTAATAATAATGTTAACATAGTAAAGTCTAATAATAATATAGAAATACATAAATAATAAACAACATAATAAAATCTAATAATAGTAAATTAGAATAACAAAGTCCAAAATTAATTTAGAAATTTACTACATATTATAAAAAAAACTTCAATCTTCCATTAGTAATAACAGTTCTCTCAATTACTACTTCTTCATTATTTAATTACATATTCACAATACTTATATTATCTCTCTAAGTCAAAGTGTGTCATTAGCTAAGTCATAATAATTAAATATTAAATAAATTAATTTATATTGTATAATATGACATATATAATCACATTTATTATTATTTAACAGATAAAAATATTAACTTTATTACCTAAATATCAATTTTTTTTTAATTTTTTTATTGAACTATTTAGTTCGGTTTTAAATTGAACCAAATAAAAATTAAATAGTTTTATTGAACTATTTAATTAAGTAATTTAATTCGATTTTAAATTGAACTAAATAAAAAATTAAATAATTTAAAAATTTTAAACTATTTAATTTTTATATTCTGAATCAAAATAAATCAAACTGTCATAATACAATTGATCCGATTTAGTTGAGTTCGAATTGACCAAACACTCATCCCTAATGCCAACTAAATAAAGACAGGACACAAAGGTCCCACAACCACACGAGATGCTCTTTCCATTGACTGAGATCGGATTCTCTGTTACCACACCGTAACGGCGGAAGCGAATCGTGTAACAGAGGGAAAGTTTGGAAGTAAATATACCCTAACTGTGATAACGTGTCAAATTCTCATTCATTGCTTGACGGATGGATGCATCTCATCCATGTCGTGTGCATATACACATTATGTTATTTTTCCTGCACTGAGACGGTAGGGTTTCCCTAAGGAGGCCCAAAGTTAATGGGAAATTTACAATAATAACCATAAAAATTTTGTAATTTTTAAAAAACAACCCTTTAAATTTATTTCTTTTAAAACTAACCAGAACATATTAAAATAACTAAATCACCCTTCTAATGAAAATATCGATAAGATCCAGAAAAATTATGATTATACTAGATGGATAAAAATATTACAGAAATTAACGAGTTAAATAAACAAATGATAATACATATTAAGACAATAATAGAAGAAATAAAACTTCTTAAAATAGAAGTATTTGAAATAAAAACTAAATTAGAAAAGAAATCAACAATTTTGGAAGCACAAAAAGAATTAAAAGAATATATTAGACATAAAGAAAAAATACAATTTGGAGATGTAGTCAAATGATCATTTGATAAAAGAATAAGAACTACTGTTATGCCAGAAATATTAAGAAGAGAAGAAGAATATCAAAAACAATTAGAAGAAACAATAAAAAGATCAAAAGAAAAGACACAAAAAAATAAATCAAAAGAAAAGCCGGATATAAAACAAAAAGAAATAAAAATTGATGAACCTAAAGAATCAAATTTAAGTGAAAGTGAATAATGGATAATTTAGAAGAAAAATTTGATAAATTATCTTTAGAAGATTTAGGCCTAGAAACACTAGGATTTGATGTAAATATGAATGTTGGAGCACCACCTACTGAACCAAGCATAAAAACTGAAAACTCTGATATAATTTTTACTAACAGAACAAGAGCACAACATCAAATATTAGCATCTAAAAAACCTTATTATAAAATGTATCCAGAAGAATATATACCTGAATATAAAACTGAAAATGAACCCATTAAACTTATGGGAAATAAATTAGATATAGGCTGTAGAAAAGACCCTAGTAAAACATTAACAAGTTGGTCAAATAATATGAAAATGATGTTTTTATTTAATAAAACAAATAGTGATTGAGATACAAATAATACAGAAGAGAAATTTGATATATGGATAGAACTGCTAGTAATGAGTTTTATTGGTAATGTACTAAATTGGTGGGATGAAATAACTGAAAAAACAAAAACCTTAATAAGATTAGCAACTAAACAAGAATTTAGAAAAGGAATAAATGAAGGATTAGATAAATTTACAAATTACATAAGAGATGGATTTTTAGGAGAAAATTGGGAAGATTTTAAACAAAGAGAAATAGAAAAATAAAAACTTTTAGCAAGATAACATTTGATGAACCTTCAAATATGTAATTTATGCAACATAAAAAATTATATATGTAAATTTCAGAAATATTATTATAAACAATTTTATAGTAACAATAACCAAACAATTTATTATGATATGTATATAAATAAATTACCATCACCATGGAATACTTATTTTATGAAAGAATGGAATTCGTATAGAGCAACAAACATAAAATAGAATTTGTCATAAGAAAATTAAAAGATATATGTATAAAAAGACAATTGTACAAAAAAGTAAAAAATACAATGATGATTTGTTACGACCAAGTAGATGCACCTAACCAATGGGGATGTAAACCATATTATAAAAAACATAAAAGACGTAGACAAAAATATAGAGGTAAATACAAAAACAAAAGAAGATATAAAAAACACTACATAAAATATTGGAAAAACAAAATATTTAAAAGAAAACCTTATAGAAGATATTATAAAAGAAAACATAATAAAGAAATTAAAAAAGATTATAAAGAGTGTAGATGTTGGAATTGTGGATAAAAATGACATATAAGCTCTGAATGTAAACAGAAAAAGGTAAGAATAGCTGAAATAAAATATTAAGAAATAAAACCAGATTTAGAATTATTACCTAACAATGAAATCATAAATTGTTTTAGTACTGAAATATATGAAAGTTATAATGATACAGAATCTATAAGTACAAGTTCTTTAGAAAATTCAGAATCAAATGAATCAGAATCAGAATTCTGAAATAGAAAACATAGAAGACATAAAAATAAATAAAGAAATAGAACAATAAGAAAACAGAGATGGATATCAATTAATTGTACAATTAAATCAGAAAAAATTAAAAGAAATTTCAAGAATATCTTTAAATTTAAGAAATCTAGATAATACCATTTTAAGAAATATACAACAATTCTTTAAAAGAAAAAATATTGTTATTCATGAATATCAAGAACAAGAAAAAGCTATAGATATAACACAAAGTAGAGGAAATATCAAATTAAGTTTATTAAACTCTAGAGGTATAGAAGTTACTTTAAATAAAATTAAAAGTGATAGGATTAGAGATAAAATACAATATGTATACTTAGCTGGAATACAAATATTAGTAAAATCATTATTTAGGGAAGGAATAAATTCACCTATAATACTTAGTTTACATGATCAAATATTTATAGACTCTGAATTAGCACATTTAGGAACCATAGAAGGAAATTTATGTTATAAAAAAATTTTATTTACATGTTACCCTAGATATTGTGTTCATATAAAAGATAAAAATATAAATGATGCTTTAAGTTTACATTTTGAATTAAAAAGAAAAGATATAATAAAACCTGGAAATAAAAATATGACATTTTATTATTTTGCTTTATATTCTTTCTGTAATAGCAATTACGAAGAAATATATAGTAATAAACCATATATAGAAATAAGAAAAGAATTTCAAAATTTAGGACAAAGTAAAGAACCAATATTACAAATCCCTAATTTGCCAATAACATATAACTTAGATATAAATGATGATAAACCTGAATTAGAAAAAGATATTAAAAACCAAATGATACCAATCCAATTTGAGAATAAACAACTTATTAAAGGAATAAATAAAGGAAAAGGAAAACCAGATTATAACATATATAAAGAAATATTAATACCTAATAGTACATCTAATAGAAGCTTAATAATAATAGGAAAATATTTTAATGGGATAGAATTCATAAAAGGTCCAAAAATATTAATAGATACAGGTTCAAGTCATAACCACTTAAATATATTAAAAAATAAAGGATTAACAGAACACACTACAACTAATGAATATAAATACAAAGACTTTAATGGAAATATAAGAATCTGTACAAAAGAAGTAACTGTGCCAACATATACAGGAAGATTATTATTTAGAATACCATGTTTTATAGACTCAGGATTTGCTCAGAATGAAATATATGATATCATATTAGGAATGAGTTTCTTAAAACATATAAATTATAATATTACTTCTGAAGGAATTTACATAAAAATGGATAATGAAACAACAGAATTTTGCCCTAAAATAGCAATGTGGAAAACAAATAAATGAATACTATAAAGTTCCCTTTAGGTACTTATATAAAATTAACTTTTCCTGAAACTAATATAACTACATGTGCAATAATAGATACAGGAAGTGAAATCACATTAGGTAAATCATTTTTACTAAAAGAATGGAATAAATTCTCGGGATCGGGAATAAAACTTATAGGAATAACAAATACTCAAGCACCTTTATTATATTATAAATCACAAGTTTCAATTATTCTTGGAAACAAAATAATTCTCCTTAAACATATTATTCAATATAATACTTTGGAACAAGATTTATTCTTAGGTAATGATTTCCTTGTCAATTCCAAAGTTATCAACAAAATTTATATAATATCAATTTTAAAACATCATGTGGCCATATACTTAGATTGCCTCGTATCTTTAAACCTTACAGAGTTGCAGCTGAGCGTGATGATTATACTTATAAGATCTTTTTCGATAAACAACAATTACAAAATAATTTAATATCTATAGATGAAATTAAGAAACAATTACAAGAAGTATATCATGAAAACCCTTTAGCTTTATGGAACCCTAAAAATTTAAGAGTTAAAATAGAATTGATAGAACCAGTAACCATTAGAGTGAGACCAATGGTATATACCCAAGAAGATATAACAGAATTTAAAATACAGTTAAAAGAATTACTATGATTAAATTTAATAAGACAAAGCTTTAGTCCTCATTCAAGTCCAGCCTTTATGGTAATGAAACATAGTGAACAAGTTAGAGGAAAAGCCAGAATAGTTATAAATTATAAAGAATTAAATAAATACACTAAATTTGATGGATATTTCTTACCAAAGAAAGAAGTATTAATTAATTCAGTCAAAGGAAATACATATTACTCTAAATTTGACTGTAAATCGGGATTTTGACAAATAAAAATGGAAGAAGATAGTATAAAATATACAGTCTTTAGTACACCTCAAGGACATTACGAATGGTTAGTCATGCCATTTGGATTAAAAAATGCACCACAAATATATCAAAGAAGAATTGATGATTTATTAAAAAATAAAACATACTTAATAGTTTATGTAGATGATGTTTTAATAAGTTCAAAAACATATAAAGAACATATTGAACATTTAAAAGATTTTGCACAAACATGTAAAGATAAAAGAATAGTATTAAGAGAGAAAAACTAAAATATGCCAAAATGAAATAGAATTTTTAGGAATGATATTTAATAATACAGGCATAAAGTTGCAATCTCATATAAGTGAAAAAATAAAACAATTTTCTAATAAATTAGAAAACAAAAAACAAATACAAAAATTTTTAGGATGCTTAAATTATGTTGAAGGATTTATAGACAATTTAGCTAAGAAAAGAAATCCTTTACAAAAATTATTAAAGAAAAATAATCTCCAAGGATGGAAAGAAGAACATACAAACACAGTTAGACAATTAAAAGAAGAATGTAAAAATTTACCTAAATTAAGATTACCAGAACCAACAGATAATTTAATTTTACAAACATATGCCAGTGACTTATATTGGGCAGCAATACTAAAAACTGATTTAAATGAAATATCTAGATATACAAGTGGAACACTAAATTTAGCAGAACAAAATTATACAACACATGAAAAAGAATTATTAGCAATATTAAAAGGAATTAAAAATTCTCATTATTTTTAATTGCTAAAGAATTCTATCGTGAAAGCCGATAATACTCAAGTTAAATCATTAATATTTAATAAATTATCAAATGAACCTCAGTATAGAAGAATCCATAGATGGCAAGTATTTTTGTCTTTATATACTTTTAAAGTTAATTATATTAAAGGTTCTGACAATTATCTTGCAGATTTTTTATCCAGAAATATATAATTTGCTGAAGAATCATAAACAATGGAGGAAGAAATCTCCAAAATAAATGCTGAAATAAATCGGCTGAAAGCTGATGCTACTGAAGTCCTAGACGCCATAGATTGTCTAAAGGAAATATTTGAAACACATAATGATGGAGTAGACAGGCTAGTCTCTTCTTGGAATAGCCTGATCAGTAGACTCTAAATAAATCCAATAAATGCTGGAAACAACAATGGACTCGTTCTATAGGATTCTATTAGTGATCCAATAAATCAGGATTCTTCCAGGGATCCAATAAACCAGGACTCTATCAAAAGCCCAATAAAACAGGATCCAATCAACGATTTAATAAATTCGGATCCAATCAGCGATCTAATAGACCAGAAAAATAAAACCATAACCATCTGTGCTACAGGTGAAGAAAATAAAAGAACTGTTAGCATAAACCCATTTGTCTCAAAAGAGGATAACCTCCCTTTAAATCCAAAAGAAGAAGATTATAAACAGGTAACCACCTGGACATATTCTATCTGTTCTTATAAAAATACCATCCATAAATCACTAGGGAAGAATGTGTATCCCAGAATGATAGCAATAAAAGATGCAGATCCAATACTTGTTGGAAAAATAGCAAGAAATTTCCAACTCGAAGTGGGAACAGAATATACAGCAGCCCTACAATTCAATAAAGCATGGATTAGAACAAGAAAACCTCGAGGAATAAAAGCCATCTGGAGCATAGCCAAAGACCTGTACAATAGAAAATACAGGACAATAATAAAATTCAATAATTACATCCTACTGACAGCAGAAGGTGGAGAGTCACCCTCAGAAATACTGCTGGATTTTATACACATGATAACAACCATGAGATTTTCATCAAGTACAGTCACGTTGTAACAAGCATGCCGGTTGATGGAAATAAAGTAGGGAAAAGAAATCTTCTCGCTTGTGTCGGCAGAAATAAATAATGTAATTTTTACTTTATATACTTGTCGTTTGCAATAATGTAGCATAAAACTTTTTAACTTTATAAGGCCACCACATAAAGTTATCGGCCATCAATTCAGCCCATGTGTATATGTCAGGCTTTAGTCGTGTTTATCCTTTCTCCTACCATACACCTGTAAAGGAGAAAGATAAGGAGTCAATATCTTTTTCCTCATCCATACACCTGTAAAGAGGAAGAGATAAGCATCAATAATGTACCCTCTATATAAAGAGAAATAAATCAGATCGAAGGGCATAGCCCATCAGAGCAGACCAAAGCATTTTCACACTATCTTTCTTACAATCTCTCAGAGCAATCTCAATGCAAAAATAAATCTTTTCTCCAATCTCAACCCAGATAAACATATCATCCTAATAAACCAGATAACCCTATAAGAAAGAAAGAGGAAATTTATATTTGTTATTGATATAAGGAAATTCCAAGACACCATAGGATACAGTGAAGCTGTATGACTGTCTAGTTTTCCCGTGTTAGCCGAAGGTGAAGGCGTGTTGAGGGAGTTAAGGACGAGGTCATTCAGGCAGAAGGTTACTCCATCGGTGTATAGGAAAATCCTTTTATACAATAAATGATAGAGGTAATAATTCTAAATTATTATCTTTTAGTGGTAAATGTTTATAAAGATGTTAATGTTTGATGGGAAGAGAAGGAGATCTTGGATATATTGCAATAATATAGAAAAATTTCATGAAACCCTATTAAAAAATGTAGGAATAACCAAAATAATTTGGATAAATAACAGAACAAAAGTTTCATATAACCATATAATTTTGATAATATGATTTAATTGTAGAACATGGTTATATGAAGCATACATGTTTTCTAAAAGAGAATTAGTATCAAAAGAAGCTTTATAGCAGTAAAAAAATATAGGACTACCTAATAAACTAGAAAGAAAAATAATAAATCAAATTGAAATAGATAATTTACAAAAAGAAATATATATGTTTCAAACAAATCAAGAAATCTCTATATTAGAAACCAATATAGAACAAGAAGAACGAGTGGAAATAAACAATTTTTATTATTAATAAAGATAAATAACTTTTACCACCAATAGAGATTTGCTGAGACCCTTTGTAAACTTCCTCTTGTATCTTGAATAAGAGTTTCTTTTTGTACTCCTTTCCTTTATAAATATTTATAAACAATCTCTTTTGTATAAATCATGTACTCAGTCTTTGAACAATAATATATTTTCAATAAATTTCTATCTTTAATTAATTTCTTACATTTTAATTTCAAACAAATAAATCTCATTTAGATTAATTTTATTGATTAGATTAATTTTATTGATTAGATTTTTTGATTAACTAGATTAGTCTTCGGACCCCCCAAGTAAAATGGTATCAGAGCCAATAGTATTAATAACAATATAAAAAAAAAAGAAGAATAAGAATTTGAGATGTTGAAATCAAGTTTAATGGAACCGATAACTAATATAGTAGACGCAATGTATACTTTAAAAATAAAAGATAAAGATGAAATAAGAAAATTAGTTAAAGAAATAAAAGAAAGTAAGAATAAGAAGTATTGAACTTGAATTAATGCAAGAACAAAGAAAAAGATTTAATATAAATACAAAAGATGATGAGATAATATTAAACAAGAGAACGAAATTTATAGATGAATTAATTAAATTTTTAATATATTGGTATAAAATAAAAATATTATGAATAATCAAGATTCAGAATTTGAAACCTGGAATAGGATTAGAATAATATGTCATATTATAAAAAGAATAATTTTTAGTTAAGAAAATAAAATAAATCTTTATATAGAAAATTTAAATCAAGAAATTATAAGTTTAGAATAAGAAAAAAGAACTTTAATAAATATTAGTATGAAAATTATGAAAAATTAGAAGTTTTGAAACTATCATAATAAGAAAAGATAAAATAGATGTTATTTTTGAAATTAACATAAATACAGGATGGATTTTTAGATCATATAGTAAATATTTGACTAAAGTTGATGAAGGAAAATTAAAAAAATTAAAAATGAAAAATAGTAAAATTATGTGGTTAAAATTGATAATTTTCTAAAGTTAATAGTTAGAGAGAGATAAAGAACACAAAAGCGAGGGAGAAATTTTAGGGTTTGTAGCAAAATCCTAAACCGATCTGACGTAACATCGTTGTTTTTGTTGAATTGGAGCTAGGGTTTTTGTTGCTTGATCTACAGACAGTTCGTGTATCGAAAGAAATTTCGAAATCTGAACCTGAACTTCAAAATCGTAAGTTTTTTAAATTTCTTTATTAACTTGATTTCTTGAAATCAATTTTTTTGGTTTCAATTTTTTAGTTTCGGAAGCAATTTTTTTTTGTTTCTGAGCTTTAAGAAGTATTAGTAGTTGATTTTTTGTTGCAAATTTGTGATTCTGCTTGTAAAATTATAGTCACTGAGAGTGTTTCTGTTTGAATATTTGTTTAAATTCCAGCTGACAGTTAAAATAAGCAGGCTAAGATTAGATAGCTTTGAAATATATGGACGATACAAAGCCCTCAGTCACTGCATTCAACAACTCTGAATCCAACGCTGGGGACAATGATGCCACTGAAGCTCGATTAACTGATCTGTGCAAGGTTTTTTATTTTTTAAAATATTTATTTTTTCTGTGACTTTTATAAGAAGTACATTTTCTTCTCTTATTTTCGATAGCATTTTGTGCTTCACTTTCTGGGATTTCCTTGTGATCCTAGTTTTGATTTTCTTTGTTATTGTTTTGTTTTTTCAAATATTTTCTTAAATTAAAAGTTCAATTTTTTTAATTAAATTAAATTTGGGGTTTGATTGCAGAATGGACTGTCTGTGGATGAGAATACTTATGCGGAAATTGTAAAGCTATTTAGAGAAACAAAACATCTCTTGTTAGCAAACATCTCTGCTATTGGAAATGGAATGGTATTTTTGCCTTCCCTGCATATGTGTTCATATGTGGTAACTTTCCATGTGTTAGTAAATGTAAAGGTGCTAACCTGCCTTTTATTATTTAATAGCCAGAAGAAGCCGAGCGGTTTTGGTTTGCGTTTGTTTTGTATTTGGTTAGAAGGCTGAGTGAGAAGAATGGAGAGAATCTGTGGCAGGGATCTAATGATAATGTGTTCGATTTTTCCCATGTATTGAGAGTTCTGAAGCTGAAGTATGTTGTTCATAACCCATGTGAATTTTTGGAGTTTAATTGTAGTTTTTCTTTTTTAAAATGAAAGTTTCTGCATTAATTTACTCTTCTTCTTCTTCTGGTATTTTTACAGCATAGTGGATTTTTTTAAAGAGCTACCTCAGTTTCTTGTCAAGTCTGGTCCAATATTAAGTAAATTATATGGGACAAATTGGGAGAACTGGCTTGAGGTATTGACAAAATATATTCAAGGATTGCATTAATATGCTTCTGAGATTCATGATTGTTCATCTTTGGTCCGGACATCACTCATTTTTTTCCTGTTTAGGCAAAAGATCTGCAGGCCAATTTTGTGCCCCACTGTATTTTAAGCAAGTGAGCATCTGTACCTCTAAATCTCCTGCTCTTAGTGCTGTCTTAAATAATTAGTGCCTTGTTCTATTAATCATCTGATGACATAGTTTGACCTCTTTTATTTTTAAATGTCTTAGAAGTAACAATGTTGATGTGTGCTGATTGAAAATTTAAAATGATGATGTTGGTCATAGTTTGTGTTATCAGAGGACATATTTAGTGAAAAAATGCATTGACTACACTAATATGATGCTAAGTTGTCATAGTAGCAGGAACATTTTACCCACTTATGGGACTGCAGTTGTGTAATTTCATACATACACGACTGCTGTACAAAATTTTTTGTTTTAAAATTTTGAGAACAAAATGAGATTTCAACAAATGTAGTCAGAAAATCCGTTAAAAGCAGTGTTATGATGCAAATGTAATGAAAATGTAAGTTGTTGTTTTGTTTATCACAAGGTAAACAAAACCCTAAAAACAATATAATGTGAAGAAGATGCATAAACAAAGCATAAAATAAATGTAAAGTTTAAAATACCTTGTTCATTGGATGAATAATGCACCTAGTTGCAAACCAAAATCTCAACACATTGGTAGTCTGATTTTGAGAGTGTCTTGGAGTGATTTTTTTGTTGAGTTAGGAGTGAAATGGTGAGAATGAGAGAAGCTTTATTTACTGTGGGTCTTATATATCTCTTTTAGGGATATCTTATATGTACACAACTTTCAAGTATGGAGTATACATAGATAAATACTCTTGTTTTGGGGAATGTTTAATTAAAAATTCTTTGAGAATGATGGCGAAAGAAGGGTAATTTGGAACTTCCGTAAATTATTGTCATGTTAGTGGAAATATTGATTATGTTATCATATATGTGGAAATAGGGGAGTTTTATGTCATCAAAGCAATTTCCTCAAGCAAAAAGAATCCCATCAGGGTTTCTCTGTAGAGTTTAACCATTTATCTAACCTTCTCTTGCTTATCACATCTGCACAAACAATGCCAAAATAGCAAGTATAGAATCTAAAAACTCAAAATGGGCAGCAATAACAAAACAGAAACCGAAGAGACGCAAAAGCTAATTGAAGAAAATTCCGAAGACGAAGAAGAAGAAGAAGAAGAAACCAAACAAGATTGGGGAGATTGGAGCGAAGATGATGGTGGCTTAGAATCAGGTTTTCTGTGTTTGTTCTGTGATGCTAAGTACAGTTTGTGCGATACACTCTTTGAGCACTGCCGTTTAAGTCACTGCTTTGATTTTCATATTATCAAGACTGAATTAAGTTTGGATTTTTATGGATCATTTAAGCTCATCAACTACATTCGCTCTCAGGTCAGCTCAGCATCTATTACTTTAATTTATTTCAATTTATTTAATTTTGTTATTAGAGTTTGAAATTGTTGCCACTTGAAGTGTGCTTTGGAATTTTATGGCTTCTTTTTTCTTTACAAGGTCTGGGTCCCTTGTTGAACTGAATTACCCTTTAGCATTCAAGTTACATACTTATGAGAATTCAATATTGCACCAGCAGGTGATAATGTTATCATGCAAATTAGTGTAAATGCATATTTCTCCTGTAATGAGCTTGATGTTGCATCTCAAAATCTTGGCTTGGCTGACTGGTAGCTACTTGTACTGTACTTGAATTTTATCAGCATTTGTTGTTTCCTTCTGTTTATCAGGTGGCAGAAAATAGATGTTGGATTTGTGGGCTTACATGTCAGTCCAACCAAGATCTACAGAATCATTTACATGAAGCATACAATTTAAAAGAAGCTAAGCTTCTTTGGAACAAAGAAAAATATCTAAAACCATTCATGCAAGATGATAAGCTCTTATACAGTTTCGGTGAGGATGAAGAGGACGAGGAGGATAATGATTTAGAACTTATGAGGGACGTGATGAGTTTCGAAGACATTTGCATTGATGATGGGACTTCAAAGGAAAAGTCAGCAACAAATACTTGCACTGCTGATGAAATTGGAAAGGTTGCGGTGCTTTCCACTTTTAATGGCCATCCCAACATTGCAAATTCTTCAGAAAAGATGGTAGTCAATGGTGTGGATTCAAGAGAACATATTGGGGAATTTGATAACAAGCTTAAAGATAAGGATTCAAGAGTCTCTCTTTTGAATCTTGTGGCAAAGGATATAAAGAAAGTCAATGAGAGTTATTTTGGATCCTATAGTTCATTTGGTATTCACAGGGAGATGATAAGCGATAAGGTATTGAATTCATTTATTGGTTTCTAGTTGAACTGAATTTTTAGGGGGGCCTTTTTAAGTCATGTTAGCTAGAAGATGGTTTGTCTAGGAAGTATGCTAATCTTTTTTGGCTTTGTTATTTCGTTGTTTAATTATGCAGGTAAGAACGGATTCTTATAGGCAAGCTATTCTGGAAAACCCTTCTCTGATGAAGGGTGCTGTTGTGATGGATGTAGGTTGTGGAACGGGCATATTAAGGTCAGATGCCATGTGCAATTTCTGTTCGTTTGCATAGAGAGATTTGGAATTTCCTTTTAAAGATTTTTTTTTTTTTATTTTGTGTGTGCATATTAGATTATTTAGTGTGGAGTTTGTTTTCATACCTGATGACTGTTGAAGTGTTGAAGCCAGTGGACTTCTGAGGTCCTGTTCATAAATATATATATATATATTTAATATTTCCTATTATGGATATTTATGAAATGTATAATTTTCAGTTTTGTGCATTTGCAAGATAATGTGAAGAATTTGTTGACTACTTCCCCTCCCCCTCCCCCATTTATTTATTGGATGAAGTAGAAATTCCTCAGGCTCATTTTTTACTTGATGATGAATAGCTTTAATGATTTTGATCGGTCAAAATTTGTTCAAAGACATCTTTTCGTAGTCCATGCACATGCACCGAGTCTGCTAACTTTATATGTATGCTGAAACTGAAGGCAACCCTATTGATCATAGCCACCAACATGATCAAGAAATTTGCTACCATCTGATCAACTTATGTCATGACTGCTCCTAAACACAGTTTTTACTTGCTGTATATATTTATATAGTATGTATGTCTTTGTATATACATATATATATATATTCATATGGATCTGCTTTGTTTCTAATTTATTGTTTTAGTGTCTCATAAATGTGCAAGAAACATCTGCTTATATATCATACATTGTCACCAACGTGAGCCTTCACTGTACGTCAATGTATGATAATTTTCTGATACCCTTTTTCTACTTTTAGTCTGTTTGCAGCTCAGGCAGGGGCTTCAAGAGTAATTGCAGTAGAAGCCAGTGAGAAGATGGCCGTAGTTGCAACACAGGTAAATACCACCTCCATTTGTGGCTGCTGAAATCACCTTGTTATTTCTTCTAACTGTTCTTTGCCCCCTCTTTCCTTTTTTCTCTAACTGCAGATTGCAAAAGACAATGACCTATGGCGGGATAAATCTCGAAGTGACGGCAATGGTAATAATGCTGGGGAAGTGGAGGTAGTTCAAGGAATGGTTGAAGAGCTTGGTAATTCCATGCAAATTCAACCCCATAGTGTTGATGTATTAGTGAGTGAATGGATGGGCTACTGCCTACTGTTTGAGTCGATGCTTAGCTCAGTGCTTTTTGCACGAGATCAATGGTTGAAGCCTGGGGGTGCCATCCTTCCTGACACAGCAACTATGGTGAGTTCCTTAACTTTTTTCTGTTTGTAGTCCAATTTGTGATCTGGGGTTCATGGTTGGAACTTATTTGTTATATTGTTTCTTTTTAAGTTTGTTGCAGGATTTGGAAGAGGTGGTACTAGTCTCCCATTTTGGGAAAATGTGTACGGTTTCAATATGTCGTGTGTAGGGAGGGAAGTTGTTCAAGATGCTGCTGGTATGCCTATTGTTGATGTGGTGGATGATCATGATTTAGTCACTGATACTGCGGTTCTGCAGGTTAGTGCCAGATTCCGTAATTATAAATTTCTCAGATACATGTACCATTAATGACACTTAATTGCTTTATTTTCTGCAACTATATACGTGCATATCGTGTTGTTTTTTTTTTTTTTTTTTTGACATCATCTTGATGTAATTATGTATTAGTCATTCATGATTGTGTCATCTGCTTGACTACTTTTTATGGATTAAATATATTTTGAAAAGAGAAGTCTGATTTCCAGAGCTAAAGAGATATCTCCCTTACCTGAAAGGCCGTGATGATAAGGAGCTTTATCCATGATTGTGGCTCAATTTATCTCCTGTTTTCTTTTTTGTCTCTCCACCCTCGCAAGGGCATTGAGCTTAAATTCTTATAAAATATAAAAAGGCATTGTGACCAATATAAATTGAAAGTTTCTTTTGCCCCTTATCGCATGCATGGTACTTCAATTAAAATCACTGTATAGCTTTTAGTTATTTGGTCACAAGTCAGCTTTGAGGATTGACTTTGTTTGTTGAAAACTTTTCCTTGAAGACCTTTGACCTGGCAACAATGAAGCATGATGAAGTTGATTTTACTGCAAGCGTTGAGTTGGAGCCAAAGTTGGGTGATTCAACAAGCAACTCAACAGAATTAAGATCAACCACTACCTGGTGTTATGGCATTGTTTTATGGTTTGATGCTGGTTTCACTAGCAGGTTCTGCAAAGAAAAGCCAGTTGTTTTGTCTACATCTCCATACACACCCAAAACACATTGGTCACAGACCATCATCACATTCCGAGAACCAGTAGCACTGGCATTGGGAAATTTGGGTGCTGACAGATCAACAGCAGTTGGTACTGACACATGTCCTGCAAGAAGAATACATTTGCGGATCAGCATTGCCCGTGCTGCTGAGCATCGCAGTATTGACATTTCCTTGGAAACTACCGGAGTTAGTCCTGATGGACGGAAACACAGTTGGCCGGCACAAATATTTAATCTCTCTTAGAAGTTGTGGTCAGTGTGGCTAATGTATGTTCTTGATCGGTTCATGCAAGTTAGGATCGTTTTTTTTTTTTTTTGTGTTTTATTTTTATTTTGAGCATTCTTTGTTTCGGTTGAGCATTTTCCCTCTTTTTCTTTTTTGTTTTCACAGCAAGGTAATGTTTGCTTTCATCAGTTTCAAGAGTGACCATTAAAAATTTAACATATAACTGAAATTCTTTTTTATAATGAGTTCTCAAGAGAAATTTTAATGGGATTAGCTAAAAAGATTGTAGACATACTTTCATAAATAAATAATTCAATTTGAAATATCCCACCCTTCAAGATAAATACTAGTTTTTAACGATTTAAATATTGTAGTTTGTGCTGCGGATGAAAAAAAATTAATAATCGTGCTTTTTATTTGTTTCAAAGGTCTTAGAGATATAACAAGTAGATTAAAACAAATCGCTGGAATCAAATCATTGGCTTTATTTAAGTGATTAATCATATCAATAAAATTGATTTTGTTAACAGATTTTTTAACGGAGAGAAAAGAAAATAAGAATGGGAGGGAGTCCCTTTTTTTTCGTTGAACGGATTTTTTGACGGAGAAAAAGAAAGGGAGGGGGTCATACGAAAGAAAATTGGAATCTGTATAATTAGTTGTTATTTTAAAAAGTATTAAGGGCCTCAATGCATTCTTCCTACTATAAATAGTTTCGTGGGCCCAAAACTTTGCCGGACGGTGGATGTAATGTGTACACATTTTATCTTTCCGTCTTCGGATAAAAACATGTTAAATCTCCTTTTCTTTTTATTTAGCAGAAAGAAAAAATTTAGTAATTGGAAATACAATAAAATAAAGTTTTTTTTTGAAATAAAAATAAATAAAAATAGGAAAAAAAAAAATCCATTTTGCTCATCTTTATTTTGTTAGCGTAACTTACACCATCTCTCTCTCTCTCTCTGGAAATCACTCAAAAGGTTTTTCCCCTGAACTTTTCTCTCTGGAATTTTCTTCTAAATTCCTTACTTATTTATATATTTAATTAATTAAATTTTAATTAATGTGAATTGTGGTTTGTTTTCAGGTGCGTAACAAAGAGAAAGATCTGATGTACTTGCCGGTGGATCTTAATTACACAAAAGATCATGATGGCCCTTGAACATAATGGTGAGTTTCATTTTTTTTTTTGTTGTTTAAAATTTTTGCTCTGATTAGTTCTACTTCACTGTTTTAAGCTATATCAAATTTGTGTTTGATTTATTTAGTAAAATCAAATTTTGTTTCTCATTTTCTCAGTTTTGAGTGAACGGCTTTCTGTTGTTTCTGGTATTTCTTAGGATATGTGGTCAAAATATGGTATCTGTTAGTGCATGTGGGATTGGGATTGAGTCGCTATGGCTTTTAATCTGCAGATGCTGTTGAATTGAAATAACTAATTGTAAGATTTAATAATTAAATGGAATGGTGGTTGGTAAATATTTGGCTTATAATTGAAAGTAGTCCCCTGTTTTCGAAGTTAAGCAGAATCACAATAGTAACAAATATAAACTTTGGTTGGACTAATGGGAAATTGTTTGATGTGGATCGTGATGCTGCTGTTGCTATGTAACTTGGATATAATTATGATTGATTGTTTAGTTGGTGGCTGGTATAAATTAGATATTTTTAAGTGTAGCAGTTAACGGAATCTTATCATCAAAAGTTAACAGAATCTTTTTATTATTTTTAATTTGAACATTGTTTGAATTTGAAAGGACGTTGTTTGAATTTGAAAGGAGCTTGAGAGAGTAAATTTGGTGACTTTAATACTTTGGGTTGTGATGGATGAATGATTTTGCAGCTAGTATGCATCTGCACTTATTTAATACTTTGGGTTGTGAAAAATACAAGGATTAATGGTTAAATAAAATTGATACTATTTTTTCTAGCTTTGATTGATTTTGAGTGTATACCTGGTCCACTACTGAAGTGTATTTTGTCCATTATCTATTAATACAATTACTCATAGTTTCTTATTAAAAAATATGTGCAAAATAGAAAGGAAGAAGAGCGATGAAGAAATTCAAAACTTTATGACCAACTCAAATATATTTAAATCAACTTTGGTTGATTTGAGAAATATAGCCAGGCATATTTAGAATGTTGGCTTCGCATACTTTTACTAGGTCTAGCAACCATAAATATTGATCGATCGTAAGAGGCCACATTAGAGCTAAAAACTTTCTTATAGCTGACAAGACTGGCCAGTCCATTATATTTCCCGATTTGACTAGACTCCACCTAACAGAAAAGGAAATATCAAACCAAATCAGCTTTGCTAAGATCCTAACATGTATGAAGGATATTTCTGACCAAAGGTACTTTGTAGACATGAAACTCATAAGTCATAACAATAGCTAGAAACTTCTAAAGAGTGTAATTTCTCTCAACACAAACTAGTGGTACGCCATTATGGCTCTACGTGAGAAAAGAAGAACTTGCAGTTGAAGGAATTAGGTAGTAAGTAGTAGGTTAAAGAGAAGAGAAGGAAGTAGTTATCCAAAGAATACAACAAACAGTCTTCTCAGTGCTCTCCAGAACCAATGCAAGATTTTATTTTATATAAGAACCCAAAAGATTATATATATAACTATAAGAAATATGTACAATGGTTGATGGGACTATAAATCTACAAAAACAGATGTCCCAGTCTAACCAAAACACTCAAAAAACTGCAGAGATAAAAAAAATCCCAAAACCCAAAACACCAACTCACTAAGAATGCATCCTTCTTAAGATACAGAAGCTTCCCAATTAAGCAAAAGGACCAATGCAAGAATTGAAACAATGAATCTGCCCTCACTCCAAAAGATACATGAATAACCAAAATATATCACCTTATACTGCTATTTCCTTGTGCGACCACAAAATACATAATTTACAGTAATTGAACTTAAAGTTGATGAAATATAAAAATGATATCAGTACATACCATTATAATGTAAATTAATGGAGTGATGAACTCTTTTTTTTTTTTTTTTCTCTCTTTTTGGGCTCAGAAACAAAATAAATATATTAGATGTAGGAAATGTACATAGGAAATGGAGTGGTGAAGGTCTTGTGGCCTTGTCAATTGTTCTCTCTTAGGTTTAGCATTTTTCAGCGATGGGATAGTGCTTCTCTTAGGAAAAAGATATTGGATGATGCTTTGATCAATGTTCTAGTTTTTTTATTTTATTTTATTTATTTATTCTTATTATTTTTTTAAGGGACATAGTTGAGAGGCTTTATTGGGATTGTCTGATAAGATGTGTGTCTAATTGTGTTTGAAGGGTGTTTCAGGGGAAGAAGTCTAATAACATAGAACCAAGATGAAGTTCAGATGTTTTACTCTCAGATTTTTTAGAATATCTATATTTGCAAGTCTGTATTTTATTTTATTTTTGGTTTTATCATCATATGCTTCTAGAGTACATATGGTTGTTTCCATACATTTTACACAATTTTTTTTTAATATACTTTCTTTTAGTAATATAAAATAGAAAAGTATACTATAAAGAAAAGTCAAGGTCAAAAGTCAAAGGGTTTGGTTTGTTTCTCAACAGCCTATGTCAAAGATGCACATCCTTAAAGAGTCATTGCTAGTTTTTTCTTATATACTCAATCCCTCATCTTTCTAATCTAAATTCTGTTTTCACCTTGCATTATTGGTAGACCTTAAAACCATTGGTAGTAAGGAAATTTTTTAGTATCTCAAGTAGTTGGCCCCTGGTTTTCTTTCCATGTTTCTAGAAGTTCCTAATAAATCCCTGAATATATTGGTGGAAAATATCTTCTAAATCCCTAAATTACCACATGGGAATATGCCTATGTTGCAATTAAGTGTGTGAAAAAATATCTGTGGAGCCTACTAAATAGTACAACTCAATTATATTAGATTGGTTGGAACCACTATTTTGGTCCATAATTTAATCCAAAAGGATGGCGTGATATATTTTTTACTGAATAAACAAGACGCAGATTTTTATCTACCACTTGGCCTATGTGCTTTCATCAGTATGCCTACCACTTAACCAGCTTTTTAACAAATCTTTATCCAATTATGGTGGTCTGTGCATTAGAGTTTGGCTGTATTTTATTAAATTGCTCTTAAAGAATGTGTGTAATGCACGTTGAGTGAGGGGAATGTCGGCTAATCCTTGAAAAATGAAAGGAAATATGGCATTGGGACACTCAATGTGGCTTACTTAGTGATGTTAATGTGGCCTAAAACATGCAAGTATTTTTCCAGAATTTGATTTATAAGGCTGCATACTATAGTTTCTCTGGAGAATGCACTTTGGGCATATATGCAATGGTGCAAAGCCTTTTGAGTTTTGAGTGTCGCCCTAGTGTTTGAGTTTTGAGTGTCGCCCTAGTGTACAAAAAAGTTATTTATGTTGATAAGCATTTTTCTGCTCCACAAATCCAACAGCGGACTCAAGAATTTCAAAGGTTTGGTAATGACTTGATTTTGTGACATATTTTCCAAATAATGTTTATTTAGTATATGAGTCTGTAGGTTTGGCCAATGTATTATCTGTTGGGCGATGACTCATATGTCTTTGGCTGGCATCTATTTGTTATTTTATTATGCTAGGTGATTGCTTATGGATTCTGATGTGGAATTTTCTTAGTTCAATTTCATAACAAATGATGTTGTGTATGTTTTACTGCAGAAGCTATACAGAGGATGTGTGAGGCATCCTTGAAAGGCCTCCACCGCAAGGGAATCCCTTGCAATCTGCAGTATAATAATGGGAATTCAGTTGAACTTGAAGATGACACCAGTGTCCATCCGAGTAGGGATGCCAGAGAATCAATTCATCGGTTAAGCAGTGAGTTTGTGGAATATTCGAATGAATTTTATAACAATCCCACCTACCAATATGATTTTGGTTCATGGTCCACCTTCTATCCTGACTCTCAAAAGGTGCATCACTGCCAAATGAATTCTTTTGAGAGCCAATTTTATCCCTTTCCTGTGGAAAATCGGTTTCAATATGCTCCATACAATATGCTCACTCCGGCTCACCCATATGATTTCCAGTTTCAAGAATTTCAGTATTTTGTGGTAATAGACTTTGAGGCTACTTGCGACAAGGACAAGAATCCTTATCCCCAGGAGATAATCGAGTTTCCATCTGTCATTGTGAGTAGTGTAACTGGTCAACTGGAAGCATGTTTTCAGACATATGTGCGGCCGACTTGCAATCAACTGCTGAGTGATTTCTGCAAGGATCTGACAGGTATCCAGCAAATTCAGGTCAGTTCTGATTTCCTTTATTTTTATTTACCATAATGACACCTGATATATAGCTAGATGAAGCTTTTTCCCCCAAAAACATGATTGGTGAAATGATTGAATAAGTCAGGTTGGCTGCTACAGTGCTGAGTTCGAAACGGTGGTTAAATTATCTTATTTCATCAGAGAGAATTTAGTAGATTATATGATTAGGTGAAATCTCTGTTCGAGGGATTTCTTTTGTTATTAATTAAGTCTTGAGTGCAAAATTTAGGTTGATTGGAAATCAATATTATGCAATTACTGTCTTCCATGTTGTCACTTGTATTTCCCACTGGTCCTGCTGATACCTGTTTAGGTTGAGCATATCAGTAAGCTTAATGTGGATCATTATGAGATGAAATGATATTTTTCTTCTTAAGAGGACAGAAATCTCTGTTCATACTAAGATTGTTGAAGAAGTGGAATGAGGAAAAAGACTCTAGCCTTGAAACAGAGACTTTTCTGGCTTTAGATCTGTTCATTTTATGTTGTGGAATAATGGTTGAATGGAAACCGGACAATAATGTGCTTGAGAAATTTGATATTTTGGGATTCAGAATTTGGAATTATTTCGCTAGTTACCTTTACAACATAGGTGGGGTCACAATGAAATACGGTTTTTATGCTGTTTTCTAGTATTTTCTTTGTGCCTCACCTCCTTCTTCCCCCTTTCTTTTATCTCTCTATCTCTCTCGCCACACAGAATAGTTTAATGAGATGAATATGTTGGAGTATATTGTAAGGTACTGAGAAGCATTTAGTAGGGCTGCAGAGAAAGTGAGGGTGAGCAAAATGGTAAATGACTCGACTGAGGCAAATAACATTCCTCGTAAATCATTAACCACCATGAAGGTGTATAATTATGATCATCTTAAGCTGAGAAAAATTTATGAAAATTGAGATGTAGTCATTTCATTTGGTAATTAGTATATAGTCTGGTAATTAGTATATAGTGTTATTATATTCAAGGGGCATTAGATATGATAAGTATAAAATTATAGGAAGTTGGAGTCCCTTTGAAATTCATTGGAACAACTGAAGTTTGAATCCCTCTTACCTCTGTGTTATTTATATGAGAAAAACAGAGAAAGTTGTCTTTCATGTGGTGAGAGAGGACATCATTATTGTTCAAGAATTCAATGTTAAAGAGTTTCATAGAAAAATGGTAATTTTTTTGATGTCCTAATGCCAGTTGTTTCAAAGTCTTAACAAAATTTTGTAGCAATGGACATTTTTTCCTTTGAATATGAATGATTTAGTAAAATACTCTCTGCTATGCATGGTGCACCCTCTGTGGTTTGAAAAAGCATTGGGCTTTTCAATATCCCAGAACATTATCGTGCAAGACTCATGAATCATAAGCATTTTGACTAGTCATCTGTCACCCTATGTATTTCCAAGAAAAGGAAGCAAGCATGAAATTGCAAAAGAGAATCCATTGAGTGCTCTTGGATTTAAGAACTCGCGAATGAAAAGCGAATGAAAAAGAGATGTATCTTGGTATGCGTGTATTTGCTTACAATATTTGTTCCATCTTTGGATCATCCCCCAGTGCAAATGTTTCTATCATTAGATTAATTCTGCTCGTGAGTCTTCAATTTTGAATTTATTGTTCTTTGTACTTTCAGGTGGACAGAGGTGTTACTCTAAGCGAGGCTTTACTCAGGCATGACAAATGGCTTGAGAATAAGGGCATAAAAAACACCAACTTTGCTGTTGTGACATGGTCAAATTGGGATTGTCGGGTAATGTTGGAATCTGAGTGCCGATTCAAAAAGATTTGGAAACCTCCTTATTTTAACAGGTGTTGATGTAGCTACAAATCATTCTGATTCACGTCTGTTTGGCTACATGAAAGTTTTTCTTTCTTGTTTCCACTTGTTTAAACTATTTTTGTTGTTTTTCCTTTCTTAGATGGATCAACTTAAAAGTTCCATTTCATGAGGCTTTTGGTGGAGTGAGGTGCAATTTAAAAGAAGCTGTTGAGATGGCAGGCCTGGCATGGCAAGGCCGTGCACACTGTGGCCTAGATGATGCCAAAAATACTGCTCGCTTGCTTGCACTTCTCATGCACAGAGGTTTCAAATTCTCCATTACAAACTCTTTGATGTGGCAGACAAATGATGGTTCCCTGACATGGAATCAGTTCCCTGAACGCATGTTTCTTCCACCACATCAGATGCAAAAACAAAAGGATCAGCACAATTCCATATTCCGGTATCATCCTAGTTGTTTTTGTGGGGTGAAGAGCAGCAAAGGGATAGTTCAGAAGCCCGGACCAAAACAAGGGAGTGTTTTCTTTGGTTGCGGAAACTGGACCGCTAGAGGTGCCCGCTGTCATTTCTTTGAATGGGCGTTTACTACTGCTTAACTGAAAAGTATGGAAGGATTTCTCCATCTTTCCTTGATGACATCTTAAACTCTTGAATAGATGTCTTATGTAAAAAGATGAAAAAAAGAAAAGAAAAAATAACATGGTAATGGCTTGTCTGATGTCTTACTAGTTGAAGCAATATATGCCTTTAGCCGTATGGCGAGGTTTTAGCTTCTTAGTGGAACATATGAATAGGTTGGCTTAGTTGCTGTGATGGGCGTGTGACAAACATGGAGTTAGTTATTTCAAAAGAAGCTCCAAGCCGTAAAGCTGACTGGGAAACAATTTGGAATGTGAGAAGATAAGTGGGTAGTAGATATAGGATGATAACTTTTACATGCTAAGAGACATATATGCTTTAAAATAATTTGAGATAAAAAAAAGGATATTGTGGTTTCCTACCCATTTTTTTAATGGAGTTCCCTGCACCAAATTTGCTGCGTCCACAATCAACGTGATGTCTATTTGGTTTTGCATTAATTTCTTTTACTAAATTGAATTTCAGGATAGTAAGTGGGGATGGTAAAATTATTTGCAAATTTCAGTTCCACTCGTAGAAATTTGTTTGTTGCCGGTAATTTTGTAAGTTGTGGGTGAGTTTGGTATTAAGAAAAAATTCGGTAGATATTAGCGTAGGTATTCATGGACTTGCATTTTCTTAAAACAAGATTATTTTTTAATTTTAATTATAAAATTTTATTGAAAAAAAATTAATTATAAATATATGTAAACTAAAGTTATTTGGGGTTTTTAAAACAAATACAACTATATACAACTTTATATTAACATATTTAAGACCTATACTTTTTTGAATTAAAAGGAAGTATATTACTAATTAAACAACCCCATAAGATATGTCGCTGGGTTTCAAGTTTTACATTTTGTAGAAAAATTTTGATATTTTTGTCACATTTTAATGTTCTATTTTCAATTTTTTACTATTTTTTGTTATATGTCAAAATGTATGCAGTATAGGTTGTTTAATTAATTTTTTTAGCACCATATATTGTTGAAGAACATATGTTTATGGCGAAAATGTTTTGGCTTGTGTATTCTTTTTGACATTATGTACGTTATGTAGTCAGTCATATAAGTTGTGTAGGTCGTGTAAAAAATATAGCTATATAAGTCATATAGGTCATGTAGGTTTTTTTTTTTTTTTTTTTTATTTAAAGAAAAGGGGGGTGGGCAAGCCCAAATACAATTTTTAATCCCCTTCTCACCTCCAAGAATCGAACCCGGACTACCACGGTTCTACGGCAAGCATGGTGACCAACCCGACCACACCCTTGGGGGCATGTAAGTCATGTAGGTTATATAGTTACTTATTTTTGAAATTTGAAATTATTATTTTTATTATGTCAACAGATATAGTTTTGATACTTGTGTCTATTCTCTTCATGTGTGGATTGAACAAAATAATAAATATAGGTTTAAAGATTATGAGGTTAAAGGGATAATGATACTATGATTGAGAACATATGTAGAATTGGTGAAGAAGGCGCTATTGATATAAATATTTCAGCATTTGAAATCACAATCAAGTTTAAGCTTAAGACACGTGATCCTATGCCATCATTTACAATTAAAACTATTGATGATGTTAAGTTTTTCTTAGAGGAAATAGCTAGTAGAATGGAATTTAGACCTACTCTGCGTTACTTTTGAACATGGATAAAATTCGACAGTGCCCATGGATAAACAACCTTCACGACTTCACCTCGTTCTTCATGGGAAGAGAGTCGTGCTTACTCGAGCTATGTGCCTCCATCATTTCTTATTATCAGTTCGAAAAATTTTACTGCTGCAAAGGAATCACCAATTAAGCGTTTGCCTGGGATGGGACCTAGTGACAAATAGGAAGCAATTAATGAATTTGTGACTGCAACAAATTGTTTGGATGAGACACCATTAGCTAATGATTCAGCATTAGGAGATAATGCTCCAGTTATTGTAAGTGTTTTAGAATTAGTATATATAACTTGTGATGCAGAGATATATTGTATTTCATTCTCAAATGGAGTCTATTTTAATAATGGTAGATATACAAGGTTATTTTTTGTACTTTTATAGTTTGATGCTTGCTTTCCTTTGTAGTTTTAATTTTTTTTTTTTGAAACCACCAAAATAGTGGGGAGTTAGGCCGGACCCCTACCTGTAATATAAATCATGCAAGAGGAAACACATATATAAGGAGGGGGACATGAACCAAAAGCCTCCTCGATAAGT
Source organism: Murraya koenigii (assembly GCA_025617385.1). Taxonomy (NCBI): domain Eukaryota; kingdom Viridiplantae; phylum Streptophyta; class Magnoliopsida; order Sapindales; family Rutaceae; genus Murraya; species Murraya koenigii. The sequence goes on from CM046812.1 coordinate 17,374,422, forward strand.
GAAAACATACAAACGGTAATATAATAAAACTAGCATCTGATATGTGGAATCGCATGGGCATCCATATGAATAATCTTAGATAAACCTGTGGGCAGATCACGGACCGATAAGAATCGATGGCTGGAACAAGTAGTGCAAGCCGAATTGGCCAAAAAGTCAGCTGCAAACGTAGCCTCACGATACACATGCCGAACCACAACCGAATAAGAGGACACCAAAGATTGAACTCGACGCAAGGGCAAAGCATAATCCCATCGGACAGAACTATCCGCGAGGATCCAGGAAACCACAGTAACCGAGTCAGACTCTACCTCCACAACAGAATAACCCATCTGGACCACCAGCTCCAAACCCTCACAACATGACCATAAGCTCCGCATAAAGGATTGGATGATGGCCAAGAAAAGAGCCAAACCCTGCCAAAAATATACCCCTATGATCCCGAAGAACACCCCCTGCAGCGGACAACCCAGGATTACCCCTCGAACACCCATCAACAGTCAGCTTGACCGCACCAAGAGGCGGTCGCGTCCAAACGACAACTCGAATAGACCGCTGGGGTGAAGCAATCACTCGTAGCCCATTCGTAAGCTGAGAATCCCTCACGCCCCGCAACTGAGACGGTTTGAAACTAAGAGCAGAGCCAGCAAGCCGAATGTCCGACACCACTCGAAAAATCACCGCATCCACCGAAAAGGAGTGAGAATCAAACTTGAATCCATTTCGAGCCTTCCACACATGCCACAGAATGAAGCAAGGTAAAATAACCCGAATATGAGATCGAGAAGAAGCACATCTCTGCCAGTGACGAAGCAAAGCATGGGGCGATAGAAAGCTAGTCCGCCACATCCCTAAACAACGATAAAAATACTCCCACACCTGGCTAACCCGAGGGCACTCCAGAAATAGGTGCCGAGAGGTCTCAGCAGCCTGCCCACAGAAGCACCGCGAAACCATACAGAATCCGCGCGCACTCAATGCATCATCAGTGGCTAGAAAACCTCGTAACAACCGCCAAAGAAAGAACGATAACCGAGACGGAATATGGCGCTGCCAAATCATAGAACAGACGTCATCTCGTGGCCTGGCGCACCTTACTATCTCCCAAGCCGACCGTAAATGAAAAATACCATCAGTAGCAGTATCCCACTGAGTCTCATCAGGCACGCCAGTAGATATTGGAACCAAAACAATCTGCTCAACTACTGACGTGGGTAAGATGGCCAGAAGCTTACCCCTATCCCAAACAGTACCACGCCAATAAGAAGACACCGGTATGGACGAAGCAGCACCAGAATTATAAAAATACAAAGGGAGTGATCCCAGCCAACAGTCATACCAGAAACTACAAGCACCAACACCCACCAGCCAACGAATATGAGGCTCAGCAACATCTCGGATAGAGCAAAGACGCCTCCATAGGGGCGAAGCTGGGTAACGAAAACGAACCATTCCGGGATGATCATTGCTGCAATATTTAGACTTCATGTATGAAGCCCATAACGACTGCTGCTCCCAAAATCTCCACCAAAGCTTAAGTTCAAAAGCTTCAGCAAGATCACGAAATGACCTAAAACCCAAGCCGCCCTCCTCCCGAGGAAAGCACACCTCCGGCTAATGGCACCAATGAATCCTCCGCCTAGGTCTACAGTCACCCCATAAGAAACGTGTAAACATCCGCTCTAACTGCTGGATAACCCCAATTGGCGGTCGCATAACATGAAATAAGTGCAAAGGCATAGAGGATAAAACATGCCGAATAAGCACTAGCTTCCCCCCAAACGAGAGTAACCGATTAGCCCAACCAGAAATCCTCTCTCGGACCCTCCGAATCAGATCATCAAAAAGAGCAATCTTGACTCTCCCAACAAACACCGGACAACCAAGATAAGAAAAAGGGAGTTGCTTCTGCTGGAACCCCGTAACTGTGTGAATAATAGCACCACGTGAAGCAGAAATCGAGCCCCCAACATAAAATCGCTCTTCACGGCTAACCAGATTGCCCGAAATAGCCTCATAATGATGCAGAAAATCCATAAGCCGCGTGAGACTAACCTTACTCCCATTCCAAAAAAGAACAATATCATCTGCAAAGCTCAAATGGGAGATAGGAAGATGACCAGACGAGCAATATCTCAAGGAAGGATTCGAAGAATACAAGTGATCCAAGCCTCTAGATAAAAACTCTGCAGCAATAATGAACAAACAAGGAGATAGCGGATCACCCTGGCAAAGACCACCCCGAGACTGAAAAAATCCATGGCTAACCCCATTAACCAACACAGAAAACCAAGGTCCATATATCGCCCTTCGAACTAAAGAAATCCACTGCTCTGAGAAACCCAAGCACCGCAACATCTGAAGGACAAAGGACCATGACATCCGATCATATGCCTTAGTCATATCCAACTTCAGTACCACGTTACTTCCCCGGGTACGACGATTAAGATCGTGAACAAGCTCCTGAACCAATAACACATTATCATGAATGCTCCTGCCAGGTACGAAACCACTCTGAGACGGAGAAATGATACGAGGTAGCACTGGTGTCAGTCGCATAACAAGCAATTTAGTTAAAACCTTATTGCTCACGTTACACAAACTGATTGGCCGAAAATCAGCCCAAGAAACTGGAGAGTCCTTCTTAGGAAGAAGAACCAAGAGAGTACTCTGGAATCCCCTAGGCATAGCAGAACCCCGAAAATAATCGTGAACAGCAGCCAATAAGTCATCAGAAATCACCTCCCAGCATGCCTGGTAGAACCTACTGCAAAAACCATCAGGACCCGGCACTGTGGTCAATAGAAAAAACCACCCGCCGTAACTCCTCTAAATCAGGCTCCCTACACAGATCCATATCATCCTCAGCAGTGACTAGAGAAGGGATAAACTCAAAATCTGATAACTGAAACTGACTAGGACCTCCTGCCAATAGACCTTGAAAATAATCAACCGTAGACTCAGTCAAGGCAGTAGGCTCAGTAATCCATGCAAATGATGCATCCTGGATCCGATGGACATGAAAGAACCGCTGCTTCTTCCGAATCATGGCATGGAAGAAACGGGTATTAGCATCCCCCTCCCTAACCCAACGAACACTCGATAGCTGTCGTAAAAAGATCTCCTCACAAAGTAACGCATGCTGCAATCGTGCTCGAGCCTCAGAGAAACTCGCACGGTTGTCAGCTGAACCAGATAAATCATACTGACTCTCCCTCCGAGCAACCTCCTTCTCAGCCTCCTTAACCCTATCAAACACATTACCAAAAACCTCTTTATTCCATCCTTTTAAGCAAAGCTTCAATCTCACAAGCTTCTGCTGAAAAGCCCTCATCCCAGAGCCAATAACCGGAGCACCCCAAGATTGCCTCACAACATCAATAAACCCAGGATGCTTAAGCCAAGCATGTAAAAATCGAAACCTGGAAGGACCTCCACCGACCAATCTAGTACATGATAATAGCAAGGGAGAATGATCTGAACCAGTGCGATTCAGATGAGAAACTTGAAAAGTAGAAAAAGACCCCGACCATTGGGCATTGCACACAACCCTATCCAATCGTCTCGAAGTGCGCCCATTAGTCCAGGTGAAAGGACTTCCTGTAAAACCCACATCATCCAATCCACAATCTAATAATGCTGCATTGAAATCATCAATGGCACCTTGAGGCTGTGCATGCCCCCCCCCCCCAAAATCTCAGAAAGAGACTGCACAACGTTAAAATCCCCACCCACCATCCAAGAACCATCATGACTATCAGCAAACGAAACAAGGCCATCCCACAAATCCTCTCTCACAATCTTAGCACAACTGGCATATACATATGAAACATATACAGGATTAGGAAAAGAAGAGTGACTAACCCGGCAATGAACCACCTGGCCTATATCCTGCAGAACCTCCACCGAAAAAGGCGCCGACCAGAATACCCATATTTTCCCAGAATAGGAAGAAAACCCATGATCCATCGCAATACGGACACGAGTGCTCTCCAGTCTCTCAGCACTAAGAAAAGGCTCCAAAACACAAACCAAGGCCAATCTATGCATCCGTATCAATTTCCACAAACGGCGGACCGCGGGGGCCTTACTTATCCCCCGAATGTTCCAAATAAGAGTATTAATCATTTGAGAGGGGATCGACTCCTACCCCGCCGCCGAGCCTTGCGAGTTTTACGGCCCACCACCACAGAAAAACCCCGGGAGGAGCTAGCAACCCTTTGCTCAGCCAAACTACTAATCTCTGCATTTATAAGTAATGGGGTATGAACATCCTCCGAATCAGTCAAGAACCTCCCGTCGTCCATGTCCCCAGAATCCTCAGAACGATAATCAATATCGGATCGAGAAATACCAAGACATCCCTCCCTGCCAACTGAGACATTCTTCGGAATCTCAGAACTCTGGGTGTTCAAGCTCACGTGCCTGTCAATAGTATCAATCCTATGAGGCTGCTCCGTGCCCAACACATCACTCATCTTCGACTGAAAACCATCCTCATGACCCCTATTATCCGAGGGGACATCCTCAGATACAGTATGGCCCAAGGACGGTCGGTCCCCACTAGCATCTGATCGGCCAATAACATTAGTCGCAACAGGCCCTAGAGCCCGATTATCCGAAATAACAACATATCGGGTATTAGAATCATCCCGTGGCTGCACATCTGCTGAAAAACTGGCCTTTTTACCCTTATCAGAAACAGTAGGCTGCCCATTATCCTTCGACGGTTGATGCTTACGAAGACTTGGGTTTGAAACATAACAAGTCTCAGCGGCATGACCCAAATGCTTACAAGTGGAACAATAAGCAGGAACTTTCTCAAATACAACATCCTGCCAAAAACCAGAGTCACCCTCTCCAATCCAAATACGCGGTAATAAAGGCCGCGAGACATCATATTCAACTAGAACCCTAGCAACCGATGGCCTATTAACCGAAGTCGTTGCGTGATCAACACGCAGAGGGGTACCAATAGCCCCAGCAATAGAGAATAAAGCAGACTTGGAATGAATAAAATGAACTGGTAAATAAGGGATACTTACCCAAACAGGAACAATAGGAGACTCCGCTGAACAACGAAAGTCCGTACTCCACTTGAAAATACACATCCCCCGACCATTCACATACCATGTCTGGCGAACCCAAATCCGTGAGTAGTCTTCCTCCATCGATAACTTGATCAACACATGTCGGTTATCAAGCAACGAAATCTGGGAATTTCCCTTGAGACCCAGAGAAATAAAAAACTTACGAATAATGTCCATGGATGGCCTACCGAACGAGAATTTTCCAACCAAGGCAAGTTTAAACGGCTCAGCCATAATCTGAATTTCCTCCTTAGAGAATATGACAGCCGGCTCACCACGGTGCAACGATACTGGTTTGACCGAAACCAACAGACTAGGAGAACCTGTAGCCGCATCAAGGAAGGATTTTTGCGGTCTTAGGGTGGCGGCGGGGTTGAGAATAGAGGCTGGGTTCACAGCTGTCGCGTATGATGCCGGTTGCTTGGGGTGGGAGGTAGATGCGGTCCGGGTTAAGACACGGGGAGCCAATTGTGTCTGAGATAAGTCTGCTTGGAATTGTGGTTTAATCACGTCCGCTGGGGCTGTAAAACCGAGCTAGGAAGGGCATGTTGGCCTCGGGAAGGAGGTCGTTCAGTTGGGACAACAAGCTGCTCGGTGGTGGCCGGCGGTGGTCGGGTACCACCATTGGCGGCGGTGGGATCATGGTCAACGAAGAACAACACGATGAGCAGTTGGATCGGAAGCGAGCGGTTCAAGATGGCAGCAGTTGGTGGATGATCATGACTGCCGATCTGCCGCGAGGACGATGAGTGGACAGCAACGGATCGTGGCGCAGGGCGCTCGCCGGCTCATGGATCGAGCTCGCTGGCTCGTGGACCGTGGCACGGCATCGGCGTGGATCGTGGCACGGCCTCGTCTTTGGTTGGTGGCGTTAGGCGCCGCCTATCTTGGTAACGATCGAGGTTGGGGCGAGTTGATGAGTTGACTCAGGGAACACTTTCTTGTGCGGCTGACGACGGCAAACAAAGAAGGAGGCAACGACGACAGCAGCTGGATCGGAAGTGAACGGCTCAAGAACCGCTCATGATGACAGCAGCTGGAAACCTGGAACGACGAAGCAAATCAGCTCAAGGAACGGCTAGATGCTGCAACGCCAGTGCACCTGGACCGGTAGCAACTGTGTTTTTCGAGTCCTTTGTAGTTTTTAATTTGTTGCCTTTGGTGTCAGGCTTCTATTCTTTTCATGCATATTTATATTCGGTTTAATGTTTCATGTAATTTACTTATGCCTATGTTAGTCTATAGAGTAATAATGTTGAATTGATTATTTCATTTTTTCACATTATCTATTTTGCTTTGTTATTAAAATAATAAATAATGGGTGAGCTTCGAAATTAAGTGATTCACTCACCATAGAAGTTAGTTAAAAGACTAAAATTTCTTTGATTGTCCAATTGTTTCCAATTGTTAGATTAAAAAAAAAAAATCTCTAGAGTTTGCCACTTATTCTGTACAATTTACCCCTACAAATTTCATAAACCACCCAATTTTTAAAAATTTTACAACAATTCACATTATTTTTTAGAAATTCAAATTAAGAAGAAATTTAAAAAATTAATCAATTAAATCCTTATTCATTTATTTTTTTAACTTTTTTTTATTACATTTGATCAGTGAATTAATGACTATTTTACACTAATAAGGTAAAAGTACTAAAATATCTCCAAATTTGCTTTAACTTTAAAATTTTTTATATTTTAATGATGTATAAATAGTAATTTATTTGATATTCATCTTTTATACTATTTTTTATTATATTTGATCAATAAGGTTTTTAACATAAATTAATATGACTATTTTACACTAATAAGGTAAAAGTACCAAAATATTTACAAATTTGCTTTAATAAATTTTTATATTTTAGTGATGTATAAATAGTAATTTATTTGATATACATCTTTTATACCATTTTTTTATTATATTTGATCAACAAGGTTGTTTTAACATAAATTAATATGACTACTTTATCCTCATAAGGTAAAAGTACCAAAATCTCTAAAAAATTACTTTAACAATTTTTTATACAATTTTTTTCTTTATTTTAATTATGTATAAGTAGTAATTTATTAGTTTGATTATTAATATTCCACTAAACTAACAAGATTAGGACATGTGAAGTATTGAAAATTATTAAAATTTTATATAAAATATATTAGATTACAAAACATAAAAATAGATGTCTAAAGAAGTAGTTAAAATAATATATATATTTCTTAGAGTAATTTGGTTATTTTATATTATAAAGTTAAAATAATCAATTTAAATTTATCTTAAAGCAACCTTAAATATTAAAGATTGTTAAAAGACTCAGCTCGAAAAGAAAAAAAATATTATAAGAATGATTTATTAATTAATTGCTCAAAATTATTATTAGTTTATAATTTTATAAAATAATGTAATTTATTGTAATTATTTTATGGAGGTGGGGTGGATTTATAAAAATAGTGGGGTTGAAATATCCACACTCTATAATTTTGGACAATATAAAATCTATTTTTTATTCTACATTTCTCAAATATGTATCATCTAAAATAAAGCTCCAATCTAATAGAATAAATAATTTGTAACAAATATCTCAATTTATTTATAGGACCCATATTTAGATAAGAAAAAAATGAAGAATCTTTTCTTTATAAATATATTTACTATAGGCAAAGGATCCCTCTTTTTCTCTTGATCTCTTGAGAACTTCCAAATTCATCTAATTCTACTTAAGTTTTATCCTTCTTTACAAAATGGAAAATGGATGCCTACACCTAGAAGATTTAGGAAAATAGTTACAAAAATCCTCAATGGTTTAATAAGGGAGACAAAGAATTTCTTTTGACTATAATACATTTTGACTTTTAAACCCAAAAAAATTGACCCCTTAAAATTTTATGATAGATACAAATATATCATTAAAATAAATGTAATAACATAAATATTTTGAAATAATTTTAATATTTAATAAATATTTTAATATTTTATAATCTATTAGACATATTTATTATGTTAACATAATTTTTAATAATAACTAGAAGCATAATATCAAAATAAATAAATCAAAATTAAATTTAGTTTGAATATTCTGTAAAAAAAATAATTTTATTATTACTACGGAGATATTCATTAATTGTAAAATCTATTTAACTCAAAAATTTATTAAAATCTTTATAATAAATACAAATATATTATTAAAATAAACATAATAATTTAACATTTTAAGATTATTTTAAATGTTAAAAATACTTTAATATACTATATATATATATATATATATATATATATATATATTATATTATTTGTATTAATTAAAAAATTTTAAAGTCAATTTTCTATTTACTATATTCAAAGTGTATTATGGTAAAAAAGAAACTTGGTGTCCTTTTTTAAAAATATAAGAGTTTTTGTGATAATTTTTCTAAATTTTGGGGTGTCTATGTCTTTTTCCCATAAATAAATAAATTGATAAACTTGCCAAGTAGGAAGTATTTGGTGGAAATGCTCACAATAAATTGACCCACAAACTCTGTTGTACTGATATAGCTTCATCTCCTGTGTTAACGTTTCCACAGAGGGGAGAAATGGACATGTTGAGGGCGGTTGTCCGGGCAAAGAAGGGCGGGAAAACAGGAAGATAAATAGAAGCCGAAGGACAAGGTTTGAGGAGTCTTTTCTTTTTCCTTGGAACCAGAGAGATTTACTTTTTCTTCACCATATTTTCCTTTCTAAAAACCTGAAGCATTTTAATTCAAAAACTGAGACTTTCTTGATCACTTTGACCCTTCAAACGCCCCTATCTTTTCCGGTCTCTCAAACTAAGAGGGATACCAAAAGAATCAACCTGATTACTGACTTGAGCGTGGGAGGGTTTTCGTCGGAAAAACACCCGGTGACCCCTGACACTGTTCTTTGTGAGCGCAGGCTAAGGGAAATCACCGTTCCAGTAAACGGAGGAAAGCAAGAGTCAATGAGAAATCCTGCTCGAGCATCCAGCGAGTAGAAGTTCACAACGTTACTTGGGAGCGAGCAGAAAACAGCATCAACAGAACATTTAAAAGATTCACATTTCAGAAACTTGACCAACGATTATTATATGTATATTCAACACAACAACTTTCGTGAAAGCATATTTACAAAGATTAACTTCAATTAACATTAAATTATACATGGTTGAATCAGCATTATTCCTGATTTTCTTCAATGAGGGGGAAGGAATGATACTCCTTGAACTTTTAGCAAACCATTATGCTGACTTGTAGATTTTAATATTTATTGCACTTATTAAATAACTAGACTGATAAACTTGTTGAATTTGCTTGCTAATATGCCTTGTTTGTTCTTTAGTTTTGTGCTTTTGCTTGTTTTTTCAGTTTTTGCCTTAAACTCTTGAAATTTAATCTTAAAATCTCAACAACACTAGGCATCCTTTGATCTCCAATTTTGTTATTTAGAATTGCTCAGCTCCCTATCTAATTTTCCTCATGTTGTCTCTATTGGTAAATTAGATCCCAAAAAATAAATTTTTTAATTTATAAAATCTGCGGAAGTCAGGAAATTTTCTTGATTACGTATACATGCATAAGGTTAGAAAAAATACCTTGATTTCCTGTTAAAGATTTGAAGAAGAGTGCAATCTTTTCCACCATTGCTGTAATATGTAGAATATGGTTGCAGTCTTCTCTATTATCTTCAATCGTTTCCCTCGCATGTGTGAGCATGTAAAGAATCCTAATTTCTGTGCAGGAGATAGAAACCCTAGAATTTATAAATATATTTTTTCTTCTTAAGAAAAAAATATACTTAAAGCTCTACATCTGTTCTAATTTTATCTCTTTTATATAGGCAATTATTAGAGTTAAAGTTGACTAGGAATTGAGCTAGCATAATTAGATGCCTATGGCCTTTCAGCTCTAACTTAATAGTCAAGGCCCAATTATCTCATGACACACTAAAACTACTAAGTTAATCCCAAATTATTTCACAAAAAGCCTAAAGTTGCACTTTAGTAACTCATGTAATTAAATAAGAGCTCAATTTAAAACTCTTTTTAATTAATTGTAGCTTCAGTCTTAGACCAATAATAATCACTTAATTGACCCTTTATTTGATGCTAGTAATTAAATACAAGCCAATGATAAATGTCATGCCTTTATAATTATAGATTTACCCCTAAGACATTATTTGTTCAAATTATCACTTTTAATATATCCATATTTGTAAATAAATTAACAAATAACTCAGGTAAGCATCATTAGTATAGATTTCATCTTATAAGTATATATTCTCACTATCCATGAAATCATATCTCCAAGCTATCGAGGTTTTGATGGTTTATATGGATTTCACTCCATGATAACTCAAAAGACATAGTACATGAATGCAAGTTCATTATCTACTCAGGATTATGGTCGGTTAAGCATATTAAAACTTATATGAAATATAATCAACGACATTTATTAAACTAAATCATAATTCATTATACTCTAATTCAATATGCATATAGCTTGTACATGTTAACTATTTTTCTCGAAGTCTCCACTTCAATGATCAAGATAAAATAACCACAATAGAAGAAGAAAAATTATAGGCTTACATAATGAAATGCCCATTTCATTAATAATTATAAACAATCTTATATTTATAAAGAACTTATAATTTATATCTTCTAGTATTGGCATTATATGCCCAATACATAAATCACAAAATCACATACTTTTAAATAAGGGCTAATAATGTATGCTCAAATAAATCATGAATATATAGATTTTATGAAATTAAGAAATTTTTATTAATTGTATGCTTTTAGGGCACAAAATAACAATAAGTCTAATAGTCTCTATTTTCATCTGTTCTGTATCCACTCTTGTATTTTTTTTTTTTTTTCCTTTTCTTACTCCACCCCAGATTGTTGTAGTCACTTGACTTGTGTTTAAATCTCTATGTTAGTTTGCTTCCTAACTAATTAATTGTTCAATGCTTCAGTTCTTGTTTTTGTTCTGTTTCCCAAGTTTTAAAAGGAAATAAAGAGTGATCGAAAAGGATTAAAGATAGTGGAAATCATAGTTTCTGTTGTTATAGAAGTTGCAAAGTGCTTGGCTCCATCAACGGAATGCCAATTTAGTTATGTGCACGATTACACAAGCAATTTGAAAATCTGAAGACTTAAGTTGAGCAGTTAGAGGGCCAGATCGTTAGAATGCAACACGTAGGTGATAAGGCTAAAAAGAAAAGGGAAAGACACTAAATAGAATGTTGGGAAATGGCTTGCAAGCATGAACTGTTGGTTTAAAAATGTTATACAGCGAAAATAATAAGATCGCTTTCTCATACAACACATAGAGTTACTATAATTTAGAAATCGTACCTTTTACTTTTTCATTATAGTAATTAAGACTCACAAGTCATGATCTATGACTACCAATCTTACTAGAATACCAATCTTACTAGAACAAGATCTGTCACTAATAATTTTTCAGGTTATGACTCAAATTTGATCTGTACTTGACGTGTGGATACTTTTATCACCACTAAACGCAACTAGCAAGAAAAGATTTTTCTCTTAAAGTTAGAGAAAAATTATCTTTTCTCTGATTTGTATATTATGGCTTCTTTTATTTCTTTTATGGAGAAATAAGTCTTTTTGTATTATATTGGTAGACACCATAGGCTCCTTACTTATCTCATTTTTTAAATTTTATTAAATTTAAATAATTGGTTTAAATTAAAATAAGAAAAAGTGGTGTTATGCTTTTCATAGTTATAGGGTCCACCTTATAAAATAACACAAAGCCCCTTACACAAAAGCATATTAAATAGAGTCTCCCACTAAATAATATATTAAGACTTTTATCCCAAATAAATAGTTATCTTACTTATTAATTTAGTAGCAGTGCAGTAAATTAAATGAACTAACCCAAGGATCATATATGTACATACGATAGTGGTTACAATAATTAGGCATGTAATTAAACTAGTTTGATTAATTAGTTCTAAATTTACTCCATTATAAGATTAGAACTGATCTTTGTAATTGTATGCTATCTAGGATAGTGTTCTAAAATAACAATTTGACCTGTGTCACTTTGATTTGTACCACATCATTAATTAAATTGATATCGCAATTGTCTAATCAATTTAATTATATTTTATTATTTGATTGTGGTTATCTCAACTATCTAGGATAGTGTTCTAGAATAATAATTTGACCTGTGTCACATTAATTTCTTTATTGAATAATCCTTTGTATCATATCACTAATTAAATTGATATCTCAACTGTCTAATCAATCTAATTACATTTTGTTCTTTAATACTTACTGATTTTCTCACTGATCATTTTCAACATACTAATTATGTTGACACATTCTGAACAAAGAATTTTATAGTCAAGTACCAAAAATCAATCAAGAGATGTGTTGTAAAAATTCTATATTATTAATCTACAACTTCACTGTTCATAATTGCTCCTACCAAGATACCGGGTAATTTTGACTACAAATATATGTCACACCGATTAGTAACTCAAATGGAATAACAATTACAAAACATGAAATTATAATTAACTTAAGATTAAAATTACAATAAAATCAATGCCTATGAGATTTAAAAAGTCTGACAGTTATTTTAATGTTAATTAAATCTCATATGTGATCTAGCTTAATGTAATTTGACTACATCAATAAATTCATACATGATTAAGATAAATTATCCAATGAATTTATTACAATTTAAACATAAATAGAGTGTCCAACTCTATTTATCAACTTTAAACTCAATTTATTTAATCATAAGATAACTTGTATTTATGTTTTCTGTGAATCTATATGATAATCACATAAATATATATAATATGATTGAATGGACTTTATTCAAAATATTTATGCAATTAAAATGTCTAAAAAATATTTAAAATATTTTATTAATCAAAAAATGTATTTATCCTAAATAAATAAATCAATATGCTTTAAAGAGCACATAATCCCAACAATCTCCCACCAGCTTTCAAAGTATATGTGTCAACTCACGCATGCCCACACATTCTAAGTGCAGGTTAAAAGGTCTCCCGGGTATGGCTTTTGTAAAAATATCTACTACGTTTTGTTATGAAGTAATCTGGATAACATTTATATCACTTTTTTGTACTATTTCTCTTATGAGATGATATTTCTTTTCTATATATTTTTACTTGTGGTTTCTTAGTTCCTTAGACTGAGCCACTGCACTATTATTATCACAAAATAGTTTAAGAGGTGTAGTTATTACAGGTACCGCCTTAAGATCTGGTAGGAACTTATGGAGCCAAACAACTTTTTTAGTAGCTTTAAATATAGCCACATATTCAGCTTCTATTATGGAGTCTGCAATGCAACTTTGTTTCATGCTCCTCTAACTCAGAGTTCTACTTTCTAATATAAACACATAATCTGAAGTTGATTTTCTGAAATCTTTATCTGACATGAAGTTAGAATCAGTATAACCCACTGGAATAAAATCATCACCAAAATAAAATCATCACAAGAATACACAAGTATACAATTCTTAGTTCTTTTTAGATTATTAATTATATACTTGACTGTAGTCCAGTGTTCAAGACCAGGATCTATTGACCATTCCTACTGTAAAATAGATGTCTAGTCTAGTACATAAGATAACATAACATACATGAGATTTTCCACAGCTTCTGCATAAAGAACTCATCTCATTTTCTTTATTTCCTTAAGTGTTTTAAGTGACCAATTTTTAGAGAGCGTAATTTCATGTTTAAATAGTAACAAACTAGTATTGAAATTTTTCATACTAAATCTAGCTAGTATCTTATCAATATAAGCAGTTTGAAAAAAGGCTAAAGTTTTATTCTTCCGAGCTTAAAGCAATTTGATACCAAGAATATGACTTGCATCTTCTAGGTCTTTCATATCAAACTGTTTAGCCAATTAATTCTTTATTGATGATAATACTCCTATATCATTTTCTGTTAAGAGAATGTCATCTACATAAAGAGCCAGAAAAACTATAGCTTTTTCTTCAATTTTCTTATACACACACAGCTCATCAATATTCTGTATGAATCCAAATGTTTTAAGATGTCTTCAATTTAGTTGCTGCATATAAATGTCTTCGTTAAGATGTCCGTTAAAAATGTAGTGTTGACATCAATTTTTCAAATTTCATAGTCCAGCACTGTAATAATGGAGAGTAGAATCCTGATAGATTTAAGCATAGCAACCAGGAAAAAGGTTTCTTCATAATTAATTTCCTATTTCTGAGTATACCATTTGGCTACTAATCTTACTTTAAATATTTCCACTCTTCCGTTTACTCATCTTTTTCTCTTGTAAATCCACTTACACCTTATAAGTTTTACCTCATTTGGTGCATCTATAATTTTTCAGAGTTTATTGGAATAAATAAATTCCATTTCTTGGCTTATATCATTTTTTATAGTTTAGCATCTCATCTAATAGAGCTTCATTGTAGTTAGCTGGATCTTATATTTGTCCATCTAAGATAGTTGTATAATTTTCTCTCAATAACATGTATCGTGCTAGTAATCTTGTTGGCCTCCCACAACGACAAGGTTTTGTAGGTGGTTGCCTTTCAGGGATAATGTTATGATCTTCATGTTGTTGCTCTTCTCCCTATTGAATAGTAGGTACTGAAATATGAGCATCAAACATGATCTCCTGATAATTCTTCCAATATTGCCTTATTATTAAATTTAATGTTATTCATATAGTCTTTCTCAAAAGAAGTGAAATGTATACTCATAATCACTATTTTGAGGGTTATAAAATAAACCTCCCATTGTTCCTTTGGGATACCCAACAAACATACAAACTTTAGAACAAGAATCTATTTTGTCGGCCTTTGGTTTTAACACATGTGCTGGTGAACCTTAAATATAGATATGTTGCAAATTTGGTTTGTAATCTGACCATAATTTTATTGGAATTCTAGGCATTGACTTAGATGGAACTAAGTTCAATAAGTATATTGCATTTTCTAGTACTAGTACCCAAATAAGATAAGCAATATGGAATAACTAAGCATAGACCTCACCATATCTAAAAGAGTTTTATTTTTTCTTTCAATCACACCATTTTGTTCGGTGTTGCTGAAGCTGTTAGTTGAGATATGATCCCATTTTCAACCAGATGCTTTTTGAATTCTTCTGAGAGATATTCACTACATCGATTGGATCGAAGTTTCTTTATGTTCTTGCCTAATTGCTTTTCTGTCTCAGCCCTACACTTTTTGAAATTTTTAAGAGTTTCAGACTTATAATGTATTAGATAAACATAACTGTATTTTAAATAATCATCATTGAATGTGATGAAATACTCATAACCACCTCGACCTTGTACATTGACTGATCCACATACATTTATATCTACTAATTCAAGTGGTACTATTGCACATATTTCTTTGGCCAAGAAAGGTCTTTCGGTCATTTTTCCTTCTAAACAAGATTCATAGAGTGGCAATGATTCATTTTTCAATGGACTTAGAAGCCTATGTTTACTGATTATCTATATCCTACTTAGGTTTAAATGATCTAAGTGCAAATGCCAGAGGTGACATTAGTTAGAAGAAATATTTTTTTTTTGTTATATAAGTGCATATGCCCATTATTTTCAATCGTTGTATCATGCATAAAATGGATCAAAGAACTTAAATGATATTAATTATCTTATAATATAGCAGAATTTATTAGTTTATTATTTTTAAAAATAGAAACAGAAGAACCAAAGTTTACAGTATACTTTTATTTTGATAAACAAGCTACCAAAATTAACTTCCTCTTAATAATTGGAACATAAAGACAATTATTCAAAAATAAAGTTTCATTATTAAAAGGTAAGGTTAATGCTTCCTTGAGATTTTTCAGCAATATAAATCTTTTTAGCTGAATGAAGTTCATTAATTAATTCTGCTAAGGTAATGTTTTTTTTATTCATGTTATAATTAACCTTAAACTCCTTAAATATTTCAGGTAGATATTTTAGCACCATGTCAATTTTTGAATTATCATCGATTTGTACACCCTGAATCTAAGCCCCATTTAAATAGTCCATTATTCTCAAGATATGATCATAAACTCTTGTGCCCTTTCCCATCTTAGACTTCATAACACCTTTTAGCATTGTTTGTCTCGTAGAGTGAGTACTCTACCCAAATATCTCTTGGAGACTTTCCATAATTTTAATGGCTGTCTTTATATTCTAATGTTTGGTCTGTATAATATTATAAATCGAGGCTAACATGTCGTATTTTGCCATTTCTCATAAAGTCTCCCCTGATTTCTACTAGCGTCTTCTGCTGGTTCAGGAGGGCATGGTTGATTAAGGCATATTTATAATTTTCAACTGTCAGGATTATAAATAGATTTCATTTTTAATCTATATAGTTCTTTTTAGTGAGTTTTTTTTAACTTAGAATAATAGTGAGTGGGCTTAGAGAATACATTTTCTAAAAACTAAAACATACATGCAATACATTGAAATAAGTAATATTCACAATAAAAAATCTAGAATGCAAATAATCATAAATGTATTGTATTTTATTGTTACTATAATCTAGTACTGATTTGAAAGCTATCCATTAGAAAAATCATGCCTCCACTTATTAGATTCAGCTAATCATTAGATTATTTACTTTCATGTTATAACATGATAAATAACTATCGTTATTTTTCAGGGCCAAAACTTGCTAACAGAGATTTGTGAGGAATGTTAATAATAAATTTTGTTGAGTGTATAACTATTGTTTCAATCTAAGTATCATTTATATTATGCAGCCACCATTAGGGTGATCAACAGATTGAAAAATATTTCGATCTTATTTTTAAATAAATTTATCAACTAAAATATCTAATATGTATACCCTCTATAAGAAGCATCACCATATTATGAATTCGAGGTATATAATTTTATTATTGAACTAACAATGGAGTCTGTGGGAAAAATTATCTTGAATTTTCTCTCTCCCACTCAATTTTTTAAAGTTGATTTTTCCTTTTGAATAATATACAGATTATATCATATATTGTTAATTGTATGCTTCCTAAAATAATATTATTTAGATGAAATCTAATATTATTAAAGACATACAAGTATCAAACAATATATATCTAGATTCATAATCTATAAATATCATGTACTATTATGCACAGAGTAGTACTACCTATTTTATATGGCATGTTGTCATCCAAACACAACATATAAATTAAAAACAATTAAATTATCATAATTCATGGTTTTCCTAAGAAAAAAATGACTTAATCTACAAGCCTAGTCAATGTTTATCTTCAATCTTTCTCTTCCTCGTACTTGCTCTTATCTACAATTATTGGTTTGGAGACTTTTGAGCTTTTAAATATTTTTTTTTTTTTGAAACCACCAAAATGGTGGGGGATTAGGCAGGACGCCTACCTGTAATATAAATCATGCAAGAGGAAACACATACATAAGGAGGGGGACATGAACTAAAAACCTCCTCGATAAGTGAAAACATACAAACGGTAATATAGTAAAACTAGCGTCTGATATGTGGAACCGCATAGGCATCCATATGAATAATCTTAGATAAACCTGTGGGTAGATCACGGACCGATAAGAATCGATGGCTGGAACAAGAAGTGCAAGCCCAATTGGCCAAAATGTCAGCTGCAGACGTAGCCTCACGATACACATGCCGAACCACAACCGAATATCGAACTCGACCCAAGGGCAAAGCATAATCCCATCGAACAGAACTATCCGCGAGGATTCGAGAAACCACGATGAGCCGAATCGGACTCTACCTCCACAACAAAATAACCTATTTGGACCGCCGACCCAAACCCTCACAAATGACCATAAGCTCCGCGATAAAGGATTGGATGATGGCCAAGAAAAGAGCCAAACCCCGCCAAAATATACCCCTATGATCCCGAAGAACACCCTGCGATGGACAACCCGGGATTACCCCTCGAACACCCATCAACAGTCAGCTTGACCGCACAAAGAGGCGGACGCGTCCAAACGACAACTCGAATAGGCCGCTGGGGTGAAGCAATCACTCGTAGCCCATTCGTAAGCTGAGAATCCCTCACGCCCCGCAACTGAGACGGCTTGAAACCAAGACCAGAGCCAGCAAGTCGAATGTCCGACACCACTCGAAAAATCACCGCATCCACCGAAAAGAAGTGAGAATCAAACCTGAATCCATTTCGAGCCTTCCACACATGCCACAGAATGAAGCAAGGTAAGATAACCCGAATATTGATCGAGAAATATTCGGGTAATAGGCTGAACAATGAGCTTCTTCCATGATCTCCCTCTTTAGGTCCTTAATATCCGGTACACACAGTCTATTACCCATAACTAAAACTCCATCATCTCTCACCATGAAATCAGTTCGTAAACCTTTTTGCACATCCTCTATCAACTTCATTAACTGAGGATCCTGTGCTTGCATCCGATGGACTTTGTCAATCAAAGTCGGCCTAACTTGAAAATTAGCTATCAAAGCTCGCAGATTATCGAGCATTCAACTCAACTCCCAAAGATCTCATCTCGATCAACGGAGGTATCATCGGCCACTCGCATATGAGCCATAGAACCGGAAGATTTTCTACTCAATGCATCGACCACCACATTCGCTTTGCCGGGATGATAATCAATAGTGCATTCATAATCCTTAATTAACTCCATCCACCTTCTCTGTCTCAAATTTAAGTCTTTCTGAGTAAACAAATACTTGAGACTTAAATTTGAGTTAATTCCACACATGCCACAGAATGAAGCAAGGTAAGATCGAGAAGAAGCACATCTCTGCCAGTGGCGAAGCAAAGCATGGGGCGATAGAAAGCTGGTCCGCCACATCCCTAAACAACGATAAAAATACTCCCACACCTGGCTAACCCAAGGGCACTCAAGAAATAAGTGCCGAGAAGTCTCAGCAGCCTGCCCACAAAAGCACCGCGAAACCATACAGAATCCACGCGCACTCAATGCATCATCAGTGGCTAGAAAACCTCGTAACAACCGCCAAAGAAAGAAAGATAACCGAGACGGAATATGGCGCTGCCAAATCATAGAACAGACATCATATCGTGGCTTGGCGCACCTTACTATCTCCCAAGCCAACCGTAAATGAAAAATACCATCAGTAGCAGAATCCCACTGAATCTCATCAGGCACGCCAATAGATATCGGAACCAAAACAATCTGCTCAACTACTGACGTGGGTAAGACGGCCGAAGCATACCCCTATCCTAAACGATGACCACGCCAATAAGAAGACACCAGATGCTAGACGAAGCGACACGTAATTATAAAAAATAAAGGGAGTGATCCCAGCCAACAGTCATACCAGAAACTACAAGCACCAACACCCACCAGCCAACGAATATGAGGCTCAGCAACATCTCGGATAGAGCAAAGACGCCTCAGAGGGCGAGTCGGGTAACAAAATGAACCATTCCGGGATGATCATTGCTGCAATATTTAGACTTCATGCATGAAGCCCATAACAACTGCTGCTCCCGAAATCTCCACCAAAGCTTAAGCTCAAAAGCTTCAGCAAGATTACGAAATGACCTAAAACCCAAGCCGCCCTCCTCCCGAGGAAAGCACACCTCCGGCCAATGGCACCAATGAATCCTCCGCCTAGGTCCACAGTCACCCCATAAGAAACGTGTAAACATCCGCTCTAACTGCTGGATAACCCCAATCGGCAATCGCATAACATGAAATAAGTGCAAAGGCATAGAGGATAAAACATGCCGAATAAGCACTAGCTTCCCCCCAAACGAGAGTAACCGATTAGCCCAACCAGAAATCCTCTCTCGGACCCTCCGAATCAGATCATCAAAAAGTGCAATCTTGACTCTCCCAAAAAACACCGGACAACCAAGATAAGAAAAAGGGAGTTGCTTCTACTGGAACCCCGTAACTGTGTGAATAATAGCACCACGTGAAGCAGAAACCAAGCCCCCAACATAAAAACTGCTCTTCGCCTGGCTAACCAACTGCCCAGAAATAGTCTCATAATGATGCAGGAAATCCATAAGCCGCGTGAGACTAACCTTACTCCCATTCTAAAAAAGAACAATATCATCTGCAAAACTCAAATGGGAGATAGGAAGATGACCAGACAAGTAATATCTCAAGGAAGGATGCGAAGAATACAAGTGATCCAGGCCTCTAGATAAAAACTCTGCAGCAATAATGAACAAACAATGAGATAGCGGATCACCCTGGCGAAGACCACCCCGAGACTGAAAAAATCCATGGCTGACCCCATTAACCAACATAGAAAACCAAGGTCCATATATCGCCCTTCGAACTAAAGAAATCCACTGCTCTGAGAAACCTAAGCACCGTAACATCTGAAGGACAAAGGACCATGACATCCGATCATATGCCTTAGTCATATCCAACTTCAGTACCACGTTACTTCCCCGGGTACGACTATTAAGATCGTGAACAAGCTCCTGAACCAATAACACATTATCATGAATGCTCCTGCCAGGTACGAAACTACTCTGAGACGGAGAAATGATACGAGGTAGCAGTGGTGTCAGTCGTATAACAAGCAATTTAGTTAAAACCTTATTGCTCACGTTACACAAACTGATTGGCCGAAAATCAGCCCAAGAAACTGGAGAGTCCTTAGGAAGAAGAACCAAGAGAGTACTCTAGAATCCCCTAGGCATAGCAGAACCCCGAAAATAATCGTGAACAGTGGCCAATAAGTCATCAGAAATCACCTCCCAGCATGCCCGGTAGAACCTACTGCAAAAACCATCAGGATCCGGGCACCGCTGTGGTCGATAGAAAAATCACCCATCGTAACTCCTCTAAATCGGGCTCCCTACACGATTCATATCATCCTCGCAGTGACTAGAGAAGGGATAAACTCAAAATCGATAACCGAACCGATTAGGACCTCCCGCCAATAGACCACGAAAATAATCAACCGCAGACTCGATCAAGGCGATGAGGCTCGATGAATCCATGCAGATGATGCATCCTGGATCCGATGGACATAAAAGAACCGCTGCTTCTTCCGAATCATGGCATGGAAGAAACGGGTATTAGCATCCCCCTCCCTAACCCAACGAACACTCGATAGCTGTCGTAAAAAGATCTCCTCACAAAGTAACGCATACTGCAATCGTGCTCGAGCCTCAGAGAAACTCGCACTGTTGTCAGCTGAACCAGATAAATCATACTGACTCTCCCTCCGAGCAACCTCCTTCTCAGCCTCCTTAACCCTATCAAACAACCTCTTTATTCCATCCTTTTAAGCAAAGCTTCAATCTCACAAGCTTCTGCTGAAAAGCCCTCATCCCAGAGCCAACAACCAGAGCACCCCAAGACTGCCTCACAACATCAATAAACCCAGGATGCTTAAGCCAAGCATGTAAAAATCGAAACCTGGAAGGACCTCCCTCGACCAATCTAGCACATGATAATAGCAAGGGAGAATTATCTGAACCAATGCGATTCAGATGAGAAACTTAAAAAGTAGAAAAGGACCTCGACCATTGGGCATTGCACACAAACCTATCCAATCGTCTCCAAGTGCGCCCATTAGTCCAGGTGAAAGGACTCCCTATAAAACCCACATCATCCAATCCACAATCCAATAATGCTGCATTGAAATCATCAATGGCATCTTGAGGTCATGCATGCCCCGAAATCTCGAGAAGAGATCGCATAACATTAAAATCACCACCCACCATCCAAGGACCATCATGACTATCAGCAAACGAAACAAGGCCATCCCACAAATCCTCTCTCACAATCTTAGCACAACTGGCATATACATATGAAACATAGACAGAATTAGGAAAAGAAGAGTGACTAACCCGGCAATGAATCACCTGGCCCATATCCTGCAGAACCTCCACCGAAAAAGGCGCTGACCAGAACACCTATATTTTCCCAGAATGGGAAGAAAACCCATTATCCATCGCAATACGGACACGAGTGCTCTCTAGTCTCTCAGCACTAAGGAAAGGCTCCAAAACACAAACCAAATCAGAGTATTAATCATTTGGGAGGGGATCGACTCCTACCCGTCGACGAGCCTCATGCAGTCTTACTGCCACCCACCATGAAAAACCCGGGAGGAGCTAGCAACCCTCGTCACCCAAACTACTAATCTCTGCATCCATAGGTAATGGGGTATGAACATTCTCCGAATCAGTCAAGAATCTCCAGTCGTCCATGTCCCCAGAATCCTTAGAACGACAATCAATATCGGATCTAGAAATACCAAGACATCCCTCCCTGCCAACTGAGACATTCTTCGGAATCTCGTAACTCGGGTGTTCAAACTCACGTGCTCGTCAACAATGATCAACCCCATGAGGCCGCTCCGTGCCCAACACATCTCCTATCTTCGATCGAAAACCATCCTCATGACCCCTATTATCCGAGGGGACATCCTCGGACTACATGATGGCCCAAGGACTGGTCGGTCCCCATCGGCATCCGATCGGCCAATAACATTAGTCGCAACAGCCCTAGAGCCCAATTATCCGAAATAACAACATACCGGGTATTATAATCATCCCGTGGCTGCACATCTGCTGGAAAACTGGCCTTTTTACCCTTATCAGAAACAGTAGGCTGCCCATTATCCTTCGACGGTTGATGCTTACGAAGACTTGGGTTTGAAACATAACAAGTCTCGATGGCATGACCCAAATGCTTACAAGTGGAACAATAAGCAGGAACCTTCTCAAATACAACATCCCGCCAAAACCGTAGTCACCCTCTCCAATCCAAATACGCGGTAATAAAGGCCGCGAGACATTATATTCAATCAGAACCCTAGCAACCGATGGCCTATTAACCGAAGCCGTTGCGTGATCAACACGCAGAGGGGTACCAATAGCCCCAGCAATAGAGAATAAAGTAGACTTGGAATGAATAAAATGAACTAGTAAATAAGGGAGACTTACCCAAACAGGAACAATAGGAGACTCCGTTGAACAATGAAAGTTCGTACTCCACTTAAAAATACGCATCCCCCGACCATTCACATACCATGTCTGGCGAACCCAAATCCGTGAGTAGTCTTCCTCCATCGATAGCTTGATCAACACATGTCGGTTATCAAGCAACGAAATCTAGGAATTCCCCTTGAGACCTAGAGAAATAAAAAACTTACGAATAATGTCCATGGATGGCCTACTGAACGAGAATTTTCCAACCAAGGCAAGTTTAAACGGCTCGACCATAATCTGAATTTCCTCCTTAGAGAATATGACGATAGGCTCACCGCGGTTGCAACGATACTGGGTTTGACCGAAACCAACGGACTAGGAGAACTCATGGCGGCATCAAGGAAGGATTTTTGCGATCTTGGGGAGGCGGTGGGGTTGAGAATGGAGGTCGGGTTCACAGTTGTCGCGTATGATGCTTAGGTTGTTTGGGGTGGTAGGTAGATGCGGTCCGGAGTTAAGACACGGGGAGCCGGTTGTGTCCGAGATAAGTCCGCTTGGAATTGTGGTTTTATCACGTCTACCGAGGCTGTAAAGCCAGAGCTAGGAAGGGCATCGGGAAGGAGGTCGTTCAGTCGGGACAACAATTGCTCGGTGGTGACCGTGAGTTCTTGAGTACCACCACCGTGGCCGGTGGGATCATTTCGGCAATCAAGACAAGCGAGCCACCGTTAACAGCGGAGGCTTGAATATCAAAGCTCAAGAGGAATTGGGTTGCCGCTTGCAGAGATCAAGCTGGAGGAGGGCGTGGTGATGGAGCGGCAGATCTGGCGAGGCAGTAGCAGCAGATCCGATCGCGGTCGATAGCAGGTCGGGTTCTTTGTCCAGTGGTCGATGCCGTTTTCTTTTGATGTGTGTGTGTGTATGGAACTTTTGCGGTGAGGATGGTCAGCGAAGAAGGAGACAGTAGTGATGGCGACAACGGATCGTGGCGTTGGGGGCTCGTCGGCTCATGGATCGCGTCGTCGGCTCATGGACCGCAGACCTGGCACTGGCGTGGATCGTGGCACTTGGGTCATGCTTGGCTGGTTGCGTTGGTGCCGGCCTATCTTTGGAACGATCGAGGTGTTCGCTGCGTCGTGAGGAGAGCAGAGCTGGGACGGGCCTTGCTCGGTAAGAGCGATCGACGAGTGTGTGACGAATGCTGACAAGCGGACGATCGATGACGATAGTCGTGTGTATGGTGTTAATCTTAGTAACAAGTTTTGCTTACGGTAGTTGTGTTCAGCTTTTAAATTTATCATTGGTTTAATTTTTAAATTTAAATTTGGACACTTATTAAATAAATTTATATTAGATCTTTTTTTTTAAATAAAATTTTTATAAAATCTAAAACCAACTAATTTAATAAAACAAATTCAAATATATCTTAAAAATTTCTTGAGTCAAATAAATTTAATTATTAATCTATCAAATTTTTTATTTATATGACCCAAGTTTAAAATCTCAAAATGAGCATGAGACCAATATAAATAAATTTAGACAAATTATTATTATTAAACTTATCAAATTTTTATTTATATTATCCAATTAACAACTAAAATTAAGTTTGAATTTAATATAAATAAATTAAAATTTTTATGTCTAAAACCCAAATATTTTGATTAAATTAAAATATAATAAAATTATAGGATGCCATAAGACATAAACTCAAAACCTTAATTCTCACGCTTTTCTTCCAGCCGCCACCTCTAAAACATATTACATATTTTTGGACCTATATACCGAAAGCTTTCAATATTTAGCCAAAAACATAAATAGATGAAATCATAGGATATAAATGAAAATATCGAAATCCCACCTTCATCTTCTCCGTTTTGATTGGCGAAATTTCGAGAAAGTTTCTACAGGCCCCCTTCTTTTACTTCGTTCTTGCTCACTTTTGCTTCATTATTGCCTTCAGCCACAACCATCACACAAGGCACACCGTCGCACCAGCAACCTACCAGCGACGCGGGCCGCCGCCGATAGCCCACGACGTCAGTCGCACTGCCGACAGCAGCATGCTTCTTGCCGATTGTTGCTTGTGCCACCGTGATGCATCCTCATCTTATTTTGGTAGACGGCTTATAGATCCAACAAACTTGAATTCTTCTTCATGCTTTGCTTTTTCGTTACAAAAACAAAAAATTTCCAGTAACAATTACATGAAAAATTTCTTACCACAATTTACAAAATCTAATTAATGCATAAAACATAAAATTAGTCGACGTCAGTCGCACTTTATTTTAACTAAGAGTTTACCTATGACTTCGACCAGGTGATTGTCTACCTAGCTCGAGCACATTACCTCGACTAAGAGGTGATCTGTGACCTCGATTAGGTGGTTATCTGATTAGCTCGAGCACATCATCTCGACTAAGAGGTAATCTGTGACCTCGACCAAGTGGTTATTTAGCTAACTCGAGCACATTATTTCGACTAAGAGGTAATTCCAATTATCTCGACCAGATTGGTTTAAAGGAGACATTTGACCAAGAAATTAGACTCAGTCAAAATAAACTTTATTTTAATAGTTACGCAACTGATCCACTATGTTTATGCAGAGATTTAAGGGTAGTGATTCTAGTAGTTGAGGGGGGTGAATGAAATGAAAAAGTGGGAATTTAATATAATTATTATTATAGGGATTATGAGGAGAGAACATTTTTTTTTCTCTCGGCCTGGGATTTAGAAATTCTTTCTTGGACACTCTACTCTATTTTTTTTTGGAAAATGATTTCAACGCTCTTGATTTTAAAGGCAATGATAATGAAGCCACAAGAAAGGTGTCATAAATTTTTTCCAAAAAAAACTCGATTACTGACTTAAGTATCGGAGGATTTTCACCGAAAAAACATCCGACGACCTCTGAACATTTTTTGTAATTTCAAGATATTCTTAGAGATTAGCAAGCCACTTTCCCAGCAAAAACAATTTTGATGATGATGCTGAAGTCTGATATCAAGCTGTCAACCGACAGGATAAATTTCAGCATCAACATTTGGCGCCGTCTGTGGAGAACAGTATAAAAAGTCATCATTATTTCCATTAATTTGGATCTTGCCAAAGTAGTTGTGATAAAAAATTAAATTGAATGGAGTGAAGCTTGATTTGACAATGCTCAGAAACCAATTACGAAATCTAAGCATTGAAGAAACTTCCTTATTTAATCGGTAAGGCATTGATATAGCTTTTAACTTCAATTTGCATACTAGTTTGATGAGAGCATGATTCTTTACTTCCTTAAAAACAAAAAAAAAAAATTCAAAGCTTGTGGTATAAAGTTGTAAAGATCAATTTATTTGATTGCACAATTTTGGTAATTGTAAGCATAAATCCAATTTGAATATAGAAAATTTCCTTTCATGGCCATGCATGATTAAATTGCAGAGCCCAATTTGTTTAAGTTGCAATTCACAAGTATTGTGGCATGAAGATTTAGAATCAAATGTTTATTTACTGCATGCGCTATGTTTATTGCTAAATAAGTTCAAGATCCAGTGCAAGGCATGACATCAAAACTTACAAGCCATGTAATTATCATGTGTATTTATATGACAATGAAAGCAAGCTCATAAGCAAAAACCACATACGAGAGTACTTTGAGGATATACATCTGCAGGAATTAGGATAGGTCAGAAGTTATCATTGTTATTATTTCTCAAATCAATTTTTATGAAAAATTTAAATATTTCTCAAAGTCCTATTATGCCTTTGTGGAGAATATAATAGTTTTATAATTTTCTGTTTGACTTTTATGTTTAACAATAAATTCATGCCTTTGTTGTTTATGTTACCTTAGATCAACTATTTTTTGTTGAGAAATTTTGAGCAAAATTATAAGAAAGATAATTACATTATCAGAATATGATGTTATGCCTACCAAGTATATGATAGAATGTTTAAATGAGTTATGTTATTTCTTTACTCATAATTTTTATGAGTTGTAGATAATTTAAATGTCATGTTAAGTTTACGAAATGAAGTGCTAAGTAAGCTAGATCAGAAGCAAATAAGGCAAATAAAAAATTCAAAGTCTTAAAGCCTGCACAAGGCGAGACAAGAGTCAAAAATTTTTCTGCTCATACTTAACCAGACGAAAGTCGAGTAGACAATCAATTTCAAAAAAATTTTAAGGCAAATAAAAGACTCAAAGTCTCAAAGTCTGCTCAAAGTGAGACAAGAGTAAAAAATTTGTCTGCTCATGCTTGATTAGATAAAAGTCAAGCAGACAATCAATTTCAAAAAATTTTAAGGCAAATAAAGGACTCAAAGTCTCAAAACTTGCTCAAGGCGAGACACTCAAAGTCTCAAAACTTGCTCAAGGCGAGACAAGAGTCAAATTTTTATCTACTCATCTTAACCAGATGAAAATCGAGCAAACAATCAATTTCGAAAATATTTTAAAGCAAATAAAAGACTTGAAGTCTGAAAGCCTTCTTGAGGTAAGACGAAGTCAAAGTTTCCCTGGTCTTGCACTACTAAGATTAGGTGAGTAGATGTTGTATGGGTGAAAAATATTCTAAAGTAGATAAAAAACTTTAAGTCTCAAAACTTGCTCTAGGTGGGATAAAAACCTGAGCTTGTGAAACCTAATCTATATGATTACTTGAGCAGAAAAATAGTATAAGGCATGTAAAGGTCTTGTCTATGATGACGTTAATTCAGGAAGCCTGAACTAACTCATGAAAATCACCTTGAGGTCACTTTAAACTTTATATAGTTTTTAGTCCTGATTAATTAAAATTCTCACCATTAGAAACTGGGGGACTAATGTTTGGAGAATAAATCAGAGCGACCCCAAGTAGACTACTATAATCAGATAGTTATCTGATGAAACAGAACACCTCGACCAGGTGGTTATCTGGCTAGCTCGAGCATATCACCTCGACTAAGAGGTAATCTGTGACCTCGACCAGGTAATTATCTGATTAGTTCGAGAACTCACCTCAACCAAGAGTTTATCTGTGACCTAGACCAAGTGGTTATCTGGTTAGTTCGAGCACATCATTTCGACCAAGAGTTTATCTGTTACCTCAATAAAGTAGTTATTTGGCTAGCTCGAGCACATCATCTCGACCAAGAGGTACTATGTGATCTCGACAGGCGGTTATCAGATTAGCTCAAATATATTACTTCGACCAAGAGTTTATCTGTGACCTCGACTAGGTGGTTATCTGGCTAGTTCAAGCACATCATTTCGACCAAGAGGTAATTCCAATTACTTCGACCAGATTGGTTTAAAGGAAACATTTGACCAAAAAGTTAGACTCGGTTAAAACAAACTTTATTTTAGCAATTACGTAACTGACCCACTATGTTTGAGCAGAGATTTAAGGGCAGTGATTCTAGTAATTGAGGGGGGGGGGTGATGAAACAGAAAAGAGTGAATTTAATATAGTGATTATGATCGTTATTATAAGGATTATGAGGAGAGAACATTTTTTTTCTCTCGGCCTGGGATTTAGAAATTCTTTCTTGAACACTCTACTCTATTTTTTTTTCTAGAAAATGATTTCAAAGTTCTTGATTTTAAAGGCAATGATAATGAAGCCACAAGAAAGGTGGCATAAATTTTTTTTCATAAAAAATCCAATTATTGACTTGAGCGTCAGAGGGTTTTCTCAGGAAAAATATCCGACGAACTCTGACCATTTTTTGTGATTTCAAGATATTTTTAGAGATTATTAGTAAGCCACTTTCCCACCAAAAAAATTTTTGATGATGATGCTAAAATCTTATATCAAACTGTCAACCTACAGAACAAATTTCGGTATTAACCAATAGTTTGCTTATGTTTAACAAAGATTACGAGGCCTTTGAATTAAGAATGTCCACCCTGCATAATATGCTTGGTGCATTAAAAAATTCGGACATGAACATGCTTGGGACTTATGGAATGGGCGGCATCGGAAAAATGATGCTGGCTAAAGAAGTTGCTAGGAAAGCCGAGAATGACAAGCCCTTTGATCTTGTGGTTTCTGCCCGGGTGTCCCAGAGTCCAAATATAAGAAATATCCAAGGAGAAATTGCAGATAAATTAAGTCTAGCAGGAAAGCGAAAGGACAAGGAGTTTTTTTAGCCGACTGTAGAAATAGAAGAGGATCCTTGTCATCTTAGATAATATTTAGGAATATCTTGATTTACCCGTGGTAGAAATTCCTCATGGAGATGGTCGTAAGGAAGTAAAATACTGTTGACGACAAGAAGTCTAGATGTGTTGTCAAGGAAGATGGATTCTAAAAGAAATTTCTTAGTTGGCGCTCTTGAAGAAGAAGAAGCTTGGAGTCTATTCAAGAAGATGGCAGGCGATTATGTCAAAAGTAATTGAAATGTGTAGCAAGGGATATGGTGAAGGAATGTACAGGTTTGCCTGTTTCCATTGTGACGGTAGCAAGGGTGTTAGGAAGCAAAAGATTATTTAAATGGAAGGATACGTTGGAAGAACTAAGAAGGCCATCCTCAACGAACTTCAAAGATATACAGCCAGCAGCATATAAAGCTATAGAGTTTAGTTACAACAAATTAGAAGGGAAGGAGCTCAACAACATGTTTTTGTTAATAGGATATGCTTACGTGGAATCCATTGATGAATTGTTAATAGCGTTTATTTCAAGGTATCAATAAGATAGAAGTAGCATGAGATTAAGTGCATTGGTCTACAAACTCAAAAGCTTCTTGTATGTTTCTAGACGAAGGCCTTTCTATGCACGATGTTGTTCGTGATGTTGCAATATCAATTTCATCTGCAAAAAAAAAAAAAAAAAAAAGAGTTTACAGCGACAGGTGAGCTGTTTGATGGTTGCATGAAATGGCCGGAAGAAAGTGCAGTTAAACTTTACGCTTCAATCGTCTTACGTAATATCAAGACTAATGTGCTTCCATATCAAGTACTACTAGAATGTCCTCAGCTAAAACATTTTTCTATATGTGCTTATTATCAGGAATATTCATCATTAACAATGCCAAGCAACTTTTTCTGAGAGGATGATACTGCTTAGAGTTATAAACTTGACTTGCATGAATCTACTGTCACTACCTTCATCACTTGGTCTCCTGTCAAACCTTCGAACATTGAGTTTGTATTATTATAAATTGCTTGATATAAGTGTTATACGAGACTCGAAGAAACTAGAAATCCTTTGCTTAAGAGGTTGTGATATTAAGCAGTTTGCCAGTAGACGTAGGTCAATTGACTTGGCTAAAGTTGCTTGATTTGAGAGATTATAGCAAACGAGAAGTTATTCTACCAAATATTTTGTAAAATTTATCCCTTTCGGAAGAACTATATATATAGTTGATATTGATAATAGCGTTTATAAATGCGAGGTGGAGGTGGATGGGTCAAGAATGCTAGCCTTCAGGAGTTGAAGCATTTGCAATAACTTGACCTCTTTGGATTTACACATCCGAGATGTCAACAGTCTCCCGAGAGGCTTGTTCTTCGAGAAGCTAGAAAGGTACAGAATACTTATCGGATACTTCTGGAATTGAAAGTAGAGAATTGGCAGTAGAAATTGCAAAATTGAGCTGAATACCAAGAGTTGCTTGAAGGATGGGCTGAGCATGCAACTGTAGGGAATTGAACACCTTGGACTACACGGACTGCAAGAGCAAGATGTCGAGAATTTTGTTACTGAATTAGTCCAACTGCAGGGTTCTTCACAACCCAAGCATCTCTATATATCTGGTTCCCACCTCGCCCTCAATCCGGCGGAATCTGAGGTACGATCAATGTTAAAATTTGCAAATACAAACAACACCTTACAAAATAATTATATAAAATTATATATATATATATATAATTTTGTAATACGAACAACAGCGTTCGGGAATCATGCTTCTGTCTTTGGACTTTTATTAAAAATTGGCTGCACATTCAAAATAATAAAAAAAAAATATCTGGGGCTGTTGGGTTTTGGATTGCAATCCAACGGCCCCCAAATCATTCCCGGACGCTGCTCTAATCCGGGACGCGATTAGAATAACACCCTCTCTCTCTCTCTCTCTCTCTCTATATATATATATATATAAAAGGGGAAGATTTAAGAGATATAATTTTGACATAATTTCAGACACAAAATTTTAATCATTGGATCACAATTATTTTAATGACTTAAATTAAGATTGCCATAAATTTTTTTAAAAAATAAAATAATGAGTCCTATAGAATAGCATTAATTTTTTTCTCTCTCTACTTTAAATCTCTTTCTTGTTAAAACTAATATATTAGGAGAACGAGTCTGAAAAATTTAGGTGATTAATTTATATGGTTCAAAGTTTCTAATACCATTAAGAGAAAATAAATAGTGAAGAAAATGGTTCTTTTTCATCACTTACAGATTTTCACCTTATATTTCATCAAAATAAATTAGTGGGATCCCATTATTGACAAGAAAAAAAAAAAAAATAATCATTACTCTTGTGTACAATCAAAAATATAATTAAACCTAATGTTGATGCAGTTTTTCCTGCGTGCCTTCAAACAGTGTCTCGAACCTTCAAGCAGTGCCTTCAAACAGTGCCTCGAACCTTCTGCTCGCGATAAGCTCGAGCTCGAGCAGGACTGTCTCCTTCGTCCTGTTCCACTGTCTTTTCCAGAACGGTGATCTCCCGGTCCTGTACTCACAAAAACAGGTCGGGGTAGCGG
Organism: Murraya koenigii; assembly: GCA_025617385.1. Taxonomy (NCBI): domain Eukaryota; kingdom Viridiplantae; phylum Streptophyta; class Magnoliopsida; order Sapindales; family Rutaceae; genus Murraya; species Murraya koenigii. Next base: position 17,406,129 of record CM046812.1, read on the forward strand.
GCGTGTTCCGTGAAACCCTCCGACGCTCAAGTCGATGTCGGGTTGTTCTTTTGGTATCTCCCTAGTGAGAGAGACCGAAAAGATGAAAGGGATATTTTTCGCCCTCCCTTTTTGAATAAATATGGTGTTTTCAGAGAATCCAGAAAATGAAAGTCAAGGAAATCAGAGTATGAAGAACCTGTCTCTTTTCAGAATCCTTGTGAATGAATTTTTCCAACCCTTGTAACGTACCCGTTTGCTTCCTTTTATACTCTATTTTTCCCGCACTTACTCTCCCGACAGTCCATTCCCGCGCTTGAGGTGTCTGGGTCCCTCTGACAGCCGAGATTGGCGTAATATTCCCTGGAGATGCGCGGCTGTCTCCTTAACTCGGTTCACGTGGCCAGATCACCATGTCGGGCATGTGCGCTATGAATGATGACACCGTGGGGCATGTGCCAGCCATCGGCAATAGTACCACCACCATACCATGTGGGGCCCTGATCAGACATCTAAAGGTGTGCCAGGATTCGGAGAAAGTGGGTCGGGTTGCCCTGGGTCGGGTCTTGTCCAGTTGTGCTCGTGGACTTAACCTCTGCTAGCAGGAAATGAGTGCTCAGTTCTCGACCTTGACCATCTTTGACCTGGGGAGACGACCTCGAGCAGGCAAAGGAGTGCTCGGGGCTCAAGCGGCTCTGAATTCCTCGACCTTGACTAGCTTTGACTGAACCCGATGACCTCGAGCAGATTAGAGAGCTCGGAGCTCGAACGGCTATGAATCCCTGACCTCGACCAGCTTTGACTGAACCCAATGACCTCGAGCATATTAGAGAGCTCGGAGCTCGAACGGCTATGAATCCCTGACCTCGACCAACTTTTATGAGATCGTCCTGGTGTTGTTGGGACTTCTGCTCGAGCTAGACTATCCTCGGGGTTTTTTATTCGAGCTGGAAGGGCCTCGAGGAGGCCTGCCCGATATTACCCAAACACCAATCCCCCAGTTTCTAGTCTTTTGAGTGAAGCGAGATAACACTGGAAACTCATTGATGATGGGCCGAATTCGCAGCCTTTTACGCTTCCCCATATTTCCCAATTGTCTCCCACTTCAATCACTTCGCATTTAAGACGGGACACGTGGGTTGATCCCAGCCGTGCATTTAAAATTCGAAGGGACGTTACCCGAAAGGTCGTGTCCCTCGAAACGCACGCCGCCAGTTGAAGGGACGCGTCTTCCTCTTTAAAAACCCCCAACTTCTTCACTGTTCCCTCTGTTTGCTTACTTTCGTTCAAATTCAAAAATTAATCTGCTCTCCGCCATTGACTCATCTCCTTCTTTCTGCCAGGGTGATTTCCGGCCAACTACACTTCCTTTCGCATTTAGGTACAGGCCACTCTTCCATTTCCTGCCGCCACTCTGTTTCTTCCCCTGCTGAACTCCGTTAATTTATACCCTTAAGAAAAAAGAAAAATGTCAAATCCCTAACAGGCCTGTAGGATGTTGCCGGAGGATTCGTCCTCTTCTAGTGAGGCACAACCCCTTAGTATAATCCCCGTGAGGGATTCTAGTCCAGAGAGGGAATTACCCGCGACCGAGACTTAGCCGCGCCAAGGGGCAAGGGCCAGTCAAAGGTCTGAGCGTGGGGAATACCCCATTGACCACATGAAATGGAAAACCACCCCTTCGGACTTAGATAGGCTTAGGCAGACTTACCACATACCCGAAAATGTGGATTTAAGGTTGCCGGACATGGGTGAGATCCCCAGCCGTCCCCCCCAAGGATATACGACCTTCTACTTGGAGTGCTTTAAATGGGGGGTCAGGCTACCTCTCCAGCCTTACTTTGCCCGGGTTTCGTCCAGATTTCGTCTGGCCCCGGGGCAATTGAACCCGAATGGGTGGAGGGTCCTTTCCGGACTCTTTGTGTTGTGGAAGAACTGTGATCTGGGTGAGCCCTCGGTAGGAGAATTCAGACACCTTTACCAGTTGAAGTGAAGCCCGAAGGATGCTGGTTGGTATTACCTTACCTCCAGCCTGAAGGGTAAAAAGCCCATCACCGATCTCCCAACCTCTGGTGGCAACTGAAAGAGCAAATTCTTCTTCGTTGGGGGAGAGTGGGGGCAAGCTGCACTTTGCAGTGAGAGGGTCCCTCCAGTCTTGCGGCACTTTTGCACTCCAGGTCGTTTATCCGTCTTGTGGATTTTACTTTTAGTTTTCCTGCTCGCGTCTGTTCTCATTATTTTGCTTTGGTTGCTTTTGCAATCTCCTGGGGTGCCTCTTATTCAATTGGGGGAGAGCTTCAAACACGTGTGCAGACCACTCTTACAAACGCGAGCTCGTGCAGGGAGCTGCTGACACCCCAAAACTTTCTGCAGTCCAGTTTAGTGCCAAGTGAAGATATGAGCAGCAGGATGCGTGAGATGTTGCATCGGCGCGTGTGGACAACCGAAGGTGCGAGCACTTCAAAGAGGCCACGAGCAGAAGCGAGTGCTCCGCCTCCATCCACTCGAGCTACCTCTTCTGCTCAACAGAACGAGCGAGCAGAGGAAGGTCCTCTATGCAGACGGCCAAGGACCGTTGCTCCAGCTCGCCCTCGAACCGGCAATGCGCAGGAGCAAAGTCAGCCTGGCTGCATCGAGCCTTACTTGAGGACCTACAGCGAAGAGTTGGGCGGCAGATTCTTGGATGAGCTGGAATCCTTTAATTCCGATGAGCTGTTCAGTGCTTTTCAGCGACTCTCCTCTCGAGCTTTAGCGGCTGCGACCATTCTTAGGGCTTCAGCTCAGGGCTCCCAGGAAGAACTTCAAGCAAAGGTTCAGAGCTTGGAGCAGACTGTGAGCGAGCTGAAGGAGGAAAATAAAAAGCTTCTGGACGAGAATTCAGAGTTTGCGGAGAGGACAGCAGTGGATGACTACAAGGCTTCTGAGCTTCAGAGGGAGCTGACTGACACCCGCGATGAATTGGATGATGCTCGAAAGGATCTGGACACTCAAAAATCTTACTACGAGCAGCTCATAGGGGGGGGAAACTGCTCGTCTTCAAGGACAAATTGACGCTTTAAAGGTCCAGCTTCCCACTGAGTATAACAATGGGGCGGACTCCAGCTATGACTGCCTCATGTATGCTTTTGGTAGGGCATACCCCGAGGCCGATATGTCTAAGGTTGAAGGGTATGTAGCTGAATACATGAGCATTCATGAAGCTACTCCGTCCGAGCCCCAAACTGTTGTCAGAGAGCTCGCACCCTCTCCTGCCGATGCCTCTCCTGCTGACGCTCCTGCTGATGTCCCTCCTACTGCTCCTCCTGCTGCTGCTGACGACATCCCTCCTGCTGATGCTGGCCTTCCTCCTGCTGCTGCTGATGACGTCACTCCTGCTGCATAATTTGGACTCTTCTCTTCTCTATTCTTTTCTTTCTCTTTTTTTTTTTTAGTACATGTAATTATTCTAATCAATAAATAAAGAACATGCATTCGAGCAACTATTATCTGTGCGAGCTTACGCTTTACATGAGATTATCTTCATGCACTTGTCAAGTGGAAATTTTATAAGTGTTGGACTTTTCTCTTTTCCTTTATGCCCAAGTGTAATGCTGTTTAACCTATGCATGGTAAAGCTTCGCTTTGAATTGGGCTAAAAGCCTTATGTTTATTTTGCGAGCTCATTTAACTTGCTCGAGCCTACATTTGGCTCCTGCTAGACACCGTCCCGCCTAGAGCTTAGGCTTAGGGACTTTTGGCCTTAGCATTATTCATGAACTTCCTTCACTTGTAATTAGCTTTGCCAGGCACTGTCCAGCCTAGGAGTTAGGCTTTGCGACTTCTGGCCTTTGTGTTCTTCGTGAATTGCTTCTGCTCGGGCCTGCAATTGACCCAAGCTTGGCACCGTCCCGCCTAAAACTTTGGCTTTGGGACTTTTGGCCGAGGAGCTCTTCTTGATCTTCTGCCCGGGCCTGTAATTGACCCAAGCTTCTTCTGGAGTTACTCCTGCTAGGGCCTGCAATTGACCCAAGCTTGGCACCGTCCCGCCTAAAACATAGGCTTTGGGACTTCTGGCCAAGGAGCTCTTCTTGAACTTCTGCTCGGGCCTGCAATTGACCCAGGCTTCTTCTGCTGTTACTCCTGCTCGGGCCTGCAATTGACCCAAGCATGGCACCGTCCCGCTAGGACTTCTGGCCAAGGAGCTCTTCTTGAACTTCTGCCCGGGCCTGCAATTGACCCAGGCTTCTTCTGCTGTTACTCCTGCTCGGGCCTGTAATTGACCCAAGCATGGCACCGTCCACTGGGACTTCGACCAGGAGCGCTTGAATTTCCGCTCGAACCCGCAATCGACCCAAGCTTCTTCGTGATACTCCCGCTGGGCTCGCAATCGACCCAAGCTTCTTCAGTGATACTCCCGCTCGGGTCTGCAATTGACCCAAGCATGGCACCGTCCCGTTGGGACTTCTGGCCAAGGAGTTCTTCTTGAACTTATGCCCGGGCATACAATTGACCCAGGCTTCTTCTGCTGTTACTCTTGCTCGGGCCTGCAATTGACCCAAGCATGGCACCGTCCCACTGGGACTTCTGGCCAAGGAGCTCTTCTTGAACTTCTGCTCGGGCCTGCAATTGACCCAAGCTTCTTCTTGTGATACTCCTGCTCGGACCTACAATTGACCCAAGCATGGCACCGTCCACTGGGACTTCGGCCAGGAGCTCTTCGAACTTCGCCGGGCCTCGTAATTGACCCAAGCTTCTTCTTGTGATACTCCTGCTCGGACCTGCAATTGACCCAAGCATGGCACCGTCCCGCTGGGACTTCTGGCCAAGGGGTTCTTCTTGAACTTATGCCCGGGCCTGCAATTGACCCAGGCTTCTTCTGTTGTTACTCCTGCTCGGGCCTACAATTGACCCAAGCATGGCACCGTCCCATTGGGACTTCTGGCCAAGGGGTTCTTCTTGAACTTATGCCCGGGCCTGAAATTGACCCAGGCTTCTTCTGCTGTTACTCCTGCTCGGGCCTACAATTGACCCAAGCATGGCACCGTCTCGTTGGGACTTCTGGCCAAGGGGTTCTTCTTGAACTTATGCCCGGGCCTGCAATTGACCCAGGTTTCTTCTGTTGTTACTCCTGCTCGGGCCTGCAATTGACCCAAACATGGCACCGTCCCGCTAGGACTTCTGGTCAAGGAGCTCTTCTTGAACTTCTGCTCGGGCCTGCAATTGACCCAAGCTTCTTCTTGTGATACTCTTGCTCGGGCCTGCAATTGACCCAAGCTTCTTCTTGTGATACTCTTGCCCGGGCCTGCAATTGACCCAAGCATGGCACCGTCCCACTGGGACTTCTGGCCGAGGAGTTCTTTTTGAATTTCTGGTCTTCATCTTGAACTTACATTATGAATGCTTTTCTTATTCTCATATACATTTACACTTTTACACATCCCATTTTAGGTGGGGATCTTACATTAACACTTCACAATATAATGAGACTTACTGGAAATATTTCCTCAGGAGTTGTGCGTTCCATGGCCTCTTGACCTCTCGTCCGTCTGGATGGGCTAGCCGGTATGCTCCTGATCCTGCTAACTGAGTGACTCGATAAGGGCCTTCCCAATTTGGTCATAGTACACCTTGCCTTGGGTCCTTCGTGCTCTGGTTAACTTTCCTCAGCACCCAATCACCCACTTGGAACCGGCGAATGTGTACATTTTGGTTGTAATAACGAGCCACTCTTTGTTGATATTCTGAGATCTTAGCAGCTACTCTTTCTCTCTTCTCTTTCAGCAAGTCCAGACCTGCACACATCTACTCATTGTTTTGCTCCTCATTGAAGTGCTCTGTCCGGTGTGTCCCCATTCCTATCTCAACGGGAACCACTGCTTCTTGCCCAAATGCCAAGGAGAATGGGGTCTCTCCAGTGGCCGTTTTGTGTGTGGTTCTGTAAGCCCACAAGACACCAGGCAGCTCGTCCACCCAGGCTCCTTTTTGCTAGCCCAGTCTTGTCTTCAGGAGGCGTTTTATAGTTTTATTTGCGGCCTCTACTTGCCCATTGGCCTGCGGGTATGAGGGAGAGCAAAACTTCAGCTCTATCCCCAGATTCTGACAGAAGTCTCTGAACTTGCCGTTATCAAACTGCCTCCCATTATCGGTGACTAACGCATGAGGAATCCCATACCTGCAAATCACATTCTTCCAAATGAAGTCAGTGGTTTTACCTTCCGTGATGCTGCTCAAGGCTCCCACTTTGACCCATTTGGTGAAATAATCAATCGCGACTATGGCATGAATGGCGGATGCTTTCCCCTTCGGCAGTGGCCCAATCAAATCAATTCCCCATTGAGCAAATGGCCATGGCGAATTCATCACCGTAAGGTTCTTCGGAGGCTGAGTTAGGTGGTTGGCAAAGCTCTGGCAACTCTTGCAGCTTCTTGTCTTCTCCTGAGCATCTTGATGCATGCGAGGCCAAAAATATCCTTGCCTCAAGGCCTTGAAAGCCAAGGACCTCGCGCCATAATGATTTCCACAGATTCCCTCGTGTATATAAGCACTGCAGCAAGGGGAGAGTGTACCTGGCTGCTTTGCACCTCAACTTCCTTGCCTGCTTCTTATCGGCCGGCACTATCCCTTCCTTGAGGTAAGAAACGATCGGCTCCATCCAGGTGTTGCTCGTCGATAGGATCAACACCTCATCCTTCTGCTCGATGCTCGAGCAGGTCTTCATTTCCAAAGGGATAGACTTTGGGAATTTGGGATCCGATGCGGCTGCCAAGCGAGCTATCATATCAGCTCAAAAATTCTTCTCCCTCGGGATTTGCTCTACCTCGACCTCCTCCAACTTCTCAGCTGGCTCTTGCCTTCCGTTCCTCGATTCCCCCCTCGTGTCCAGCGAGGTAATCTGCATAGTTTCTTTGGCAGCTACAACGTAGCAGCTCCTCGCCACCCTTTGCTGCCTTTCATGACCACTACAGCCCCATTTACTCTATACTTTAGGGCTAAGTAATGGGTAGATAGCACGCATTAGCTGATCCTCATAAACGGCCTCCCTAGAATTGCACAGTGCAGGTCGGCTTTATCTACCACCACGAAATCCAGAGATCATGTTCTTCTCGAAGGCTTTGAGCCCATGGTTACTGCCAGTTTGATGATTCCCAGAGGTATTAGCTTTCCTCCCCCGAATCCTTTCAAGGAAGTACTCGTCTGCTCGAGCCTCGCGCCTGTTATTCCTAAATCTTCGAGTGTGGATTTGAAGAGAATATCCACCGAGCTCCCCGAGTCAACCAGTATTCGATCAACTTCCTTGTTTGCTACGCTGGCTTTTACCACCAAGATATCCTCGTGAGGGTACAGCACCCCCTCCTCGTCTCCATCCGTCCACATAATTGGCACCTGCCGAACCTTGGCCTTCTTGGCAGCAGGAGTACTGAACAGGACTTCTACGGCACATGCATGACATCTGCGCAGAGTTTTTCCGAGCCCTATTTGAACTTCCTGCCATCGTGGGCCCTCCTGAGATTACCCTCGTGGACGGTGGTTCCATGTCTATTTCGTAAGCCCGGCCATCTTCCTCAGACTGCTGCTCAACCACCGGGTGCCCCCCTTCGACAAACTCATCCAAGTACCGATTCCTAACCAGATCCTCCACCTGGTTTTTCAAATCACGGCATTTTGATGTGGAGTGGCCGTGGTCGCCATGGAAACGGTAGAACCGCCCCTTGTTTCGCTTGCTAGCTGGCTTGGCCATCGGCGTTGGAGGGCTCAGCAGTCCTCGCTCCTCAGCCACTTGAAGTATCTCTTCGAGAGTTACCTTCAACCTCGTGTATTGCTCATAAGCGGGGCTCTGCTCGGTCGTGGTTCATCTCAGGTCTGCTTGGCGGCTGATTGCGGGATGTGTGGCCATCATGACGCCTGTACTCTCTGTGATCCCGGCCCGGAGACCTGCGAGATGGCAAGGGGACCATCCGCGGTGGGGGAGCTCTCTGGTAAGGGTTGTATGGGGCAACCCGGTCCCTTGCTGCCTTTGGAGCTTGTGTCCCTCGGGCAGGACCCCCTTTCTCCTTCCTCCTTGCTCCATTGACCTGCTCATTCCTCAGTTTGGCAGCTTTTTCTTCTTCAATTACCATATCCAGTTTTACCTGCTCATACGCATCCGAATACGAATGGATCGAAGGACTCCGCAGGTTATACCATGGTCTCCCCATCCGAATACCATCCTTCAATCCTCTCAGAGCTTGGGGATGGTTAAACGCACCAAGATCTAGAACCGATCTATGGTATCTTTTGATAAACTCCCGGAGGGACTCTCCCTCCCTCTGCCTTACTTCTGACAGCTCCATCATGTCATCCTCAGGGGTCACCGCACCGAAATTGCTCTGCAGAACTCCCTACACATCCGTTCAAAGCTCAAGATGCTTCCCGTGGAGTCTCATGGTACCATTCTCTCGCTCTTCCTCCGGGTCGGTGGAAGGCTCGACATCTCCGAACTCGCGACAATCCTTGCACCCCTGTCATGTCGTTGAACCGTTCTATGTGCACTAATGGATCACTTTTCCCTAAGAACATCAGATCTGGGAAGCGAAAGTCACGTGGGATCGTGACACTCATGATCTCCGTCAAGAGTGGAGATTCGTTATCCAGCATTATTCACCAGCTTGGGCTCTTTCCGTTCCCCCGGAGGTCCTCCACAACTTGTGCCAATCTGTGCACCTCCCCCTCCAACTCCTCCGCACGAGAGGTTGGGGCTGTATCCTGCAAATGCTGACGAGACCCCCTTTCCTCCATGTTTGTTTATTCCCTCACTGCAACATTTGGTGCCCTAGGTCTTTGGGCTTCATCTCCCATATTTTCCCGAACATGAGCATTCCCTCGGCTGGACTCCGGGACATCATTACATGCTTTTCTCTGTCCCTCCCTGAGTTCTTGCAATAGGGAAGTCAGAGTCTCCATCTGTTACTCCATCCGATCCATTCTTTCCTGGATCTCCCTATTCTGGGCCTCATTGGCCATTTCTCTCAAAGTTACTAATTCTTCTGGACTTACTCCTCTTCGGCTGCTTCCCCTCATCGTTGCGTTGTGTATCTTGAATGTATTAGGAAATCAGGCTTTTTGTGCCGATCTCCACAGACGACGCCAAAAGATGTTGATGCAGTTTTTCCCGCGTGCCTTCAAACAGTGCCTCGAACCTTCTGCTCGCGATAAGCTCGAGCTCGAGCAGGACTGTCTCCTTCGTCCTGTTCCACTGTCTTTTCCAGAACGGTGATCTCCCGGTCCTGTACTCACAGAAAACAGGGTCAGGGGTAGCTGGGCGTGTTCCGGCGAAAACCCTCCGACGCTCAAGTCAGTAATCGGGTTGTTCTTTTTTGGTATCTCCCTTAGTGAGAGAGACCGAAAAGATGAAAGGGATATTTTTCGCCCTCCCTTTTTGAATAAATATGGTGTTTTTAGAGAATCCAGAAAATGAAAGTCAGGGAAATCAGAGTATGAAGAACCTGTGTCTCTTTTCAGAATCCTTGTGAATGAATTTTTCCAACCCTTGTAACGTACCCGTTTGCTTCCTTTTTATACTCCATTTTTCCCGCTCTTACTCTCCCGACCGTCCATTCCCGCGCTTGAGGTGTTTGGGTCCCTCTGACAGCCGAGATTGGCGTAATATTCCCTGGGGATGCGCGGCTGTCTCCTTAACCCGGTTCACGTGGCCAGATCACCATGTCGGGCATGTGCGCTAGGAATGATGACACCGTGGGGGCATGTGCCGGCCATCGGCAATAGTACCACCACCATATCATGTGGGGCCCTGATCAGACATCTAAAGGTGTGCCAGGATTCGGAGAAAGTGGGTCGGGCTGCCCTGGGCCGGGTCTTGTCCAGTTGTGCTCGTGGACTTAACCTCTGCGAGTAGGAAAGGAGTACTCAGTTCTCAACCTTGTCCATCTTTGACCTGGGGAGACGACCTCGAGCAGGCAAAGGAGTGCTCGGGGCTCGAGCGGCTCTGAATTCCTCGACCTTGACTAGCTTTGACTGAACCCGATGACCTCGAGCAGATTAGAGAGCTCGGAGCTCGAACGGCTATGAATCCCTGACCTCGACCAGCTTTTATGAGATCGTCCTAGTGTGGTTGGGACTTCTGCTCGAGCTAGACTATCCTCGGGGTTTTTTATTCGAGCTGAAAGGGCCTCGAGGAGGCCTGCCCGATATTACCCAAACACCTAACCCATTTATCAATCCCATAAAATTTTTACACTTTGAAAATCGTCATTCTAAAATCAAGTCAAAAGTCGTTCGGAGAAGGAAACAGAATCATTATACGGCAAGTATTACTGCCATTGTTAGTTAATGTTGGCAGCAATGTTTTTTCAAAGCAAAAAGTAACCTTCTCAAACAATAAAAGCAATAAATTAAAAAGCGCAAAAACAAAAAAAAAATTGTTATTTGTTTATGTCTAAAATTATATTTAAAATTGTGTCTCTTGAACTTGTCCCTGTACATAAAATCATAATTAAAAACTCAACTTTTTGTATCCTCACTCCTCCTCAACGACAAAAGAGTTATTGATGCAAGATTTAGATGGCATAGATTAAACCTCTAATAAAGAAGCTCAAATTAAGATCAACAATTTTATGAGTAATGCTACATATCTCAAATAATTATTTTAAATAATGTGACATTTATAAATTAGTTGGTAAGATAATATAATTAATTCACTTTAATTTTACCAACCAATTGATGAATAGCACATTATTTGGGATTGTCATTTAGGATGTATAGAATTATTGTAATTTTATTGTAAATTAAAGCTTTGGTCATTCTTTACTCGCTTAATTAATATAACCTGTAAGTTTTAAATATTTTTCCGAACCTTAAATCGTATAAAAGTATCATTAGACATGTATATTTATAAAACTTATAAAATCTAATGCCCTTTTTTTTTTCCAAAAATAATGTCCATCATTTTTAACTCAACTTCAAGTTTAATCCTTAGCCTTAAATAACTAGCAACCTATTCCCTTATCAAAACTATCTGAAATTGTTAGGTAGGAAATATAGGGCTGTATAACTTTGAATCTTAATGTTTATCCTCATAAAAATAATACAATATTAAGAGAATATTCACTATTGATCTAATCTAAATTGGTAACAAGTTTTTATTTTCATATTTTTGTTAAAAATTAAATCAGTTAAATTTTTATTAAACGTTTCTGGACTATGGAATCTATCATATCAAATATTGATCTAAAGCCAAACTAAACTGTACTAATTTTTTAAGATCTCATGTCACTGTGCATTAAGATTATGTTCACAGTTAAATTTATACAATTTATACTCTAAACTCATGACACCTTCAATGTGAATATTCCTAATACACTTTTCATTGAGAAGGTCGATTATTACTAACCCCAATAGTCTTACTAATTCTCTATGATTTTTGTATTTTTGTTCTTTGTTATTCTTGTTTTTTAGGAAATATGCAAGAGTAATTAATAATTATATTCCAAAATTATTCTAAATTTTTCATCCCACAAATGTTGTAGAATGTAACAATAGATTCTCAGAAGAAAGAAAAGGTACTAAATAATAATAATAGTAATAATAAGAATAATTCTGCTAAAAAATACTAAATATGTTGTAGTTACTAAATGAAAAAAAATATTTTGAATAATAAATTGATTCACTTCTATAACTTGTCATTTTCTTTAATATGTGTCTTTAGAATACATGCAAAATTAGCAAAGAATAATTTGAAAACTTGATTAGTGTTGTTTGTATGAATGACTAAAGAGAACTATAACAAGAGAAAGAGACTAATAATTTTATTGATTTTTCTATCTGCAGAAATAATTATTACTTGTAACTAACAAGAAGTTAATTTTTTCATCGAGTAGGTTGTATTACCAAAGTTGGAGAACTTGGAGTTGCGTTCAATGAATTTTGAGAGTTTTAGGCAAAATTAAGTTTTAGCCATGTCTTGTGATATTCATAATTTAATGCACTTGACCCTATACAAGTGTAGGAATTTAGGGTGTCTATTTTCATCTTCTATAGTTAGCAAAAACATGTTAGTTCGTCTCCAACACCTTGAGATATGGTGAAGCCCTGTCTTGGTCATGATCGTGGACCAAGCAAAAAGGAATAGAATATTATAATGTTTCCTCAGTTACAATATTTAAGGATGTATGATTTTAAAAATTTACAAGCTTTTGCACGAAAGAGGTACATGTTGTTGAATTTTCTTCCTTAAAAAAATTATGGATATTTAGAAGTCCTCAATTTATGGTGAGACCTAAAAGAAGTGACTTGATAGAAGAAATACGTATAAAATTTTTATAATTAATTTTTCAATTCTTACAGAGCTTAAAGTTATATTGCTATTGCCTTCATGGCTTTGGTTAATTTTTTATACTAACAAAAAATCATCATTTTCTACAAAGTTGAATATTTTGTATCAACTAGTGGTAATTAATTTCAAATTCATTCTCTGCTATTTTGTTAAGTTTCTTTAATATATATACATCAACTAATCCATGTATCTTTTAATTTTTTTTTTAATGATTGATCACCGTTTATCCCTCAATTTAAAAGAATTGAGAGCTGATACGAAGCACATAGAAACAAAAAATAGTTTATTTCTAGAAGACTTGCTTTGCAAACTGAAATGCCTTGAATCCTAGTTTGGTGATGAGTCGACTACTATGTTCTCACTTGATGATTTCCTACAGAGATTTCACACCAAAAAAGTTCTCTGTATAAGAGGAGGACGCTATGGGGTAAAAGAAAAGGTTGAAATTGGAATGGAGGTAATCATAAGAGAAGTAAACAAGTGTTGTGATTTGAAGCACTTCTTGAAATAAGAGTCCTCCGTTATGGACAGTTTGGAACAGCTGAATATATCCGAGTGTAGCCATTTGATTAATCTAATGCCATCTTCGTCATCCTTTCAAAATCTAACAACTTTGGTGGTATCGTATTGCAAAGGATAGAAAAATGTATTAAGATACTTAACAACAAGACTTTGGTGTGACTCAGAGAAATGAAAATAAGTGGTTGCAATATGATAACAGAAATAGTGGCAGAGGATGATAATGCAGCAAAAGATGAGATTATTGTTTTCAACGAATTAAAGAAGTTGACGCTTTCTTATTTGAAAAGTCTGACAAGCTTCTGCTTTGGCAATTGTGCCATTAAATTCCCATCTTTGGAAATACTAGTACTGGATGATTGTTGCAAGATGAATATTTTCTTCAGAGGAGAATTAAACACACTCATGTTACAGAAAGTGTACAGCTGAAGATGTGGGATGAAGCATGATGGGCTTGGAAGGATGACCTAATTACACCCATACAAGATAAAGCATAATGGGCTTGGAAGGACGACCTAATTACAACCATACAACATGTAAATCTTAAAAAGAAAAGCTTCCAAAAGAAGCGACGTGAAGGTCACCAATCCCAGTTATTTCTTCCTTCTATTCCTGCTCTCAGTCTCAATCTCCAAACTAGGTTGGAAATTTTCTTGCAATGGTTACTGGGGTTTGGTCAGATGATAACAGCTTACAGCTAGAAGCAACTACTCTGTTCAAAAAACTGCTTATGATTTAGATGAGTCCACATATTGAGGAAGTCATACAATCCAGCACTGTCCCACGCCTTATTGAGTTTCTTATGAGGGAAGACTATCCGCAACTTCAGTTTGAGGCTGCTTGGGCTCTTTCAAACATTACTACGGGACTTTAGTGATTGACCAAGATGTTGTTCCAATATTTGTGAAGCTACTTGCTTCTCTAAGTATTGATGTCCGTGAGCAAGCTGCTTGGGTATTGGGAAATGTTGCTGGTGACTCGCCTAGAAGCCGTGATCTTGTGCTTAGTGAAGAAGCTTTGACTCCAATGCTGGCACAGTTAAATGAGCATGCTAAGCTTTCAATGCCAAGAATAGCCACATAGACATTGTTTATTTTTTGCAAGGGCAAGCCAGAGCCATCATTTAATCAGGTGAGGCCAGGTCTTTCAGCTTTTGCACAGCTTGTTCATTCAAATGATAAGGAGGTCTGACTGATGCCTGCTAGGGACTCTTCTATCTTTCTGAGGCAGGTGTCTGTCCACAACTTGTTGAGCTCCTTAGTCATCCATCTCCCTCAGTGCTTACTCTTGCCCTGCTGACTGTTGGAAATATTGCACTGGGGGATAATTTCCAGACTCAATGTACAATTAACTGTGGTGCACTGCCATACCTTTTGGGCATATTGATCCATAATCATAAAAAGAGCATCAAGAAGGATGTGTGCTGGACTATTTCAAATATTACAGCTAGAAACAAAAAACAGATTTAGGCGGTAATTAATGCTGGCATAATTGGTCCCCTTGTCAATCTACTTTAAAATGCTAAATTTGATATAGAAATAGAGGTTGCATGAGTAATTTCACATGCCACCTTAGGTGGCACTCATAAGAAAATCAACACCTTATGTGGCACTCATAAGCGAATCAACTATCTTATAAAAGAGATGTGTATAAGACTATTATGCGGTCTCTTACTATGTCCTGATCCACTGATCCTCATTGTTTGCCTAAAAGAATTAAAGATTATTTAGAAAGTAGAGTAAGCTGAAAAGAATATAGGAAACACCAATGGAGATTTTAATCAATATGCCCAGTTGCTTGAGAATGCCGAGGGATTAGTACAGATAGAAAATCTACAAAGTCATGACAACAATTAGATCCATGAGAAGTCAGTAAAGATTCTCGAGATATATTGGTGTGGCCGCGTGGTTAGAAGAAGACGATGATACAGTAGGCAGCAGGTGATGTTCCTCAGCCAAGTTTCCCGTATGCAGGAAGTGAGGATCAAGGATGAGGAAGAAGATGCACAAGGCAGTGATTTGATAACTAACGGTAAGGTCTATTAATTATTATTATCATTACTTCGAATCAGCTTTCAGAATGTAAAATAACACTCATAATCTAATTTCGTTAACTTGATGATTTCAGGTTGAATAGTGGAACCGTCTTTAATTTATCCATGTCACTGTAGGATATACGGTAGCTAGATTCATTTCTTAGCATTAAAATTGAAAAAATCTTATTTCTGTTAAAAAGTCAAGGCCAAGCACAAAATTTTGGAATACATGCATGTGGCTAGCATGCAATTTTGGAACTCTTCACCAAGGTTGGCGCAGAAGCCATTAAAATTGAAAAAATTGTTGATTTTGGTTGCCATGCTTAAAGACTTTTGGGGAGAAGAATCAAATGCATGTATGATCTTTGGCTATAAATAGCAAGCCATTTGTTCATTTGAAATCATCCCAATTTTTTTAGAGGCGCATCTTAAATTAGAAGAAATAATTCTATTAGAGAATTATTGTGAGAGTGAATAATTGGAGAATATGTAATTCAGAGTTTTTTCTTTCAAGTGTATGAAATTATTGAGTGTATTTAAATTATAGGAAGTGAGGTTTCTTACTCACATATTGTATTATAATAATTCTTAGCATGACAATTAATTTTCTCATACTCCCGTGGACAAAGGTATAATTGCCGAACCATGTTAAATCTTGCGTTCTTTATTTTTTTGTAATTATTTGGTGTGCTTGATTCGACATTTCCAAGCACAAGAAGTGGTATCATAGCTGACTGCTTGTAATTAGGGCATATGGTACTGTTTATGTATACTGTACTGTTCATATATCATACTATTCCTATGTACGATACTGTTCACAAATACGATAAAGACGGCCATTTATACTTGGGATACAGCATATTATTCGTAGGGTGTATTTATGCATGTCTAGGAAAGTTCTATCAATAACACGATAAGAGTCAGATGAGTTTTGGTTTTAAATGAGACTGTTGTGACTACTCCATTCTCTTGCAAAATTTCTTGGTGATTTATTCACGAGAAATTAATTATAGAAAACACGATGAAGGCAGCCATTTGTAATTGGGATACAGTCTATTATTAGTAGTATGTATTTATACATTTTTAGGAAAGTTCTGTCAATAATACAATAAGAGTCTAATGAGTTTTGTTTTTAAGTGGGATCGTTGTGACCACTTTATTCTCTTGGGAACTTTTCTAGTGTATTTATTCACGTAAAATTAATCATAGACGCTGTTTTTCAAGTGTAAATAGTTACTGAAAAAATGGTAGAAGAGATGAGAAGAAACTAATAACAACGAACATGGCACGGAAAGATGAAGACTTTGATTATTCACTAAGTATTATGTAGTTAGTACAAGTGATTAGATACTTGTTATTAGAGCAACCTATCATTTGTGTCATATTAAAAAATGATTTACAGATATTCATAATTTTGAATCCGATGCAACTGTGGTGGGGAATAATCAACTTTATCGCTCAATCGGGATAGAAACAAATCAACTCAAAATATTCAATGGAATTGTCAGAAAAATAGAAGAGATTGGATATTATTTACATGCACATTTATATTCGATTTAATGTATCATTCTCATAATTCATTTGTGCCTATATTTGTCTATATAATAATAATTTATTCTTTATATGCATATTTATTTTTGGTTCAATGTTTCATGCATATAATTTAGTTGTGGCTATGTTAGTCTATATAATAATAATGTTGAATTCCTTGTTTCATTTCTTCGCATTATATGTTTTGCTTTGTTAGCAAAATAGTAAATGATGGGTGAGCTTTAAAACTAAGTGATTCACTCACCATACAAGTTAGTTAAAGAGAAAAATTTCTTTGAATGCCCAATAGTCTCTAATTGTTACATTAAAAAAATTTAAAATATGTAGAGTGTGTTGTTTGGGTTGTACAATTCAGAATTAAATATATTAGTTCTTTTATATAAACACCACAAGCAAATTAATTTTAACTGAACCAAAGCTTATTGTAACAGGTGGTTAATTCAAGTCAGAAAATGACGATAATCTAGAGTCCAAGTCATCCAACTTAGAAAAATGATAGACAAAACCAACAAAAAAGACAATTAGATTATTGTAAATATTCAAATTTCGAAATTCATATTTGGAGAAAAAAAATAAAGACAAAATAATACACTAAGTTAATTCGATTATTAAATGTTATTTTAAATCAAAACAAATAAAATAGAATTATACTAATGTTATTATTCTTATTGGCTCTACTTGTTCATTACTAAGTTGGTTTTTTATTATTCTTATTGGCTTTAATGATGACAAATTACTAATTTTCACTTTCTGGTTTTCTTTTTTTTTTTAACCAATTTTTGTTGACATTTTCCACATAGTAACAAATATAAATTCTTAGCAAAAATAAAGACTTCGAAAAAATAACTTATTCTTAATACAATCGTGTAAGATATGAAGGTTGTGCACTACATTAAAGTCATGAAGGTCGTGTAATATATGAAATACATGAATGTCGTACAATACATGAAATACACGATGGTCGTGTAATAAATACATAAAATACATAAGAGTCGTGCAATAAATTATGAAATACACGAAGGTCAGGTAATATATGAAATACATGAATGTCGCGTACAATGTCATGTAATTGATGGTTGTGTACAAGGTTATGTAATTGATGGTCATGTATTACACAACCTTGAATCATTTTTTAATATATATTTCACAATCGAATAATAATCCATCAATTTTTTACCATTTTCATGAACCAAAGCAGTTGTAATGTTTATTTTTGAATATATTATGAGAGACCCACAATCAATTTAATCTAATTTTCAATATAAAATCCTAATTTCTTTTTTCTCTAAACATTAAACTATCAACAACTGGAGCTACTTACCTCAAATTTCGGTGATTGTGCATCAATGGATTAGCTCCTGCCAATGACTGTGCAACAACAAGCAGCAACGAACTGGTCTTCTCCTTCTTAAATAGCTCTTCTCCTTCTCCACGATTGTACAGCAACAAGTAACGCTTTTCCTTCTCCACACATGTTCTGCTTGTAAAACTGAATGACTTTTATTTTGTTTCAACCATGTAAGTTGAAGTTGCGGATAATTTAGTCATTTCTTGTGATTTTTAAAAGGACAACTATTAAAATTTTATGAATTTTAAATTTTAGGGTATTGAGATAATTTTTAAACTTTTATGGTGTATTCGGTGCAATTGCCTCATTTAAATCATTTTTTAATATCAGTCATTCTTTAAATTTGCATTCATTCCTAGTACACAACAAACCCTTTCCTTATTATTTCCATCTTTTAATACACTTCGCTTCTGTTTATTGTGTTCATTGTTGTTTTGTTATTCTGATTTTGCCATCAAATCTTTTGAATTTTCAATCTCAATCTCAATAATACTTGGCCTCTGTCTGTTGCAATCTTCAATTCTATTATTTGATTTTGTTCTCTATCTATATACTTGTCCTGTTGCTGTCTCTGTTTTACTCTACATCTACTCTTCGTATTTTTTTCACTCCGCTTCATCATTTTATAGTCACTTGTGTGTAATCACTCGGCTTGCTTCCCATCTAGTCAATTATTTTTCCAAAATTCTGAAAAAAAAAATAGAGAATGAGAGAGAGAAAGGAAAAGGTTTCAATAAAATGGCGGAAACCATTCTTACTATTGTTGGAGAAGTTGTAAAGTGCTTGGCTCCTTCCGTAAATCACCAAATTAGCTATTTGCGTGTGAGTAAGTACAGTAGCAACTTACAGAATCTCAAGGCTGAAGTTGAAAATCTGAAGTCTAGAGGATGAGTACACAGCATAAGGTTGATGAGGCTAAAAGAAAAGGGGAAGAGACTGAAGAAGACGTTGAGAATTGGCTTGCGAGGGTCAACAGTGTCATTGAAGAGGCAGATAAATTTACGAACTATGAAACAACTGCAAATAAGCATTATTTCAAGTGGTTGTTATTAGATTTATTTCTCACATATTGTGAACTAGTATAAATTATTTTAATTGTTTTATCATTTACCAAATTAATACGTGACTAATGTCAAATATTAAGGAGCAATCTTAATAGACTCATTTATTAAGTGATCAAATATTGTGTTAATGAGTCTGATTTTGTCATACCCTATATGGTAGTATATTATGAACAAGTATAACATTTAATTGTATTATTATAACTCATAATTGGATGGGCAATTTTGTACTAACACATGAGGGGTCCCTCTACTCAGCCACAATATTTAAGTGACTTCAGCCCATTGGGAGTTAACTGTTAAAAAAAAATCTGAGGAATGAGTGCAGTGCACCTCTCTCTCTCTCTCTTTTCTCTCCCGATGTCACTATTCATATACACAGTACATTTAAGCAATTTCGATCTTAGATGAAGGCAGCAGCTTTCCAGCACTTGGATCGATTACTTGGCAATCCATACAAGCACCATAACGAGTTTCTAAGCTTAGATTCATGGTTAATCTGTAAATCTCAAATTTTTTTCTAAAATATGTGTTTAATTAGAAATGCAAGATTAAGGGCATTAAGTTCATATTTATTACAACAATTGGTATCAGAGCCTAGTGTTACGGGCCGCATGATTCCAGCCCAAAAATGGCTCAAGGAATGAGCCAAGTTGTGCTAGCTTGTCCCGATTTCGGAAACTTCCGCAATATTCCAGCAACTAGCACACTTGTACATAACACTAGAACTCTCTAGATTTTGGCACATGTGTATAGAATTCTCTAGGCTTTAGAATGCTCTAGAGCTAGCCAAGCTTCCTTATAAATATGGGTGAGCTCTAGACATTTGTATCATTCGCATCCACATCCAAGCAAAGCATCAAACATCAAACACTTGTAAGCTTTCTTTCGATTAATATAATTTCCGTATTTGGCTACATTGCTCGTTAGCTCTTTCTTCTCTTTAGCATTTCGGGAACCTCTTGGCTTAGCTATTGAGAAGCACAAAGACTTACTTAGCAACATCCCGACAAAGGTTGTCTAAGTGCCGCACGGGTTTGCTGCGCAAAACACTCATCCCGTGACACCAAGCTTGGCAAAAGTCCGAGTCCGAGCCAGGTTTGTGCCTATCCGGGCCCAGCCCGGACAAATAAAACTACTGCCCGGACCCGGACTAAAGCCCGGATTTTGCACATGCGGACCGAGTCAAGCCCAGCACCTCCTGGGCTCGGGTTTTCAATCCGGGCTTCCAGCCCGCATGTGTCTCTAAAATTCTAAAATTCCTATGACATTATTTCAACATCTCAATTAAATTATTTTAATATACTATTTACTACCTAAATTCATTTAATCTATATCCAACAATACAATAATCACTAAATAAATTTAAATAAATGTAACATCCAACATATCATAATTACAATACCAATTTTAATTAACTAACAAATAAAAATTTTAATTAACAAATTTTAATTAACTAACACATAAAAATTATTTCAATATACTATTTACTACCTAAATTCATTTAATCTATATCCAATAATACAATAATCACTAAATAAATTTAAATAAATGTAACATCCAACATATCATAATTACAATATCAATTACCAACATATCATAAGTTCATAACTACAACACCAACTACCAACATAACATATGAAAATCTCAAAATATATAACAAAAATTAATATATTTTTTTGTGATTTTATATTTTTCTTTTAAAAATAAAAAATAAACCGGGCTCAATCCGGGTTTCGGGTTTTTAACTCCTTACCCGGACCAGTACCCGGAAATGTCCGGGTTTTGAATTTTAATACCTGAGCCCCTTTATTTTTACATGAAGCCCAGACCAGATTGAATAGATACGGGCCGGATCCGGTCCGGGCGGGTTTTTTTGCCACGACTATCAGAGCCCATGGTTATGCATTTTTTATTGAACCATGGCCATTTTTGGTGATGAATCAAGCTCTGACTCACCCATGACATTTTTTCTTTATTTTTGGATTTTTTGATTTTGAACAAAAAATCATTAAATAATACATGGCTGAAGTTTGAGGAGTCTAAATATAATTTTTTTCATGATTTTTTTGGGGCCAAAATCGGGTTGTTCAAGCAACTATTATTGTAGCTACTATAGCAACATCGCGAGGAAGAAGATGCAGTGCAGTGAAATTATCATTTGGGTTCCTATAGTTTACAAATGGATATTATGGCCCAAATATTTTCCAAAAGTTTTGATTTAGTCCTTAACCGAAAGTCAACATAGGATAATAGCATTTAGATCCCTGATATTTTGGACAATTATTTGTTAGCCCAAATAATTATCAATTGGATACTTTCTTTATTATGAAATTATTTATGGCCCAAATATTTTCTAAATATTATTCTTGTCCCTTATGGTTTAGAAAATTATAATAGAGACTAGAAAGTTATTTAATTTTATTTATAGCTAGAGCCAAATTTTTTTTTATTATAAACAGTAGCTATAAGTCTGAAAATTCTTCATTTAAGTCCAAAATTTTCATAATTTTTGACAATTTTTTGGTATTTTAATTATAAAATATTCCATCATTGTTGTACATTATGGGCATGGCATTCATACATTTTACTGAGGTATATAGATATTTTAATTTAATTAAATATTTTGGTAAAAGCTTTAATTATGTTTTATAAAGCTTATTTAGTCTCAATTTTAGTTAATGTATGAAATAATATGCATGGAAAAACTTCAATTTAGAGTGATTATGTATCTACCTGTCGTAGAACCAATCATGATAAATTATTCAGTCTTTTGCAATTAATTGTCCATTTATAATTATTGATTATGGATTGTGTGGTGGATTACTGTTGCTATAACCAAGATCCATACGGGTGATGATATTGCCCTGTCGACAAATCATTACTTGGTAGGATGTTTGGGTGGGTAAATAGATTTGTTGAGTATTTTCTACTGAGTGATTTAATTACCCTGTCGGTAATAGGTCAATGTTGGTGTTATATTCAACTTGTCTGCTTTATTTTTGGATTAGAGCACTCCTTTATTGTTAAAGGATGTCTAACATATTGTGGTATTAATAGAGAATTATAAAAAGAGAAATCATTGTTTATGGCATGATTTTGTTTTCACATGCCTAATAATACTTATTGTTGATTTCTCAGCTCTAGATATTCTTTCTTTTCTCCAAGTTGCTTCCATTAAGACTTTGACTGGGATAAATTATGAAGACTGGCGTAAATCCATCATGTTCTATTTATCTACATTCAATAGAGACTTGGCTTTGAGTTGATGAACCATCCAAACCCACAAATAAGAGTACTGCTACTGAAAGGGAAGAGTGGATGGCTTGGGATGAATCCAATAGACACTGTCTGGACACAATGAAATACACCATTGATAGAACGATCAGAGATAGCATCCCTGTATTTGATAAGGCTAAAGATTATTTGGTAGCAGTAGGAAGAACTTTTAAGAAGGTAGACAAGGTTGAAAAGGATAACTTTTTGAGATTGCTTGCTAATACCCAGTATGATGGTGTTTCTGGGGTGAGAGAGTACATTATGAAAATGACAAGTTACCATAAGAAGCTAAAAGACATGGATGTCAGTTTAAGGGAAAATGTCATTTCTGTAAGAAATATGGGCATAAGAAAGTTGAATATAGAGAATTCAAAACATGGCTGGAAAAGAAAGGTATTCATGTAGTTTTTGTGGGCTTTAAATCCAATCTTGTTGATGTTCCTTCTAGTACTTGTTGGTGGATACTGGTGCAACCATTAATATAACAAATTCCTTACAGGAATTCAAAAGGAGGAGGGAGCCCAATGAAGGAGAGCTGATTGTACATATGGGCAATGGAGTAAAGGCTAAAGTTGAAAGCATAGGAGTTGTCAGACTACACCTAGCGACAGGCCAATTTTTGGATCTATCAGATACCGCCTATATTCCTTCTATTAGAAGAAACTTGGTATCTGTATCTATTTTGGATAGATGTGGTTATACTTTTTATTTTAGTGACAGAAAAATTTACTTATTCCGTAATTCAGTGCTAGTTAGTTCTGCCACTCTATATGATGGATTATATATGATTGATTTATTTCCTTATGCTGCTGAATCATCATCCAATGCTCATGTTATGAATGTTGTTAGCTCTAATAGTAAAAAGGTTGATGAAAATTTCTCTATGTTGTTGCATAAACGCTTAGGTCACATTTCCAAACATAGGATGGAAAGACTCATTAAAGATGATATTCTCCATAATCTAGATTTTTCTGATTTTGACACTTGTGTTGATTGTGTCAAAGGCAAATTTATTGCTAAAACTAAAAAAAAAAAAGAATTTAAAGAAGTCAGCAGGTTCTGGAATTGATACATACAGACATCTGTAGGTTCACTCCTGCTGCTATAGGTGGTTATAAGTACTTCATCACATTTATCAATAACTTTTCTTGTTATGGTCATGTTGAGCTTCTTACTGAAAAGACTGAATCATTGTCTGTTTTTCAAGTCTTTAAGGCTAATGTTGGGCTCTAAAAGGGTAAAAAGATTAAATCAATGAGATCAGATAGAGGTGGTGAGTACTGTAGGCGATATGATAAAACTGCGCGTAATCCCGGACCTTTTGCTAAATTTCTTCAAAAATGTGGAATAGAAGCTCAGTACACAATGCCTAGGACTCTTGAAAATAATGGAATTACAGAAAGAAGAAACAGCACCTTTCTTGACATAGTGCGATGCATGCTGAGCAACTCCACCTTACCAGATTTTCTATAGGGTGAAGCATTGAAAACTGCTGCTTATATTTTGAATCAGGTACCCAGTAAGTCAGTGACCAAAACTCCTTATCAATTGTGGTCAGGAAAAAAACCTAGTCTTCATCACTTTCATGTTTGGGGATGCAGAGCAGAAGTGAGGCCTTATAATCCACAATCAAGAAAACTTGATCCAAAAACTATTTGTGGTCATTTTATTGGCTATTATATAGGCTCAAGGGGTTCTAGGTTTTATTGTCCTTCTCATACTACCAGAATCATTGAGGCTGATCCTACCATTTATTTTGAGAATGATCAGAATAGTGGGAGTACTGAGCCTCAAAATATCACATTAAAATAAGAACTTGTGGTTTTGCATGTCTCGTCTTATCCAGCTTCTGCAATGGGGTTACCATGTATTCATGTTCATTCTCTTGATCCTGAACCTCATCATGTTTTGGAGTCTATGGCTGTGAGGATGATGTCACTGATGTGCGATTGATAAGATCCGAAAGGGTCAGGAGACCTACAATTCTGATGATTATGTGGTTTACTTGTAGGAACATGATATTGATGGTGATTTATCATCTGACCCTGTTATCTTTCAGGAAGCCATCAGTTGTACAGAATCTTCATCTTGGACACATACCATGCAGGATGAGATGGCATCTATGTTTGAGACTTAATTGAATTGCCAGATGGAATTACCAGATGGATGCAGGGCCAATTGGTTGCAAATGAATTTTTAAAACCAAAAGAGATGTCAAAGGTCATGTGGAAAGATACAAGGCCAGACTTGTGGCCAAGGGTTTTAGTCAGAGAGAAGGTATTGATTATGCAGAAACCTACTCTCCTGCCTCCATAACTAGTTTCTGATCTTGGATTCATGGCTAATCAAAGTAAATCTCAATTTTTTTCTAAAATATATGTTTAATTGGAAATGCAAGATTAAGGGTATTAAGTTCATATTTATTACAACAGTTGCGTCCTAATTTGAAGACCCGCCGTCGGCTTAGCAAGGAAGCAGAGAGGCTGAAAGAGGCCGTTATCAGAGTTTGGGAAACTGGAAGATTTGATATTATTTCCTATAGTATCATTCCTAAGGATACCTTGTTCGTGTCTAACAAAGACTACGAGACCTTATGGCATTAAAAAATCCTAATGTCAACATGCTTCGAATTTATGGAATGGGCGGCATCAGAAACATGATGCTTGCTAAAGAAGATGCTAGAAAACCAGAGAATGAAAAGCTCTTCAATCAGGTGGTTTTTTCTGAGGCATCTGAGAGTAAAGACATTAGAAAGATTCAAGGAGAAATGTGACCTAAGAGGCTCTAATATTAAGTAGTTGACTATGGAAGTAGATCAATTGACTTGGTTAACGTTGCTTGATTTGAGAGATTGTAGCAAACTAAAAGTTATTCCACAAAATCTTTTGCCAAATTTATCTCATTTAGAAGGACTAAATGTAGGTCATTATAGCTTTAGGAAATGGGGGGAGAAGGTAAAGAAAGGCAACAATGCTAGCCTCGAGGAGTTGAAACATTTGCCTAATTTCACTTCTTTAGTATTACTAATCGAAGATTTCAATACTCTCTAGAGGCTTATTCTAGGAGTAAGTTGGAACGATACAGGATACAAATTGGTACAAATTGGAGCTAATAGTTATTGCGTAATCTCCAACATTTCGTGTGGAGAATTCAATCTCAAGCTCAACACCAACAGTTGCTTGAAGGATGGGCTAATCATGCAACTTCAGGGAATCGAAGATCTTTGGTTATTTGGATTGCAAGACCAACATATCAAATTTTTTGTTAATGAATTAATTAGTCAAAGTGGGTTCTTCACAGCTCAAGTATCTTTATGTCAATGGTTGGGACGAGTCAAAGGTATGATCATTCCTAACTTTTGCAAACATCTACATGAGCAATTTAATTGATATTTTAATCATTTAGCTTTAGAATCATACCACCTTAAAAAATAACATATTAGCATGGTCAAGTAGTTTTCAAGTAACTTTATCTGATTGGCCACACAAGTTTGAATCTTTTGCCCTTCTCTTATCTTTTTATAAAGAAAAAAAACTTAAAATTAGTCTTAGATTTTCAATACTCTTACAATGGTCATACCGAAACGAATATTCATTATTTATCTAATCAAAATTAGTAACAAGTTTAAATTTTTATATCATTTAGACATATGCACACATATATCATTCAACATTCAAACTTTAATAATATTGGGATCCATTTAGATTTTAAATAAATAACGCTTTGATTTTTAGGGCCCATTTGGAATTGTTTTTGGAAGGCTCAAAAGTGATTTTGAAAAGCTAAAAGTTAACTTTTGGTATTTAGTAATTTTTTTTAGAAATCGCTTCCTCCTATAGCAGATTTTAAAAGTAGGAAAGTAGTAGCTTTTCAAAATCTGATTTTGAGAGTCACTTTTAAATTTAATACAATTCCATATATATACGCATTTATATCTCAAAAATTCAAAATTATTCTTATTTATTAGGAAATAAAATCATCAATTTTAAGAAGATTATTATTATTAACAATTATTTTGATAAAAATAGAAAATAAAATTAATAAAATAAAATATTTATTTTGAGTATCAATTATTATTTGTACATAATAAAAAATATTTTATATACTTGTTTGTAAATGTTTAAATAAATTTTATTCAATATTATATCATATTTAGTCATTTATATTACTACTGTAGTTTAATACTAAGATTTATCAAATATATATTATTATTTTTTAAATTCACAGTAATTTTAAAAATAAAATTTACCAAACATTTATCTGATTTTCTTCACAGCTGATTATTTCTATAACTTAGCTAACAACAATTATTTTGAAATCTACAACGTTACCAAACTGACCATTAGTACTCTTGTAATGATTATATTAAGATAATATTCATATTTCGCTTTTAAATTAATTTTATTATTTTTTTTAATATCTTGATTACGGAATTCATAATATGAAATTTGGATATAGTGCTAAATTGTGTTTTATTAATTTTTGAAAAACTTGTGTCACTACACCTTAAGACTATAACAAAAGCATTAAAGAGATTCTTATTAATTTTTCCACGCTTCAGTCTATAGAAATGATTATTATTTATTCTAATCAGTGGGTTAATTTTAGATTACCTCTCGTGACATGACAATTTTCAAAATACGCTCTAAATTATTATAAAACTTAACTTATCCCCTATTTTTATAAAGAAAAAAAAAATGTCAACAACTCACCTCCATTTTTCCCTTATCATTTGAATAAAAATAAGGTAAGTTAAAGTTTAAGATAGCTTAAGGAATATTATAAAGATTGTCATTTCACAGGCGGGTAATCTTAAATTTACCCTTAATTAGTTTATGTGAAAGTAAGAAGAAAATTGTAATTGAAAAGAAGTCAATTTTGTGATGGAGCAGGATGCATTTCCAAAGTTGGAGACCTTGTCTTGGATTCAATAAATATTGAGAGGATTTGACAAAACCAAGTTGCAGACAGATCTTGTGGTATTCAGAATTTAACGCGTTTAACGATACGGAATTGTAGGAATTTAAGATATTTATATTCATCTTCTATGGTTAGCGATAATAGCTTTGTTCAACTCCAAAACTTTGAGATATATGACTGCCCTGTCTTGGACGAGTTAATAGTCGTGGACCAAGAAGAAAGCAAGTTTCTTCAGTTACAATATCTAGAGATGGCATACCCCGATGAGCTCACAAGTACTTTCAACACTACTCATGATTTGACAAGAAAGGTACGTACAAGGAATTTAATTAAATATTCGATCGTTCAATTCTTCTATATGTCCTTGAAAACTTATAAGAAAAATGAAATAAACTGAAGACATAATGAACTATAAAAACCATAAAGTGTAATAATTTTTTGTTTAAATATCAATACTCAATGTATATTTATCTGGGATTATAGAGCTTAGAGTTTTCTTCATTGTCATTGCCTTCATCACATCGTTTCGTACTAACAAAACATTAGTTGAATATAACGTTCATTGACAGTTAATCTGCATGCATGTAAAGTGTATTGCTTTTTCAAATTTATTGGATAAATATATTGTATTAGCTAGTGGTAACTACAAATTATTCAGTACTAATTTTGTGAAATTGTTACTTAGAAAGAATATCAACTGATCCATATTGCATTTTTTTCTTTTTCTAATTAAACACCCTGGGCCAGGTATTCCCCAATTTGAGACAATTGACGGTTGATGCAAAGCACATAGCACCAAATAAATGCCTTTTCTCACAAGACTTGGTTTGTAAACTTAAATTTCTTGATGTCTGGTTTGATGAGTTGTGGACTAGTATTTTATCACTTGATGATTTCCTTCAGAGATTTCACACCATGAAAGGTCTCTTATACAGGAGGAGGATATTCTGCTCAGGGGTCAAACGAAAAGTTTGAAAATGGGATAGAGGTAATGATAAGAGAAGTAAACAAATATCGTGATCTGAAGCACATTTCGATTAATCTAGTGTCAACCCCAACATCTTTTCAAAATCTAACAACTTTGAATGTATGGATATGCACACGATTGATAAACTTATTAACATTCAAGACGGCAAAGACTCTAGTCCGGCTCAAAGAAATGAGGATACATGAATGCAATATGATGACAGAAATTATGGCTCATGATGATTATGCAGCAAAAGATGAGACCGTTGTTTTCAGTGAATTGAAGGATTTGCGCTTTAGAATTTTAAAAGTTTGACAAGCTTCTGCTCTAGCAATTGTGCCCTCAAATTTCCATCTTTGGAAAGATTACTAGCTAGTGGATAATTGCCCTAATACGAGGATTTTCTCTGAAGGAGAATTAACCATTCCAGGTTACACAAAGTGCAGGTAAGCAGTCGGAATGAAGAACGGTCGATTTGGGAGCAAGACCTTAACACAACCATAAAACAACTATATGTCAAGAAGCAAGGTGAAATTTTTTCAATCCTGGCAGTTTCCTGTTTCTGCTCCTGCCCCCAATCTCAATCTCTAAACTAAGCTGTGATCGAGGCAGGTGTACTGTCCACGACTTGTTGAGCTCTTTGGTCATCCATCACCCTCAGTGCTCATTTCAGCCCTGATGGCTGTTGGAAATACTCCAACGGGAGATGATTTCCTTTAACTATGGTGCACTGCGGTACCTTTTGGGCCTATTGACGCATCAAGAGGGAAGACTGCTGGACTATTTCAAATATTACAGCTGAAAACAAGGAACAGATTCAGGCGGTAACTGATGCCGGCTTAATTGGCCCACTTGTCAATCTGCTTTAAAATGCTCAATTTGATATAAAGGAGGCTGCTTAGGCAATTTCAAATGCCATCTCCCGTGGTACTCAAGATCTTGTGAGAGACGGGTGTGTAAAACCATTGTGTGATCTCTATATGTCACAATCGACAGTTCGTTACTGTTTGCCAGTCGGGGAAGCTGAAAAGAGTATGGGTACTAGCATTGGAGATGTTAATCATTATACTCAGTTGGTTCAGGAGGCTGGGGGATAAGAAAAGATAGAAAATCTACGAAGTCATGACAACAATGAGATCCATGAGAAGTCGGTAAAGATTCTCGAGACATGCCGGTGTGGCCGTATGGTTGGAAGCAGACGATGATAAACTAAACTGCATAAGGCAATAATGTGGTAACCAATGGTAAGGTCTATTAATTACTATTATTGTTACTTAGAACCGGCTTTCAGATTGTAAAACAAGATCTTGTTTCTTTCGCTTGATGATTTCAGGTTGAGTGGTGAACAGTCCATCCATGTCGTTGAGGAAATACGGTAGCCAGCTGGTTCACTTCTTAGCATTAATTGCGTTACCAAATTTTAATTAATTATTAATTAATTAATTATTCAAATATCGTTTTTTAGTTAATTAATTAAAGATGCACGTATGGTGTTAATCAACAATCATGCTTGTGTGTGCGTGCCTTATGTTATATATATATTAGATTGGTGGAGTGTTTCGGTTGTTATAATGATGAAACTGGCCATTAAATGAGCTTATAATCATTCTAAATGATGCAATTTTTTTCATGAAGTTTAGTGTTTTAATAGTAAAATTTATTGAAGTAGCATTCGAACATTACTAGTGTCATTCGCGAGCAATTTATGACTAAGGCTCAGTCTAAAAGGCTACCAAAAAAAATTTTAAAATTTATTCCTTTATTAGCTATTAAAAAATATTAATTTCCTCCTAAAAAAAAAAAAAAAACGTTGGGCTTGAAGTAGATCAATCATGTTATAGACTTAGATACACTTAGATATCCAAGTGTGTCCTTTTTTTTCATTTTTTTTTAAAAGAAAGTATGCCTTTCCATAAACCAACTTGATAACAGATACATTATATCCGTTGGAAATTCATCCATGTGACAGTTTTCACCATTTGCATAACTAGCTTAGCTAAAGAATGAGCTGTGTCATTATATAATCTAAGAGTATGCTGAGCTTTGAAATCTTGAAAATTGTTCTTGTTTTCTAAAATTTCAAAGATCACCCAGAAAATCCTAGACTTGTTACTTGTCCTATTGTTATCTAATTCAACTACTTCCAGGGAATCAAATTCAAAAATTCCATAAGTAACACCAGCTCTTAAGGCAACCTGTATACCCCATTCCATAGTTATAGCTTCAACTATTACCACATTGCCAAAATACTTAGATATTTTAACAACAACAACTTTGCACTTTCCATCAGAATCTCTAACCACAACCCCCAATCTTGTCACTTGCTTCTCAGCATCCACAGCGACATTCACATTTACTTTTAGCCATCCATTTGGGGAAGGGCACCACTGTTTTTGCTCCCCAGCTTTCTTGCTTGCAACATAATTCATCTCAGGTTGCCTAACTTTTCTATACGACTCAACAACTGACACTGCTCTTGCTACTGCTCTGATCGGATTCTCGTTTTTTCCGTTAAACAACTATTTATTTCTTGCACTCTAAATTACCTATAACAAAGCTGCTACTGATGCCCCCTCAATATTAGTTTGCTATTGAGGCAAGAATTGCAGCAACCTAACTATATCATGAATGTGCTGCCCTTGAAAGTTAGCTTTCAGTTGAGAATTTTTCTAAATTTTCCTTGCTATTTTGCAATCCAACAAAGCATGAGATATAGATTCCAAACTGCAGTAACATATCTGGCATGTTGGCTCTTTCAAAACTTTTTTCTTCTATAAGTTTTTAGCAGTACGAAGTAAATCATAAGTAGCTATCCATGAAAATATTTTCACCTTCTCTGGTAATGTAAGCTTCCAAATAACACTCCATTAGTTTTGGATGTGCGCAGAACAACTTGGATAATCTGGGAACTTTAAACCCATAGCCACTTGGTAGCCACTCTTAACAGAGTAGTGCTCTTTTTTTGTCATAGTGCCATATTAACTAATCCTCATTTGGTCTTCTTGGGAATGGAATTTGTATGATAGCCTCAGCATCTTCTAATATGAATTATTCAAAAATGAAATCTTCCTTCCAATGTTGCTCACCATCAATGAAACTATCCGCCCCATTTCCAGAAATGACCTATCCCAAGAAACTGAATTCAAACATTAAAAAATCTTATTAATGAGAATTCTACCGAAATTTCGACAGAACCTCTCCTAAACATATAACATTCCCAAACCTGCAATTATAATACAAGCACTCCCAAATAATTTATTATACATCAAACTACTTTAATCAGTCTTATTCAGTAACATATCCAATAATACACATGTTTCCTAACTTTTATGTCACATTCCTAGTATAATTCCAAAATAGGATGATTATATACACTACCAAAAAAAATAATTATTCTATATCCTTAGACACTCTCACGTGGCCAAAACGACTTCAAATATGTATAGCTACTAGGTCAATTGTTGTACCTGTGATCTCCTGGGGGAGAAAATATAATAAAATAGAGTGAGTATAAAACTCAGTAAGCTTAGTGAGCGAATAATAGCTTTTGAAACATAAAATACTTACAAAAATAAATGCATCGCTTGTATATTTACTTTTCTCAATTAATTATTTTAATGTAAAAATTCTTTTCATTTTATTTATATTCTGAACATAAATATAATTGATACTGCCACAAAATCAAGAAAAACATCTCACATTGAAATATCAAATACTAAATAATACAATTATCCTTAAACAAATACTCGGGGAAATAATCTTGTCATATCCGGACCTCAACAGACGACAATGATGTATTATCTGGGTATCATCATGCCCGAAGCTACACGGATAGACAAGGACGTGCCATCTCATGCTTATCAGCATAACTCATATCCGGATCTCAACGAACGTGCTATGATGTGCTATTTGGCGACATCGTGTCTGGACCACCCGGATTTAAATCTCATCATATCTCAATATCTGTCTGCATGCATATGCTCTCAAAGGGCGAAAGTGTCTAAACACACTGCCCAAAGCCTATATGTGTGCTCAGACGGGCCCTAAAGGCCTACTATCTCATCTCATCTCATCTGGAGGGAATGGGTATTTGCTTTAAACTTTAAATCATGATCGAAATCAATATATATATATATACACACACTTTAAATCATGCTCGAAATCAATATATATACACTTTAAATCATGCTCAAGATCAATCATATACTCTTTAAATCATGCTCAAAATCAACATATATACACTTTAAATCATGCTTGAAATCCATTTATATACATTTTAAATCATGTTCGAAAATCAATCATCTCTTTTACCATTTTAAAATCAATACAAAGTATAATTGAATAACTATAACTTGACAAAATATTTACATGTAACAAACATTTATTTCGGAGAACCATTAAATGGAAACAATTAAAATACTTATTTTACGAACAAACTTTACTATATTAAATTAACGTACACAAATATTTTTAATATATTCCACTCACAGTGATAAACTCAGACTCAGCTACCACCCAAGTCCGCAGGTAGATTTTCGTCCGCAGATCCACCTATTTTAAAAAAACTATGTAATTACTTCCCATAATTATAATTTGAACTAATGTCACAAAAATAACGCTTAAAGTAAATATTCGTTCAAACATTATAACTTTTAATTTTCTCAGCTTACCGTATTAATCCCATATTCGTAATTTACTAATAAAAATCTGAAATTATACTTGTCGACAACCCTCAATTCTATAATTTATTAATTTATCCTCAACATCATAAAATTATCAATTCATCCTCAATTTAGATTGCAAAAACATTCTCAAAGCTAGAAATTATGAAATTACCCTCTATGTGTGAAATTACCAAAATGCCCCTATGGTCAACATTGACCGAAATTCACCCAATGGCGATGGGGAAGCTCAGACTAGACACTTCTCGTCGAGTTGAGTTCAACGGTACCGGTGGTGACCTCCCACGCGCAACAGTGGCGCAAGATCGATCCCTTAAAGCCGCGGCTCTTCGGGTGGTCAGTCGGCGGTAAATTGGCCTCCTTGGTGCCAGTGACTGGTCAGGAATGGAAGATGGTAAGGTGTGAAACTTTTTCCAACCGGTGGCGCCCCTAAAGACAGCCGAAATTGGCAGCGATCGTCCGTGACAAACCCGTGGAAATTTCAAGCTTCGCTAGTTGCATTCCGCGTAGTTTCCCGCAGCAAGGATGTGTGGAGGTTGACAGCCGGCTCACAAGCTTTCGTTTGACACCTTGCTCGGCCGGTGAGGTAGCCGGAGATGGAAGATACCAGCGGGTCGGGTCGGGTCAGCTCTTTCTCTCTCTCAGTTTCAATCCATTTTCCATCTTTTAAACACACAAAATATCACATAAACCCCCTCTTAATTTAATTATTTACATATATAAATAAAACAAATGCATATGTTACAATCAATTAACTCTGCAACTGTAGTATCCAGCATCATCGATGGGACTTTGAAATTGGCTTGAAAGTTGAAGGCCGGGTATCCAATTGCTCTTATACACCTATATATTTTGCCCATTTCCAATTCCCCACTTGGACCATTTTTGAATCACTTTCTTTCCCTACAAAACACTCCTCCAAATAAAGAATGTTTTTGATCTCATACATAAATCCATAAATCTTGTATGTTTGAAGTATCTAGATTTCAAAACTCTTTCCATCAATGAGTTTAGAAACTGCATGATTTTCTAACCATGCTTTTTACTACAAGAGCTTGGTTAAAGCTTGAAAAATCTCTAAACCTCATTCCATCTCCAGCTTTGGCATGACTTATCCTTTCTCACCTTGCCCAATGAATACATATTTTTTCCTACTTTATTCCCCACAAGAACTTAGCCACTGCCACTAATGATTTATCAAAATTGAAGATCTATCTGGATGCTTTGCTAGAACAATAAAGCCTTTAAGTGTTTACAGTCCTCCATTGCTACTCTAGTAAAGATTAGGTTGTCATCCACAAATAACAGGTGGGAGATTTTTGTATCTTTGCCAAAATGAAGCCTATGAATAAGTCCTTAATGTTCTGCCTACACAAGAAGGTTGGAAAAATTCTCTGAACACATTATAAAGAGGTAAGGAGATAGTGGACATCTCTGTCTGGGCCCCCTTTGAGGTTCAATCAGCCTTATAGTTTTTCCATTGATAACAACAGAAAAAGAAGCTGTGGTAATACAATTCATAATTAAATCCATTCATTTGCTAGAAAAGCCTAACTTTAACATTCTATGCTTCAAGAAATTCTACTCCACTTTATCATAAGCCTTGCTAATATCTAATTTTAGTGCCACCAACCCATGTTTTTTTCACTTACTATGTTTAATTTTATACAAGCATTCATAATCGACAGTGATATTATCAATGATTAATCTATTGGGCATGAATGCACTTTGAGTTAGGGATATAACTGGATGAAAGATATGTTTTAGCCTATTTTTAATGGTGTTGGCTACAATCCTGTAAATGATATTACATAAGCTTATTGGCCTAAAATTTGTCACTCTCTGTGGTTATGAAATTTTGGGATCAATACAATGTGAGTGTGGTTGAGTAGAGTAATATTACCTCTACCATTCAAGATGTGGAGGCAAGTAAATATTATACCAAGTTTCACTTAGTACCAGTGCTTTTGAAAAAGGTTACTGGCAGTCTATCAAGCCGAGGCACCTTGGTTGGGCACATTTGGGAGAGGGATGTTGATACTTCATTTTTCGTAAAAGGCATCTCCAGTTGATCATTCATTTATGAGTTTATCTTTGGCACTAAGCCTGCAAGTGCTGCCTCAATTTGCACATTTATTGGGCTAGATGTTACAAAAAAAAATCTGTTAAGTATTCACAAAACTTCTTTTCAATCTCCTTTCTATATTCAATCCAAACATCCTGCTTGTTCATGACTCCCCATATTCTGTTTTTCTTTTCCTAGACGAAGCTTTTAAATGGAAAAAATTGTATTCTTATCCCATTCCTTTAGCCAATCAGCTGAATACACTTTCTCATCTAACAACAGTCTTTCAATCTGTTCCTTAGTGCTTTTGATCTCATTATCTACTTCATATGTTTAAAACTATACTTCATGTTTGAGATCTTGTTTATCAATTGTTTTAACTTCTTTTTTCTGCCATCAAATTTCTTCTTGCTCTATATATGTAGTTATGCCATTAAGTTGTTGGCTGCTCTTTTAAAAATTTTAATGGGATCTCCTTCACTTTAGCTTCCACTTCCATCCATTCCTCCTTCACTATGCATCTACAATCTTCAAAAGGGCTCCACATATCCGCATAATGAACTCTTGGGCAATATTTCTTTTTATACCATGTAAACCTTTTCGTTTCTTGCATTTCTAACGTAATAGGGCTATGGTTAGAGCACTAAGGGTATGTTTGGGGCAGCTGCACTACCACAACCCCTTTGTTTACATGAAAAATCATAGAAATAAAGGAGTGGAGCACAGTGCAACTGTCCCAAACATACCTTAAGTATTCAGGTTAGAAGCAGTTAACTCATAAGGGCTTTGCTCCCGATCCTTACTCCTTAGAAGCCTGTCAAGTCTTTCTTCAACCAAATGAGGCCCGAATCTTCTATTGGACTAGGTAAAAGGATAGCCTTTAAATCATAAATCCACCATATTACAGTCATTTATAGCCTCTCTAAATTCAGCCACCATGCTCAAATTTATATCTTTGGCCCTAGTTTTTTATCTAAATTCAAAATTTCATTGAAATCGCCAAAGCACAACCATGGACAATGAAACGAACCTGTAAGCCTCCTTAACAATGTCTAGGTATGTCTTTTTTGCATAATTTCCATGTGGCTATATATTCCTGAGCGTCTCCAATTCTTTCCATTCACCCTATGAATCATAGCATCTATATGATGATTACTGTAAGAGAAGATATTGACATCCACTTCATTGTTCCATAACATTGCCAAGCCAGTCCCCATACCATTTTTACCTACATTAAAGCAATTATCAAAATCGATATTTTTACTCATATTTATCATTTACACATGCTAATCTTCATTTCAAAAACAAAAATAATATGAGGATTGTGTTCTCGGAGAATGTCTTTTATGCATGGCTAGAGACATCCGGGTATTCCCCAAACCCCGAACATTTCATCTTATGATTTTCAATGCTGCTGGTAGGTTGAAAACCAACCTTCACCGATATCTTTTTCACTGTTGAATCTATCTCCTCTACCATCTTTATAGCTGTTGTGTCCCAGTTGAGATTGAGCTTAGCTATGGAGGAATTTCGTGCCACCAAATTTGGTGCGCTCACACTTAGGCTTGCCAGTTTTGGTTTCTTACTTTTTGGGCTTGCCCTTTTTGAGCCACAACTAGCCCGCTTGGAATTATTTAGTAATACTCTGGTGCTACCATTTTTGTCTAAGTTTCAGGCTTGATTTTTCCATCTACTCCATTTAGGTTTGGGTTTTTTTTATTAGCATGCATCATCTACCAGTTCTTCATCATAGCTCATTTGGGCTATAGTGGCTGACATGAGCCGATGTATTTTTTGGCCTATTAAAGAATTCTTGTTCACATTCTTTTCCTTCATATTTTCATTTCCATTCACGATTCCCACCCTTTGACACAAATTTTCAGACATCTCCTTATTTCCAGCTGCACTATGCTGCTCTTTGCTATCAACTTAGTACCGTCTAGATTATTGCCCTCGAATCATTAATGTTTCCTCAACTGCTTCCGCCATGTGTCTTAAATCCATTTCTGGGCTGCTTTCTTCGTCTTGGTATTGGGTTAATCCTGACGAGTTTACACCACTCGGGTTAAGTTGTTGTATTTGAGGAATGTTTGTGCTATCTGAATTCGCTGCTTTTTTCATTGATTTGCTTTGATCCCTATTTTCTCTTTCTTTGCTCTTTCGAAATTTACAATCAGCCAGTGGAACCGCCTTTAACCAGGCCTCATATGCCATCTCTTCTTTGGGTTGGCCTTTATATTTTTCACACACTCTGTATTGGTGCCTGATATAACCACAACAAAAGCAATAATCTAGCAGCTTCTCATAATCCACCCCGACTAGAATTTCTTTCCCATCTCCTTGTTGAATTTTCAAGATATTCTTTAATCGCTTCGTAATGTCTATCGAGATTCTAACTCCTACATATTCGCCAAAACAATACCTTATTGCATCCGTAGCCACATCGTCTACTTTCCCAATCTAAGATCCAATTTAATAAATCGTGCTTATATCCATACACATAAGAGGCACATTATGCAGTTGTAACCAAAATGAGACATGTGAAAATGGTTGTTCTGTGACATTGCCTATACTGCTTGATACTTGGAGCATAATAAGAGCTCGATCAAAATGCCCAGGTTCTCCGGTTAATACTCTTCGCTTATCTTCTTCTGAAGAAAACTTGAACATAAAAATTTTTGTTTCCCAAGCTTTCAACTTTGACTACCCCCCGGTCTCTAGGCTTGTTGCAATGTTATTCTAACACCCTCATGACTAATGCCTCTCGTAGTAAGAATTTTACTTGTTGCAATCTTAGCCCTTTTTTTCCTTCAAGTGTTATAGCACTACACTTCCTTATTAATTCGTCTATTTCCATGGCTTATAAATAAGCACCATCTGACTTAAATAAGTTGTAAAAACCATTACCAATCTCTCATTTCTCCCGTGTTTGAGCTTTCACCCCTATCTTAGCACTCTCTCATCTTTTCGTTTAATACTCAAACCTACCCTTTGAACCTAACTTAAAGAATGAGATTTTTTAAAAAAAATGAAAATAAGTAAAAAAGACTAGAGAAGTTTGCGTCAACTAGTGAGCAGTATTTCGAATCATAAAGGTCCGATTTAGCTTCCATTCAGTGGCCTCTCGTTCAGAGAGAAACACTCTTGGAGGAAGAGTTGCGGCCTGTGATCGCGTATTTAACTGTGTTATTCTAAAATTGATATAAAAGGTTTTAAGTTCTAACGATCATCCAATAATATTAATAGATTTGGTAAAGAAAAAAAATCTAATACTCAATAGATTGTCTTTTCTCATTTACAAGTATTGAATGTGAAATGCCAAAAGACATACTAAATGTGAATAATCATCTTCGAGTAAATGATGTTGGTATTGAAATCAAAGCTTTCTAATAGAAAATGTTAGGATTACAAACATGAATTTTTTGCATTTTGGCTCAAACTAATTACACAGATGAGATGAATACATCATAGGCTCCCTGATTTACCTTATGGAATTTGTCATTTGGGTCCTCATGTGTTTGCATTACTTATTCTGACGAAGTCAAAGTTCAGTTAAGTTCGATATACAAAAGGGCGAGAAAGAGTTGGATTCTGTTTTATTGAGGAAGTGGGGAGGACTAATTTCTTCTTTATTTTTGTTCTTTCTGAAGTGGTATACAATCTTTTAAACTTGAATTTGATAATCAGTAATAGAGTTAGTTTAATTCTTTGATAGAAAGTATGTCACATAAAGATGAACCAACAAAATTTTATGTTGTGATTGTTCTTCAATGATCTATGTGATTATTTGTCTCAAGTTTAATTAGGGTTTATAGATCTTGTGTTCATTCTTGAGTGCAGTTCTTGGTCTTGGAGGTCCCATTTTCATATGATCAATTGAAATTTGGAAACCAATAGTTTTTTTTTTTTTTTTTAGAATAACAATGTTATTTATGTTAGAGCTACTTATATTAAGCACTAGATGAATGGCCAAGATTCGTTATCCCTTTTATCTTTTTTATTTTTAGGAAAGGACATCCAAGTCCCTAAAGTTTGGAAAAATTGTCACGAACACTCTTAAATTTTAAAAGGACTACCAAGATCCATTTTTTACTATAATACAATTTGTCTCTATTATCTAAAAAATTTTACTCCAATATTTTATAATATAATATTGACATAATGTAATATATTTAAATTTTAAAATAATTTTGATATTTAAAAATATTTTAATATTTTACAATCTATTAGATAAATTTTATTTATTAAGTAAATTCTATAATAAATAGAAACATAATATTAAAATAAATGTATTAAAATTTAAAATTATATTGAATATTATGTAAAATAATAATTTATCATTTTTAGTATCTGAGATTTTTTTTAATTGTAAAATGTATTTAACGCAAATATTTATTTAAAATCTCAACAATAAGTACAAATATATTATAAAATAAACAAATTTAAATTTTTTAAATATTAAAATATTTTAACATTTTTAGTCTAATAGATAGATTGCATTATTTATATATATTTGTATTTATTAAAAAATTAAAGTTAATTTTTTTGTCATTATATTCAAATGGATGGCCAAAAAAGGTCATGGTATCCCATTTTTTAAAATTTGGGATCTGCAAGAGCATTTCCCCAAACGTTAAGGGTATAATGTCTTTTTCATTTTTTGTTCTTTTTGGTTATATTCAATCATAACTTGCTTCACTGATATGCAATTCGTGCTACTGTGTTGATCACTTGACCAAACAGAGTTGGTACTCCAAAGAATCTTTGTGTAGAGCACGTCTATAAGAAGCAAGTTATCCACTTTATTTCTACTTCGCTTACCCAACTTGGAGCTCTACAAAATTAACGTCGAAAAGATTTGGAATAATCAATTTCTAGCTATGTTTTCTTGTTTTCAAAGTCTAACACGATTGATGTTATTCCATATCAGTTGTGGAAGGGGCTAGTGGTTACTCTATAAATGTGAGGAAAAGCCTCACCACTTGAGATAGTTTTTGAGGTTGAGAGTCCATATTCACCAACATCTCAGCTCAATAGTCTAACAGGGAGAATGGGTGTCTATACTTCTTACCCTAGGCCTAATGTGTGAAGGGGAGATTGTTTGGATTATCTCGCATCAGTTGTGGAAGGGGTTGGGAAGGAGCTGGTGTGGTGACCTTATGAGTATGAAGGAAAGTCTCATCTCTTAAGCTAACTTTTAGACACCTAATTATACCCAATTATCTGAATTTGTTAGAGATCATTTTCGAGGAAGGATTAGATCAAGTAACCTCACCTTTCCTTGGTTTAGCTCTCTAATGTACTCGAGAATTTTTTAGGACTTAAATGTTTATACCTTGCAATTAGGGGCTGGTGGTAACTCTATAAATGTGAGGAAAAACCTCATCACTTGAGCTAGCTTTTGAGGTTGAGAGTTCATATTCACCAACATCTCAGCTCAATAGTCTAATAGGGAGAATGGGTGTCTATACTTCTTACCCAAGGCCTAATGTGTGAAGGGGAGATTGTTTGGATTATCTCACATCAGTTGTGGAAGGGGTTGGGAAGGAACTGGTGTGGTGACCTTATAAGTATGAAGGAAAGTCTCATCTCTTAAGCTAATTTTTAGACGTCTAATAATACACAGTTATCTGAGTTTGTTGCAGATCATTTCCGAGGAAGGATTAGATCAAGTAACCTCACCTTTCCTTGGTTGAGCACTCTAATGTACTCGAGAATTGTTGAGGACTTAAATGTTTATACCTTGCAATTAGGGGCTGGTGGTGACTTTATAAATGTGAGGAAAAGCCTCACCACTTGAGCTAGCTTTTGAGGTTAAGAGTCCACATTCACCAACATCTCAGCTCAATAGTCTAACAGGGAGAATTGGTATTTATACTTCTTACTCAAGGCCCAATGTGTGAAGGAGAGATTGTTTGGATTATCTCACATCAGTTGTGGAAGGGGCTGGGGAGGGGCTGGTGCGGTGACTTTATAAGTATGAAGGAAAGTCTCATCCGTTAAGCTAACTTTTAGGCGCCTAATAATACACAGTTATTTGAGTTTTTGTTGGAGATCATTTATGAGAAATGATTAGATTAAGTAGCATCGCCTTTCCTTGGTTGACCACTCAAATGTACTCGAGAATTTTCGAGGACTTAAATGTTTATACCTTACAATTAGGGACGACAAAAAAGCTTGGGCAAGCCTAAAGTAATTAACTCTAATTCATATATCAATAATGATTTAAAAAAAAAAGTAAAATTATAATATTAAATTATCTCTTAGGTGTTAATTAATTAAGAGGGTGCTTAAATTAAAGAATCCAGTGGTAAAAAAATTCTAAACTTTTATTTGTTTCATTTTTTATTTATTATTTTATTTATAAATATTCATTTTCTTTAATTCATTATTAATTATTAACTCATTTCAAGTTTACAACAATTAAAAAAATTTTAAAATAAATTATACTTTCCCTCTAATGAGCTTGGGAAAACCTGGCTAAAGCTCTCGTCCCTAACTGCACTGCATACTTCGGAGTCGGTAGCATTGAAAATGTTGGTGGCGTTTTCTTGTGACAAAGCAAATGTAATTAGATAATCTCAGAGGTCGTAAAATGTGAGGCTTATTCAGAGCAATAACAGAAGTGGTAATGAGGATGGTTCGAAGGAATGACATGAATGGTACAATTCATTATTTTATTAGTAAAATTCATAAGAAATGGACAATTAAAAGATTTGCAACTCTGAAATGTCTTTAATTAACATCAAATTCTACGCGATGGAATCATCTATCCCTGGATTTTATTTATTGAGTGGAAATGAACGTCGTTCCTTCAACGTTTAGCAGGCCATTTTTCTCCCTTTGTAGATTTCATATTTAGGAAATGAAATAAGCAAATAAATTGATTAATTTATCAAGTATTTGGTAAAAATACTCAAAAGAAAAAAAAAAAAGAACACCTACATCCCCAAGGTTTAAGGAAATGATAAAAAAAAACCCTAAGTTTTCAATAAAAGACACAAAAATTCCCTTTTGACCATAATACATTTTGACTCAATAAATTAAAAAAAAAATGACTCCAAAATTTTATAATATTTAGAAATATATCATTAAAATAATGTATAATATACAAATTTTAAAATAATTTATTATTTAAAAATATTTTTATATTTTACAATCTATTAAACATATTTTATTATGCTAAAGTAATTTTTAATAATAAATATATATAATCAATAAATTAAAATTAAATTTATTTTGAATATTCTATAAAAAAATAATTTATAAAGAGATATTTTGTTAATTGTAAAATCTACTTAATCGAAAGATTTTTTTAAAATCTTTATAATATGTATAAAAATATTATTAAAATAAATATAATAATTTAAATTTTTAATATTATTTTAAATGTTAAAAATAATTTAATATACTAGATAGATTATATTATTTATATTATATTTGTATTAATTAAAAATTTTAAAGTCAATTTTTTAGTTACTATATTCAAATAATATTATAGTTAAAAGGGATTTTAGTATTCTTTTTTAAAAATTTAGAAATTTTTATGACTATTTTTTCTAAATCTTGAGTGTGTAAGTATCCTTTTACTTATAAAATAAAAAATTTATTAACTTGAGTGCAAGATACTTACATTTATATAACTTTTTATATAAGATCGAAAACTTAATCACAGTTAAAGGGGACTAAACCTTGGTAAATAAATATTACATGCACAAGCTTTATTAAATAGATAAAAAGAGGCTTGTCAGGTGCTAACAGGTTTGGTTAAGGCTTTGTTAATAGGTAGGTGCTTGGACTTGAAGATATGCTAGAGCCTTAATAGAGTAAATAGCTAAATAACTTGAGTAAATACCAAGGTTACTCACATTTTGGGTATTTGACGGACATTGACTCAGCTCTCAGCCAGTAAGAGCTACGCGAGTATGCGTGCTGGGGCGCTGGTGTTATAAAGCAAACAGTTATTAAGGCTTTAGGCTGTTAGGCAGCTACTAAGGCCTTGTCGTGAATAAGCCTAGCAAGTCAAGCTTAGCATTACATTATGAAAAGGGATGTAAAGGCAAAGAAAGCGACACTGCAAGTGGAGCAAATGGAGCAAATGATGCAGAGGAGAGTATGTCATACTAACAAGGACGATTCAACTATACTTTGAGCCCACGGATTGTTTTAATTAGGCTTTCTCAAAATTTGAGATAAAATATATGTATTAATGTTATAAAAAAATTATTTATTTAAAATTAATTGTTCTAGCTTTCAGAGATTTAAAATTATTAATCAAAAGTTTTATGCATTAATATATTTTTTTTAATAGACAATATATCTAATTCATTTAATCTTTCTAGTGACATGGTTGATCTTAAATAAGTTTTTATCAATTTTAATTTTGAAAAACTTCGTTCTACAGAAATAATTGTTACCGGTATTGTTAATAATATTTTATAAACAATATACACATTCAAAAAAGAATTAATTTTTTAAATAATTAAGTACATTAAGCGGGGTATTTTTTTTCTTCCTGAAAAACTGATATCGAAAAGCATATCATGTTTTCAACCATTTTCAAAACATTATCACTTAAAACAATTGTAATTTTTTAAAATTAAACATAAATGTAAATAAATTCTCATGCATTTGAAATTGTTTAAATCTACTCGTAATTGATGAAATAGCTTGATCTACTATGTATATAAAATAATTAATTCTAAAAGATTCTCCTCGAGACAAAATTCTCGCTTCATTAATATTTTCATCAAATTTATTTTTTCTACTAATCACATATTTTTCATGAAATTTAGGTTCCATTTCCATTTCACTTGCAACTTCCTAAAATCATAGCAGACATAAATCCATTTTCTCTATATTTTTCAAAAGAAGAAATAAGACCTTTAAGTTAATCTATGACAATATCACTATGAACATCTCCGTTTGGCAAGTTCTTACTCACAAAGTTAACTGCAAATAATTAAAAATCTTCTAATTCATATATTGCTAAACACTTCACTCTTTATTTTAGAATCTTCTCTAATTACTTTTAATTCAAGTAAAGCATCTCTTTGTCGAGCTTGAAATCTTATTTCTTATACACTTTTAATATAACTTTTCCAACATGTTTGTGACCATGATTTGACAGTCAAATTAGGTATATTATTTTGTAAAATTTTTAATCGGTTCACTAAAGAA
Source organism: Murraya koenigii (assembly GCA_025617385.1). Lineage (NCBI taxonomy): Eukaryota > Viridiplantae > Streptophyta > Magnoliopsida > Sapindales > Rutaceae > Murraya > Murraya koenigii. The sequence continues at coordinate 17,450,022 of CM046812.1, forward strand.
GAAATTAATGAATAAATATGTTGTACAACTCCAAAAAATGAAATAGATCTAGAACAAGAATTTGCAAATCACAAAGCATTAAATTAAGACTGTGACAACCACATGATAAATAAAATGCGCTAGGATTGATTTCTAAAGGTCTTTTTTGTACACCTTAGTGTTTTTCTTTCGTATTAGAATCATTATCATATCCTTATCCTCCTAAATCATTAATGTGAAGTTTAAGAATTTTTATTGTATCTATGAGTTCATTAAATAGGTCTTTCTCATCGGTGTTATCAACTTTTAATAATTCTAAACATTAATTTTTTTTTATTTTCACATTTTCATTGGATTTGCTGAAATATTTTCGCATCTTAATACTATAGAAATTTGTTCTTGATGACTTGTACCTAGAGTACAATCAAGTATAATTAAAAAATATTTTGCTTCTTTAATATTGTTAATTATTGAATTTTTTATTCCAAGTGCTAACATTTGTATCAAATCATTTTGTATGTTATACCCAAAGTAATTATTATGAATATCACCATAATACGTCAAATATGCTCTAGCATTTATGGATGAAATTCCACTGTCATTTCAATTAAACTTAAAAAATTTACATTACTCTTTTGTTATATATTCTCATTCTTTCCACAAAATGCGAAGTTATTTTTAGTAAGATTTTTTTTACAATGACAATAATTCTTATTAACACTTTTTGTTAATGATATCTTTCCTTGTTCAAACTTTCTTTAATATCTTTGTCAATTGTTCTTCTCTTTATTACTTAGCTGACTTTTATTAGAGTTTGTTGTGAATAATTTGCAACAAAAACAACACACTTTATCAAAATCTTTTGCCACCTTCTATTATATCATTTTACATTAGGTAGTTTTTTAATGTAATATATAGTTGAGAAATGCCTAGAAAACTCACCCCCTTAGAAAACTAAATCATCCTCTCTAATTAGGTCTTTCTCTAGTCTCTACTAGAAAATCTCTTAATTTTATATCTATATTTTCCCATCTACAAAGATCATAAATATTATTTATAAAACAAACTTCTTCAAGATCTTCAGTCTCATCTCTAGTTTCAGTTTCATCCATATTTTTATTACAATCTTCTGAAAGGGTATTATAACAATTGTGATCATTATTATCTTCAATTTCATTGTTTTCATTAATTGCTCCATCAACTTTTAATTTAATTTGACCTTGTTCGTCGATACTGATTCTCCACTCAAAGTCACATCCTTTTTACTACATTTGACAAAGTTGTCAAGTGCTCCGGGATTGAACTATTTCTTTTATTCTTCTCTTTTTTTTTCTTTTTTTCTTTTCAATTTTTTTGTATTCTGAGACATATATTCTAGTAGATACTTTTTTTCTTGTGAAACAATAGTAAACTATTATGTTAGATAATTAAAAGAGAACAACATGTGAATACAATAATATTTTTTAAAAAAAATAACTAAATAATACAACCAATTAATAAGAGAATGAAAAGATAAAACCTAGAAACTTGAGAATTTTATTAAATTTTTAAAAAATAAAAATTAGATAAATTCCATAAAAAAAAAAAGAAAAACAATACTTTTATTATCTAAATGTATTCTTAATCTTAAAGCTCAGTAAGTTCTTCTTGTATGTCCACCAAGTGATCAGAAGTAGCTCGTTCCCGAAGAGGAAGGACTATAAATCTTTGGGTTTAGGTGATAAATCCATCGAAACAACTTGATGGGCAAAGCTAGTGAGAGGAAACTCACTATTGAAAACGCTACGGATTTCGAATTGTTTTAAAAAGTTGATCGTTGGGATTAAAAAGGGTAATTTTGGCAAGTTGATCTCAAAGATTTGGGGGCATGTAACTCTAAGAAGTTTGAAGCTGATGATTACGATCTTCCATTCAAAGAGCATCATGGACGTTGCCATGGCATTGCAACAGGTGCTTTAACGAGGACACTGGACATAATTTCAAAAAGCCTCGTGCTTCCGTATCAGGTGATTTAATTCCACTCAATACAGTTGAACTAGAAATTGCTCCTAGATTGTAATGTATCTAAGAAGGACATTCTCGTGTTTGGAGAGTGCTGATGAACATGTTTGTGCCTTTACATTGTGCGTCTGCATTTGCAACTATGAGAGTCAATCTAAGTTCCACTGTTTCAATATATTTTTACTCCTAAACATAGATTTTAGTGTTCAAGGCTTCATTAAATAACTAGCAGTCGCACATTTATTTAGTTAATACACAAATGAATAATTTTGATTCTAAAATTTTAAAGATTGGCCATTTTGTAAAGTTGAAGTCTCACCATTTGAACTCAACATCCCTAATTGGTAAAATAATCATTTGAACACTATAAATATGTGATGTATTTGATTGTTTTGATAACAATAAAAATTGGTTTATTATAATCTAAATAACAAGGTACTTAAAGTACTTTGTTTAATTCTAAATTTTTTATTATTTATTTATTTCATAACAAGCTATCAATACGATAGCTAATTTGATGTGGACAATTTAATTTTTACTGTAAACCTAAAAAAAATTAATAATAGTTTACCGCTTGGGCCAAAATTTCAAATTCTCTTTATAATGGTAACTTTACCGGTTAACCGCTTGTTTTAAGTAGTGATCTGAAAATCTTCCAAAAAGTTAGTAATGGCTATTTTGAGAGTTTAAACTATAAAAACCCAAATCAAATTCAAATCTAAGAACTTTTTCAATCTTTATTATACTAAAATCAGTCCATCTAACCTTTCTTGAGCTTTCATATATTGAATTATTATTGAGCTGTTATTTGTATATTCATTCTTATAGAGAGTATTTCTTATAATCTTCAATTCATTATCAAAATTGTGTAAGTTTAAGTGTGCAAAACACTTGAGGAAAAGAATGTGTATGTACAACACTAGTTATAAAGGTTTATTAACATCTTAGAAGTATATTGTAAGATGTTGAAGTCTTGAAGGGCTTGGATAGTAGAATCCTCAAGCTTAGTTTACTTAGAGGTGCAGAAGTAGGCAGGTTTACCGAACCACATAAAAATCATGTGTTTGTTCTCTTATCCCTTATCCTTTTAAATTTATGCTTTATTGAATTCATTGTTATTAAATTTCTTCAAGCATTCTTTTAAACTATTTTTTAGTATAATTTTTAGATATCCAATTCATCCCCATCTTAGATTGCTTAGGTAGAAGGTTTGAAAATTCTATTGCTTTGATGGGAACCTTCCTAGTACAAAAGTCAAGTGATCGAATTGTTTTACACCAAGCTTGAACCAAAAATTAATTTGGAGTAGATAGGTCTACTAGTAGGTAATGGACAGTTTGGATTGGTATCGAGCTGAACTAAAAGTTTCAGTTTGGTTTGATATTGAATTTTAAAGAACCAAACCATGAAAGAATAGAGATTTGGTTCTTCTTTTAATTTTTTAATTATTTTACAAATTTTAATATTTTTGTTTTCTTATGTGCTCTTAAATCATACCATGTAGCACTATTTTAATATAAAATATTTAACTTTTTATTTATTTGGTTATGGTTTGAGAATTTAAACCGAGAACTAAACTGAATTTTTGGTTAAATTATGATTTATATTACCAATTTTTTTAAGAAAAAATATCTAACTGAAACCAAAAAACCAAACAGAACAAAATTTTTTTAGATCCGCTTCAACTCAACCCATCTATAGATAGGATTGAGAATTTTTATATTCTCTTGATTTAACGATTATATTGATAGTATTATTAATTTTTTTGTCATTTTTTTGTTTAAGTATCGATATGTTCATGCAACGGAGATATATTGATATTTATTATTAGAAATTTACAGGGACTAACTGAGATTAATTTTAGTATTGTACAACTTATATTCTATTATCATATTAGGATATGTTGACCTTTACTAATATCAAGGGCGGAGCACAAAGGAAAATTGTAAGGGTGCCAAATTTAAATTTTTTGATTTTTAAGTGTAGGAGGCATATTTTGGAGTTTTATCAAGTATAACTTCTTCAATGTTTCCATTATTGAAAGCAAATATTTTCAATAAGTGAAGACAATTTCCACTATTTAATGATTTATTACTTTCATCATGGCCTCTAAAAGAACAACCTTGAAAAGTTAAGTATCTAATTACTTTAATTGTAGTTTTTAATTGTCGTCTGTTATTTTCAATTTCTTGAGAAAAGTAACAATTAAATACCTATGGTCGATGCTGAGATTGTCCCACCAAATTCTCACATGATTTTTTAGCCTTTTTATGAGTTGAGTTGAGATCATTTCCCCCATGATTAAGGAAGGTACAATTTTTCCATTTTTAACCTTTCTCCAACAATTAAATCCATCAACAGTGTAAGCTGTACAATTTGATTGTTTAGATGGTGTCTGGAAGAGAAAACACGATAAATAAAAAGCTGCATCTTTTAAAGGTGAATATTCCAACCAAAAAGGAAAAGAATCAAACCATGAAGATTGAAAATGAAGAGGATGCATTTTTTGTCCAAATTTTAGATACTTTAAAAGTCATGGCTTGTATGTACCGACCATTATGTATGCTCTTCGAATTTCATCCTGTTGATTAACATCGTAAACCTATATTTGTGGATGCAATCTTGAATGACGCTCCAAAAGTCGAGTATCAGCTAAATTTTTCTCAATCCTTCGAGATTTTAAAGGTGGATTTCCAGAAGAAGAGGTAATACTCTAAATTGTGTTATGGCCTCCGAACAAAGTCCGCGTCTTGACAGGAAAAGGATCGACATCAAGCTCTAGCTTTTGAGATCAAAGGCTGGAGCCGGCTCAACCCGGCACACTACGCAACTCTTTGAATTTTTTGTAAAGATTTCATGTCCTTCTAATTATAAAGTTATTCCAATGCAAAAGATTTCACGTCTTTTTAATTATAAAGTTATTCCATTTTTTTAATTTTGTAATATTTTAATTCTTCTAAGAAGATATTTCTTAATAATATATGATTTTCATTATATATATTTGAATTTATAAAACATGTTACTATAATTCTGATTCCTTCAATTATAATTGATATTTTTACTTATTTCTTACTATATGTTTAGTTCCATTGAAATCTATGTATTCGTAAGGTATATTTATCTCTTTTATTATCAATTCATTGTTTTAATATGATTCATATGATTATGGCTAGCTCTCGTGTCTATTATGATGTATGGTCCTTTTTAATAATTTAATCCATCAAATTATTGTCCTGATATTTTTATTATTCTTGTTGTTGAAATGATAGTCAATTGTTTATTTTTTGTATATGAATAGCTTTGATTTGACGAACTTCCTCTTACTAAAGTTTTATATCTAAAGCTTATAGGTACAATTAGAGACTCTTTATTTTCTAAATTTATTATTACTTTTCTATCATCAATACTTAATCTATAATTCATCAGTATTTTAATATCTTGTATCATAAGTTCAATTAATGTAGCTATATATTCGCATTCTTTATGGCTTAATTATCATTATAAATTTCTCTATAATTAGAATTACAAAAACTATACAGAGCTTAATAATGAAATCATCAGTTTATTTCCTTCTTTCATTAAATTATCCTTTAATAACTTAAAATGAATGCTCATTTTTGTATCTTATATGAACACAATATTTTGGATAACATATAAATAATAATTTTGTATAATATATATTTCCTTCTATTGTTCCTAAATGTCATATTATAGTATCATTAAATCTTTGATCATGTAAGGATAATATTATTGGACTATCTATTCCTTCTTTAAATAAAGATTTTACTAAAATTTATATTTATGCTAAATAAATATATTGTATTTTTCTCTTACTGATTCTTTTTTTTATTTTCCTAAAAGTTAAATCTATTTTTCTTTTATTTATCAAACTTAATCTTATATTTCATTTAGCTGGAGTTATTGTTATAGCTTTTTCTTGTTCATAATATCCATATAATACTATCTTCTTTCTTTTAAATACATCTCTTAATTTATATAAAATCTCATAGTCAAGTTTTTCTAATTTTACTTTTAAAAGTTTATTATATTTATTTTTGTCAAATGTTACTATTAAACTATATCCATTAATATTTTCTTTTTTTTTCTATTTCATATATTTCTTCATTACCTTCTTTTATAGTATCGCTGATTTCTTTGTCTTTATTCTGATTTATTTAATTCACTTTCTATGTTGTTTTCAGAGATATATACTTCCCTTCCCTCATAATCAGATAAATCACTTATTAATTCTAATTTATTTTTTATATTTTTAGTACATTTTGTATTTATATGTCCTATTTTTCCATAATTCTAACATTTACATTTATTTTTATTAAATCTTTTCTTTTGTTTTTTATATTTTTGTTTATAAAATCTTCTATAAGCTTAATATATGTTTTCTTAAAACGTTTATATTTTTATATTTTCATTTATCTAATTTGTTATGTTTTTTTTTTTATGTTTTTTATATGGTATTTGACATCTCCACTATGTTGGCATTTTTATTTTATGACAACATATGTCTTCAATTGTTTTACCTCTTTTAATTATATTTCTTTGCATACATATTTCACTTAACCTTCAATTTTAAAAATCTAATTCTTGATCCTAATATTTCTGGCATACGATTTATTGTCTTATGTTTTTTATATTCATTTATAAAATATATATTCTAAAGAGGTGGTAATTTAGAATAATATAAATTAAGATATATACTTTAATTTTCATTAATATAATATTGGAAATAATATTATTTACTGAACTCACAAGTGTATTCTTTTACATAACATATATTACATGTATTCAGATTTATCAATTTTAATCTATTACCTAATTTTTCATCTTTGAATTCTTCTTCTCTATTTTTTGTCTATATTTTTCCTAAGAATTCATTAGAAATATATTCAATTATTATTTCTATTCCTTGTTCCTTACTTCTTAAAAATTCCTATTTAGTTATATTTACTATTGGTTCCTTTATGTTATTAGATATTCCTTGCCACTAGCTATAAAAAATTTCTACAAAATTTGCTATTAAAATTTCAGTAAATATATTTATTTTTTATCTTTCATTTCTACATTCCAATCATCTTTAGAACTGTTATACATAAAATAATAATAATAATAATAACCTCATTTGTAGTCCCTAATTTACTAATTTTTTTTGTAGGTCTTTTCTATAATCTAAATCTAAGAATACTCCTGCATAATCTATTGGTTTTAATTCGTTTTTTATAAGGTTATACTCAAAATTTCATGGTTGATTTTTATTAGGAGGCATATTTTCAAAAAAATATCTTTTCTTTCTCTTATCTTGTCTATAAGGATTACTAGGTTTTGTTATATTTGGCTTCATTTTTTGTCTGCTCGCTGGTATTTATTTTTATTTTATATTCTTTTTCTAAGTCTTCTAAATTACTTAAATTTATTTTGCTAAAAATTTCTATGAGTTCTTTTATTTCTTTATCCATTAATTAGAACTACTTCTTTCATTAATCTCTACTTTCTCTTTTTACCTTTGTCTATTTTTTCTTTGAATTCTTCTTTTAGGTTTTCAGTATCTTTTATTATTTTTTGTTATTTATTTTTCATAAATCATTCATCGTAACTTCTTTGTTGTAATTTTTGTGAAAGATTTATTTAAGGTTTTTTTAAATAATTCAGATTTTATAATATTATATTCCTATTCTTATTAACTGTGTTATTTTTATTTTTAATTTTTATATTTCATGTTTTAATTTTTTTTATTTTCTTTTTTAGATATAGTAATATCTCTTTTATTTTTAATAGTATAATTTTTATTATTTATTAATTTACCAAAAATCTGAATGATATTTTACAGGTTGTAAGCTTAGGAAATTCCTAATTATAATGTCACAACGGAATGCGAGTGTAAATCCGACGTTTACTGGGGGACATGTCAGTCTTTTCATAAGTAGGGTTTCTCTTTGTTTCTCATATAAAAAAGATTTGAAGTTCTCCCACGCACAGAGTACAGGGGAAAGAAGAGCCGTCGTCTCTGCTCATCAGATAGATTGTGCCTTTCAAAGACAAAAAGAACATCAAGTGAAAATGGGAGTATTCACATACGTGTGCAGAAAAAATGGGGGAGAGTGGAGCGGAAAGCAGATAGAGGGGGGAGACTTAGAAGCCTCAGCAGCATCAACATACGAGCTCCAGAGAAAGCTGGTCCAGACCTCTCTCTCTGCTGATTCTTCCGGTGGAATCCAGTCTTCTTTCTCCCTCATCACACCTACCTCTGCTGTTTTCCAGGTTTCTATATTCCGGTTTTTGTTTTGCTTTTTCCCGTGCTTTGCTTCGCTTCTCTGCCCTCATTTTTATTATTTTCATTTTTATTGTTGTTATTATTATTATTATATTATTATTTTGTGTTTTTAATTGATTAAATTGTTGCAAAATGCAAATGAGTTAGTTAGATGGATGTATAGTTGTATATGATATGGGAACTTTTAATTATTAGTATTCCTATTTGGAATTGGAAGTTCTGGTTATTTAGGGAGATTGACACTTTTTTTTTTCATGTATTTTTTTTAAGTTTTATCAGTAACCATAATGGATCCCTTTTATGTCAATAGTTTAACCCAGAAAGTAAAAATAGAAGTTGCTTCGTATTTGGGGTACTTTTTCCGTGAAAATTATGACAGCAGGGGTTAACGGGTAAAACCCAGAAACTGTAGGGGGGAGTGTCATTTTCCCTGGTTTTATACACGAAATCCAGGGGTGGTGCTTGCTTATTAATAAAAATAAGTGTTTACCAAACATCTTAGCTAAATTTGGTTTTAAAATTAAGCAAAAAGCTGGCTCAGCAGTTGCAATTTACACTTTTGTTTTTTGAAATATGATGAAAAAGCTAATTTGGAAGTACCCAGATTGATTGTGTCACTTACAATATTTCCTATGCAATGTGTTAGCTAGGTCTATGATATGATATGGGAACACCATTTTACATCAATTTCTTCTTGTATACATCAGTTCTTAGGTTATATTTAGAAATGGAAATGGGTTGTTGTGGTTTTTGATCCATGTAGTCCTGGGGGCTGGTGGATTCTTAATGATGTGTATATTTAGCTGATTTAAATGCACTCAGATTGATATTCCATTTCTTTTTATTGTAAATATGTTTTCTTGTACAGGTGATTATTGGTGGTGCTGTTGGTGGTGGTTTCATTGGAGGTGGAGCTGCAGCTTCAGCTCCTTCAGGAGGTGGTGGAGCAGCTGCTCAGGCGCCTGCTGCTGAGGAGAAGAAGGAAGAGAAGGAGGAGAGTGATGAAGACATGGGTTTCTCTCTTTTTGATTAGGTTATATAATTTCAGTTCTCTTTATAAGACTTGTATTTTGTTATGCTCTTATGTCGTCTCAAAATTGCTCTCCCCTTGGCTTAGATTTTACTTTTGTGAGAGTTTTGTTACTTTGTGAGGGATTTTTGTCCACCATCAATATAAGTAAACGTGATTAGCTTGCTGCTTCATGTTTATTACCAGACACTTTTCTTTTTACCTTTGCGCATTGCACATATGCTGCTCTTTTGCGAATGAGTTCATTTTCTTAATGTCTGTTAAACTTTTTGCCCATCTGCATTTTTATATGCAAGAATGCATGCATAATATAAAATTCATGCTATCAACATAGTTGATGTTAATATTGTATTAAAAATAAAGATAAAATGCATTTCCTTTTAATATTTGAAGAAGCTCGTTTTTCTTCACACTTGAGTTGTAGGATCTACTTGATTTTCAAAGAGGCTTGGAATCAATCTCTCATTTCAACTTTTCATTCTGTCACCAATCAATTATCTTAATTTCCAAAATATTTTTAATTAGATTTTATCATTTTTTCATTTTAGTTCATATAAAATTATAAAAATACACATAAAATTTGTATTATTTACAAATAAATTCTTTGATGATGATAATAATAATAATAATAAGAAATTATTATTATTATTATTAATTTCATTATTATTATAATTATAATTAATTAATTTTATTTTTTTAATTTTTATTATTACTGTTATTAACGGTAATATTATTAGTATTAATATTATTAAACTTTATTATTATTATAAAAATTGTTTAATTTTATTATTATCATAATCATCATCATCATTAATGTCATATTATTATTATTATTATTATTATTATTGTTATTGTTATTAATTTCATTATTATTATAATCAAAATTAATTAATTTTATTTTGTAATTGATTTTATTATTGTCATTAATGTCAATATTATTAGTATTAATATTATTAAATTTTATTATTATTATAAAAAAAATTTAATTTATTATTATTATTATCATTAATGTCATTATTATTATTATTATTATTATTATTATTATTATTATTATTGTTATTAATTTCTTTATTATTATAATCAAAATTAATTAATTTTATTTTTTAATTTTTTTATTATTGTCATTAATGTCAATATTATTAGTATTAATATTATTAAACTTTATTATTATTTAATTATTATTATTATTATAAAAATTGTTTAATTTTATTATTTTAATTATTATTTAATTATTATTATTGTTAATAATTTCACTATTATTATAATCAAAATTAATTACTTTTATTTTTAATTGTTATTATTATTGTCATTAATGTCAATACTATTATTATTAATATTATTAAACTTTATTATTATTATAAAAAAAATTTTAATTTTATTATTTTAATTATTATTACTATTATCATTAATGCATTATTATTTAATTATTATTATTATTATTATTATTATTATTATTGTGATTAATTTTATTATTATTATAACCAAAATTAATTAATTTTATTTTTTAATTTTTATTATTATTGTCATTAATGTCAATATTATATGTATTAATATTATTAAACTTTATTATCATTTAATTATTATTTATTATTGTTGTTGTTGTTACTTATGATAAAATTTTATAATCAATTACTATATTAATGTTAATAATATTTATGACAATAATTAATTAAGGATTTTTTAGTAGGAAAATGGATCTTGTGTTTAGCTAAACTTGTGTTGAGCACTAGATCAACGGTCAGCAATTACTTCATGTGAGCCCTCAGTACTTGTTAACCGTTGATCCGGTGCTCGGCTTTCAGCACAAGAAAGCCGAGCACCGGATCTTGGTCCTTTTAGTAATTTAAAATAATTTAATCCATTTTGATTTTGATTATAAGATAAAATAAATATATTAATAGCAATGTAACCCATTTCAATTTCAATTCCTACATTTCAAGTAAATAATTTATTTTAATTCTTATTCTTCATTCTCATTCCTACTTATTTCAATTCCAACTCATTCTGATTTTAGTTTAGTTATAATCTTACCTCCATTTTCTTAGTGGAGTGTGTGGAGATGGAAAATAGGTCGAGGTCATTTTCTTATAGGTATTGTTTGTGTACATTGTGTTTGTATTTTTAGATCGTGGAACACATTTTATCCTTCTTTTCTTTATTCCTTTTGTATCCTTTTCATTATTTAAGCATTGGACATGTGGTTGAATAAGATTTGATAAATACCAAATAACACGCGTCATTTGTTTATTGAAGTGCCAATTATGGAACCTACACTACTGTAAGTGTTGGTGAATCATCTTAGAAATGATATTATTATGTTGAGATGGTGGGGGAGTTATTTTTTATGGTTATTGACATGGTTTCCCACCAAACCTCCACCCCCTTGTTTGAGCGGCATTTTGTTTAATTGAATTTAATGAGTTGATCAAAATAAGAAGTTTTTAACTTTCCTTTTGTTGTTATTATTATTATTATTATTTTCAAAACCAATTCATAATGAACTATGAAGTTACCTTTTAGAATTTGTTTATCTCTCTCAAAGGTGTCAGCATATAAACAGTGTAAATGTGTAATTGTTCATGGAAGATTGGATGGAAGTTCACAACTCCACAGTCCACACTCCAGTCGGCCGTCCATCTTTTGTTATAGTTATGCTGTGCCCTTCTCTTTTATGATGTAATAAGATGTAAATTTATTTACAGATAAAGTATATAAACCATTTCTAGATTATTTCAATTCAAGAGGTTTACGATTTTTTTAATTGATTTATTTAGCAACAAAATGGAAGTATATTATTATCATAACATATTGGAGGGAATTGTTTTCCTTAGATATCTTTCTGGTTTTTAAGTAGGATTAATTTGAATTAAACATCTTAGAATCACCTCCCTTATTTTTTATTAAAAAGACCAAAAAAATATCATCAATTATTCTTTTTTTTTCCATCTTTTTGATAAATATAACAATAGTTTAAAATTTTAAAAAATAAGGGGAACAATTTTAAAATAACCAATTCAAAGAAATAATTTGAAATTTAACCATTTAAATATGCTAAACATTGCTTTTGTCACTTTTTAGATTCTTTTTCGACTGCCAGCCAAATGATGTGTCACAAGATTTGAGTTATTTCAGTATTCCATAATTATTTGCATATCATCTGCTCAATTCAAGTGAAACATTTTGAACCAATGGGCTCTCAGAGCCAATTTGGCACAACCCAAGCTAAGGGGTAAAATTATTGAGAATCGATTTCCCTGCTATAATTAAATTGGATAGAAGTAAAATTATCTCCTTATAAAAGAATGGAATAAATAACTCTCCAATATTATAAGAGTAGAGATTCGAATGGTGCTATATTAGAATTATTAAGTATTAGTCCCGATAAATTTCTAACTATAAATATCAGGAAAATTCTAATTGTAATATATCACCATATCAAAATAAATAGTAAAACATTTTGATGTGGCAGAATGCAGAAGCAATACAGAAGTGACAAAAAGCACAGATTTTGAAAGGTAGCCAAAAAAAATAAAAATTATCAAACTACCCGCAATTATAATCCAACAGAAACGGAATAGAACAACATTCCTCAGACAAAGACTAAGTAGCAACAATAATAACTCGTATCTGTCAAAAAAAGTTCTAGCAAAAGCATGGTCAAGATATGAACAAACGAAAAGGCAAATTTTGGTATTTTATCATTTATTTGTAGTTAGAGCCCAGTGCGCTATTTAGTTAAAACAAGTATTTGATCAGAAAGCATGGGGCATGATGGCAGCTATTCTATAAATAACTCACTGCCAATGCAACACCCCATGTAATGAACTTCAGTATAAATTAAAGTATATCAAGGGTTGAGAGAAATGGAATAGAATTTACACAAAAAAAAATAAAAACCCATGTCAATTCACATACACTAATTCAGGGATCAGGTTGCTCAGGTTTCAAAACTGCACCTGACGTGGATGCAGCAGCACTTCCATTCTGAAGGTAAAGGCTGTTTGCCACCATCGAATCACTGACCAACCCAACATCAACATCAACATCATCAAAGTTGAGTGTACCTCTCACTCTCCGGTTACTGTTAAGATAAAAAAATAATCAATGATGACATTAATGATGTAGAAATATAGTTTAAGCTACATAAACTGTACTATAAGGAATTGTAAAAGTTACCTATTCAACCGGTGATTAATGTCAGTCAGATCTTTAGAAGGGCTCTGGTAAGCATGAGTTCTCTCTCCAACACAAGCATAATAGCTTTTTGAGCTATGTGAGATCAGAGCATCCATCTGTATACATAAAAAAGGAATGGGTTATTCACAAGAATAACTTAAAACAACTTTCCTCCTTACAGCTCATTAAAGCCTACTCCTGTATACCAGTAACACAACAGAGAAACCATCCAGCAAACACGCCCAGAATTTTGTAGTTAGTTCCCCCGAAGACTTCAGTATAAGAAAGATGCAAAATAATAACTTCCACAGCACCTTAACCATATTTACCACACTTATCCCAAAGAAAAGGACCATATCAACACTTTTCAGTTTCAATTTCATGATTTTTCTAGTTAAAGATTTCTCTGCTATCCTTTCTAAATGAGCTATTGCATTTCTCTAACAAGTTTCTAAAACTCAACATCAACCAACATAAATGTGATAGCTAGCTTCAAGTTCGAACGTCTAAATTCCTTTAGAAAGTAATATGGGGGAGCTCTATTTTGATTCCCAGGAGTGTAGGAAGAATTAATAATCTTTTTATCATTCAATCTGTACAAATAATTGCTTTCTTAGTTCTTTTCTTATTTCTCTGGGTTCCCATCTTTCATTGCTCCTCATTTCAAAACCTTTTATTAGTTCCCTTTGATTTCTTAAAATAAATATTGAAGAAAAAGGTGCCAAACACCATTGGGAGAACAAAGGTTTGGTGAGCTTAACTTTGCTCATGTTCTTAGCTTATGTCCAAAAATGAGTAACAAGAGTGATGACACTGATGGTGGTAAAAAGAGATTTTTTTTTTTTTTTTAATTTTAATCCTTGTACTTCTAAGCCAAACATGAAAGATATTGATAGATGTTTTACTTTTTTATTATTAAGTAATTGAACTAGATATGCTTCATAGATGCTTCAAGAATTAGATAGTAAGAGTAAAACAACTAGTGAAACAGTTAACTGGAAGTAATACTCACTTTCGCATTATGTTTTGCCCATTTCATGCAAGATAAGAATGCTTTTTAAAGAAAAGGATAACGAAATAGACACAAGAAAAAAGACCTTAGATGTCCGCAACGGTGAGACATACACATTGTGTGTAGCAGATACTTTCTTAGGTGACATATCAGGGAGAGCTGGAAAAGCTGATACTTTAGGCGATCCAGGGCATGGACCTAATTAGACAAGGGAAGAAAAATTCAAACTTACTTGGCAATGGCTTATAAAAAAGTAACAAACTCACCACCAAAATCATACATAAGGGTTGGAAATGTATACCATCATTGTTATGGTTGACTTCAGAAACTCGGTTAGTCTTCATGGCCGTTCCAGCAGGACCAAGCTCCACCAACAAAGGCTTCACAGCAGGAACAATTTTGTTGTAAAATGTTATAATATCAACATGATCCTGCTCTGAACTCTGTTTCCAAACATTCCAAGGGTTAGACGGACTTCTCCCATAAAAGTGCAAGCTAGAGAGTAGTGACTTAACAACATACCCCACTCTGCCTTGCAGATGACCAATCAACAAACACACTCCGAAAAACTTGAGGTTTACATTGTGGTTGCTTCCTATAATTAGAGATGATTTCTCTGAAGGTCAAGTTTAGCTGAGAAATCTGCAGACCAATAAATGGAAACAGAAACAACTAATGAGACTTAAAAGTGTAGACAATAAAAAGCAGACAAGAATAACCCAAGTTACTAATGAAAAAAAACCTTTGCAACTCCGTAGAAACAACAGAGGATAATCTGGTCAATGTGACGGTTAAAGAAGAGTGACGTCTGCTGATTAAGTATTTGCTGGAACAGACAGTAAACACTCTCCCTTATCTGCTGCGACAATTGTAATCTCTCCACCATAGCATTGATTCTGACAGCAGCCAACTTATTGATCTAAACATATACACAAAGCATGCAATATGTAAGTTCTGAAACAGAAGCTAGTAAAGGAAAAAACCATAATTCAATCCTAAGCAAATTCCAAAGCAAGATCATGTGCCACAATCACCATCAGAGTTACTTAATCAGATAAGGGGATACATAAACCAGACTAGAGAACTTCATAAAATAGTTTTGTAACTTCTGAAAGAAGTATTTGAGATCTAAATCCTAGTTCATATCAATTTAGAGGCAGTAATATGTTTTCTGTCTTCTCCTAAGTCATTCTATACTTATGTTGGCATGATTTTAAT
The DNA here is from genome assembly GCA_025617385.1 of Murraya koenigii. Taxonomy (NCBI): domain Eukaryota; kingdom Viridiplantae; phylum Streptophyta; class Magnoliopsida; order Sapindales; family Rutaceae; genus Murraya; species Murraya koenigii. The sequence continues at coordinate 17,465,724 of CM046812.1, forward strand.
TCCCATTTAAATACAAACAAAAATGTGCAGTGCAGGAGAACCATTTACATCCAGCCACAAGTTCCTTTATGCAACTGGCCGAAAAAAAAAATGGCATAACACATCTAGAAATATTGTGAAGCATCTATAATCCTAGCACCCATAAGAAAGCTACAATAGAGTCAGGCCAATACACCAAGATTGACACTTCATAAATATAATGGGTCTAAGCCCTTCCAGGACCAACAGTCCAAACCCCACTCTGAAACCCCAAAAATAAATTCATAAACAAATAAACAAATTTAATTTTTAAATAATTAAAAAAGAAAGAAAGAAGAGAGCCAATGCTTCCAAAACTTTTAAGGCATGCAGAAAATAATGTAATGGGAAAATTCAGTTAGATTCTTGAATGGGAAAGCTGGACAATTTTTTGCTGAAATTTTTCCTATTATACCTTGCAAAAGAATATGTTGATCCCAGTTTCTGCACATGTTTCTCCTCCACCTCCAGGATTTGGCCGTGTTGGGCTGCATACACAGCCTGATGATGAGAAAAAAGCAGGAACATGTTTCGGATTCAAATCTTCTACTTTCTAAACCTGAAACAACATTGAATTGTACCTGGCAAAGGCAGACTGTAAAGGAGGTGGGAAAGGCTTCGATTTAAGGTTATTTAAGCCCGGTAAGCGATCCTTCACTGGTGATGTAAAGTTATTTCGCTCCACTAACACACTCCGGTAGTCTGTACATGGTCTCTTTGGAGAACTGATATCACCATTTTGACCTAAAATAGGACAAAATGATCAATATGTTAATTAAATTGGAAATCACTTTAACAATAGAAGAAAAATATGCAGCGAGAGGAGTGTTAAACAGTCAGATCAGTAACAGTCATAAGCTTTTTCCATATCTCATAATGGACAAGTTCACCATAATAATTGCATAAAACTGGAAATTGAAAAATATTGCAAACTTCAAACAACGGAGAATAAGTTTATGAAAGAAATTTAAAACAAAATGTGAAAGAAGAATTACCTGGTGAAGTCTCCTGTTTATGCAAAGAATGTACAGGGGGCAATCCGCAAGAAGAAAAGTTAATGTGCATGGCAATTGCATCCAAAGATGGCATTGGGTCTGCTAATAATCCAAGACGATTTATCTCTGCCGAGAGAGCCGGTCTTGCAACTGTCAAGGAATTGTACATTGAAGAGCCCTTTTCCCACACCATGCTCTCCAAAAGTCGCTCTTCCAATGAATTCAAATGCCGCCTCAATTCTCTTGGAAGAGATTCCTCATGTCTAATGAAGCTCTCTATGACCTTGCTTAGGTCAAAAGCCGTAATGCCAGTTCTCTCTAAAACTGCAGGGAACAACATTGTAACAGTCTTATGTGTAGCCAGAACCAGTTCAGCAGAACAGGCGAGCATACATCTGTGGAACCTCTCGTTAGTTAATAAAGATGTCAAATTTTTTGCGTCCAACAGTTGGGCTTCAGCTGTACACATTGCTTCCAATACCCTATAATATAACTTGAGGGCTTCCAATCTTCGTTGTTCTGCCCATATGTTGTCCATCAGATTTGCACCTTGGAGGCTTCCAGTTACACAGCGCTCTCCTAAACCACTGCTGGGAAATATAGCTTCCAATATTATATGTGCTCTGCGTATCACGTCACTAGTTACATCCTTATCACATGATTTCAAGAACAGCTCCAACTCTGCTGAGGGTTTTGATGGAAGTGGGCAAATAACTGTTCTCAGCCACTTTGCAGTAGTCATTGCTGTGCTTACAGGTGTCACAACCATCTTCGAAGTAGCCCCACCAGTAATGCCATTTGGATGAGATGCAGAAGAGCGATGGGGAGAGAGTGGACTAGTAATTGTCTTTACGGGAGAGGCCAATGAATCAAATTTTCTCTACATAAAACAGAATCAAGGAAGCTGAGATTAAGTGTTTCTACATCAGTGAACAAACAAGGGTAAAACTAAAATGCAGCTTATAGGTTCTAAAAGCATTCTTCATTGAAACATACTTTGGCACCAGTTATATTCACGGCACCTCCAGACAAGCTTCCTGAACCAAGTAAGCTGTCATCCTCATTAATAAACACCCTCTCATCCAGCTCACCCTTGTTACGAGTTGCATCATCATAATCCTTCTCTAAAATATTCAAACTGGATGACAGAGATGATTCATCCATTAGATTTTCAAAATAGATCAGACCATCTGCATTGACAAGTTTCAGATTTTCACAAACATCAGTAAGTGAAAGCGCATTGGCCAAGCCAGAAATAGATGGGAAACATATCAAACTAACCTCTGTCAATATTCTCTAAGTTTTCGGTTTTACATTCGGATGCTTCACAAGGCGTTTTCTTCAATATATCTGCTATTAAAGTATTGGTCTTCTCCATTATTTTCCTCAAATCATCCTCTGAGGTTTCATAAATGCTGCATAGTGATGCAATCAAGTCCACACCTTTGTTGCTTTTCTTAACTGGAGCACATGTAAATTAATCAGCACTGCTGAATCTTACCTCACTCCAAAATTATTTTATTAAAAAAAAGGGAAAAGAAGAAGAATGAAGCACAAAAAAGAAAAAGGATTAAATCACAAAAACCATCCTCCAAAAAAGAAAGAATAGCTTATAAAGTGAACAAAAGAGCAAGACAATTACCAAAGCGTGAGGAGTCATGGATATTGAAATTTCGGAAGCGAACAGGAACATGAATGATCAAAATAGCCTGTTACAGATTTCACTATGCAGTAAGAAGAAATGATGCTCCATTTTGTTATACTTAGATAATCTTTTATAAAGAGAGCAGCAGAAACATAGGTTGTAGAATGGAATCATCACGATGAACTTGTTGAACGTACAACATGTAATATAATGAATCCTATCTTCATATGTTCATTGTATATTGTCAAAATACCAAAATCTAAAACAAAAAGACACACCAAAAATATTTGTAAAGTCTCAGGTCAGTTTAGAATTTGTAATTATTGCGATAGTGTTGAAGAGGAATGTAACTGACCAGTATGGAAACCAAACCATTTGTGCAAGTCACTAGATCTTTGAATCGGCTGAATGCGTGTATACGGAGAGCCAAAAATAGCAACCATCCAAAACGATGATAGTCTGAAACATAGCCAGTGGTACTGGCAGCAGCTGACTGCTTATCACCATTTGCATCACTTGGTGAGAAGAATTCACGGTATATGCGTTTATAGGACCTAGTAACATTAAATAATAATATATAATGTGTTAACTTCATACTACACTGGATAAATATAGCCCACAGAATGTAGCATTTAAAAACTTAACATGATAAAGTAAGGCAGTAACAAATTTTCTATTAAAAAGGACAAAGAGAACAAAGAGTAACAAAACAAAATTACTTTCTTACTGTGGTTAAGTAACAATTTTTAACTATATTTAGCCTCAAAAATTAGTGAACTATGCATCTTGAATGTAACTGTTACCCTAGTGGCACAGGACAGATTGACAAATATGCCCAGATGACGTCAATATCGGAATAGTACTCAAAAGATTAGAACTTTAAGTTTGTAGCCATTCAAGGCATAAAAGCTAGTAGACTTAAAAACACTAGGTCACTGAAAATCCTGGATGGCAAGCAAAGAGAACAGGTTGATTTTGTGTAGAGTAAAATAATATTGCAACAAGCAGTTGAGTAAAAGAATACTACAAGAAGAAATTGCACAGGATGTAAAAAACATACAGAAAGGGAAAAAAGGGGACAGAGTGCATCCTAAGTTTCTATGCCTTCAATAAACAAATAGCTATAACCCTATAAAATAATCTTTTTAAAGTATTTACATTTAGATCAATTTTTAGCAGCTTCCTTTACCATCATATAGTACACTTTCAGTTGGCAAGATAAAAAAGAAACAGGTGAAGAACTATCTTGACTCCCAAGGAACCACACGAGATTTGTGTAACCATGCCAACTGAAAATGCAAACTATGACCAACATCATCATTTAAACTTTCATTTAGCACACATCATGAGTGCCAAGAATGTTAATTCTAAGGCATTTAACTATGTCATCAGATGATTAACAGAACAAGGCACTAATTATTTAAGACAGCACTAAGAGCAGGAGATGTTGAGATGTAGAGGTACAAATGCTCACTTGCTTAAAATACTGAGGTGCACAAAATTGGCCTGCAACTCTTTTGCCTGAATAGGAAAAAATAAATGATGTCAGGAAAAAATAAGTGATGTCCAAACCAAAGATGAACAATCATGAATGTTAGAAGCATATTAATGCAATCCTTGAATATATTGTGTCAATACCTCTAGCCTGTTCTCCCAATCTGCCCCATAAATGTTACTTAATATTGGACCAGACTTGACAAGAAACTGAGGTAGCTCTTTGAAAAAATCCACTATGCTGTAAAAAAAAATAAGAAAAGAGTAAATTAAAATAGACACTTTCATTTTATAAAAGAAAAACAGCAATTAAACTCCATAAATTCACATGGGTTATGAACAACATACTTCAGCTTCATAACTCTCAATATGTCGCATAAATTGAATTCATTATCATTAGATCCCTGCTGCAAACACTCTCCATTCTTCTCACTCAGCCTTCTAACCAAATACAAAACAAATGCAAACCAAAACCGCTCGGCTTCTTCTGGCTATTAAATAATAATAGGTAGGTTAGAAACTTTACGTTTATTAACACATGGAAAATTACCACATTTGAACACATAAGCAGAAATGGCAAAATACCATTCCATTTCCAATAGCATAGATGTTTGCTAACAGAAGATGTTTTGTTTCTCTAAATAGCTTTATAATTTCCGCATAAGTGTTCTCATCCACAGACAATCCATTCTGCAATCAAACCCAGTTTTAATTGAAAATATTTGAAAAAACAAAACAATAACAATGAAATCAAAACTAGGACAAGGAAATCCCAGAAAGTAAAAAGCACAAAATGCTATTGAAAATAAGAGAAGAAAATGGATTTTTTTATAAAAGTTACAGAAAAAAAATAAATACTTTCAAAAATTAAAAAATAATAATAAAAAAAACCTTGCACAGATCAGTTAATCGAGCTTCAGTGGCATCAATGTCCCCCACGTTGGATTCAGAGTTGTTGGATGCAGTGACTGAGGGCTTTGTGTCGTCCATATATTTCAAAAAGATCTAATCTTAACCTGCTTATTTAATCAAAACCCAGAATGATTCTCAAAGTTAATGAAATGCCAACAAACTTTAACAGTTAGCTGGAATTTAAACAAATTAATTTTCAAACAGAATTAGCTGGAATTTAAACAAATTTTCAAACAGAAATAATCTCAGTGACTATAATTTTACAAGCAAATTCACAAATTTGCAACAAAAAAGCAACTACTACTAACACTTCGTAAAGTTCAGAATCAAAAAAAAAAAATTGCTTCCAAAACTAAAAAAATGCCCCAAATAAATTGATTTCACGAAATCAATTTAATAAAGAAAGTAAAAACATACGATTTGGAAGTTCAGATTTCGGAATTTCTTTTGATACACGAACTGTCGGTAGATCGAACAACAAAAACCCTAGCTCCAATTCAACAAACACAACGTTGTTCTGCCAGATCGGTTTAGGATCTTGCTACAAAACCCTAAAATTTTTCCCTCCCTTTTGTTTTCTTTCTCTCTCTCTCTATAACTATTAACTTTGGGCCTCTTTTTAGGGAAACCCTATCGTCTCAGCGCGGGAAAAATAACATGATGTGTATATTCACATGACATGCATGAGGGGCACCAATTGTTCAAGCACGAATGAGAGTTTGACACGTTATCAGAGTTAAGTTATTTTACCGCCAAAATTTCTCAGTGTTACGAGATTCGCTTCTGACGTTACGGTGCGGTAACGGAGAGTCTGATCTCGGAATGTAGAAAGAGCATCTAAAGTGTTGTGGGACCCTCTGTGTCGTGTCTTTATTTTGTTGGCATCTGTCTGCAAAGGGGGGAGAGAGCTCGCATCATCTGTACCGTTCTTATCCTGCGCTCTCTGTAATCATCTTGATTAGGATTTGAATTTTCATATTCTTTTCAATAAAGAATTAAAAAAAATATAAATAAATAAAGCGAAGAGCAAAACCCATGCGCTCAAGATTTTCCCATTCTAATTTAATTAAGTAGGGCTAGATTATGTTATAATAGAATAAATATCTTATTCTATTAGTCGAGATAAAAATTTAAGCTATGGCATAATATGTTAACTTAAGACTCAGTTTTATTTTTAACAAATTTAGATTATGTTATAATAAAAATAATTTAGGTCGTAGTTCCTATCTCAATTTAATTTAATAAAGATATCTTGCTCCTCTAATGTAAATAAGCAGATATTTCTTTAATATTAATGAGGATATAAATTTAGGTTGCACTGTAATAAAATTGATTAAAATAGTATTATAAATTTCTAAATATAAATATCAGTAAGTACTAAGTAGGGTTAGATTTCTTCCTTATTAATATGGATGGAACATATATCTCTCTTATACTTAAGAGAATAGAAATCTAAATTGTGTCATTATAGAATTAATCATCTAAAACTTAAATCATATGACATTACAACTTTTTAGTATTTTTTTAAATAACATGAACTTTCCTTAAAATTTTTTTATATTTATAAGGCACATCCAGTTGCTGATAAATTTCATGAGATATGATTATTTTGGTACAAATAATGCTAATCTCATATTTGGTGCCAAAAAGTTAAGTTGAGATATGTAAACAAAGACTCATCGTATGAGGATAAAAGTTCTTTTAATTTATATATTTTAAGAATAGTGTTCGTTTAATCCTTATATTTTTAAAAGTATTTCAAAATATCTATACTGTTAAATTATTAACACCTTATCGTTACTTTTTGTTCATTTTAACTTATTTTTATAATATTGCACTCTTACAATAATTAATAAAAAAAATTAAATTACTAATTTAACTCAAAAATAAAATAAAAAAGAATATTAATTTTTTGAGTATGTTGACAGGATATTACTCAGTACAAAGATGTAGGCATGATGGTTACTGGACAGTGGTTTTATCACCTTGAAGAGCCTGACATAAAAGGTGGTGGAAATTGGCTATCCCGGGATATAAGGGGGCTTTTTTATAATTTTCACTAGGATGAGGCTCCTGTTGTAATTATATGCTCTTCAAAGTATATTGATTTTTTTATTAATAAAATATTTGAGGTATTTATTCAGATATCTTAAATTACATTAATATTTTGAGTAAAGTTTATTTAATCATATTATATGTATTTATGTGATCACCATGTGGATTCGCAGAAGACATAAATACAAGTTATCTTATGATTAAATAACTTAAGTTCGCAGTTGATAAATAAAGTTGGGCACTTTATTTAGGTATAGACTGTAATGAATTCATTGAGTGATTTGTCTTGATCATGTATGAATTTATTGATGTAGTATGACTACATTGAACTGAATCACATATGAGATTTATTTAACCTAGTAATAACTGTTATACTTATTAAATTTCATAGGCATCGATTTACTGTAATCTTAATCTTGAGTTAGTTATAATTTCATGATCGTAGTTGTTATTTCATTTGAGTTACCAATGGGCACGACATACAAATGTAGTCAAGATTATCCGGTATCTTGGTGGGAGCAATTATAAGTATTGAAATTATAAATTAATAATATAGAATTTGTACGACACATCTCTTGATGAGTTTTCAATACTTGATCATAGAATTCTCTTGTCAGAGTGTCTCAACATAAATAAGTATATTAAAAATGATCATTAGAGAAAACCAGTAAGTATCAAGAAACAAGATGTAATTAAATTGATTGGAAAATTGATATATCAATTTAAATTAACGATGTGGTACAAAAGATTATGCAGTAAAGAAATCAATGTGCCTTAGGCATTATATTCGAACATACAATTATGGAGGTCAATTTCAATCTTATAGTGGAGTAGAGTTGGAATTAAATAATTATATTTGTTTAATTACAAATTTAATTATTATAGCAACTATTGTATGTTCCTAAATGATCTCCGAGTTAGCTCATTTAATTGACAACACCATCACCAGACCCAAAAGAAAGAAAAATTGGCATATTAAATGAAAATCATAATTATAATATTTGTTAAGGCCTAATATGTTATATTCAAGTATAAAAGGGAGCTTGTGATATTTTATAATGTGGTTCCTAGTTAGTTACACATTCTCTCTACTTTTACATAAGTGAAGAGATAGTATTCAATTTAAATATTTAAATATCTAAATTAAAAGAGGAATTCTATTTTAAATAGGAATCTTAATCCTAACATAGTAAGGTTTTTTATAAGATATTATAAAAGGGGCATTATTCTCTTAAGACAAAAAAAAAAGAAGAGGAGAAGAAAATTCCAAGGCTCTTGAGAATAATACAGAAGACATCTAAGTGAAGTTGTGAGTGGTGAAACAGACACCCACACGTCCAGTGTTGATTAATATTGAATCATAGCCTAGAAGATCATTTAGAGACATTATTCATCTTCTCAAAACATCAATGTACGAATTTATAGATTAGTTAATTTTTATATGTTGTATGAGATCGGTCCTAAAAAGATTTTAATTAAAAAATTAAAAAATCTGATTTAATCCCTATAGTTCCAACAGAATCTTTATGTGATGCATAAATGTGTTGTACATTTTGTCCCCATTCACAAGCACATTCCAAATCGTAAACAACAGCCTGGTTTTATCGTTAAAAAGGTTTATAACACTGTGGAGCGGAAACTCTGGAAGCTTACTGATAAGGACTATGAAGATAATAAGCAGCATGAGATTGATCTCCGTATTTTAGAAGACTCGAGTGCGCTTAGGAGACCTTCGTGACATTGAGCCTGAAGAAACTGCTGCTCGGGAGCAGGAAGATCATCAGTTGAAGGCTAAACGAGTGCTGTGGAAAAGAACATATCATCTCTTGATGTTTCAAGAAAGGAAGAGTGGATGACCTGGTCAGATCAGTATGTTAATGCTGAAGCACTAGGAAGCTGTACTAGCAGTGCCTTGGATACTACAACATTTTAGCAAAGTTTAAGGCATTGATCGGAGAAACCCATCATGATAAATGGTTAGAGAGGCTTCTCCAGGGCCTTCAATACTTGTGCAATTCCCGCTAACAGTATTCATGCAGATCAGAAGGGGAAAGGTGGTGGTGATGAGTTGACCATGAAAGCAAGGACAAGTCAGCGGGAACTGAAGATGGATATCGAGAAAAAGGGTTAGAAGATTGGACTTTACATGTTTCTTAATTTTTTAAAAATAAATTATCTATCCAAATTTTTGATTTATTTTTGTTTGACCTAAATACTTTTATTATTATTTTTTTTAAAGCTAGTGCTTTAAGCTTTTCTTGCAAAACCTCCTTTAACTCAAACACCTCTTTTACTATCGACACATCACTATCAGTTGCAACTTCTACTGACAATATATTATAGTTACATGCAAGTAAATTTATTCTAAGCCTATATGTATTGTTCATGGTTGTTGAACTTACATTAGTTAGAGCATTATCTCCTAAATGCTGGATCAGGAGCTAATGGTGGTCTATCTAAACAATTAGCAACAATCAAATTTCGTCAGTGGGTTCATGTTCATCATTAGGTTGCATTCTAGGCACAAATTGAAGTGGTGACTTATCTCTAACTGTAAAATTGTTCAATATGAGATTATTAGGAATAAAAAATTATGGAGGCATGTAGCTTGACATGACTCTCTTCCCATGAAGGATGAGATGAATGTTGTCTACTCATGAGAATTGCCAAATTTGCTTTGTATTCAAAAGTAATACAAACCAGGTTTTTAAACTTCATTCTACTGACTTTGCAACTAGTGACATAAAATCAGACGTCTTAAATTTAAACTTTATTATGATTTTAAATTTTGAAATATTTATATCAATAATTTAAGATACCTTATCCACTAATTTTGCATATGCTGTTGATTGTAACATCATTATTCTTTTAGCCTTAGAACTTTTGATTCTATAATTATCATTTTGTTCAATTCATACACCATTAAAAAAAATAGACACATGTATCAAAACTATATTTTTGATACCATAATATTAAATTTTTATATAAATAACTATATGTCTATGAGACTTATATTACATATACGATCAATTACTTGACTTAATCAACTTACAAGATTGCATAACGTACACAATGTCGAAAAGAATACGGGACATTATTTGATATTTTCACCTTAAACACATGTTCAATGAGACATCTTGCTAAAAAAAATAATTAAACAATCTGCATTGTATACATTTTGATACGTAATGAAAAATATGAAAAATAGAAAATAAACATTATAATATGAGGAAAATATTTGTATTTTTCTAGAAAATATAAAATTTAAAGCCCAACAATATTAACATACCTTCTTAGGTTGTTTAATGAGTAATACATCTTATTTCAACCGAAAAAAATATGAGCGTTAAATATGTGAATAAATAATTATATTTATTTGAGAGGTTTGAGAAATTTTAAGAAGTTTCAAAAGATTTTGAGAGATTTAAAAGGCTTATTTGAGGGTAAAAAGAGAGTGAGAAATAATAAATTTGGTGTATTTATCAAGGACATTCTAGGCTTTACATGTATTTCTCATTATATTCATGAAAACCAACAAATAGAGGAGTATTTAAATAATTTTTTTACCTATTAAAGGGTATTTAATTAAAAACCCCCAATATTAATTAGATAGGGTTTAATCTAAAAAAATTAAGTTGGGTTTAGTCCCAAACCGATGAACCGGTTCAGGCCGTATCGAAACCGACCGAAATGTCTTCTTCCGAACCAAGCACGAAGCTTATTCAAGTAATCACTGCTAGTTAAAATTTATTCGCAGTTGTTTCTCTTCTTACTCAACCCTGCGTTTAACATTCTCCAGAAAGGAGGTTCAATCTTGCAACATGGTAAGCCCGAAACCCCAACTTCATCAATGAAATTCAGTTCGAATTTAAATTTCATTTCATTTGAGCTCGCTACAATTATTATTTTTTCAGGAAGTATTTAGAAGGGCAATTCTACAGGCCGCCCCCCCTGAGAATTTCGCTCTTCAGACCGTTCAGGAGGTCATAAAGCCTCAGGTAAAAACAAAAAAAGTAAAATATTTCTTCTACAATTCTATCGATTACGTTTCGTTTTGCATAGTATTTATGTATATTTGGTGTATTTAATTGAATTTATAGAAACAAACAAAGTTAGCGCAAGACGAGAATCAGTTATTGGAAAATATGCTTCGGACTTTGCTTCAGGAGCTGGTGGTATGTTTCTTACTTTTATCTATTGAACCGCATTTGTGTATTAGTTACATCATATGACAATGCATTGAGAAAGACCTTTTGGATATGGGTGTGTTTGAGATTGATGTTGCTGTGGAATGGAATTACTAGCTGGTCAAGTATAAGTGTGTGTGTGGGTGCTAACCAAACACTTTAGTTTCTTTACTTAGAAGGGATTCTTCAAATTGCACTTGGAGTGATTTTTGAACTTGCTAAGTACTTTAAAATGCTTTTATGATACCTAAAACTGTTTTTGTCAATTTTAGCTGAAAACTACAAAATAGCTATAGAAAGGGGTTTTGGCTATTTAAGAGTAGTTTTGGTGATGCCCAAAGCTCTTCCAAGTACGCTTTTAGCTTGCTTACTGATGTTTGACATTTTGGTACAGTCATCTGCAGTACAGTCAGGAGAGCCGATAATGCATTATGGCCAATCAATAGATGATGTGGAAAATAGCCAAGCTCAAATTCCACGTCTTCTAGGTCTGTAAATGCTTTCAGTTTTCTTTTGGAACATTTTTGTTCTTCCCCTTGAAAAGCAAAAAAGTACTGGAAAATTTGTGAATTTTCTGTGAGGCATAGTGTAAAATTATATATCAAAGACAAATTGAATATATACGTTCTTCGATATTTTCTGCAGAAATCAATTTTAGTAGTTTCATGTGCTTTATCTGCTCAAACCTTTGAAATCTAGTGATTTATTGATTCTGGGAGCTATTCCAACTCATGCATTTTCTACACAAATTTTAATTAAATTAATATTACATTTGAATTGTAAAATTCTATGGTCTCTCTCTCTCTCTTACTCTTTTTTTCTTTCTTGGGTGTTTGTTTTTAGACATTGTGCTATATCTTTGTGAGAAAGAACATGTTGAGGGTGGTATGATATTTCAGCTCCTGGAAGATTTGACAGAAATGTCTACAATGAAAAATTGCAAAGATATTTTTGGATATATAGAAAGTAAACAAGACATTTTAGGAAAGGTATGCGTTATTTTATTATTTCTGGTATTTTTCATTCTTTTATGACTGCTACTTTGCCTGCATTTGTTTACTTCACCAAATTTGATTTTTGTTTGAAATTGATGGTTGCATTTGGTACAGCTAGAGCTATTTGCTCGTGGAAAACTTGTGATGTTGAGAACTTGCAATCAACTTCTTCGTCGTCTTTCAAAGGTAGTGTTATTAGACCTAATTATCACATTCCCTTTTTATTATAATAGGAAGTTAAAAAAAAAAATCTATAATAATGTTTATTTGTCTTTTGCTTGTCTCCCTTGATAAAGTGGCAATGTGATCCCACAAGCTGGTAAAAGCTTTTTTACTGCTGACATAGTTTATTTGCATCCTGTTACTGGCTCTGACATTATGAAATTTGAGAGGACATGTTTGGCCTAGCATTTGCTAGGAGGTTCTGCCCAGCTCTCTCACTCTCTTTTTAACTTTCTTTTGATGTAAATTTAGCTGTTGATTCAATTTAAATGTTGGCATATTTATTCTGCTCCAATTTTATTATTTGTAAAATAATTGAAGAACATAATTGAAACAAGAATCCCTGCTTTTACATTACTTCTTGTGAGGTGAGGTGGCAATAAAGCAATTATATTCTTTCTTCTTCTTCTTCTTCTCTCTCTCACTGTCTGTCTGTCTCTGTCTCTGCTTTCACCTCTCCTGCATACTGCTGCCACCTAAAAGTGGCGCTGAAGTTGCCATTGGTAGCATTAGTTGTAGAACTGGGGGTTCCACTTGTGTAGAGTGTCCTAATGGTACGAATATCTTTCTCTATCCACATATGTGCAAAACACAAGTCCATATAATAATAAAAGAAGAGTTATTGTACTGAAATATACATATACATAAGATGATAACTGTAGTTTTTCTTTTCCAATTATGATCACAAAGAGAAGAAAAAATGAATAAAATGATTTGTTTTACTGTTTTTGTGCTGAAGTTTTCTATTATTATTAGTTTGATAATAAACATAGAATAATGTTATTGGCTTTTAAAATTTACAAAAGCATGAGCAAGATACTTACAGCATGACACATAGAAGAATACTGGATGCATAGTTTATGAGGAATAATGGCTTGAGAACACTCTTTAAATAACCAAGAGTTGTGGAAATTAATTGTAATTCAAAATTTGGGAGCTCTCATTTGTCTACAGTTCTCATAACTCTAGACAATTACAACATTGAAACTGTGAAAGAAGAAAAAATTTCTTTAGCTGTCTTCCAAAATTCAGTGATGAAGTCTATATCGACCCTGTTAGTTGATGACTTTGTGACCAGGTAGAGTGAGGGATAGTGGCTGAAAGTTACTTGCTATTTTCTACTAGGGAATATGATTCTAAGAATTTAGAATTATACAACCTTCTAGTTGGAGCAGAATGTCAATAATGTTGCTGTAAACTAATGAAGAAGCCAAACCGGAAGTTAGTGCTCTCTGTTAAACTAAGAAAGGTTGTATGGATGATGCCTTTTTTGGTGTTTGGTAGTTGACTTAATGGTGAATAGGCAGTAGTGATCTACCTTTACTATTCAAAGCAAGGTCAAATGTATTTTTATATTTTAGGAATATGTAATATATTTGTTATTCTTGATTTCCTTTACTTGGTATTGCTTTTTGAATTATCACAGATAAATTTTGGGCGCTACTGTCTATTGCAATTGAGAATTGTATATCTATTTTAGTATGAACCATTAACTTAAGAATTTTTTGATTATGTCATTATGAATACACTTTTTGTGCTAATGCATTTAAATTCAACTTTGTAGGCGAATGATGTAGTGTTTTGTGGACAAATCCTCATGTTTCTGGCTCACTTTTTTCCACTGTCTGAGCGTTCTGGTGTTTATTTCTGTTCAATCCTAATCTATTCGAACTTTGTTTTTTTTCTTTTTTCATATTTCTTTTGCTGGAGATTTATGTTACTTTGCCTTTCTGATTAATTATTGCAGCTGTGAATATAAAGGGAGTCTTTAATACGTCAAATGAGACCAAATATGAAAAAGACCCACCTGATGGTATACTCAAGTTCAGATTGTATTCGCTTATTTAACTTTGTCCACAGGGACCTTTTCTTAGTGTTATGGTCTTTCTTTTCAGGCATTCCTGTTGATTTCAATTTCTATAAAACTTTTTGGAGTTTACAGGTAAATTACGCTTGGAACCGTGGTCAATGAAAGAAAAGAGTATTTCTGTTATTAAATATGGACAGTGGTGCTATTTATATTAAACTACATTGTTTTGCTTTTGTACAATAACGCTAGTGAAGTTAATTTTATTGTGTTTCTGAGAGAAATATCTCTTGATTCTTCCTGATTATAAATTAATGGTGGATGCAGAGAGAGATCACTAGTGCTTTGCTAATTCAAATAATTTAAATGGTGAATTTGATCTGATGTTAAAATGTAAATATGTCAGCTGTCTGGCTTTAGTGAAATTTTATTTGTTTTTCCCCTCATATGAATATGTAGAGATCATGGTGGTTAATCTAATATGTTCTCTTTGTGGACACTCAGGTTTCTGTCCGTTCGTGCATGATATGTTAGTTTCATGTTGATGTGTTCATCAATGGACTTATCGGCTATAATGAATGACTGCATTACATAGGTTTCTGGACATTGCCAATAGTAAAATCTTCATAATGAGTGCATTTTACTCCACTGTTATCATAATGTCTTTCAGTCGGAGGTATGTATGTTAACATGTTGTCAGTGATTGTATTTTCATTTTTGCTCGAAACAAAAAGAGGGTAAGTTCAACAATTCCTTAATCCCAAATGATATTAGAACATAGCTGCCTCCCAATTGATTAAAATAAAGAAGCAAGACATTGTTGTCTGTGATTGTATGATATCCACCATTCAGAATGATCAGTTGTGATCCAGAGGTTCAAACCTCTATTGGCATTGTTTCACTTATGAAGCTTTTATGGAATACATAATATAAAGAGGTTATCATACTACAGCTAAATTTCCCCATGAATTTGTTTCTGAGTTTTCAGGAATACTTTTGTAACCCTGCTCTGACCCTTGCTCCTACAAAATGGCAGAAATTCACATCCAGTTTAATGGTATTCCTTTTATTTGCAAATTATTTTTGCTGTTACTTAATTTTGATGCAGCATTATTTCTTAATTAATTATTTTTGATGCAGCATTATTTTTGGTGACCCAGAAAATGTTTCATTTTACTTCAGTTGTTTTGTCCCTCAAATCCAATTGTTTTCTTGAAATGTGTAGGTTGTGTTGAACACCTTTGATGCTCAGCCTTTGAGTGATGAAGTGGGAGATGCAAATGTTTTGGAGGAAGAGGCAGCAACTTTCAACATAAAATATCTTACAAGCAGTAAATTAATGGGTTTAGAGGTAAAAAATGTTGACAACTATTGAAAAAAAATTCGTACATGATATTTGGTTTATTTGTTGTTGCCCCTTTGCTGCAGTTGAAAGATCCAAGCTTTAGGCGCCATGTTCTTGTGCAGTGCCTCATATTGTTTGATTATCTAAAGGTAATGATTGCTGTGGCTCTAAATTTGAAAGTTTATACATGCCTTCACCGCTTCATCTCTTTGTGGTAGTTGATTATATGGTTAATTTGTTTTATTTTTCTTTTAATTTTATTTTAACAGGCCCCTGGAAAAAATGACAAAGATTTGCCATCTGAAACCATGGTAATTGTTTTTTCTTTTTCCTTTCACAGGAAAAGGTCAAAATTTAATTGGGAAATACCTATTTGGTGTGATTGCTAAAGTTTATTTTGTAGACAAACACAAATGCTCCATGTTGGCACGTCCTTCATAAGATGGGCAGTACCAACTAGGGCATTCCTCAGATGAGAGAGATGCTCACGTTAGCTGCTGCTGAATTCTGACAAATAGATGGTTTCATTTGATCTAACATTACTTGTATTGTTAACTTATAGCAGAAAGTTGAAATGTTCATGTTCCATATGTGTTTATTTTTCTTCTCCAGATGTAGACAAGTAGATAAGTGCTTATGTTGTATAAAATTGTAAATTCTGTCTGTTTGTGATTATAGAAAGAAGAAATGAAATCTTGCGAAGAGCGAGTAAAGAAACTGCTTGAAACAACCCCACCTAAAGGGAAGGATTTTCTTCATAGCATTGAGCATATATTAGAACGTGAAAAGAATTGGGTATGTATAAGCTTTTCTCTGACTTCCTCTCTTATTTGGTTTCTACTTGTATTTCCCTTGGTTGTTCATCAGAACACATTCCATCTAAATTTGTTTGAAATCTTTGTGCTATTAGGTGTGGTGGAAGCGTGATGGCTGTCCACCTTTTGAAAAGCAATCCATGGAGAAGAAGGCAGTTCAAGATGGACCAAAAAAAGGGTATAAAATCAGTGGATTAATACTTCTATGCTGTGCTATGTCTATAATTTACTCTAGAAGTTCATATGCTTTAGAAGAATATTTAGGAAAGAGAATCGAAAGACATAATCGTAATCTGTGTAAGATGTCCTTTTCCATATCCAAAGCATTGGAATTATACTTCAAGTTTTGCAATCGGCTTATATATCAATAGTGCAGTCATATTAGCTGAAGGTTTTATTATCTAAAGACTTACTAATTGTTTATGAGTGTTCTACCAGGTTGACATTGAAAATCACTTGGCAAAGTCTTGATGTTCAGTAAGGCAAAATGTAATGCCTAATTGTAGTACTTGGAATCTAATGTTACTGTATCCTTCTACAGCCTATGATGAGCAAAGCCCTTACAACTCTGTTTTTAGGTTTAAACCATGTTTTGCTTTTAGAAAATGGGAGGATGGACTAGGTTGAAATTGCATTGGCTTACTAGGTACCGTGTTTGTAATATTACAAACAAAAGTACTGCTTGTTAAAGTCCTGTTTCCCCTCATTTATGCATTAAAAGTTTTATAGGGTTCTATCTATCTTTCTTCTGAAAGTGATTTTTGTTTCGAGCTCATTTTGATTGGTGCAGTGCTGATTAAGTTTATATTCTCCATCTTTTAATTTTTATTGAGATATCTTTACTGTTACTCCTCCAGTAAGCCAAGATGGAGACTTGGGAATAAAGAACTCTCTCTGTTGTGGAAATGGGCAGATCAGAATCCGGTATATCTCTATTGCGGACTTTTACAATTATTTGACTGGCAAGAACTTACCATTGAAACATCCGGTCATGGAACTTACTCCTGTTAGATAATTGAAAACCATGGTGCTTCATTTTTCAATGGTAAAACTGTCATTGTATCGCCTAATCAGCTGTTTGGTTTATTATTTAGTGGGGGCATTAGTCATCAAGCGATCTATGGCCTTTACAAAGTCAGTAATGGGTTGGTTTGGGGTTATTTAAGGTTCAGATAATGAGATCTTTTGATTGGGGAGTAGGGTGCCCTTTTTTTCCATTTCCTTCTTTTTTTTTTTTTTTAATATAAGAAACTCTATAAATTTGTATGGAGTAAAATGAGGATTTACTCAAAGGAAATGTGACCAACGTATCAAGAGCGAGAAGAAATTATGATGTTTTTGATAACTGTACGTATCTAAGTAAAAAAACCTCATATTTCATGTTCATCCAATCTTTTCCTAATGTTTCATGACATTAGCTTTATATGATAATAGTTTTGTTTCGATTGTCCTTATGCCGTGTCCAGAATGCTTTGACTGATCCTCAACGTGTTAGAACTCCTGCCATCACTGAGTACTGGAAACCTTTGGCTGAAGATGTAAGCATCTATTATGGTTCTTGAATTCTTTTCTACCTAATATTTTCTTTTTACCTTGGCTGAAGATGTAAGAACTTATTATATAAAGCAATTTATATTCATTGTCTTCTTTTTTAAAATTATAGATGGATCCATCTGCGGGAATAGAAGCGGAATATCACCACAAAAACAACCGGGTAAGTTTTGATTATTGAATGTTCTTACTTTTCAATGTGATGTTGCTTATGAGATGATTTTCTTTTTGTGCAAGTTGTAATAATAATGAAATTCATATGACATGTTTGTACCTATTTGCTTAAGTATTTCTGGTTGTATTGCTTCTGGGAAGCAGGGGAATATTATATCATAAAGATAGTAGAAAGAGCACTAGAGAAATAAATATAAATATTTATGAAAATATTAGATTGGCAAATGTGGACATCATTGTTTTCTGGGTGTAGAGAAAGCAATGTTTCTTGAAGATAATGGAACAGTGCAAATGATAGCAAATGCGAATATACTTGAAAATATAAAGTTTGGTATATTTTAGACCAAAAAAATAAATATTATAGGCAATTAAAAGGCTGTCTCTAAGGTATATTAGCCTACCAAACTAGGGAGGCAATGGGGCAGAGTGGGGGTGGGGAGGACTCCATCTCCCACCCCATTAGCCAATAAACTTATGATATCTCTACTTCTAGGATTGGGGAATCACTGATAGTATTTAATTGTTAAAGTGGAAAGGATTTTAAGTGGGGCTCATAAACTTGGGAATGAGGAATAGGAATAGGGTATGAATTGATATTTTTACTCTTAAAAGAAATCAAAAATTTTATTTTATTTTACCTCATTTAAATACTAAATAATAATAAATATAAAAATAACAATAGTAGTAATGATGGTAAACTAATAGTAATAGTAATTTTTTTATTTCAATAATTATAATAATACTAATAATATCATTATTACTGTTAGTATAATAATAATAATAATTATTCTTATTACGATAATTGTAATAATAATAATGTTAGTAATATTTATAGTAAACGTGCATATATATTTTTTATATTTACTTTTTATTTTTTATATATATGGTTTCAATTTATTTTATAATTTTATAATTTTTAAATTTATTTTAATGAAATTGGACATGAAAATATGAACTTTAAATATTTAAAATTTTAAATATATTGAATAGGTGGGTCAAATAAATGTAAGTTTTTAAAAATAACATATATTTTATAACATTTTTTTTTTATAAAATCCGGGTTTCGGGCCAGACCCTTGGCTTTTCAAGTGTTCCCCTTGGTCTTGCCCAGCCTTCTATGGTGAGAATGCTGCTGAAAAAGAAAGAGGTGTTCCCTGCCTACTCATTAATTATAGGCCACCAAACAAAGTGCTTCAATGGATTAGATATCCGTTACCGGATAAAAGGTATATTGATAGTACTAATAATATAATAGTTATAATAATAATAGTAATATTATAATTAAAATTATCATTATCATAATAGTAATAATTATTATAATTAATATTTTTATTATAATAATACTAGTAATAGTAATTATTATTATTCTTATTACGATAATTGTAATAACAGTAATGGTAATAAAGTTTATAGTAAACATGCATATATTTCATTTAAAAATGTTTACTTTTTATTTGTTCTTTAACAAATACATAATTATAACTAAGGATACTTTAATAACTTGTAGCAATCAATTCCAATTACAAGACAAATTAAACATATCAATGGGATGCAGCTCATTTCGATTCTTGAAACTCAAGTAAACAATTTAGTTTAATTTCAATTTCTTATTCCTATTTGAATTTATTCTAATTCTAGCTCATTTTGATTCCTAGAAAGGAATAGGAATGAATTTTATGTGGGGCTAACAAATTTGGGTATGAAGAATGGGAATCCTATTTCCATGGGGGGAGGTGGAAATGAAAATAGAGGAATGAGCTGACATTTTCACCCTTGAGGAAAATAAAAAAATTCCATAATTTTACCCCATTTAAATATTAAATAATAATAATAGTAATTATATTATTATTAATATAAATAGTTATAATTATTTTTATATTTATTACAATAATAATAATAATAATAATTAGTTATTATTGTAAAAATAGTAATAATAGTAGTAATGATAATAATTATTTTTATAATTGATAATAATAATAATAATAACTAGTTTATTCGAAAATCATAATATTGAGCTCAATATTGTAATGAACATGCATATATAATTCATTTAAAAATGTTTACTTATTATTTTTTTATTGAAAAATGCATAATTTTAGCAAAATGTATTTTAGTAACTGGAAAAAATCTATTCTGATTACAAAGTAAACACATCAATTGGACAACTCAATTTTGATTCATGTAATTCAAGTAAACAATTTATTCTGATTTTTATTTCCATTTCGATTTCTCCATATTCCGATCACTAGGAAGCAAATGCACCATTAGTGGGGTCGGAATGGGGAATTCCCACATCGGTGCCAATTTACCCATGCCCACTCTGTCGCCCGTTTTGGTGAAAAAAATTAGAATGATTTTTGAAAAGGTCATCATTAATATATTGCAAAGTATTTAAATTATTAAGAATAGAAAAACTGCTCCAACATATTGAAACAATATCTTGAATCATACAAATATATTAAATATTTGGATAAATAATAATTTTAAAAATATACATATTTTAATATATATATATATATGAGGATTGGGCTGGGAGGTGTGATGGAGAGCACAAAACGAAACCCTATTCTATTGAGAATTTGGGGATTATTTTTTCCTTATTCTCCAAAATCTCCTTAAAATTTAATTCATTTAGTGTGGGCCATGTGGAGCCCCAAACCCATGGAGGGTTTTTCCATCCCTATACTAAACTAAAGTACTTGTAGAACTAAGAGAAGGAGTTTGGAGGATCCTTGTGGGGAGAAATTCCTTTCTGACTTGGAAGAAAAGAGTTGTGGAACAAGTGAAGTATGCTGCAGATAAAACTTTTAGTAACATGTCTTCTATAAAACTTTTAATAACCTGTTTTCTATTTTAAATTTGGTTCATCTGGTATCTAAGATTATCTTGACTTCCAGCAACCACCCAAATGGAAAGACATTACTGTGGACCTGTAGCTGCTTTATACAAGACATGATTATAACAGAAGTTGGAAGTTTAGATAAGTTAGATTGCTTTGCAAAAATGCAAATTCCTGATGTTATTTTTTTTTAATTTTCGATTCCTTTGAAATTTGCCATGTTCCAAGGTGTGGTTGCATTTTTGTTGTAAAGCATGCAAGATTTTCTTTTTAATCAAGTAGGACAGATCAGTGGCTGGGCCCCTCTTAACTAAAAACTTATATTTGGCTTCTTGCTACAGTATGCTTATAAACTTGAGTAATTTCTTGTAATCTTGTGCAGGTTTATTGCTGGAAAGGTCTCCGATTTTCAGCTCGCCAGGACTTGGATGGGTTTTCTAGAGTATGATTAGTTGTCAACCAAGACCTTTTTAATATATGATTTGGTTTGAGTCAGCCTAAAGAAACTTATGCCAATATCATTGCAGTTTACTGACCATGGTATTGAAGGAGTTGTGCCACTAGAACTTTTGCCCCCTCATGTCCGGTCCAAATATGAAGGTAAAGCAAATGACAGATCCAAACGTGCTAAAAAGGAAGATTTGAAGGTTGCTCAATCTCATGCTGAAGAAAATCAGGTATCTAAGCCAACATTTAGCATTCAAATTCTCAACTCTTTTATTTACATATTTTTTTCAGCAAGAATTTCTAAGATAACATTACCCTCAGTCGCTAATTGGGGATTGGCTTCAGTTCTTTCGTCAACTCCAAGTTTTATCTCTTCAAGCCAAAATAATCTCTTCACTCTGAAGTTCTTATTTTGATGTTTATAAATGAAATTTGTTGAATGCTACTGATTGCTCTAAGGTCTAATGGTAATACACATGCATTTTTTATAGCACATAACTATTTTTGGGTCTTTTCTTATAAGCTTTTGGTATTAATTTTATTTCGACATTAATATTAAAGCTAGGTTACTAGGAGTCCTTTGTTTAAATCCCTATTTTTATTGATAAATTGTGTCGCAGAGCAAATTGGGCTGTATTTTTTGTATATTTGTGTTCATATCTGCATGACAAATCTGATAACGAAATTCGATTCTGCATGTGAGATGAGGTGATGTATTATTTTTTGAACTTTTTCTAATAAGTTAAAACTTTTGAAGATCAATGGTGGTTTAATAACAATTGATAAGTTCAAGGGCCAGTAACGGAAGTATTAAGGACTCATATGTACATAGACGTGTAAAATTATCCAAGCTAGTGTTCCGTTTGTGGTCTTTGCCTCTAGATGCTTGCTTGAGTTCAATCATGTGGAAGAAGGGTAAGTCAAATATAATTTTCAGCTCATGATTTTTGTGAGCGAGTTTAAGTAAATTGTGGGTTCACTCACTTATGCTTGATGTGTAACCATATCTGCATTAGTTGATAAATAAGTTAAAGTTTAATTTGTTTTAATGAATCAATAATCATATCCAATTCATTTTGATTGACAGTAAATTCTGATCAACATGGCTTGTTAGTCTTTTATATATCTCTTTCCGTCTTTTTTTTTTTCTTTCAACAAAAAGAAAAATGTAAACCTTTACTGCATCATGTTAGTAACTGTCAACTTTATGAACTCTGAACTTAACAAGTATATTTTCATCTCTAATTATCAATCAATACAATAAAATTTTCTAATATTTGATGTTGCTCATGAGCTAAGCTTTTGCTTACCATTTAAGCTCAGCCTCATTTTGTGTTCGCGAGTTGAACTTAAGAAACTTTGTACTCAGCTGAACTCAGTTCATTTACTGCCTTGGATATGTGGCTTCTTAAAATCTTTCCCCAACTATCATGGGTGGGGGTAAAGAAGGGGAAAAATGGCTCTCCATGTCTTCTAAAACATTCTCTTTGTAATATAGTTTATTTGCACGCATGAAATCTTCTGTCAATTATTTCTTGTATGTGCCCCTACTTTGCAGTTGCCTCAACCTAAATAGCCACATTTATCGTATCATAAAATATCTAAAGCATGTTTTGTGCTTGAACTTTATTGCTGTGAAGTTTCTCTTTCTTAAATGTTGAGCTTTATATGAGGTAAGGCTGGGGTACTGCAAGAAGGCTGTGAGAAGTTTTCAGTCTAGTGAAATGTGCTAGATTTTAGTTTGTAAGGCAAGAGGAAAAGGCTGAAAATTGATAGTCTCAGGTAGCAATACTACAGGTGGACTGTGCACAACTTGTAAACGATCATAATTTTTTTATATGCTCACCAGTACATTTATTTTTTTCCCCCTTTTGATAAGATATGCCCATCGGTCTTAGAATCTCGTATGTTCTGATTTTCTTTCTGTTTTTCTTATAGTAATTTTTTAGTTTCAGCTTGAAGTGCAGTTTGTTATGAAGTTTATTGTAGTTAGGGGTGGTGGATAGGAGGATCATAATATTTGATTAAGTTTCTAGTTTCGTAGAATATTTATAAATGGGCTGTTTTTCTTTCAGATTGCAGCATCTGCAAGTGAAAATGATGGGGAAGGTATCAAAGCTGATCTCGAAGCCTCAGCAACTACAATGGAAACTGATTTTACAGCTGGAACTGGCAATATTTCCCAAAGTGGTACTCCAACACCAGATGAACAACAGAAGCAGAGTTCTGATACTGATATGGGACAAGAGGCTGGCCAATTGGATGCAGATGCCGAAGCAGATACTGGGATGATGGATGGAGAGACAGATGCAGAAGTTGATTTAGAAGCAGTTGGGTGAAATGAGAGAATAATTAAATTCCAAATGCAAAATGCTTAACTGATACTGAAAGAAAATGCTCATGCTATTTGTTAGAGCTCTAATTGGGGAAAAAATAAAAATGTGTTATTCTGGTTACCATATAGAATTTGCATAATTTCATCGCCTGAAATTTTGTTAAAACTTATTGTGCAGTGTGGCATAATTTATCAACAACACTACTAGTTTGGATGAAG
The DNA here is from genome assembly GCA_025617385.1 of Murraya koenigii. Lineage (NCBI taxonomy): Eukaryota > Viridiplantae > Streptophyta > Magnoliopsida > Sapindales > Rutaceae > Murraya > Murraya koenigii. The sequence continues at coordinate 17,489,779 of CM046812.1, forward strand.
GGTTAAAATAGTGGCTGAAATATCTGCATTGTATGAATAGTTAAAATGCTGGTTTAAAAAACCAAAATTGAATCAAACCGATCGTACTGGCTGCTTTTTAGAGGTAATTGAAATTATGGAAAAGTTAGTACTTGGGTTAAAATAGACCAAAACTAAATAAATTAATAATAATTAAAAAGACAATGTTCCACTCTGTCAAAACTGAGTTGACGGCTGCATGACTTTTGAAAAACATTTAGCAGTCGAAGTAATTTAATTTATCTTTATAGAAGTATAAAAACTTTAATTTATTTTGAACTATAGTTATTTTATAGTTATTTTTAAGATCCTATTAAATAAATTTAGTCATACAAACAGTTTTCAATCGAGAATATATCTTTTTTCACCCACTCCTTAACTCCCAACTTAATAATCAACTCCTCAACTCTGAACTTAATTTATTCAAGGTGTAAGAAATTAAGTAAGTGAGTACAAAAACTCTTATTTTCAATGGGTTCTTCAGATCTAATTGAGTTCATTGATCAAATAAGAAAATTTCGAAGAGAAAGACGGAAAGATTGTGTACTTAGAAACAGTTATAACTCTATAATTTACACTCCGGATAAATGGCAGTAGCGACACTACTTTCTCATGCTAAGGTTGACCGACGCTGACTCCATACGGAGGGAATAGGAGATTGGAGAAGTGCAGAAGTGAAGTACTATACTTACACTTTTCAATTCTGCAATTTAACTTCTCCCTTAAGAATCTCCCTCTAAAGGTGAAGCAGAGAGATACCAACCCTCTCTATGGGGTAAGATAGTGATATATTAGATTTAATAAATATACCTCTCAATATATTATATATAAATATATATATATAGAAATATATTTATTATGTATTAATATACAGTTATATAAAAAAATATAATATATATTACATAATTAATATATTATATTATATTATAAATATTTATAAAATTAAATTAAGTCACTTATAAGTTAACCTTTATTTGAAATTTAAGTATTGCAAGACGTTTTGCCAGAAAGTTTTCTGCCAAGATTCATCGGTTGCTTCGTGGTACTAACCATGCGCATTTTTTTTTTTGTTTCATCATTCTTGAGGAGAAAAATGATATTCTTCTTTGAGATTTGAAGGAGTTTGACAATGCATTTTCATATTAAAACAATAAAAATAAAGGTGAACTACTAATATAAACTAGTTCTAATCATAGCCTAATTTATAAATATCAGTTATAATCTCATATAATTATGAACGTAATTTTAAGCAATAGCCTCATAGATCAAACGAAAAAAAATTAAAACAATGAAAATACATGGGATTTTGGCAATGCATCTTTATCAGGACTTGCGGCTTTAAGGTTGCAAGAGGCCTTCAAATTCTGGCTCCAAAAACAGACCTCATTGATAAAAAAAACTTGCTACCTACCTACTGAGGTTCATGTAATGTTCTCCAACCACACGATAAGAGAGGGAGATAAGAACAAGCTTTAACTGATAGTATAAAAGAGCAAGCTATCCTTAATATTAATACACACTGAAAGTTTGTAGCCGAACAGCTAAACCGCATCTAATCATCTGCTAGATCAATCGATTCTATATATTTTTAGTTCCTTCTCTTCATAGCATAAAATCTTAACAAACAACTCAGATAAAACTGAGTCAGCTACTAAGAATAGCATATGGCATATAGAATCTGAAACATCTATTTCACAATAGTTGCGAGTGTAAAGCTGTCCTCCCCTGAAAGTTATGTTTTCTGCAATAACAAAGTTATCAGACAGAGAATAAGAAATGTCCAAGAACGATAAAGCTACAAGAGCCTAACATGACATGGTCATTCTTACCTGCATTGGAAGGTAAAGCTTAAATTCTGGTGGGAGTTCTTCTTCCGAGTACAGGCGATCGGAGAAATATATCCTTCTGAGACGACAGTTTGCATGAACCTGAACTCGCAAAGTCTCGACATAGTTGGTTCCGTATGCTCTCCTGGTAAAATCAGCCAGGTTCAACTGGATTTGATTCCAGCCATCATCCAACCTGAGTGCCATGGTGCAGATATATGGCTTCACCCGTGTGACAGCCTGTAAAATTTAAAAACAATTAACAAAATTATAACAATACTTGAAACCTGGATTTTCCTGTCACCATCTATAGCCCTTAAGGAAAAATAAAATATAAGGTCACGTATCTAATTCACATCCTGCTAAAGAAAACACTCCTGGACTGTCTCACACTCTATTCTGTCCTTCATTATTTCCGAATGACAAACACAAAAGAAGACTAAAAAAATCCATATTATTACTGTCTTGAGCAAATAGAAAGGCAATATTGATGAAGCCCAAAACCATAGATGGTTTATTCTCCCACATCACCAAACTGTCTAATGACAGAGCTCACTACCAAATGCCTACACTAACTTTAACACCAAAACTGGGACTATCCCCTTTTTCTACCAAATGCCAAAACCAATACTAGTTCTACTTCAAAACTGTATCACAAGAAATAAATATTCAGAAAAAAATAAATAAATAATAGTCATTTCAAAACTTTAGAAGACATCATAGATTTTCCACCTAGTAGTTCAAATAGAAGAGTGATTGAGAATCATAAAAGTGAATAGAAAATGAAACTTAGCTAACCAAACCACAATAATACATGAATAATCTTAAAAAAAATTTCATAATTCTAAATTTAGCCAATAAACTTCAGCAATATTGATTAGTTTCAGAATTTCTTCAGACACCTATTACCTAACAAATTAACAGAAAAGAAATGGTAATTTTAAAACAACCAACATCAATAAAACAAGGGCAAACTTACACACTTGGAAGTTAGAAGCTCGAAAACGCCGACGGACATTCTTATCATCCAGTATTTGAATCTCAAATGTGAAATATTTCTTCAGGTTCTTGACAATCATAACCAAAAATGGGAGTTTTATACCAAGAGTTGCTGCTGGGTCTATGGGGCATGTAATATACGTAGATTGTATATTTGGCCCAACTATTTCAAGAACATTGGACTGTATATCTTCATCATGAGGTCGTTTCACATGACCATCAGCAACTGCAGAAACTCAGAACAAATTGCACATGTAAAGCATTGGACTAAAAACAAATATTAACCTCAAAGACAAAAAGTAATTTAAAAAGTAATTTAAAGATACCAACATAGGAATGCACCTAAAGGGCTAAAAGATATTTTCCTCTAAAATCAGAACATAATGGAAAAATGATGTTTGCCTTTGGAAACATAACTCATTCTTGAAAGGAAGAAGAAAATGTCTTAAGAAATGCCCACCAACAGATTTGAAATCAAAATTTTCAATATTCAAAATAGTAATACCTCATTGATAATTGCGGGAATAAATTTAACCATAGATCAAAACAAAGCAATCCCATAAAAGGAATATTCACGGAAAAGGAATTCAGATGGACTACAAAGAAGAAGAAATCCCAGAAATTAAAGCACAGTACAAAACCTGCCTTCTTTCCTCTCCTCTCTGAACAGAATGAAACTTTGACTTCATTCACCAGAGTACCGCAACTTTAAAGTTATTACATGATTATGCACACCACCTAGTCATGGCGTCTGTTTACATGTTTGCAAATTAAATGCTTCTTATTAATACGAATTACCAGATCACATGTATATATCCTCCAAACATTATCAATTAATATACAACATGTGGCACCTCGATAACACTCTTTTTTATATCGGTGGAAGATTGAGGACGTATACATAACAATACAAACTAAGTTTACCATTCATGACACATCAACCGGTATGTTAGTAACCGTGATCTTAATTTTGAAAGCTAACCATAGAAGTGTTCGGCAAGCACCACTTAAATTCAATAGCTAGTGAATACATTCAAGAAAGTAGCTATGAATTAGAGGCCAGAGCATACCCCTAAATATGGAGGAAACTAACAATTAATCAGAACTCATGAGAAAGCAAAGTTTACAAGCAAATTGGAAATCCAAAAAAACAATTCAATATATATGATAAGAGAAGCAGCACCCATCAATAGAAACAAAGAGGAAAAAAAAGAAAAGAAAAGCACTGACCTTCTTTATCCCAAATCTGCAGAGGTTTGCTCCTACAAATTTCCAAATAATGTGGATTACAAAATTTTTGATAAGAAAATGCATCCAAAAGAGAGAAAGAGAAGTTACCCAAGGCTGTATAAGATTGACAAGAATCCTGATTGAAATGTGTTCTTGAACATCTTTGGACAATTTCTACAATTACAATAAAAAAAAAAAACAAAAATATAAATTATTTATTGAATCTCTAGCACAATTTTTTTCTTTTTTTAACATCGACATATTATGGAATAAATTTTTAACAGAAATCCCTACCAACTTGAACAAGACAACTGATAATGATTCCCGTTTCTGTGTGTTCCTCGGGAAACAGAAATAGGGTTTTTTCCAATTCCAATTCCAATTGAATTAGGGTTCTTTTTCACCTTTTATTTTTTAGAATTGGAGCAGGGCTTGGCTTTGGGCAAATAAATTTAAAGCGAGCTCGGCCCCAAACCCAATCCATAATCAGTATGTTTTCAGTTCTACATAAGGGGTTAATTACAAATTTTCCAATGCCAAGTGACCAGTGCTGGGGCTGGGGCTGGGCCTTGGCCGGGAATTCCAAAGCTTTCTCCATAGAACTCATTTAAATCTAGATCTTAAATATATGAACTAAACACGTATTTTTCCTCCAATATTAGTCGGAGTAGACTATTGAACTGATACTTGACAGATCTGTAGATTATACTTCAAATAAATATATTTAAAATTTTAATAATGTTATATTTACTTAATTGAGATACTTAACTTGTATTCTAATTGGCGTGATAAATAATATGTCAATATTTAATTATTAAATTTTATTATTTTTAATCTAAATAATAAAATTTTATTGATGATATATTAGTTAAGTATCCAAACTGAATAAATGTAATATATTTATTAGATTTTAGTAATTTTCATATTGTATATATCAATAGATTATATGAATTTTTTGTTTAAGGAAAAAAAATGATTTAAAATATTTGAGGCAATTATATTTATCAAGTTGCTATGTTATATTGCGATGTAATTTATATCAATTATTAAATTATAACTAATAATTTTAAAAATAAAATTATTTAAATTATTTTTAAATTTTTAATAATAACTTTAAAATTTATATAAATTACATCGTAATATAACTTATCAATCATCTAATTTTTCATTTGATCGGCCACAACATCAAAGTTGATGACACCATCGTTGGTTCCACATGGGATCTCCATCGGTCGTTTGGCACAGCTTCATTTGTTGGACGTACATAAATTTTTTTTGTGAATAATTCGATTTGGATTATCAACGCTTATCATTTCCTCTGCCAAGAAATTCGATTACATGCGCGATTGGCGGCCGTGGTGACTTTGTATCGACGAAGTTGCGACTCACAATTTTGGCGATATGCACTAGGTCAAGCCTCTCTTTATCAATTATTTTTTAAATATCAAACTTGACGTAAGTAAGTGGAAAATTTATAAAAATAATCGGATTTAATTTTTAAATTTTAAAATTAATTATTTATCTTATTTTCTATCAAGTATAGCCAATCAAAACTCATATTTCCCATTTTACCTTCCTTATTTAATTTTTATTTCCTTACATATAAATTACAAACACCGTTCCTTGCAAACACCGTTTCCTGCTACTAAAGATCATAACCAACATACAATACATTCAATATAATTGTATTAAATATTTATATAAGTGTTATGAAATTTTGTGGTGTATCGTTTGTGGAGCTAGGGTTTATATTTTGGTGACAGTTGGTGAGGCAGGTAGCCTGTCTCACTAAGTTTTGGTGAAACAGGTTACCTGTCGCACCAATCTTGGTGAGACAGCAGATTTGTGCACAGTAGTCTGTCGCACTAGTATCGCACTGTCTAGTAGTTTCTGCATGTCGCACCAACTTTTAGAATCTGAATTTCTGCGATGGTGCCCGTCGCACTAGGTGTGGTGCGACGGGCACCATGTCGTCACACCAAACCAGTACGATGGCATGGTGCCCATTGCGCCGATGGTGCGATGCTGCCATCATGCGGCACCGCGCCTCGGCAGCACCAAATTCAGAAAAAAAAATTACATTATTTTGGCCAAATCGTTCGTCGTCTCAGAACTCGAACAACTATTTAAGAATTTTGGCCAGTGACGATACAGGGACAATTTTGTCTTGAAACTTGAAATTTAGATTAATTATGATAGCTAAAATATCGAATGATTATTTGTGAAAAATATAAAATATTTTAAGTTATTTGTGTAAATTTCCGTAAGTGGTAAGTGTGCTCATCACTGCTGCAATTTTATACAATGATTGGAATAACATGAATTTTCACCATACTTTCCATATCACTTGCAACTCTTGGTTTGTGAGTAATTTCTGCTAAACGAGTGAGGGACTATTGAGCGGACGGTTAAAAGGTGGGAGATATTCATGTAGATTGGTTATATCACTTATATGCATATTATGTAAGGGATAATGATTTTTTCTTAATTTTTTTTTCTTAATTATCGTAATTTTTTAATAATTAGTTAAATATGTGATAATTAAGTTTTTTTTAATGAATATATATATTAGATTAATTATTAAAAAATAAAGAGAATTAAAAAGAAAAAAATTAAAAGAAGATCCTAATCCGTTAATAGACTGTTTCGTTTTGATTAACATGATTATCGAAATATTAAATGAGTTATGTTGTGTTAATTTTATCTTCCATATTTGATTTGTGTTTTAAATTTTGACATGATAATTAAATATATGTATTTAAATTAGTCTATATTTAAAACGACATAAAAATAACATAACACAAGTATTACTTACTCATTTTAAAAGACGGAGCCAAAGATCAAGTTTATGAGGAATAATAATTTAAGAATAAATGAAAAAAAAAAAAAAAACTCATGAGTGTATTTCAATCAAGTTAAAGGGGAAGGAGCTTATCCAGTGATACAATTTAAAGACTCTTCAAGTTGCCCGTGCTTGTCCTACAGACAAGTTCCGTCCTTATCCGTTTTACCACGAGATACACTATGAAAATATCATTAATAAATGGTAAAATATGGTTTCATTACGGGGAAAAGTAAACCATTGTCCTGATAGATTTTTAATTTTCAATTCTTGAAAATTAGGCAAAAGCAAAAAAAAAAAAACACAATACCAGACAACCCTTCACATATATTTTTCCTCCGCTTATATATTTTTAGCAAAATAGCATAATAGCACATGCTTTAGTATGTGGTTCACATTTCCTTGTTACCTACACTTTTGACTTTACTTACGTTTTATTTTTTAAATAAATAATTTAATATTATTATTTTATCAAAAATAAATATAAATTTATTCATTTATTTTAAAAATATATAATAAATACATAAAACATATATTTAAAACACTAAGCAATAAAAGACATAAATTAAAGTATCGTAATATTTATTTTTTTATTTGAAATTTAAATAGATCTAAATATTAATGAAATATAAATAAATATGAATGCAAATATATGAATAATATGTTTATTTTTTATTTTTTGACGTTTGAATATTAGTGGTAAGTTGTTTATTTTTATAAGCTCAAAACATCTTAATTCTAATATTTTTATACTTATGAACTTGAAAATGTTATATATACTTAAAGTTTAAATAAGTATATATTTACTATGTTTTCTAGTATAATAATTTTTATATGTTAAAAATATTTATAAAGTAAGTATTTGATATATAATTTATGAAAAATAATTTTGATAACTTTATTTTTTTTATAATTTAACATAATATTTATACATAAAAAAGTTGTTATCTAATAATAAATGAATTTGTTTAAAATTCAAATTGAATATATGTTAAGTATTTAATACTAAGTAAAATTTATGATTAAGGAAATTCTAATATAACATCTAATAAATACATTTAATGAGATTATTTGTGAAAAAAATTAATTTTTCATTCAGATATTTTACTATTTAAATAAAAGTCATGAAATTTTAATTTGTTTCACTAAGACGAAAATATCTTATAATAAAACTTCAAATACAAAAATAAATAAACAAAAATACTAAAACATCTTAAATTAAGTTAAATTAAGATTTCAGACAACAAACAATTCCTATTTTTTAATCTTTTAATTTATTTCTTATTTTAATGTAAATGGTAATTTCTAATGGGAAAATTATTATTCTTATTATTATTATATAAAACTTTAGTTGACTTATTACAAAAATTTAATTAATGCACGCTATATATATGATATTTAATATTATTTTTATTTTATTAAGTTATTTTTAAATTTTAAATTTATTCAAAAAGTCAAATATTATTTAATTATTCTTGAGATTTTAATTTTTAAATATTTTATATTTATTTAATTAAAAAAATTATTTTATTCTCAAAGAATTATTCAGTAAATTAAAGATAAATCTACGAAAAGATATTTTAAACTATTGTTTAAAAAATAAGAATATAATAAATTATTATTTAAATAAAATGAGTTATTATATTAAATTTTAAAGACAAAATTTTTTTTTATCAGGGAAATTAGGTCAATTTTATGAAAAATTATTTTGAAAATAAAAATTTTATTTAAATAGAGTGTTTAGAAAAAAAAAATAATAGTGGGTTTAAAAACCTTCCGTACAAAAATCCAAACTCCCAGTCTTTTTTGCATATTTCCTCTGTTGTCCTTCGTTTTAGTCATTTTATTCCCTACACGTCACAGATCGGATCACCACGTGGCATTCACTCTTAGGATTCTTTTGCCACGTGTCGATCCCAACAAAATCTATATTTGGCCATTGATACGTGAACCTTTCGGAGTCCTAATCGTGTCGGCTCCAAAAGACCAAATCGGACACGTATATACTCGGAGTCGAACTTGATTTTTGGATAAACACGAGGATATTATTGGAAATCAAAATTTCCTCAGCGGACAACTTGGTGCTCACTGTGGGACCAGATTAGAACCACGTGGACCAATAAAAGTGCAGTTTTAGATGACGAGCTCTCAACCACTAAACTGATTAACAATTTTCAGCCACAAGTGACAGCTTTGACTGAATTTCACTCTATAAAATATTGAATTTATTGAATATTAAAATGAATTTCACTGACCATAGCTTCCTTGCTTCATCTGCTTAACTAGGCAATAAAAAAATACCAATCAAAAGTCTTTTTTATCTTCTTCAATTAGTTTTCTTCATCTCGGTTGCTTTATTTTTAGGATTCAGCATCTGGGTTTTGTTCATTTTCTCCACTAACTAACCACAAGGTTTGTTTTCCATTAATTGCTTTATTTATTTCATTGTTTTATTGTATACCATAGTTCTACTCGTAGTGGAAAAAATTATCCTTGTGTATATGATTTTAATTAGAAACTAAAATTTTGAACTTTAGATAATTATGTTTTGACGGCTGTATTGGATCTGTATAATTTTAAGCTTCTTTTCATGGATCTTGTAACATGGTTTCCTCATCTGGTACTGTCAGTGGAATTGTCTATCTTACTAGGGTTAATGAGGAATTTTGTCGTGTTGTGTGTATGATTTGCGGAAAATTTTACTTGATGCAGTGGTATTGTTTACTTTTTTCTTGATTGTATTTTGGTAGTTGAATAGAATCTTTGAACTAATGTTTCTCTGTTCTTTTTGTCAAGACTCACAAAACAGCTGAGTGATTTGTGCTAATATGTGATCTGTTGATCATTGTGTTTTAGATATATCTCATGGAGTGGTACTTTGAGAGTGGTGTGGATGATCTTGTTGTCCCCAGGGACCAAGAATTTTCAGACAGGCTTCCATCATCTCCGGGAATCATGTCAAAATGGGGAACATATGCTCCTGAAAGTTTTGTGTTGCCTAACAAATACTTCAGTATGGATACAAATTCAATTGAGGAAGATTTCAACTTCAATGGTTTTTGTAATGAAGTTGATATCGAAGCTTCTGTTCAAAATAAAGGCCACTCTAGTGGTTCAAGTATCTGTGCAGGATCGTCAGAGGAATCTCTGCAAAGGACTGCTCTTTCTAGCAATCGGCCTGATTACCAGCTGGATCACTTTGCAGGAATTGAACAACTGGATGACATATTCTTGTACAAGCGTAACTTCTGGGATTAAGATACTTGATTTAACGCCTGTAGGAAACCATGTAGTTTCTCCAATGCTTTATAGGTTGTAGATAGGAAAAAAGAAAAGAAAACATGCACCAACACCCCATGGAAATTAATGGCTCCAAAATAGTTTTGTATTCTAGTTTTTGGGTGCATCAGAGAATTTTGAAGATATCATGATAATGGTTATAGTGTATTGTGTCTGTAATCTCCTGCAGATGATCTTATGCCATTATTGATGGTGAGGACTGCCACTTCCTTCAATTTGGCCTATTTTAGATGATAATTTTGGACCTGAAGGGGCACATAGAATACTTTAGGCATTAAATATCCATGGGATGTTCCAAGTTTCAAAAAAGATTTAGTGATTTTAATGATTCAAGTAAAATTGTATTATCTTGTTTTTCTGTCTTTACTTATTCTGGTTTGCCGATATTGCAGGAATTCCTTACTTGAGGATCTTCCTGGTACTGAAGATCTTTACAACTCGGTTGGCTTTGATCCTGAATCTCAACATGTGTTGCCTGCTGATAATCTTGCAGCCAACATTAGTGTAGATTCAAAAAGTCATTCCGGAGACGCACATACCAGAGGATGCTCCAAATATCTCAAAACACACGCATTTTCCCCATCAGTGGGTTGGGATTACGAAGAAGATGTATCTTCACCATTTAGCTCTTGCAACCCACAGCACAAGTTCCTACCAGATAAGGTGCGATTTTCCACTTGCTAATCATCTTTGGATGTGGGTATTAATAGTTAACAGTTCTGGCCTTAATTTGGACAGGAATTCTGGACAGGAATTCTTGGTCCAATTGAAACGGCTATACGGTCTGGATCTGTGCTCACATCAAAGATGTCTTATCACTACTTTTGGTCGGCTAACCTAACCTGGAGCAGTGAAAAAATTAAAGATGAATTATAACCTTTAGGATTATGTAGGGATTTTATTTCAATTCATCATGCTGCTATGGAAGCTCACTGACTTCAAACTTGCAGGAGTATTTTGGATGGGTTTGCCTGTTAGTACAGATGCATGCCAGCATTATTTTGTCATGGGCGTGATTGCATTCATTATCAACTCTGATATCAGCCTGTCAAGCTTTACTGACTTATCTTTTGACACATGTATTTGACTTGAAGAGCATAGGTCCATAATTTTTTGAAACTCGAAGTCCACTGCAAGTTTCAATTTTTCAGCTACATCTTTAAGATTTAGCATTTGTTTGGCATCTCTTTTCCCTTGTCGGGGCTTATTTTACAACATGTTCAGGAATTTGGTTTTTTCAATTTTCTTTTATAAATGATAATTGTGATAACCAAAATGTTATGAATCCCTTTAGGATTTTATTTTTCATATTTTACACACATGTAACAATATCAAATGGGTTCTTCTGTTTAGAGTTCTGCATATTTTTGCCATGTATATAATCCAAATAGGATGGAGATGCATGAAAAGTTGACAAATGGGATCTAACAGGCAATAGCTTCTTTTCATGTGGCTTCTGCGATTGGGTTCTTCTCTGTAGGTACATATAACCATGCACACCCAATAAATGAAGACAAATTGAAAAATGGATACACACTGATAGGAAAAGAAAGAGTATAATGAGATAAAGGCTATAGTTTCTTGCTCTTCTACTATCTGCTCGACTTGTTTCTTGAAAAGTTATTTGTATTTTGTAGAACTTATCATGGTATTTTTTTTTAAGGCACCGTTGGCCAAACTCCAAGCTCCTTCTGAGCAGAACATAGCAAATGAACTTGTACGTGAGGAAACATCACTGGAGGAATCTGTGTTGCAGGAGCTCAGAATTGTGATGACTCAAGTAAAATTTCTAGGATCTTGACAGGTCAAGGACAGTGCTTTGACATGAAATCATATTTGCTAATTGTTTCTGTTTTTACTTTAAACAGATGAGTGATAATACCCGAATTTGCTTTCGTGATGCCCTGTACCGGCTTTCTGAGAACTCAAAACAACACATGGACGTGGCAACAACGAGGCAAAATGGTGATAGCACACCAGAAACTTCTCCAGAGTCGGGCCATGATACAAACATGAGGTAATTTTATCTGAAGAAATTATCTATCATGATACTTCAATTGTTTTTTGAGATAATAGTTAATTTCTGAAGTCATTTCTGCCTATGAAAGCAAGTAAACTGGTGACAAAACTGAGAATTTCTGTAGTTGAATTAGGAGGTCTGTCATTTATGGAAACGGTTAACAAGATCACTGGTCTGGGTTGGAGCTCGAGGTAGTCACTGTTGAGCTTTTTTTTGCTCTCAAGGGCTCCTCAGAAATTACATTCTACATTCTGTTTCTGTTCTCTTATATGGCACAGGTGTGCTGTTTACCCTGAACCTTTACTCAGATTTATAAACTTCCCAACAAATCTTGATTGTAGACCTAGGGGTTGCTCATTCTTTGTTTCATCTTTAGTATTTTGCATTGATTTTCACATCAACTTGTTCTAGCGCCAAAGATCAGCTGCTTGACTTGGGATGTGAATGTTTAAATATATGGTAGTTAGCAGGTTCATTGTGCGGGGTGCAATATGAAGTTTAAATTGGGATTAAGTCTTAAGAGCTGTCACTTCAAGAAAAAAAAAAATAATTGGGCTAGGTTCATTGTGGGGGCTGCAATATGAAGTTTAAATTGCGATTAAGTCCTAAGAGCTGTCACTTCAAAAAAAAAAAATAATTGGGCTGGGAAAGAGATCGGTTCACCTATCTGGGAGTCTACTTAGGGAGACTGCCTCTGAACAAGTGTTAAGTGAGTGTATTGGCTGGACACTTATATTGTGGAGTCAAGTTAACTGATATGTTACCTATATGCCTAGTTTGCCACAGAGGGAAGCTGCCTTAAACTTATCTAATCAAGAACACAATTTTAATGATCAGGACTGGGAAAGACAAAGCAATGGAATCAGAGACCAATTTTATTGACAGAACCATTGCGAACCTCTTGTTCAATAAGATAGACTTAAACGTGCGAGATTTTCCTATGGTGGCGTCAAAAAACCCCAAGCAAGAACTCATTGAGGAAACTGGATCACCAAAATATAGCTTTAATCTGCCGCCAACACATCAGTTCTGTGAAGACATGTTAACAGGTGATGCTGAAGTACCAACATTTGGTCAGGAACAGCTAGCAGTGGCAACTAAATCAAATAAAGATTTCTCAAAGGATACTGCAGAAAGCAATGCATAAGAAGCAGTCAGGTGGGAATGCTTTTTTATAAAAAGCCAGTTTGTTAGAAAGAAGTGAAATAAGTGCTGCAAGAAATGGGAGAGCTTATTGTTTGTGTACCTTCTTAGATATGTGTGTCTGTGTCTGTACAATTAGGTTTGTATGTACAATTAGGTTTGACGACGGTCCAAGCTGCATCTTCTCAGCTCAATTTTGATTGTTATGTATGTTTGGTTGATTTTTGGTTAGTGACAGCAAAGGAATCCTTTGGTTTGTTAATTATCAATGTGTATATTTATGGGTAATTCTAAATTATTTCTATTTAGAATGATAATTTTTAATTTATTAGTTACACGTGTAAAAGTATCAATTTATCTTATTTATTGTTAAGAAAATCAGAAAAAGATTTCTCAATGTGTTCTTTGTTTTACCATCGTTTTTTGCTCAAAAATAGGATAAATTGAAATTTTTATATTTTTGAAAAATAAATTATAAATTATCATTTTATCTGCCGTATCTATTTTTATTTATACTGATAAACATTACACCATATTGTTTGTTTAGTTTTTTCCTTTGTTTACTGTTTATCAAATTGTTTGTCTTTTTAATGTTAAAACTTGGAACTTATGAGATTCTGTGGGTTTATAGTTTTTGTGAACTTAGAAAAGGTGTGTGGATATGAGATGCCAAAATAGCGGTGTTTCCTAAATTAAGCTCTTTATGTGACAGATTCGTACTCAAGCGATTCGATTCATCCAACAACATGGTAACCAAAAGGTAAATATGATTTTTAAAATTAATAATTTAAAAAAAAAAAAGGCAACGAAGATTATATATTTGTTTCTTCTTTAACAGTGGCTTTTGAACAAACGGAGGCCTCGGCCTCATCTCATTAGTCGTTGAATTATATATATATATATATAAATGTTTAGATTTAGAATTTTAAAGTACAATTTTTTTTAAAAAAATACATAAATTATATGGTTTTATGTACTTTAAATTTTAAATTATTAAACCCTAAGGTTTAATAATATTTTTAGACTTTTTTAGATTTTAAAATTCTGGATTAGATAGAAAATAATGTGTTTTTGTGTGTGTGTGTGTGTGTGTATAGTGCACATATCTTTATTTTTCTTATACGAATATATTGTTAAGTCGTGAGATTATAATAAAATAAGTGAAAATACACTTTTAAGCTGCAGGATTTGATAGTATATTAAAAAAATAATTTTATTAAACTGCACAATTTAATATCGTTCTTGTATTTAAAAAAAAAAAAGAGATAGCTGTATCTGAGAATGCCCTTAACTAATGAGAATAAAATGTCATTAAAATATTAAAAACCACATTTTAATAAAACATACATACCGAGAGATAGTGGGATCGTATTAAGTTATATATGATATAACTTTTTTTAAACCATTAAAATGGTGGAGAGTTAGGCGACTTACTATATAAATCACAAAATGAATCAAATACATAAAGAGGGAGATATAAATTAAAACCTTCTAAAGTAACTACAAGAACATAAGAATGGAAAAGAGATGAACACAAGGCCAAAAAGGAACATAAAAATAAGCAATCTTTTTACCAGATATGAGAAATTGCCTGTGCATCCAGATGGAGAATACTTAATAAGCCAGCATGGATATCTTGAGAACCTAAGAAACGCTGATGAACTCGAAGAGTTTATGCCCAATTGGCTAAGAAATCAATAGCAGAAGTAGTCTCTCGAGGTACATGCCTAACCATGACAATAAAAGAAGATGTCAAAGTACATACCCGATGCAAAGAATAGGCATAGTCTCAACGAACAGGGCCCTAGGAGAGAATCCAAGAAACCATCTTGACCGAGTCTGACTCTACTTCAAGCACAGAATAATCGAGCTGAGCAGCCAACTCTAACCCCTTACAAATAGCCATGAGTTATTGTTGAAAGGTTAACCAAATCAAATTGATTTGGTTTTCCATATATATTTAGGTGTATATTTTTGTGTAAATATAGATTTATTGATTCTTAGAAATTAGTGTAATATTCTGCTTTAATTATTCTTTCCTTTCTTAGTCTCTTGTATCTCTATATTAAGACTGTATACAGTCTCATGAAAAATAAGAAGGAGAATTATTCTATAAACTTTCCTCTACCTATTGTAACATGGTATCAGACCCTGGTTCCCTTTCTATCTAATCTCTCCCCTGTTTTTATTTTCCTTATTTTTTCCTCAACTCATCATGTCTGACCAATCTTCTGAAACCACAGTCACCTCAAAAAAACTAGAGCAAAAAATTTCCTATTACGAATCTCATTCGAGTCCAGATTACAACTATCCGGCTGAATGAAGGAAATTTTCAAAGATGGTCTCAGTCAGTTAGAATGTATATTAGAAGAAGAGAGAAAATCGGTTATCTTACAGGAGATGTCAAGGCTCCTGAAATATCTGGTCCCTCTTATGTTGTTTGGGATGCTGAAAACTCCATGATTATGGCATGGTTAGTCAACTCCATGGATGAAGACATTGGTGCAAATTATATGTGCTACTCTACTATAAAAGAACTTCGGGATAATGTGAGTCGGATGTACTCGACTATGGAAATCGATCCCGGATCTATGAGTTGCTGACTTGCTCTTGGAGATATTCGTCAAGGAGATGATAGTGTAATAAAATACTTTAATACTCTAAAGACATTGGTGCAAGATCTGGACTTATTCAGTGAATACGAATGGAAGAGCACAGAAGATTTTAAACATCACAAACAAACTGTCGATAATGAGCGAGTTTTTAAGTTCTTGGCTGGGCTCACTATTGAATTTGATGAGGTAAGAGGAAGAATTATTGGGAGAAAGCCACTTCCTACTATTGAAGAAGTTTTCTCTAAAGTAAGGAGCGAAGAAAGTCATCGGGGTGTTATGTTGGGAAAAAAGAACTCCATTGTCTCTGTGGAAAAATTTGCTCTTGTTACAGAAGATGCTAATGCTGCCCGTTCCTTCACTCAACAGCAACAAAAACCTCGAGTATGGTGTGATTACTACAATAGACCATGCCATACCCGGAGACTTCGTTGGAAACTCCACGGAAGCTCGTAGATCGGAAAAGCGAGCAAACATAGCCGTACATCGCCTCTGCTAATGAAGTGGAGAATTTGGAAAAAAATCTCAACAAGGAGCAAATTGATCATCTCATAAAGCTGCTGATTTTCAATCCTCCACCTAGTATTCCTAGCGGTTCATTAACTCAAACAGGTAGTATTATTAGTGCTCTTCTAGCATTGCTAGTTTATTTGATTCTTATTACCCTTGCCCTGGTAACAAAAAAGTAAGAATTTCTGATGGAAGCTTATCTTCCATAGCTGAAATATGATCAATAAAACTCTCTGGAACCATTGAGCTTAAAAATATGCTACATGTCCCAAACTTTTTTGCAACCTGCTATATGTTAGTAAATTAGTCAAAGAATCTAATTGCCGTGCTGTGTTTTTTGACTCCCATTGTGAATTTCAGGACAGGAACTTAGGGACTATGATTGGCAGTGCTAGTTTGCGAGAAGGTCTTTACTATTTTGATGACTACCTTTCAAGGAATAAACAAGCTCAAGGTTTGAGTAATAGTATTAGTTCAAACTCTACTAGGGATCAAATAATGCTTTGACACGTTAGACCAGGACACCCTAGCTTTCCTTATGTGAAATATTTGTTTTCAAATTTATTTAAAAATGTTGATTGTACTACTTTTCAGTGTGAAAGTTGTGTTTTATCTAAAAGTCATCGAGTTTCATATAAAACACTTACTTATTGTGCATCAAAACATTTTTATTTAATTTATAGTGATGTTTGAGGACCCTTAAAAATCAATACTTTAACTGAAAAAAAATAGTTTGTGACATTCATATATGATCATACTCGGCTTTGTTGGGTTTATTTAATGAGAGAAAAATCTGAAGTCAAGGGATTATTCAAAGATTTTTATAATATGGTTGAAAATCAATTTCAAACAAAAATAAGGCTACTCCATACAGATAATGGTACTGAATATTTTAATAATTATCTAGGGGTGTTTTGTAAGGAAAATGGTATAATTCAGACATCCACTTGTCGTGATACTCCACAGTAAAATGGAATTGCGGAACGAAAAAACTGCCATTTACTTGAAGTTAGTCAGGCTATCATATTCTCTATGAATGTTCCTAAATAATTGTGGGGTGATGTTGTTTTAACAACATGTTATTTGATTAATAGGCTGCCTACCTATGTTTTAAAGTATCAATCACCTTTAGAATACTTTAAATTTATATATCCCTCCAGTAGGATTACCTCAATATTCAGTTAAAAGTCTTTTAGTGCATTATATTTGTTCATATACCTAACCATCTTAGATCTAAATTGGATCATAGATCTGAAAAATGTGTTTTCTTGGGCTATGCTCTTAATAAAAAAGGCTACAAATGTTTTAATCCTCAAACAAAGAAATTCCATGTTAGTATGGATGTTATATTTCTCGAAAATCAACCTTTTTTTGGCCAAAATTCTCTTCAGAGGGAGAAAAAAAATAATGAAGATTATTTATGGCTTACACTTATGCCTAATGTGTTTTTACCTGATCTGAGCACTTCAACTCAAATAAAAAAAAACTAATATTTCAAATGATGAAAGCTTAATAAACTTTGAACTACAGGAGCCAAGTGTTAATGTACCAGAGACAGGGGGATAAATACTATAAGATAAACTTCCACCACCAGAGCTTCGTGTTTATACTCGACAAAGGTATCATCACAGTAGTAAAGACCTTCCTATAAACTCAGTACAGCCTCAATTGTCACCTCAAAGGACTGATTCCTCAGAAAATTCAGGTAACATTTCTTCTCCTATACATTCTAGCACTCTATTTCCGACGTTGACTTACCCATCGCACATAGGAAAGGAACCTGAACTTGTACTATGCACCCTATTGCTAGATATGTTTCCTATGAAAAATTGTCCAGTAAACACAGAGCTTTTACTACAAAAATCTCTCAGATACCAATTCCTTAAACCATAAAAGAAGCCTTAGACCACCCAGATTAAAAGTTAGCAGTTTTAGAAGAAATGAATGCTCTAAAAAAGAATAATACCTGGGAGATTGTGGATTTACCAAAAGAAAAAAAAAACTGTGGGTTGTAAGTGGTTGTTTACAGTTAAATGTAATGCTGATGGGAGTGTTGAGAGATATAAGGCAAGGCTCGTTACAAAAGGATTTACTCAAACCTATGGAATTGACTATCAAAAAACCTTTGTCCCGTGCAAAGATAAATTCCATCTGAGTTCTTATCTCATTGGCTGTACATTATGATTGGAATTTATATAAGTTAGATGTTAAAAATTCTTTTATGAATGGAGAGCTAGAAGAAGAAGTCTTTATGGACTTACCACCAGGTTTTGAGGGAAATCATAGTAGCAGTAAAGGGTGTAAACTACAAAAGTCTTTGTATGGGCTTAAACAGTTTCCTAGAGCATGATTTGAACGCTTTGGTAATGTTATAAAGGGACACGGTTACTCCCAAAGTCAGGCACATCATACAATGTTTTACAAATATTCTATTGAAGGGAAATCAGCCCTGTTGATTGTATATGTAGATGATATAATTTTGACTGGTGATGACTTAGTTGAGATTTGCATATTAAAGAAAGTTCTTACACGTGACTTTGAAATCAAAGACTTAGGCAACTTGAACTATTTTCTGGGTATGAAGTTTGTTAGATCAAAAGATGGGATTGTTGTGCCTCAATGCAAGTATGTACTTGACTTACTTGAAGAGACAGGTCTACTCGGATGTAAGGCAGCGGAGACACCCATAAATCCTAATATGAAATTACAGCCAGTTAAAATTGAAGATGTGACCAACATAGATAGGTTTCAACGCTTTGTAGGTAGAAATCTACCTTTCACATACATGCCCGGACATAGCCTTTGCAGTAAGCTTAGTCAGTCAATTTATGCATGCTCCAGGACAAGAACACTTTGAAACAATATACAGAATCCTTAGATACTTAAAATGATCTCTGGGTAAATGTCTTTTGTTCAGGAAAAAAAGGCATCTACAAGTAGAAGTCTACACAGATGCTGACTGGGCTGGTAGTGTAACCGATAGAAGGTCCACTTCTGGTTACTGCACCTTTGTTGGAGGAAATTTGGTCACTTGGCGCAGCAAGAAACAAACTGTAATAGCAAGAAGCAGTGCAGAGGTAGAATATAGAGCAGTAGCTCTAAGAATTTGTGAGGTTCTTTGGATTAAAAAAATTCTTGAAAAACTTAAAGGCTAGTAATTCTCTACCTATGAAAATATATTGTGATAACAAATCTGCCATTGCAATAGCATATAATCCAGTACTCCACGACCAAACTAAACATGTCGAATTGGACAAACACTTCATAAAAGAGAAACTAAACAGTGGTTTAGTCTGCATGCCTTACATTCCTACAGATGAGCAGGTTGCTGATATACTCACCAAGGGACTACCTAAGAAACAGTTCGAGAAATTAGTTTGCAAGCTGGCCATGAAAGATATTTTTAGACTAGCTTGAGGGGCAATGTTGAAAGGTTAACCAAATCAAATTAATTTGGTTTTTCTTATATATTTAGATGTATATTTCTGTGTAAATATAGATTTATTGCTTCCTAGAAATCAGTGTAATATTCTGCTTTAATTATTCTTTCCTTTCTTAGTCTCTTGTATCCTTATATTAAGACTGTATACAGTCTCATGAAAAATAAGAAGGAGAATTATTCTATAAACTTTCCTCTATCTATTAAAATAATTATATGTAAAGGATCGGCTGGTGCCCACAGAAGGAAACAAAAACAGCCAAAGCGACACCCCGATAATCACGTAAAATACCACTTGAAGCAGCCATCTTAGGATTACCCCAAGCAACTATCGATAGTCAGCTTCACCACTTTTGGTGGCAGCTGTTGCAAAAAAACTAAACGAATTGTCCTCTAGACGGAACGAGGACTCTTAAGTCCTCTGCAAACAAAGAAGCTAAAACTCCTTGTAGTTGAAATAATTTAAAACTAAAGGTATAACCAGCAAGTTTAATATCCAAAACCACCAGATGAGTAACAACATTAACAAAAAAGGCCATCGAGTCAAACCTGAATGTATTACGCGCCTTCCAAACTTGCCACAAAATAAAACAAGGAAGAAGAACTAGAATATGGCTTCAAGAAGGGACACATTACTACTAATAAAGAACTAAAGCACGGGGCACATTACGCGCCTTCCAAACTTGCCACAAAATAAAACAAAGAAGAAGAACTAGAATATGGCTTCGAGAAGGGACACATTACTGCTAATAAAGAACTAAAGCACGGGGCACAGAAAAGCAATATACTAAAAACCAAAAGTATGTAGATAATGAAAAACTAGCCTAATTAACAGGCAATCAAGAAATAAATGCCTAGAAGTCTCGTAAGCCCAACTACAAAAGACACCAAGAAACCATACAAAAACTCTTAGAACATAAAGCATCATATGTGGCTAAGAACCCGTGTAACAACCTCCAGAGAAAAAAAAGATTTCTTAGAAGGGATATGTTATTGCCCGATAATAGAGAAAGCCTTATCCCTCCGCCTTGTGTAACACATAAGTTCCCAAAGCAATGCCCAAGGAAAAAATATTATCAGGACATAGATCCCATCAGATCAAATTTGATTCCCTACCAGAGATAAAAATCAAAAGAATCTGTGCAATAATCGAAGAGGATAGTACATCCTGAAGCTTATCCCTATCCTGCCAATAAAAAAAAAACTGACATTAGAGAACCCGCCGCAGGATTATAGAAGGCCAAAAGACAAGAGCCCAGCTAACAAACATACCAAAAACTACACTCCTCACGGCCAACCAACCAATGTACATGAGGTTTAGCAACACATTGGATTAAGTCTCTAAAGATGAGAGATAAGGGATAAAATATCAAAACTTAACCATATTCGGATGTGTAGTTTTGCAATACTTAGACTTCATATTAGAAAAAAATAACAAACACTACTCTTGAGAACATCACCAAAGCTTAACCTTAAAAATTTCAACCATATCACCAAAAGATCAGATACTTAGGCTACTCTCCTTAACTGAATAATAAACTGCTAGCCATCAACACAAGTGAATATATTGCATAGTCTTAGAGTCACCTTATAAGAATCAGGTGAAAAGTCTTTATAAATGTTGAAAAATAGTTGCTGATAGGGGAAGAACATAAAACAGATGTAACGGCATAGAAGCACATGACAGATAAGAACCAGCTTCCTACTAAAAGAGAGTAATCGATATGCTCAACTCGAAATCCTATCTCTGACCTTCCGGTCTATATTACCAAAAAAAGAAATATGGAGATGCCTTGTAAAGACTAAGCACTTAAAATAAGTGAACGGAAGTTGGCGCTACTGAAAACTAATGACAAAATGGATAATAACTTGATGAGAAGCAGTACTAAAATTCCAATGTAGAAACTGCTCTTGGTCTAACTAATCAACTACCCTGAGACAGCCTCATAATGTTGTAAAAAAAGCCATAAGTCGTAGAAGGCTAGACTGAATTCTATTAGTGAAAATAATAATATCATTTGCAAAGAGTAAAATACCGAACTAAAGGATACTGAGAATACAAACAGTCCAAGCCTTAAGAGAGAAACTTAGTAGCAATAATAAGTAAATATAAGGAAATAGGATTGCTCTGCCGAAGATCACAATGTGACTGAGAAAATTTGTGAACGCTCGTTCACCAATATAGAGAACTAAAGACAAAAAATTACTCTCCGAATTAGGGAAATCCACTTATTTGAAAACCCAAAGTACTACAACATTTGAGTAATAAAAGACCAAGATATCTGGTCATAAGCCTTAGCCATGTCAAGTTTAAGTACCATATTGTTGTCCCAAGTATGGCGATTAAGATCATGTACCAACTTTTGAACCAACAACACATTATCATGAATCACTTTGCTAGGTACAAAACCACTTTGAAAGTGAGAGATAATATGAGGTAGTAAAAGGGCCAATCGCAAAATAACAAACTTAGTTAAAACTTTATTGCTCACATTACAGAGACTAATCGGCCAAAAATCTACCCAAAAAGCTGGATAAGTCTTTATAAGAAGAGGAACTAATAAAGTACTTTGAAAACCCTTGGGCATGACAGAATGCTCTGTAATTATCAAGAACAACATTCAATAAATTACAGTAAATAATATCCCAACAAGTCTGATAAAAGCAACTGAAAATTTGATCAGGACTTGTAGTACTGTCAGGTCAGTAGAAAATACCACCCATCAAATCTCATCCAAATTAATCTCCCTACACAAATCCACATCATCCTTTATAGTCACCAATAAAGGGATAAAATCAAAATCAGACTGTTGAAATTGACTCCCACCCCCTCATCAATCACTGAAAGAAATCAACAATAGAGGCTCAGATATCCACTCTGAAGAGACATTCTGAATCTGATGAATAGTAAAGAGCTGACACTTCTTCTAAATCATCGCATGAAATATTTGTTAGGATTATGCGCCCTTTAAAGCATATTGATTTTCTGATTAATAAAATATTTCAAGTATTTATTCAGATATCTTAAATTTCATTAATATTTTGAGTAAAGTTCATTTAATCATATTATATGTATTTATGCGATTATCATATGGATTTGCAGAAGACATAAATACAAGTTATCTTACGATTAAATAAATTAAGTTCGCAGTTGATAAATAAAGCTGGACACTTTATTTAGGTATAGACTGTAATAAATTCATTAAGTGATTTGTCTTAATCATATATGAATTTATTGATGTAGTATGACTACATTGAACTGAATCACATATGAGATTTAATTAACCTAGTAATAACTGTCAGACTTATTAAATCTATAGGCATTGATTTACTGTAATCTTAATCTTGAATTAGTTATAATTTCATAATTGTAGTTACCAATGGGCACGACATACACATGTAGTCAAGATTACCCGGTATCTTGGTGGGAGCAATTACAAGTATTGAAATTATAGATTAACAATATAGAATTTGTACGACACATCTCTTGATGGGTTTTCAATACTTGATCATAGAATTCTCTGGCCAGAGTGTGTCAACATAAATAAGTATGTTGAAAATGATCATTAGAGAAAACCAGTAAGTATCAAGGAACAAGATGTAATTAAATTGATTGGACAGTTGAGATATCAATTTAAATTAACGATGTGGTACAAATGATTGTGCAGTAAAGAAATCAATGTGTCTTGTGCGAATTATTATTCGAGCATACAATTATGGAGGTCAGTTCTAATCTTATAGTGGAGTAGAATTGGAATTAAATAATTATATCTGTTTAATTACAAATTTAATTATTTTACCTACTATTGTATGTTCCCAAATGATCCTCGGGTTAGCTCATTTAATTGACAACACTATCACTAGACCCAAAAGTAAGAAAAATTGGCATATTAGGTGAAAATCATAATTATAATATTTGTTAAGGTCTAGTATGTTATATTCAAGTTTAAAAGGGGACTTGTGATATTTTATAAGGTGGTCCCCTATTTAGTTACACATTCTCTCCACTTTTACGTAAGTGGAGAAATAATATTTAATTTAAATATTTAAATTAAAAGAGGAATTCTATTTTAAATAGGAATTCTAATATTAACATAATAGGGTTTTTCGTAAGATATTATAAAAGAGGTATTATTCTCTTAAGACAGGAGGAGAAAAGAGAATTCCAGGACTTTTGAGAAAAATACAAAAAACGTCTAAGAGTAGCTAGTTGCGATTGGGAGTGGTGAAATAGACGCTCACACGTCTAGTGTTGATCAATCTTAAGTCATAACCTGGAAGATCGTTTGGAGACGAATCTACAACTCTCAATTGTTCATCTTCTCAAAACATTAAGGTACAAATTTTTAGATTACTTAATTCTTATATGTTGTATGAGATCGGTCCTAAAAGATTTTAATTGAAAAATTAAAAAACTTGATTTTATCCATGCAATAGTTGGGTATTAGCATCCCCTCCCAAACCGAGTAAACAATGGACTAGTATCTTAAGAAAACTTCTTCACAAATTAAAGCACATTGTAACTGGGCTTTAGCCTTAGGAAAAACAGCCTTATCCTCAGTAAAACCAGAGATATCATGACGTCCCTCCTGCTAATCTACATTATATTCCTTGCTCATTATCAGACAATCACTTATTCACAAACTTCGTGTGGGCTAATAATTTTCATTTCCCATCTCATGAAAAACCATTTTCGATCCGTCTATCCCTATCCCCCTCTAGGGTTATTTTAGTGATAGGTTCTATAGGAGCCGGACGCTCCTATTTAGTTAAATACCCAGCGGCAAACTCCGGTGGCTAGGGACCACCATTGGTGACTAGTGGGACCATTGGTGGCTAGTCAATGTTTGGGTAAGCTTCGGTCAAAGGATAGTCAATGTATTTCAGAATGGCTATCAGTCCTTCGATTTTATATATGATGTAATTTATATCAAACCTGTAAGAAATTTCTTTTGTGCGGCTTAATTGTTTTCCACCAAACAACTATACAGAGCCTGATGTGAATTACATATATTGTGACTTAGCCGCTGCCCATAGGGTAATGTTTCGGTAAAGGTCTCGTTAAAGTAAGGAATTCTAATATCCTGCAAAACATTAAAAGAAAAAACACTTACACTAAAATATATTTTTTTTATATTATAATTTTCTTCTTAATTTAATAAAATAAAAAATTCCTTATTTTATATTTAAAGGAATCTAACAATGAAATGTCATCGTTGACTCTTGACTTCATTCCTCTCGTATATTCATTCATTAAATCATCTGCTTTATTGTGTGTTTTTTTAAAAAATAAATTTAAAATAAGAAAAAAGAAAGAAAATGTAAACTTCGAAGCCACTTTATTATTAATTCCTATTTAAGTTTACTTCCTCTTAATGTGCAATATAGAATTGACAAATCAAATGCTCATCAATCAGTCATAATAAATATTTATTTTTCAATTATGTTATATATGTAATTAAAATTTAATAGTGTACACTTATATGAGTTTAAAATTGAGCCGAAAGGGTGTGTAATCCACGATGTGAAGGATTCATTGTACCTCCTTTTGACCTACATTGATGATGATGTGCCCGCCGTGTAGACATAAACAATTGGATTTTCCAACAAGCTGTAGGATCAAAAAGTCAACCAAACGGACGGCTAGAATCTTTCAAATAAACTATATATAAAGAAATACTTTAATACTCATGTGTTTTAATAATTAAATTTCTGATTACCAAATTGCTTGAACTTTTGGCAAATTTTTATTAATAATATATGATATCAGATGCAATGCTTTGTATTCAAGGAAACCTGACATGACCCTTTTATCTTTCCTTTCATTAGTTTCACAGTAACTCAAATTTCTTTCACTGGTAATGGGATTCGAACTTCATATTTCTTGCTTTCAACATGAGAGATTTATCAAATCAATTAATTAGCACTCAGCTATAAATTTATTGTTCAAGCTAATTTGTTATGTGCCAATTAATTATTTTTATTAATATATTTTCGTACAGTTGGTAATGTCACTCGAATCAATATAGGGTATGTTTGGGATTGAAGTGCTGTGGAAAAAAAATCTATAATTATAAAATAAAAGTTAATAATATGTAATAAATATAATTTTTAAATAATAATTTTAACAAAATTATTAAAAACATAATAAATTTTACATCATACAAGTGAAAAATTATATTAACATAGTTAATATAGTTTAAAAACTACAGCAGCTAATGTTTACCGAACACTTTAATGCTGCAGCTTAAAAGCTATAGCTGTCCAACCTCAATCTCAAACATACCCATAACCTTATAATGGAGCCATGGGAGCACCAACGTTTCACATAAGCGAATTTGTTACGACTTGTTTGAAGTCCGATTTTAGGAAATTACATGTCTTCAAAAATCACCCACATGAGAAAGCAATAATTAAGATTTGTCTTTGATACTTTGAAACTCTTTTCTTATGAATAATGTTATACTTATTTAAAGCAAATCTCCAAATATTCATCTCAAATGAGGTGAAAATCATAATGTGTAGGGGTGGATCTAAAAATTTAATTCATTGGGGCAAAACGATACATAGTAAATTAATATAAAATTATGAAAATATTTTAAAAATTGTGAAAAAAACTTTCACCACTTGATCGTGAACATATATGCCATCTCATTTGAATGATGTTTGGGAATATTTAGCATTAGTCATGTCTTACTTTCTAATCGCTAAGTTAAAAAAGAAGACAAAAGGAAAAATAAGAATTTGAATTAGGTGTCAACTAGTTTAATTGAAAAAAAAAATCTTGAGATGATATATGCTCTAATTGGTATTGGAAAATATTTATAGTTTTTAAGCCACAGTTAATATAAAAAAAATTATAATTATAAAATAAAAGTTGATAATGTAATATAAATATAAATTTTAAATAATAATTGTGACATAAATAATAAAAAAATATAGGCATTTGTTAGATCAAATTATATTACATTCCAAATTACAGCAGTAACTATTTACTAAATACTTTTAGTGTTATAATTAATTTTTAAAATACAATTGCCTTAATACAAAACAGTAGCATAAGAGATTTAGAGTTCAACCTCTCAAATTGAAAGTGGAGAGAATTTTTATTTCTAGATGTAATATGCCCTTGGAAAAAAAGAGTTTGATAATATAACTCTAGTTTGATAATATAAGTCTAACGGTCTTATATATCATGGGGCTATGGCAACAATAAACTCCAAAAGTGGCTGCAAGACAGTCGCAAAAGCTATGGACAAACAGTTATTATACACACACACACACACATATATGTATGTATATCCTTGGGAAATTGTAATTAAATTATATCTTTAATTTATGGTTAAGTCACTGCTAATAATTAACAAACAGAAGAAACATCACATTTCAGTTGACAATTGGACCTCACTATAACATAAACACTAATCAGAACGTGCATGCAACAACAATTCTCCCGGGACTCGATCATCATATATATTCATGCAACCCACATTATCATCACAACCTTAAATTACCAACGCAATTACATTAAATTTCCTTATCAAAGAATGACAACAACTCGGTTGCCGCCGCCACCGCCACCGCCGCCACCTTCCGAACAGCGAATTGTTATGACTTGTTTGAATTCCGATTTTAGGAAACTACATGTCTTCAAAAATCACCCACATGAGAAAGCAATAATTAAGATTTGTCTTTGATACTTTGAAACTCTTTTCTTATAATTATGAAAATATTTTAAAAATTGTGAAAAACTTTCACCACTTGATCGTGAACATATATGCCATCTCATTTGAATGATGTTTGGGAATATTTAGCATTAGTCATGTCTTATTTTCTAATCGCCAAGTTAAAAAAGAAGACAAAAGGAAAAATAAGAATTTGAATTAGGTGTCAACTAGTTTAATTGAAAAAAAAAAAACTTGAGATGATATATGCTCTAATTGGTATTGGAAAATATTTATAGTTTTTAAGCCATAGTTAATATAAAAAGAATTATAATTATAAAATAAAAGTTGATAATGTACTATAAATATAAATTTTAAATAATAATTGTGACATAAATAATAAAAAAATATAGGCATTTGTTATATCAAATTATATTACATTCCAAATTATAGCAGTAACTATTTACTAAATGCTTTTAGTGTTATAATTAATTTTTAAAATACAACTGCCTCGATACCAAACAGTAGCATAAGAGATTTAGAGTTCAACCTCTCAAATTGAAAGTGGAGAGAATTTTTATTTCTAGAAGTAATATGCCCTTGGAAAAAAAGAGTTTGATAATATAAGTCTAACGGTCTTATATATCATGGGGCTATGGCAACAATAAACTCCAAAAGTGGCTGCAAGACTGTCGCAAAAGCTATGGACAAACAGTTATTATACACACAAACACACACACATATATGTATGTATATCCTTGGGAAATTGTAATTAAATTATATCTTTAATTTATGGTTAAGTCACTGCTAATAATTAACAAACAGAAGAAACATCACATTTCAGTTGACAATTGGACCTCACTATAACATAAACACTAATCAGAACGTGCATGCAACAACAATTCTCCCGGGACTCGATCATCATATATATTCATGCAACCCACATTATCATCACAACCTTAAATTACCAACGCAATTACATTAAATTTCCTTATCAAAGAATGACAACAACTCGGTCGCCGCAGCCGCCGCCGCAACCACGGGCACGACGTGTCGCAGCATCACCTTCCGAACAGCTGGCACCTGCACATGTACATGTACAGCCCACTACAATATCCCTCCAACCATCAAACAAGAAAGACCTATCCAAATCCAAGAAGATTCTCCGACGATTTCGGTCTGTTTTCCGATCATTCCCGATCAACATCCCACCGGCATGCAAGATCTCGGTCCCACTCCATGACGGTCATGTTCACTTATATGGTGGGCTCCGCATGACCGGAACCCTATTCGGGTACCGTCAAGCTAGGGTTAACCTTGTGATTCAAGAAAACCCTAGGTGCCTTCCACTTCTTATACTAGAACTAGCAATACCAACTGGAAAGCTTCTTCAAGATATGGGATTAGGGCTCGTGAGGATTGCCCTAGAGTGCGAAAAGAAGCCGGTGGATAAGACAAAGATGATCGATGAGCCTATATGGACAATGTACTGTAATGGGAGAAAATCAGGATATGGAGTGAAGAGGAAGGCAACTAATGAAGATTTGGGATTCATGCAAATGCTGCATGGAGTGTCAATGGGGGCTGGCGTGTTGCCTACGGCAACGGATGCTAATAATGATCAAGAGGGAGATTTGATTTACATGCGTGCACAATTTCAGCGTGTGATCGGGTCTAAAGATTCGGAGACATATTATATGATCACTCCTGATGGGAATGATGGTCCTGAGTTGAGCATATTCTTCGTCAGGGTTTGAAGATGCATGAAACAAGATTCTATCATGATCTTATTCTTGATAATTAAGAATATAAAAATAAGGCTAGTTAAATTGCACTATTCTTATTAAACACGAATGAATGATGGTATAAAATTAATAGAAAACTCAGAAGAAGTCAGATCAAGAGAAGATTTTTATTGCTGAGTTTTTAATATAATCAGTAATAACCTCGACAAATCAAGCATGGAACTCTGGCGGTTCACGCTCTCTACGCGTTGTAAGATAGGCAATTACAACAATCAATGTATAGAGAGAAGAGGAGATAGATAGATTATATAGAAGTCGAACATTTTTGCATGTATTCCTATTTTTTTTTCTTAATGAGATTATCAGAATATATGTTTTATTTTGTATCTTTGTTGATTTTGAGAGATTCCAATCCACATAATTCTATTGCTGAATTATTTTTGTTCTTAATTTTGTTTTCGAAAATGTATAATTGATTTCATCTAATAAGTACTTTTTCTCAATTTCATTGTCAAATCAAAATTATTGATTTTCACAGCGTAAACTCATTTAGTCAATGCTACAAGTATGACTATGATTATTTCTGATTTGAGTTGTTATATACATATATATATATATATAAATGATTGAGGAAATCTTTATTGTATTAAAGTGAGAATGAAATTAATATATTGTATTAAAGTGAGAATGATATTAATAGATTAAAAAAAATTAATACATTACCAGACAAAATAACATAATTTTAAATAAGGGTAGCCAATTTATCCAATTTAATTCGATTTGAAAAAAAAAATCAAGTTATGATCAAATTGAATGAAGGGTAATATCCGATCGAATAAGTTTTTACCAATCCGATCAGGTGGTAATCGAATCGGGTCAAATTTGATCCAATCCAAAAATCCGATAGGGTCGGCTGAAAAAGAAAAAGAAAGTAAAGCACGCACACACACACACCACACAACACACGCGATACACACACCACACACTCATTCACACGGTCAAACCACTCTCAGCCCACTCAAACTCAGACTCACGGCACTCTCATCTCCCAACTCTCAACTCAACTTCACTACTCAGCCCACACACTCATTTAAAATATAAAATAAAATGTTTGCAGATTCATTGCAGTCTTCGCTCACGCCTCACAGTCTCAAAATCAAACTTTGGTCACAGCCTCACACGCACCACACGAAATCATGCGTACGCTTCAAATCTTCAATCTTCATCACAAGCTGAAGCCTCCCTGCTCATTCCTCAACCTCAATATGATGTGGTCCCAGTCAAAGCCAATAAGAATAGATTGCAAGAGTTTGAGTTTTAATTGATACTGAATTTCACTTATTCACTTTGACAGAGACTAATTTATACTAACAAACAACTAAGTTAAATAATCGTAGCTGATCGAGATCGATGACAGATTTTAAACTTGACTTATTCTAAGCTTTTAATAAAATAACAATAAATCAAATAACATCGACTCAATCTCAAATAATTAACAAATGATCCACTATAATCTTTTAAAAGACCAAGTCACGTTGATCTCTCCACCAAATGATTTGTATGTGAGTATTGCATTGTGACCGTTCAACTTTCAAGTCTTTGCACACGTCCACTACATGTAATTTGTCTTCACCCAAATTTTGAAGGATAGATGCACCAAAATTTAGTACAGAGTTAAGGCAATTCAAAGAAGCAAGGATTACATGTTTTAGTTTATACGGTCATTCAAGGATTGTATGTCAGTCTATCTGTCTAAAGTGTTGCATACTTCAATGCTGTTTGCATATGTTTGGAGGCATTTCGTACATGGAATGGTGATGTTATAACACAGGATGGAAGAACTTGTGTTCTCTTAAGTTGTTGTTGTGAGCTTCACACCAACGTTTTCAGTTAATTAAGGTTTAAATAGCTAAACTGTATACTATTTTTCATGCTAGCTCTTTATATACACACACAAAGCTAAGAAAAATTGTTAATACAAAGCATTTGAAACCATGGAATTAAAAGGGTTTTCTATGCCTTTAAATCAAAACAAAGGCATTGTCGTTATCAAATCACTTTCATATCCAATCTATTAATGCAATAATATAATTTTTCTTTCAGAAATAGCCCCATATGCAAGGACAAAATTCTTATAAAATTGAGATCATGTCCAAAGTATGTTAATGGTAATGTTCGTTGCACTTATAAAATAAAGATGTAAGAAAATATGATATATTTTATTTTGCTAAAAATATTTTACAAAATGGTAAAAGACAATTAAAAGAATTGCACATGTAATATTTGGGAAAAAATTCTAAAAATAATTATACTAAAACAAGTTATCAAATACGGTAGGTTTAATACTTTCATTTTCAAATTTTAGTTTTAAAGCAAACTACGAAATGCATTTTCATTTTCATTTTCAAAATGATGCCACGTTATGATTTGAAAAGTGAGCGCATATCACTATCATATATATGTCCACACATGAACAAAAACATACATTATTGTAAGTTGTAACACACGCAAACCCGAACTCAAACTTGAATTTCAAAGATTTCTTCATTTTAATTATAAATAAAAAATAAAACTTGAAATTCAAGCGCCCGTCAACTAATCTGTCGCTTCACGCTCGCAAGTCACAGCAACTGCTTCCGTTAGCCACCTGAAAATTGAAAAACAGGTGCAAAATCGCCCGTTAATATGGATATCAAATTTATTTTTACTTTTTATTTTGGTTTTAGTTACAGTTCTCCTCAGGTTAATTTTACTTATTTAATTTAATTTTATGGGATTGATTGTGGGGTTTAATTGAAACGCTGCTAGTTATGGAAGAGCTGAAAGCGGTAATCCATTTTGTATGCTCAGTGGAGTTCTGGAGAATGGCACTGCTCTGGACAGTTTCCCTCCTGACCTCACACTTTAAATTATTATTTCAAAGTCTCAAAATCAAACTTTGGTCACAGCCTCACACGCACCACACGAAATCATGCGTACGCTTCAAATCTTCAATCTTCATCACAAGCTGGAGCCTCCCTGCTCATTCCTCGACCTCAATATGACGTGGCCCCAGTCAAAGCCAATAAGAATAGATTGCAAGGTTTGAGTTTTAATTGATACTGAATTTCACTTATTCACTTTGACAGAGACTAATTTATACTAACAAACATCTAAGCCAAATAATCGTAGCTGATCGAGATCGATGGCAGATTTTAAACTTAACTTATTCTAATTTTTTAATAAAATAATAATAAATCAAATAATATCGACTCAATCTCAAATAATCAACAAATGATCCACTATAATTTTTTAAAAAATTAAGTTACGTTGATCTCTCCACCAAATCATTTGCATGTGAGTATTGCATTATAACCGTTCAACTTTCAAGCCCTTGCACATGTCCACTGCACGTGACAGCCACTTAAATGTATTCTTGATACATAGAATTAAACTTAAGAATTCTCAAGGATCGTCGAGGTTTATCACAATAGCCGACAATCAACAGTCAATAGCCTCCATTCTCATCTCGCTCTCAAGTCTCAAGTCCCAAGTCTTAAGAGTCAAGAAGACAATACACACACACATCGGCAGCCGACCACCAGACGGCAACTCGATTTTGTCAACCGGATCTGCTGTACCACGAGGACTGGGACAGGTTCTGCTGCCACCGCCTATGGATCTGTAGCTCCACGCCTCTACATCACAAGTTCTTCCGAGCTCCATCCGAACCTTACAAGCCGCAACCCAAACCCAATTTGATGCGATTGATATTTTATACTTCCAGTTAGTTCCATGGTATATATATAGTTTGGTTGATTAGTTGTAATGTGTATTGTGTAATATATTATATATTATATGATAAATTGGTAATTACATAATTAGTTTAATAATATGTAATATGTATTGGTAAAAACATTCAACCTAAAATTTAGATATGATCCCGTTCGAATTCAGTTCGGATCGGATTGGATCAAAATCTCGGATTGAATTAAAATGAAATTTTTGCTAACTCGATCAAATTAAAATCTGATAATGTCCGGTCATAGTTTTTAATATATTGAAATTAATTTTTTTAAAAATTATTTTAGTAGTATTTTCACTTAAATAAAGTGAGGATATTTTTAATAAAATAAATTTTCTCTCCTTTTGATCTTTTTCTATTAAGAAAAAATTTTCTAAGGTGTGAATGTTTTTGTTATTATTTTTTTAATATGGAAATGAATTCATGTAGTTAATAGTGCCATTGTTCAATTCATTATAAAGTTGTATTGTCTAATAATATATTTATATTGACTTTGTTAAATCATATGACTTAATAATATATTCATATGAAAAAAATGAGAGTGTTTTCATGAAGAAATGACTCTATATATACTTATAGAGTGAATTTTTAATTATAGATTCTTAATATTATATATATATAGAGAGAGAGAGACAAAATACATTCCAACTATTCCAGGAGCTAAACACCTGTATTTTTATTGTGACTGCTTCTCAAGTAGTTTGATCTATTCGCTTTTCTAAATGTTTCATGCGTTCACTAATCAGATGGGCGGTCATTAGTCAAGAGATCTTGGTCGGAATTGTCAGTAGTCTGTAGGGCAATTGCTCCATGGGTGGTCAATCTAACTGGTATTGATCTCCACTTTTTTCAGTGAGAAACCTGATGGATGAGATTGAGATAAATAAGCTTGAGAATTGGCCATGGAACTTGTTTGTATGCATGAGATACTTGATTTTTAAAAATGTGAAAAAATAAAGAAAAAATCAAGAGGACTATCTCCAAATCTCGATTAAGGCCTCTGTAAAAAATAAAACAAATTGTATAACGATCTGGCTAGGCTGCTTAGTTGAAGCGACAGTTGGCTCCATACGAGGAAGGAAAATGAAGGACTTCCGTTTGTCCCTCTGTTCGTGATCCTTTCAAGCATAGAATGAAGCAAGTGGAGATTGTCAAGGTAGAGCTTTTCTAAAGGATTTCCAACTGGAAAATCCATATATATATATATATAGAGAGAGAGAGAGAGAGAGACAAAATACATTGCATAGGAATAATTTTTTATCTTCGTGTCTTTGACTTTTCTATAGTTAAAGATCTTTGATAAAAATATATATATATATATATATATATATATATATATATATATATAATAAAATGAGGATGTCCTTAATAGAGAATTGTTGTTGTTATTATTATTATTAAAATATATTTTTAACTATATTAAAGTCAGTAATAAGTTAAAAAAAAAATTCAATATATTATAAAATAAAATATATAGTATCAAAGTAATTTTTTTTTGTTTTTTAACTAATTTTTTTACTTTAATATGGTTAGGAATCAATATAATAATAATAATAATAATAATAATAACATATAATAATATAATATAATAATAGTACATATATCATTATTTTAATAAAGAGAAGATGCATTCATTAAAAAATATAAATTTATTCTAATATGAGATCCCTTACTATATTAATATCTAGAAAAAGATAAAAAAAAGTAATATAAATTTTAATGCAGAGCATTTTGCTTAGTGTATTAAAATTTATATTTTATTATCTTTTACTTTATTTTTAATGTTAATATGATCAGAGATTTCTATGAGTTTATCTCATCATGACTGATTTTGATCAAATCTTTTTAATAGTTAGATTTAGAAGACAATAGTGAGATTGGTTGGGTTAATATGTATATGTTGTTGATCTGATTTAAAATCTTAAACTTTATTAAAATTTAAAAAAATTATTAAATCATGTAGCTTAATAATACAATATCATTACATTATGAAACTATGTGATTTAATAATTTTTTCAGACTTTAATAAATCCAAAATTCTATATATATATATATATATATATCACTTTTTAGGAGAACAATCTCATTTTGTTAAAATTATGATGCACATTAAACTACCAAAAAAACATGTGTGCGCGCGTATATATATATTTGGTGTGAAAGTAAAGCTTTCATCGAAGAGAATCAGAGAATAACATCAGAATTTCAGCTAGGAAATTCCCCAACCATACAACGGTAGAATCATAATCTAATGCCTTTTTGCTAAAACATGAGCAGTAGTATTGCAGCCTC
This sequence comes from Murraya koenigii, assembly GCA_025617385.1. Classification (NCBI taxonomy): domain Eukaryota; kingdom Viridiplantae; phylum Streptophyta; class Magnoliopsida; order Sapindales; family Rutaceae; genus Murraya; species Murraya koenigii. The sequence continues at coordinate 17,525,203 of CM046812.1, forward strand.
TCAGAACATGTTGGATTTACACACCATTTAATCTTTTTAAGCTAGCTTGAATTGTGGTTATTATCCAAAAAATTTCAGTTTTGCTCCCCTTCCCGTTGCAAGAGAGATCAACCACTTCTTTCGAGTCTAACTCTATGATCATTGGCAGGAAATTAGCATCTGCAGCTACCTGGATACCAAAATTAACTGCTTCAGCTTCCATGCAATCCACATTCCCTTTATAAAGCACCTTCTCGACTGCTGCTGCTACAACCTTTCCCCTGGAGTTTCTAATAACCACTCCCAGCCCTGCTGTTTGGTTTGAAAATCTAATGGCAGCATCGACATTCACCTTAAGGTAACCAGGCTTGTTGGGCATTACTCTGATGCTTGGAGATTGTTTGATCAGCAGGGATTTTTATTATCCGATATGATTCCACAACTGCTACAGCCCTTCCCACTGATACTTGAGGATCTTCTTTCTTCCCTTTGAAAATGAGCAGGTTCCTTGAAAACCAAATTGACCAGCACACAGCAATTATCAGTTCTATCTCTTTCTTACTTCTATTTGTTGCCAGCTCTTGAAGAGCACTCAACAAATTCTGCTGGGCCAACAACTTGATGTTCTGATAAAATTCAGTCAATTTCCAGACCTTTTGAGCCTGCTTGCATCTCATTAAAGCATGAAAAGTGTCTTCACTCTCATTCCCACAACGGAAACATATTGGTTCCTTAATGACCCTTTGTTTCCAGATGTTGCAAGCTGTAGGCAGCAAGTCTTGAGCTGCTCTCCACATAAAAACTTTAATCTTTTCTGGAATCTCCTTTGACCAAATAACCTCCCACTGTGTTTTGGATTTGTCTGAGCTGCTGGCCGTATCTGGAAATTTCAACTTCAAAGCTATTTGATACCCATTCTTTACTGAGTAGTTACCATGCTTATTAAAATGCCATATTAACTGATCTGCATGTGGAGATCTAGGGAGAGGAATCCTTAGGATCCTTGCTGCATCCTTTTCCATAAAATTTTGGGCAATCACATCTTCTTTCCATTGTTGGTTGCAAATGAGGTAAGCTACAACAGAATTTGGAGCCAACATCTGAGGGGAAAAAGGTTTTAAAGTATCAGGCCTGGGAATCCAGTTACTTTTATAAATATGCACCTGCTCACCACTCCCAATTCTCCATATAGAGCCTTTATGAAGAATTTGTCTACCCCATAAGATGCTTCTCCACACAAAGGATGGGTTTGAGCCCAATTTTTCTTCCATAAAACTGGAATTCTTGAAGTACCTGGCTTTCAAGACCCGTGTCATCAAAGCCTCTGAATTTTGTATAATTCTCCACCCCTCCTTTGCAATTAAGGCTTGGTTAAAGCTGGAAAAATCTTTGAACCCTAAGCCTCCCCTTGTTTTGGCATGACATAATCTCTCCCATCTTACCCAGTGAATACTTTTGTGATCCTCTAAGGAACCCCATCAGAATTTAGCTATAGCCTTTTGTATGTCTTCACATATGATTTGAGGTATTTTGAAAACACTCATTGCATATGTAGGCACTGCTTGACCTACAGCTTTTGTCAGCAATTCCTTTCCCCCGCAAGAAAAAAATTTACTTTACCAGCTGGTTAACTTACTAAGAACTCTTAACTTGATGTCATTAAAAAAACTGATCTTCTTTCTTCCCACCATAGATGGCAGGCCAAGGTACTTCTCATTTCTCGAAACAACATTCAAATTAAATATGCTCTTAATTTCCTCAATCTGTCTCTGATTTGTGTTGCTACTGAAGAATATTGAAGACTTCTCAAAATTAAATATCTGACCCGAGGCAGCAGTATAAACATCAAAAGGCTTCTTTAAGTTTTTTGCAATCAGCACTGGAAGTCCTCGAGGAAACCAAACTATCATCTGCAAATAGGAGATTGGAAATGGACAAAGCGCTTCTGAATTTCAGTCCATGAATTAGATTGTGCTTTTCTGCCTGCATAAGCAAATTTGAAAAAACCTCTGCATAGATGATAAAGAGATATGGTGATAATGGGCACCTTTGTCTCAATCCTCCTTGTGGATAGATTAGACCTTTAGCCACACCATTTATCAAAACTGAAAAGCTTATAGTGGAAATAAAATTCATAATCAGATTCACTCAATTTGAGGAGAAGCCTAACTGCTGCATTGCATTCTTTAAAAAATTCCACTCAATTCTATCATAGGCTTTACTAATGTCTAGTTTGAGTGCTACCAGCCCATTCTTTTTTCCCTTGGTTTGTCTAATTTTATGAAGACACTCATATCCAATAATTACATTATCAGTGATTAACCTATTTAGGATAAAAGCACTTTGAGTTGGGGAGATGATATCATTCAAAGTCTTCAACCTATTTGCCAAAGTTTTTGCCACAATCCTGTAGATAACATTACAAAGACTAATCAGTCTAAAATCAATCACCTTTCTAGGATTTTGTATTTTTGGAATCAAAGCAATATAAGGGTGCAATGCTACCTCCCACATTGAGAATGTGCAGACATGTATCGATTATTCCTTCCTTGACTAGCTTTAATGCTTCTGAAAAAAAACTGCTGGAAGACCATCCGAACCTGGTGCTTTGGTGGGACACATCTGAGCAAGTGCATCTGAAACTTCTTCAGCAATAAACTTCTGATCCATAAAGTTTTTCATCTCCCCTGTTACTCGTTTTGGTAAGTCTGCTAAAGTTGTCTCCATATGTGCTGGGGATGGATTGGTGGAAGTAAAAATAATTGTAAAATATTCACAAAACAATCTTTCCACATCCTCTACATTCTCATTCCAGATTCCATTTCATCTTCCAATCCTGAAATTCTGCTCTTTCTCTTTCTCGCTGAAGCTTTTGCATGGAAGAATTTAGTATTCTTATCCCCTTCTCTCAGCCAATCAGCCCTTGATCTTTGCTTCCAATCAATTTCCTCATCTAACAAAATGTTGTCAATCTGTCTTTCTGTTCTTCTAATTTCAACTCCACTATCATAATGGTTGTAGTCTTGTCTGATTGTCTTCAACTTCGCCTTTAGTTGCCTCAGCTTATTTTGTCTACTCTTAAATTCATCGTTGCTCCACAGTTTAAGCTCAGCTAGAGACTCCATTGATTTCATTTTAAAAAGATCAACAGGATTTCCTCTATTCCAGCAGCTGGTGTCCTTCCATTCCCGTTTAACAATCTCTACACTTCTCATATGGGCTCCACATGTCCTCATAATAAACTCTATAGAAAGCTCTCCTTGTATACCTTAAACCACTTCCATCGGAATTGGGTTGTGATCAGAGCTCCAGGTGATTAAATTCATAGCTGCTTTCTCCTGGAAGCAATTTCCCTAACTGTTATTACACAGAAATCTATCTAATCTCTCTTCAATCAATCTAGATCCAAACCTCCTATTTGACCAGGTGAAAGGATACCCAGTACATCCCAAATCCACCAATTCACACTCTCTAACGGCTTCTCTAAATTCAGTGACCATGCTTTATTTGTTTCTCATTACCCCCTATCGTTTCATTTAAACTTAAAACTTCATTAAAATCTCCAAAGCAGAGCCATGGCAAAGAGGATAATGTTGCTAATTTTTTCAGTCACTTCCATATGTGCTGTTTTTGAGCTGATTCAGGATGGCCATAAATGCCAGTGCATCTCCAATAACTCCCATTTTCACTATGAACCACAGCATCCACATGGTGAAGACTATACGATTTTGTCTCTACTGTAACTGCAGAGCTCCATATCATTGCCAATCCACCTTCCATTCCTTCTCTACTAACTGCAAAATAATTTGAAAAATTCAGCTCATTGCTTTTTTTTTTTTTTTCATTTGTTGCTTCGTCTTTTTTGTCTCACAAAGAAACAAAATCTGGGGTTTGTGCTCATGGAGAACTTCCTGAGCTTCTCAGAACGTTCGGAGGACCGAACGTTCCAGCTTAAAATCCTCATGGTTGTCGGCGGGGATGGATTCCAGCCACCGCCGATATTTCATTGACACCAAATTTTCTTCCATTTCTTCGCACTCTTCATCTTCCAATTTTAACTTTGTTTCTACTGCAATGAGGGATTGAGCTCGCTGGTGAACACCAAAGTTTTCTTAACTGTTTTCTTTGAATTTTTTTGAGTTTGGGCTTTCGAAATTTAAGCAACTGGCTGGCCTCTTCATTTTTGTTAGCCCATCTTTAATTCCTCCTTTGTCTTCACAATTATGGGCTTGAGATTTCCATTTCCTTCTGTTGGGCCTACATTTGTCTGTATTGGGCCCATTTTCTCTAGCTTTGACTTCTGACTCCATCTGCACGGCAATCCTATTTGCCTTTCACTGAGACTCTGTAATTTCCCACTTCCCAATTTTCCTATTTATTTCCCGCTCATTATTTTCCGTTTCTTCATTCTCGAAATTCATTGTTTGTTGCGCTTCCCTCCTTTGAAATCCTATCTTCCCTCCTTTTCCTCTCTCTTCTTTCTTTCCCGCCACTTCTGTCTCTTCCCCATACATTGTAATGTTGTCAGTCTGCTTTTCTGCTCCTACATAGCTATCCTCTAGCCTTATAGGACTTGATGCTACTTGCATTAAATGATCTTCAGTACCTCCTTGACTCTTATTTTTCTCGGGTAAAAGACTCTTCATACCCGGGTACATCTGAATCTGGTTGATTCCTTCTTCCACCCCCTGCTGCACCGGATCGGGTTGTTCCCTGCCCGTGATTTGAACCAACTACGCGTTTGCTTGAGCTGGACATTTTACATTTGGTTGACTGGATTCTGTGCCTCATCTATCTTTCCTCCTGCTTTGTTTTAAACATTCAGCCACGGTAGTTGCTTTAAGCCATGGACCATAGGCTAGTTTATCTTTTGACTGAGACTTGTAATGAACACACTCCCTGTATTAACGACCAATACGCCCACAGCAGAAACAAAAATCAAGGAGCCTTTCGTAATACAAAAGCATTGGGATTTCTTCTCTTTTGTACTGTCTTCGCCTTCCTCCTGCTCTTGAACCTGTTCCAAGACTACAATCTTTTTTAATGGCTTTGTGATATCCATTGAAATCCTCATCCTCAAGAATTTGCCTATACATTCCCCAGCTGCATCAGTTTCTTTTTCCATACGCAATATGGGAACATCATGTATTTGTACCCAAAATGATACCTGGCTGAAATTTTGCTTCTTGATGTCACCAATCCCAGAAGGTTCAGTAAGCACTATAAGCGCTCTGTCAAAATGCCATGGACCACCTACGAAAATTCTTCTTTTGTCATCATTTGAACCAAACTTGAACATAAAAACATTATCTCCAGGGTTTTCAATTTTGACTTCCCGGCCTGTTCTCCACACTTGCTGCATTGCGGACCTTAATCTTTCTATCTTGACTTCTCTTGAAAGAAGGATTTTCCCCACCAGGCAGCCGGTTAATATTTTTGCCCTTTTAGTTTTCATCCTGCTTTTGAAAGTTAACTTTTGCTTCTTCTTCTTCACTTAGACGAATGGCTCTACACCGCTTGATCAGCTCCTATGCGTCCATTTTCGTGTTTAATTTGGAGACTCAATAAGTATGATGTAGTTGGCTGGTTACCAACCAACGTAAATATCTTTTTGCTCAAAACTCCTCCCAATAAAGTGCCACTAAAATACGAAAAGTTGATAGCATTAATACTTTAAAACCTGAAAGCACTTACAAAAGAGTTACTGAAATTACAGTCATGGCAACTCTATTCACACTCTCATCCTTTTAGTTTTTCAGAGAAAATTTTCAGGAGACAGACTAGGTTTCTCTTACTATTAGGAAATATCTTAAAAAAAAAAGAAACACGTATTTAAATACATTGAATTTTTTTTATCATATAATTAAAGTTTATATTTTTTTATTTATTAGTAATATTTTTATTTTGTTAAAATAAGAATATTTTCGGTAAAAAATTATTATTATTATTATTATATTCACTTAATTAATTTTACCTTTCAAAGATGTCGCAGCATGAAAATACTCCAATCGAATAGAATGATTGAGATGTCGTTGTCAGTAATAAAAAATATTAACATTCTCGTCATCGAGCAAAGAGCATAGTGCGACTGAGTATTAATCGGATTCAATATCCTAAAATTTATTACAGTTTATTAAATTATATAATTTTATAGTTAAAATTATAAAAAAATTACTAAGGGTTAGTTTGGGATTGCGGTAGCTGATTAAATAAATCGCTTCTGTTGTGCGGATGAAATAAACTATTAATTAAAAAAAATAATTTGGTGTCTGTAAATTATATTGTTACGGTTGATGTAAGTTTAAAAAGTAGAGTATATATTTTTGATAAATTCTATTACGAAATTGTTGTTTTATTATATAATGATTAAAATAGACATAAATTTAAATTATTTTTTATTTTTAGAGTATGTTTAATAAATTGTTTGGAAAAAAAATTTTTTTTTAAATAATAAAATTACATAAAGTGAAAAAAAAACTCACTTAAATAAAATCTAATTAACTGTATTGTTACACAAATATGATAAAAATTCATACTATACATAATTCAAATAAAATAAAATTCAATATTTATTACATTCACATTAAATTGATATTGGTGAAAACATACAATAATTATGGTAGAAATTTAATTGTGGTGATAATATAATATTTAATGATTTATATATTAGGGTTTATAGAAAAGTAAGATATAATTGTCTTTTTATTAAAATATTAATGATATAATAAGAACTTTAAAAAAGTGTTATGACTTATTTAATAAGCTGTTTATAAAAAGTAATCCTCCATCTACTTTTAAAAATTGCCGTCAAAATGAAACAAAAATTATGAAATAAGTTCATTTTATAAAATTTACTAAATATTATTTTTATAAAAACTATTAAATAAATAATTTGTTGAGTTTCAACTTCAATTCTAAATAGGGCTTAAATCATATAGTTTAATAGTGTAATGAGATTATATTATTAAATCATATGACTTAATAACTCAACATCAATTCTAAATAGGACTTAAATCATGTAATTTAATAGTGTAATGACATTATATTATTAAATTATATAACTTAATAATATCCTTGAACTCAAGGGTCTTGATTTTTGTGTTTCACCATAGAATTGACATATGAACTCGAATATACACATAACCTTCCTTATGAGTTGGGAACCCACTAGTTAGCTAAAAATGCTTAAGAACAAGTGTAGTATTACTGAGTGCTAATGATCAAGGAGTTTTTAGTTACTCAATGATAGTATCTACTATGCCACTACTAGTTACTTAGTTGAAATATAGAATTTTATACGTAGTATCATTTAGGTTGAAGTTCTGCAACGAGCTATCTAACTTTTTTCAATTAAGACGGAGTTCCACCTATATTGAGAAATTTGGAAAGATTATGTCTGATGCATGAGTTAACTTATCTTGATCAAAGAGGTGCAGAGTACTAATCTAGAAAATAAGGAATATATAATTCTCATTTTAATAAAATAAAAATATTATTAACAGATAAAAAAATACAGTTTCCAATATATTGAAACATATATTTTTTATATTTTATTGTGCATTCTTGCTTAGAGAAAGACTATATATACATATATCGAGAAAGACTATATATACATATACACATGGGGTGAATGCAAGATGATAACAGATAATTAATGCAGTAGAATTATAAGATGAAATTATCTTTCTCGGAAAAATTATTAAGATGTTGCATCTTAATGGCTTGCTTGATTTAAACCAACGCAGCAATCTATAAGTTGTTCCACCAATTGCTTTATCAAATTTATTTCCTTTAGGACTATATTACTTAAACTGGTTTATGAAATTGCAAGAATCATCATAAACAACATCCTGATACTGGATCCATGGATTTGTGGATACAAAAAGTGAAGATGTGCGTGAACTCATACGGATGTTTCTCATAGCAATCGTCATGTTTTGAACACGTATAACATTTTGCAGTTTTCATTGCGAATAATGCTAGAGCTCCCAAGTAATACCCCAGACCGTCTTTGCTCTTTCCATGTGGATCACCGCATACCGCAGGCTGGTATATTTGCAACATATGGCAAAGGGATTATCTCTCTCTTAGGCCCTTTCCCTTCAAATATGCTCCACTTTCGCAGGCTATGAACAGTCACCACTTTGCATTTGGCAAAACATAATAACATCAATAGCCAATCAAGGAACCATGGAGACTTTACATCCACATCTTGACCAACACCTAAATCCTGTCCCAGGGATGAGCAGTTTGATATTTAATTTGATAAATCCCTGCAACCAAGCTGTGAATTTATTAAGAGATCGCATGAAGTGGTCCAAAGTTCCCCTGCAAGTTTGGAGTCATAGGAAAGGGCAGAAGAGTTTACACTCCTACCCTTTCCACCAAAAAAGTATACTCCAGATGTTTCCTGAAACGAACAGACAATTGCTTATCTCAGAACCAACACAATCAAATCAATTTGTGGCTTAGAGAATTCTAAATATTTAACATCTAAGACAGATAATTCAATCCTCCATGACAACAGATTTTATTGAAGGGGAACGAAATTTTAAAAATGATAAGAGAAATATTATTTTTTACACAGATCACATAGCATCAATTTCACAAAATGCGTGAGTAGCATAGTAATTATTTTTTTAAAAAAAAGGTATAATGGACCAGATTAGTTACATGCACAAACGACAATTTAAGCAAGGAAAACTTACTGGAGGGGCAAGAGCGGCATCAAGAACAGAATTGATCCCATTTTCAGGTGACTGCAAAAGGCCCAGAAGCTTCAAAACAGTATATGCCATAAGAGAGAGAAATGAAGGAACTTCTCGCATAATGTTTGTTTTTACTACACCAGGATCTGCAGCACTGCAGTGTTGAACAAAACCAAAAACTAAATTATCAAGTGAACCAGAGACGATCATTTAACAAAAATACTTCTCTTAGGATAAAACAAGGGAATAAAGTTTTGCATAAATATAAAAATGATGCTAAATGTGTAAGAATGTCTGACATGCCTATAGGTAGTTTCCACTTCAAACAAATTTAATTATGATGGGTGAAAAAAGATGGAAACACATACATGACTGATACATGATGAGATTTATCCAAACCAAGTTTTCGGTGAAGCTCATATGAGAAAATAAGTAAACATACTGTCACAGCACAAAATGATAAGATTGTTAGAACCGAGATAAGAGAAAAATCTGAAAATCTTATGAGGCATTAATTACATTTGGAATACTCATAGATACGAGCATATGGATAACATTTCGATCTCAGGAAGAACTTTCCAGTGATGCTCTCATTGTTGACCTGTGCACCAAACACTGAAGTAAAAAAGAGTAAATGCAAATGGCATTCAACTAAAAAGAAAAAATAAGTTCAAAATAATAATGGATGGTAATGAAGGCTTCTCATTGTAGAACTTTTCACATCTGTAATTTCCCTGCTTAATGATTGAGAAGCATGTCAAGCTCAATTCACAAGGATTAAAGGATCAGAAACTTTTAACTTTTATATGAAAATCAGGCACAGGTGTATAAATCCTACTCCAATGAAGATTTTATGGAGAAAAAGGTCAAACATTGAATAGATTAGTAGTACTTACCATTTTGATGAGTGAAGGATGTAACATTCACTATCCTAGAAGGAACAGGGCTGTTTCTGAGAAGCGGTAATAGAAGTTTAGTCAGAGCGAAAGCACCAATGTAGTTTGTACTCATCATCCTGGGAAATGACAAAAATGGGATCACAAATCTTGGAGTAGGAATCCAGATGTGCCAGTGCTACCAAGCACCACAAGGATACAATATAATTCATTTCAGAATAAAACTGATGCCACCTAATGCAACATGCAAGAGAACAAAGAAGCATATCATACGCATAACAGAAATGTAAGCACTGAGGATGGCAAACACAACAGAAAAGCCAGATGCACTTTTGGAGGATTTAATTGCATGACTATAAAGAGATATTGAGATGCCTAATGTTGGCTTTGCGAAACTAGTATTACAATTAACACAAGTCACAGAAGCTCGCATAAAAATCTTATGTATAAATCTATGTTGTCAAAAGAAAAGTTAGCATGCTGAAACTTGTAGAACTTGGCAGTTGGCACCATATGGCATGTGTGAATGCTAAAATTTGCACAGGATAATATAAACATGGACTGCTATTTCCAGTAATGATGTTCAGCTTCCACTTAAAACATAAAATTATGAAGATAATTACTGATCGTAGCCTTCAAGTGTAAGTCGAGATGATGTTGCTAATATCCCAGCATTGTTAATCAAGAGTTGAATAGAAGAATGCATATCTGAATCCGAAAGCCACTGTTGAAGTGAGTCTTTGAACTTCAAGACTGACTGGATTGATGACAGGTCAACCTGAAACGCTTCAAGACAAGCATCTTTATTCCGACTGGTTATGTCCGCCATAGTCTGTTAAACAGCCAACAGCAACAAGCACTATCAGAAGCACATAGTAGAGAAACAAGTATAAGAAGGATAAACATATTAGAAGTACCTTTGATAATAACTGGGACGAACGTCCGACTGCAGACATGATAGAAATTTCAGCAAATAAAAAACTTCTAACATGAAAGGAAGATTTCTTTGCTCTATGCTGGAAGAAACATTTTATGACTTCTGGGTATAGAACAACCAATCAGGCCATTCATTAGAGATATAAAGGGACAATACCGAGAACAACGTGAAAACCTTCCCTTGAAAGTGCATAAGCTGCAGCTGCACCCAGACCAGATGTAGCCTGCAGTATAAAGTTACATAAAAATACACGGGTTAGAAAGAACTAGTATATACATAAATACACACACACGCGCACACATATATGGAAAAATGAAGATGGCTTACACCAGTAACAATACAAACAGGCCTCTTAATTCCAGTAGTTGGAGGAACACAGCGTTTATACGAATTAGATTTCCGAGTAAACAGACTTTGAAATAATAATTTAAAGTGTGAGGTCAGGAGGGAAACTGTCCAGAGCAGTGCCATTCTCCAGAACTCCACTGAGCATACAAAATGGATTACCGCTTTCAGCTCTTCCATAACTAGCAGCGTTTCAATTAAACCCCACAATCAATCCCATAAAATTAAATTAAATAAGTAAAATTAACCTGAGGAGAACTGTAACTAAAACCAAAATAAAAATAAATTTGATATCTATATTAACGGACGATTTTGCACCTGTTTTTCAATTTTCAGGTGGCTAACGGAAGCAGCTGCTGTGACTTGCGAGCGTGAAGCGACAGATTAGTTGACGGGTGCTTGAATTTCAAGTTTTATTTTTTATTTATAATTAAAATGAAGAAATCTTTGAAATTCAAGTTTGAGTTCGGGTTTGCGTGTGTTACAACTTACAATAATGTATGTTTTTGTTCATGTGTGGACATATATATGATAGTGATATGCGCTCACTTTTCAAATCATAACGTGGCATCATTTTCATTGAACAACGTGATTTTCAAATGCTGTTTTGAAAATGAAAATGAAAATGCATTTCGTAGTTTGCTTTGAAACTAAAATTTGAAAATGAAAGTATTAAACCTACCGTATTTGATAACTTGTTTTAGTATAATTATTTTTAGAATTTTTTCCCAAATATTACATGTGCAATTCTTTTAATTGTCTTTTAGCATTTTGTAAAATATTTTTAGCAAAATAAAATATATCATATTTTCTTACATCTTTATTTTATAAGTGCAACGAACATTACCATTAACATACTTTGGACATGATCTCAATTTTATAAGAATTTTGTCCTTGCATATGGGACTATTTCTGAAAGAAAAATTATATTATTGCATTAATAGATTGGACATGAAAGTGATTTGATAACGACAATGCCTTTGTTTTGATTTAAAGGCATAGAAAACCCTTTTAATTCCATGGTTTCAAATGCTTTGTATTAACAATTTTTCTTAGCTTTGTGTGTGTATATAAAGAGCTAGCATGAAAAATAGTATACAGTTTAGCTATTTAAACCTTAATTAACTGAAAACGTTGGTGTGAAGCTCACAACAACAACTTAAGAGAACACAAGTTCTTCCATCCTGTGTTATAACATCACCATTCCATGTACGAAATGCCTCCAAACATATGCAAACAGCATTGAAGTATGCAACACTTTAGACAGATAGACTGACATACAATCCTTGAATGACCGTATAAACTAAAACATGTAATCCTTGCTTCTTTGAATTGCCTTAACTCTGTACTAAATTTTGGTGCATCTATCCTTCAAAATTTGGGTGAAGATTACCTGTAAATGTTGAACTTGAATCCGGCCAAAATTTTGTAGGTAAACGAAGTGGAAGTACAAAGAACTAGTTCAACTACTCATTTTTCTCAGAATTCTTCAAAGTTGGGTGTTCTAACCGTTGAAAGACAGGAGAGTATGTATGGCGATAGGTAATCATGATGAGGACGAATGTGTTTGCAGCAAGAAACAGTAAGCCTGCGAGCCAGAGTTGTAAGAAGACATTTATACCCTTAAATTCCAGCAAATAACCCCACATCAACCAATGGAGCTGAGCACCTATCCATACAAGAATGCAACTTAAGCCTTCCCACTTGAGCTTCATATTGCTCCATGGCAGTATCAGGGGCAACAAGCAAAAGAACCACACAAAGTACTGTGCCGTGACAACCTGTAAAAGAAACAAATCCAGCACCATAGTGAAAATCAGAGAGATTTTGTTATGAGAAGGTTCTTCAATTGTAAAACTAGGTTGGTTGCTGTGGATTATAAAGTGATGCTCACAAAATCTACAGGGCATTCACTTATGTGCTTCTGTTTCTAATATTCTAATGGGCAAAACAGGCATCTTAAAATTCCAGAAGTGCATTTACTGAAAAACAAACCTTATTGAATGCAACAAATGCCACCGTCTGCATAAAGAGGCAAAATGGTAGATCTTGAGCGAAGCGGAAAATGAGAACCATCTGTACTATAAATTGGGGCAGAAAAGAGATGAGCTTTTCCACTATCAAGAACTCACGTTCATAATGGAGATAGATGTGATAAAAATATATAGAAAAATTATGTCTTGGATCTGTACGAGTAAGATGATATAGTAGTGCCTCATGTAAGAACTCCCATCTATACAAGTAGAAAAAAAGCCCAGTACATGAAAGGAAAACAGCTCCTGATATCAGCCCAAACATTACTCTTTCTTTTGAAAAAACAGCTTTTAGTGCTTTCCATAGGTCATTCTGATCAGTCACTTTATTACTACTCTGAGGAGTCTTGTCTTGACTAGAGCTCCAATTCTGGAGTTTGGGCTTCAAACCAGATCGGAAGAAGAGTGGATCAAGTACCAGGATAATAGGAAGCACATAAATTATAGGATAAATTCTGAAATGGACAACAAGTCCATACCAAAATGCAGCTTGTAACACATTACCTGTGAACAAGAAACAACAAGACATTAATCTGTTCAATGTCAATGATTTCAGATCTTACAATTATACAATAATCAAACTCTTTGTGGTACACAAACCACAATATATGCATTGTAATGAATCAGAGAAAAAGAAATCAAAGAGACTGATTTCTCCACGCATTCCACCCTCTAACTTCAGAAATTAACATAGATACTCATATCTAAAATTAAGTATAAATAGCCTCTCAATCAAAAATACGATTTTGATGAAAAATCTACTTTAGCCATTCAAAATGGATTTTATCCTCTCTATGCAAGTCTATGTTACCAACTGCGGCCCTGCTGCCTAAATGGCTGACTTCTCACTAACATCATCAGCCCAAAGCACGCCATCTATACCAGACCCCATCAATTGATGCCTAGGCAAGCCATGCATCATTTCAGGACCAAGAACAATCTCAATGTGCCACATTTGGTTGAGATAAACAACAGACTAATTGAAAAACTAAAAACTTGAAGTAAGAGATTGAAAGATTTACCCATATTCACAATATTTTCAACACATAAAGAGATGATGGCAAGTTCATTAATTTGAAAATTTTAAAATGAAAGTAGAAATGTACCCTTCAAAAGACAGATAATGATCCACAAAATAATGGCACAAACAATGGGCTCACAGTTCCCACGGGTTCCAATGGTGAAGGTAAATGGATTGAAGAGCCACACCACTACAGAATACATGCATTGATCCTCAGGCACTTTCCGTAGCTTCAAAAGGGAATGGATAAACACACCCGCAAGTAAATCTGTTATGTGAATGAAAAAGAAATTATATTTCTTTATTTTCTAAACTATAAAATTTGTGCAATACCAACAATAGTACCAAAAGTACCTCATACAATGGAAAAACATTAAAGGTATGTTTTTAATTGTTGTGCTTCGGAATAATTTTGAAAGCATAACAGTTAAGTCTTCAGTAAACACCAGCTAACACTTGCCGACCGCCCACACTTATAATTGCCAGCCAGTAATTTCATTCTACAGTAACTACAAAGTAAAAGACTCAACACTGCAACCTGAAACACATCCGAACACAACTGATATGCATGCAATAATGTTTACAGTAAGAAACTTTTCGCACCTGAAGCTGAGAAGAGAAATTTTCCCCACGAGCGATGAATAATTGAATTTGGAATAAGAAGAAATGCTAGCAAAGGTGAATATCGATACGTAGTTCTTTTGTACGGGGACTCTCCAGAAGCCATTAAGGAAGCAGCATCAGAAAACACAAGATAATCCACATCTGTATATCTAACCTCCATATGCGAGTCTTGCCATTCTCCATAAATAATGAGAATGACACGAAAAATGGCTGAGAGCCAGAGCAATGACCGGATATTTATTGATATCATTGCTGAAAAAAAAAATACAACAACAATTTAACTTAATATCAATGAAATCAAAAACTAATATGAAATTGCCAATGCTATAAATCCAAACGCAATCAAATCAAGCATATCATTGTAAACATTTTCACAAACGCTATATGAACAACTTCAGTACATATAATTAAGTTCAAATTAGCTGATTGAATCATAAAATTAAAACTAAAAAAGTTTCAACCAATTGCAATATTTGCAGAATGAAATGAGTGATAGATACCTAGCTAAGACCGCGAGACAGACGGCAAGTTTGAAAATGCAGGAGCTGGTTTGGCTTTGGCATCACAGAAATGGGATTTCTTCATTTGCCCATTTTGGGATTTGTAATCAAGAAACTGAAATTGATTTTTGTTGATTTCAATATCAATACCAACGGAGCTATTTTCACGAGCTTTTAACTTGAAACAATGAGTGAGGGTCTTCACGAGACCAACGACTGAAGGTGAAATCTAGTTTGGATAAAACAGCTAGGTCGGTAGGTCCTTAAATTCTAACCAAATCGACAATTGGCAATGCAAATAAATCGGGCTAACTGAATCTGATCCGGGCCATTTTTCGATACAAATAAAAGTTGAGCTTTTTAGCACCTCTCTAAAATGCTCATGACCGATAAAAGCATATTTTCTATATATTTTACCGTTGATTTCTTCGTCTTTTTCTTACTTTTAGTCTTAAATATATTAATTAATTTTTAATTTAATTATTTTATAAAATTATATTTTATTATATTAATTTTTTATCTTAATTTTTATATATTATTATTTTAAATATATTTCGAAATTAAAAAAAAAATTCAGGAAAAAATTTGCTTAAAATAATAAAAATAAAAAGAATTGAAGTTACTAGATTTATGCTTGAGGGGCCGATTATAAAAGCTAATTAAATTAAATTAGTCATTATTAAATTCTTTCCAATTAAGCCATCACTTGAACGCAAATTAGAAAAGGAATTGCCATATTTAATTGAGCATGCACGTGAATCTCGCCTAAACTAAAGTCAGTGGGTGCATAGCTATTATGAAATCAATTGCTTTAAATTATAATTAGAATCCAAAATCGGATTCGGCCAAGCATTATAAAAAGGGAAATTTATAAAAGTAACTAAAAAATTTTTACAAATATCCAAAATAATTATTTATATTTTTTCTATCATCCTTAACCATTTATTCTTTTTTTTTTCCATAATACCCAAATCTCTAAAAACCAAAGTCTTCCATTTGCTTCATCTGCTGACCCCCAATCGGCGATTAGCTCCCTCCGTGACTGTAAACGGTGCTTGGACGGATTTTTGACAGTGAACTCAACTCCGGCGGGTTTCTATCATCATCCATTTTATAATTTTCGGTAATTATCACTTCGTAAATTTTAATTTCTTTCTATTTTGATAAGTTTGATTGGTGAAAAATGAGTGTATAGATGCATATAGATAAGCTTAGGATTGTTTGGCCATAAATATTGGAGATTGTTAAGTAAAATTTAGGTTTAAAGAGTAGATGCTGAGGTGCTCGATAAAATGTCCCTTAGACTAGATTAAATAGTTGATGGTGTATTACAAGATTAAAGTGTTGATTGTGTAATTGTAAGGTGGAGTATAAGTGTAATAGGACTAGAAATGACAGACGGAACAGGTAAAAATCACTCGCGCTCGAGAGGCACCCATCGCGTGCTGTCACGCGCGCGACAACGATCGACAGGCCCCTTACAGAATGTAAAAAAAAAAATCTTGAATTTTTTAAATTATTTTTAATTATCAGATTAACTAATTAAAAATTTGATTTTTTTGCAGTCGTTATTGTTAAACTATGTTGATGATCTTGAGTACTTTAGAAGTCTTCCATAGGGTCGTTTATCCTGGAAAACGGTATATAAAAGTTTGAACACAGCATTGAACCAGAAAATGGAGGCTTTCCAAGATAATACTCTTAAAGAAGTGAAGTATAACATTTATGACTTTTGTCCTAAGGTGCAGGTGCGTTTCAATTACATATGAATTTTTTCTATACAATGTATTTTTATTTTTTTTTCCTAACTTTGTATTTTCACATGTTGTAGACTTGGTTGTTTGAAGTAATTGATGATTTTGTAACATAAAAGTGGGCCATCAAGACAAAAAAGAAGACTCCTCGCATATTGAAGTGGGAAGGTGTTTCCTCCTCGAAAATAAGTTTTTATGAAGTGTACAAGTTTTACAACGACAATACACGTGTCGTAAGTATTAAGTTTTACTGAGGTGTACTACTTTATATGCGCGATGACTAATTTTAATTATTTTATTACTAGGGGATTGTTAAGCGAACACTCAATCCGACTACGCAGGAGAAGGATATGTTATTTTGGAGAAGCGTAAAGGATTATGAGATATCAATCCCTCATTGGGTTCTTAATGTGAGTTAATAATTGAATTCAATTATTATATTATTATAATTTCTTCAATTGCCACAAGTTGTTTAAGTAATCAACTATATCAATGTTGCAGCATCACCCCAACATACCACCCAACAAAGATAAAGTGGACGATCAGCCACATGTTGAACATGATTATGAAATGCACCATCATGCACCAGAATTATACAAATATAAAGTGGACGATGAACCGCCTGTTTATGATGAATATGAAGCCGCAAGAGAGGTTAGATGCTTGAGATGCTATTTTTAACATCTAATTATTTTAAAACAATGGTGTTATACATAAAATGAATTTATTTTTTATTTTTTTCCACAGTCGAAATCAAAGTTCTCGTATGATTATGTCATTCGTAGAATGGAGAGAATTGATCGTTCTATTATTGACATAAAAGAAACAATGACCAAGATAATGTCGGATGCTGAGGCTGAGCAAAATGAACAAAGACAGTTTAGAAAAGAACAAAGAGAGTTTGCAAAATCTGTAATGGGGTTTATTAATTCATATACTGAGAATTCAAAGAAGCATTATTACAGTGATACTCCGATGAGAAACCCTTACACAGTAAGAAATTTTCATAGTTCCTTTTTAATTTTTACTATTATTCTAAATGTATTGTGATTTAATAAGTTTTTTTTACTATTAATAGGCCCCTGATGATGTTTGAGACTGTCATGATCACACCCTACTGTCATTGTGTTTATTATCTGAGGACGTAAATGATGACAGTGTGCAAATTTTGAAGGAAGTACCTCCTGGCATAAGTAAATTTGGCCGCGAGTATAGGACGTCATATGCACTTAAAAGTCCTTACCTACAAACTTACAAACGAGGAAGGAACATTAAGCGTCTTCCGGCCATAGAACGAACAGATGTCCATATCGACGAAATGACAAGTGTGGATATAAATCTACTTAGAGGAGTAGAGAATCCGACACTGTTTCATGAGTTCGACTAGTGGTTTGATGGTAACATTGTAGTTGATCGTGACATCCAACATTCGAAGGCATTTTATAGCATACTCTTGGGGAGAGACTCAATGGGATGGCTAGGGGATGAGGTAAATGTTGTACATTTTTACTTAATTTACTTGTAATGTACTTGCATAATCTAATGGGTTTCTTTGTCATTTACAGCATATCTATAAATACTACCGTTTGATAAGTAATAAACAGCAGCAATACCCTAATGCCTTATATCAGCGCTGCACACATACAGACGTCTATTTTTGGGTAACATACTACACGAGTCTATATAATTGTCATTTTATTATTATGCTATAATAAGTAATAATATTTATGTAATGAATTGATTATGTTTTCTTGAAGGCTCAGTAGAATAACGGTGACTGTGATCTGGATTCATTAGACTACACAAGTCTAAATAACTACATTAATGGTCGGGATGACACAAAATCAAAACCTTTCGCGGATGTTGATGTGATGTGTATTACTTACATTGAACGTCCTTTAATATTTAAAGATTTTAACATAAAAATTTTAGATATGTGTTTTATTGTTACTGTATACAGGTTTTTATTCCAATTAACTTACAAGGCGATCATTGGGTTGTAGCCCGATTAGACTTTGTACATAAGCGGTTCTCTATTTATGACTCATTAAAGGAACATCGAGACGAAAAAATTTATTCTCAACTATTCAAGCCACTTCAAAATATTTTTCCTCGATGGCTACAAGATGTTGGATTTTACAACCTCCAACCTGAATTACAGAGCGCGGAGCCTTAGAAACTTATACTGGTTAAGAGTGTACCACAACAACAGTTAGGAACTGGCGATTGTGGGGTATTTATGTTAATGTTTACGATATATTTAATGTTCAAGCTATGATTTAATTTTGACAGTAGTCATGGAAAATACTTTAGGAAGAAGATTGCCGTTGACATATTTAATAGGGATATTAAGTTGTAAATTATATATTTGAACAGTTGTAAATATAGTACGATTAATCTTATTTCGGGTTTGACAATTCTCCAACACTTATTATGAATAATCATTTTAACAAAGACAGTTTAACATGTCGAATACATAATAAACATAAAAGTTTAAAATACATCATATGATATATTCTTTGAATACATAAGACGCTACAACGATAATAGGCCGCTAATTACGATTCGTCGCAATAAGATTCTTACATATTTTTCTGTTATGCCTGCGTTACATGACGAAGGCCCCTCGACTCATTACGACACGTGTGTATATTGTCACATCTCATCACTACCCAACGTACATTCTTTCATGAGTTATTTTGAGTAAATACGAGCTTGGAGACGAACTTAGAAAACGTGGGACAGGCGCCTGTCGCACGGTAATAGGTTCTGTAAAACCGTGGGATAGGCGCCTGTCCCAGCTCGTATTTACTCAAAATAACTCATAAATTTTGATTAATCGAAAAATAAAAAACTACACATTGTGTAAAATAAATAATAACCTCAACTTTTTGCTTTTTAGTTGATGAATTGATGATTAGTGGGTGAGTTTTAGGGATTAGGGTGTGCTGGGCTTTAAAAATTGTTGGTTGAGAGTATGTGAGATTTGTTGGTTTTGTTTATAGATCTGAGGGTATTTAAATCTATACAATAAATATATGGTTACATATGATATAAAAAGTTTAATTGGTTATTTTGGATATTTGTAAAATTTTTTTAGCTACTTTTGTAAATTTCCCTTATAAAAAACCTATCTTTAGCTTTTGAGGGAGCTATACACAACTGAGCCAGCCAGAAGGAGCTGCACACAAGCTGAGAACTAGAGACAGCCAAGAAAAAAGAAAAAAGGGAGAAGTCGAATATAGACAAAAACAGAGCTAATTATTTTGATTAATCTCTATGATTAATTTTATTAATTTTTTATTCTCAATTCAATTATGTTAGATTAAATTTTTTATTTGATTGATGGTGAATTCAAAACTCTAGATATGATATATAATTAATATTTAATTTCTATTATTCAATTTATTTAATTGATATTGTTTATGTTTTTCTATAATTAATGTTTGGAGAATATAACTTAAGTTAAATAATTTAAACTTGTGTTTTGTTGCCTAGATCAACATAACATCTTTCTCTACTTAATGCTTCTATTATCTTAAATTTAAAGAGTTTGTTTTATATTATTTAATGGTAAGAGATTAGTTGAAGAACTTGTTTTACCTAATGATACATTAAAAAAAATAGAAATTGACAAAGTTTATTATTCTCCACGGTTGATAGTTTTCAATAGAAATTAATGATAGAATTGATATATATTATGTGTATGTCTGATGGTAGTGAATGATTCTTTGAATAAAGTTTTCATTATTCTTAGTTTTTTCTCATTTGATTAGAGTTTCTATCAAATTATTATTTTTGCAATCCTAGTTTCTTTATTTATTGTCATTTAATTAAAAATTCAAAATCCCTTTTCATTATATAGTTGATACTTTCTTTCGTTAGATTATTTTATATTTTTAGTTTTATTATTATTACTTGTATTATCATTATTATTTTATTTTAAGTCTTTGTTTGGAGTTGATAGTAAATAAAATTAGCGTAAAATTAGCGTAATCCTTACTCATTCTATACAATTTATTTATATTATTAGTAAAATTTTAAATTTGGTGTATCATAACGACACTACCAATAACACTCTTTTTTTTTTTAATTTTATTTATGAAAAAAGCTTATTTAATTTATAAAAACACAAAAAGATGTTTTAAAATTAATTAGGAATGGCAAAATATGGGCTTGGGTTGGGTTTGAAAGCCCAGGCCCAAAGAAATGGTGGGAACGGTTTTATGAAGTTTATCCCTCATACATTAAAAAGTTTAGCTTCTAAAATATTGATCGGTGACATTTTATACTTTTAAGAAATGTTTCCAGTTCTTTGACATCTATCACAATACTTAACAAACTTATAAGCATCTTTAAAAATAGATGGTTAGTAATAACCTGATTAAAGAACTTTATTGTTGTTCTGTGTCTCCGAAATATCAACCATATACTGCATATGACAAGATTGCATAATGCTTGAAATCTCTTCATCAAGAATACATCTTCTAATCACATGTTCCAAACACATTTTGTACAAGTAGGGCTCATCCTACTAATAGCTTCTGATATCATAGAGAAATCTCTTCGTCTGTTGGTAGTTTAGATCAGGTGGTAACAATCCACTCACCAGATAGTTAGCAAAATATACGTACTAGAGAAATCTAGATTGCTATAGCATCTGTGCATACTGTAGTATCAACAATTGCTTATCAGGAAATGTTTCTGTGATGTCTTACTTGGTTAGAGTACTTACATCTGCTTCTAGCCTTAAAAGATAGTTTGCTACTTAATTTTATCTCTTTTCCATCCTTGATCTCTAAGTCAAATTCTTGTAGCAAAAGAATCTATATAATTAATCTTAGTTTGACATCATTTTTTAAAATTAAATACTTTATAGTTGAGTGATTTGTGTAAACAGTCACCTTGGTATCAACCAAATAGACTCTAAATTTGTCAAATACAAAAATAACTGTCAGCAACTCTTTTTAGTGGTGGTCTAGTTAAGTTGTGCATTAGTTAGAGTATTGTTGGCATAGTAAATTGAATGAAAAATCTTACCTTTCCTCTACTCTAGGACTACTTTAACAGAATGGTCACTAGCATCACACATAAACTCAAAAGGCATACTCTATTTTAGTACTACAATAATTGGTATTGTAACAAGAGCTCTCTTTAATACAATAAAGGCCTTCAAGCGGCCTTTAAGCAGCCTTCATCAAAATAAAAAGGGTATGTCATGCTTCAGCAGCATATACAAAGGTTTTGATGTTTTAGAAAAATCTTTAGTAAACCTTCTATAGAATCTAGCGTGCCCTAGAAAACTCCTTATGCCCTTAAGTAAAGTGGACGGTAGAAGCTTTTCAATCACCTCTATATTTGCTTTATCTACATTTATTCCCTTTCTAAAAATCTTATGGCTTAAGACCATTACTTATTATACCATGAAGTGGCAATTTTCCCAATTCAATATTAAGTTTGTTTCCTTACATCTCCCAAGTACCTTTTCTAGATTATGTAAATAGTGATTATATGGTTCTTCAAAACTTAAAAAATCATTCATAAATACTTTAAATGTTTACTTAACAATGTCTAAAAATATGGATATCATGTACATCTAGAAAGCTTTTGGAGTATTACATAAGCCAAATGACATCCTTCTGAAAGCAAAAGTTCCATAACGACAAATGAATGTTGTCTTATCTTAATCTTCTAATACAATAACAATCTGATTGTAGCCTGAATATTCATTCAAGAAATAGTAATACTCTTTTCCAATAAGTCTGTCTAACATTTGATCTATGAAAGGCAATGAAAAATGATCATGTTATGTCTACTTCTTCAAGGCCTTGATATTTATTTTCAAGTTCTTCAATTTCTTTTTTATTACAACAATTATTTAATCTTTTTGCTACAAAAAAATTCATATCATTGACAATATTACAATCTTGAATATCATCAGGACTTTTCATAACTTCTAGCACATTGAATGTTACTTGCTGATCATTAACCTTTATTGTCAGGTATCCTTTTTGTACATCAATTAGAGTCTTTCCGTGGCTAAAAATGGTCTGTCCAAAATGATTGGCAATTCTTTATCATGCTTTAAAATTCAACACTATGAGTTTAACTAGAAAAATGAATTTTTCCACCTTTTCCAATACATCTTTAATCTTGCTTTTTAGATAGACATAAGATCTATTAGTAAATAGTAATGTAACTATTTTTGGAATGACTTCTCATACCCCTAATAGCTTGAACATAGATAAAGGCATGAGATTAATGCTAGGTCCAAAATCATAAAGTGCCTTGGCACTGTATTTAGTTCTTATGGAAAATGGTATAGTAAAAATTCCTAGATCCTTTAATTTTGATGTATCTTGCTTTGAAGTATGTGGCTGCATTCTTGTGTTAGAGCAACTATTTCAAACTCTCCCAACCATTTTTTCTGTGTTAGAATATCTTTCAAGAACTTCACATAATTTGGCATTTGCTCGAGAGCTTCTATAAAATGGATATTGATGTGTAATTACTTTAGTACTTTTAGGAATTTACTGAATTGATTATGTTTTTAAAATTTTTGAGGAAATAGTAGTGGGTGCTTGAATTGTTAAGTTACTGCAGGTTGTGCAGACTGCTTCTCTTTTGCCATATTTTGGATTGGTACTGCAACATCTTCTTCAATATGTGTTAGGTCATCATTTGTACAGATACTATAACATTACTGTTCTTACTAGTGTTCTGTAAAGTGGAAGGTTGTGTTCCTTTTTGCATTGAAGTGGGCTTAACTATTTATTTTGGTACACAAACTGGAATGCAAATATCTTTTTTAAATCTAAAGTTAATCACTTTGCAATGCTCTCTCTATTCTCTTATTGGGTCCTCTATGTTACCTGATAAACTGCCTTGAGGTATGTTATTTAATACTACAGCAAGCTGTCCCAACTAATTTTTCAGATTTCTCAAGGATACTACTTAAATTTGGATAATTTCTTAATTCTTCATAATATATTATTTAAGTAAAACTTCAAGAGAGTTGAACTGATTATTGGTGTTTCTTTGCCCTTGGTTTTTTTGATGAAATATAGATGGTGGTGCAGGTCTGTTCTGTCCACTGGGTGCTGTAGCATATTAATATAGGTTCTGATTGCCCTATGAGAAGTTTATATGCTACCTCCATCTAAGGTTGCAGAAATTTGAATAATAGTTGCTTTGCCGGTTGTAGTTACCCACATAGTTGACTGAGACAAGATTTCTAAAATAATTATCAAACAAGTGTCTTTCTCCACAATAGACACAAGATATCTCAACAAGTTTGTTGATAGTTGTTGGCACAGTGGACATAACTTTCACTATATTGGTCAATGAAGCTACTTAGGCTGATAATGCTATCAAAGCATTTACATTGTGAGATCCTGCCATTCCTCTTATTGGAGCTTGTCTAATAGATGGCCACTAATATCCTCTTCAGAATATCATGAGCCTAATTGTAAGACTTAAATAACAAAGCCTTATTTGCTGAAGCATCTACCATTAGTCTGGTGCTTGGGCTCAAACCATTGTAAAAAGTTTCTAAGCTCAAGCCATTGTAAAAAGTTTCTAACTGTATACAACAAGGAATACTATGATGAAGACATTTCCTAAGCAACTGTTTGAATATCTCTCACGCATTATAATCTTTTATCTTTAAGTTGACGGAAAGATGTGATCTCATTCCTTAACTTTGCATTATTAGTAGGTGTAAAGTACGTTATTAGGAACTTATCAACCAAATCATTCCATGTAGAGATGGAATCAGGTGGTAAATAATTCAACCATGCTCTTACTCGATCCCTTAGAGAAAATTAGAAAAGCCTTAACCTCAATACTTCCTAAGATGCTTCAGTATTCTTAAAAGTATCACTCACTTCTAAAATAACTTAAGGTAAATATAAGGATCTTCTGATGGTAATTCATTAAATTATCTCATTATTTGTAGCATTTGGAACATTACTGGCTTGAACTCAAAATTATTAGCTTACACCTTAAGTCTTATGATTCCTAGATGTATTGCTTGTGGAGTGAACACTGTATAATCCCTAGTATCTCTATCTCTATCATCAGTTATATAGATAATATTATTATTTTCTTACTGCCCTTGATCATTTTTCTTTTCCTGAAATCTTTATGCATTCGTTAGATCGAATCCTCCTTGTAGATTTAAGTCTCTCATGTTTTCTAAATTTTTCATGTCAGTAACTAATCTTAACTCACGATGCTCCTTCCTTAGCCTTATTGTAGTCCTTTCTATCTCTATATCAAACCGGAGTTCTACTGTTTTGTATTTTCTTATGTAATGGTTAATACAGCTATTCTGTCAATACATAAAACAAATCAAAAGAAAACTAAAATTGATACCAAATGAAATTGACTTGATAACTCACAATATGTGCTTAATCCTCGACAATGGTGCTAAAACTTATTTGTTTTCATTTGCTTTAATGATATGCAATATGTTTTCAATGTGAAAGTGGACATAACAAGTAATATAATTATTAGTACAAGATTGTCTCCTCATAGGTTGATGTATTGAGACTTGATGTAACAATCTTATAGTGTAATTTTAGTAAAATAATAAAATAAAAAAAATGATAAGATTACCAACCCAATGAATTTTAAAAAAAATTAACTAAGTGCAGTAAAGAAATGCTGAAATCAAGCACACAAGTATACTCAATGACAAAATGGTAGTTGGATTCTAAACTCATTTAATGGTTATTGACTATTTTGCAATTAACGTTTAGTCACTACGACATTTACTATAGCTCTAGGCAGAATCTCTCATGCATCCTTAACTATTGCTTGTTGGATATTTTATACTTATATGCAACCTAACAATGACCAATTGTTAAGCTAACATAAGACATAACATTATGTATTTTAGGTTTTATTTGCTCTACAAGATGAATCCTTATATTTAGTTCTTCACTAATCTTATGTTAAGCATGGTCCTATTCAATATAAAACCTTATATTATCTTAACTTATTCCACTAAATCAAATCTTTTTTAGGCTATTTTTTAACTTGTATCCACTAAATGTGTGGTCAACCGAAATAGAGATTTATAATAACTAAAATTAAGACAAAATGCTACAATAAATCTTAAGCAACATACATGTATACGTCATACAACCATTAAGTTTATTTGAAATCCAATTACTTTAAAGTTTAGCTCTAATGAGCTTTAAAACAATATCAACGCAAGAGTATGTCATCGAATATATCATCAAAGTGAAATTAAAGCAAGCAAATACAACAATAAGATTAAGATACATAAAAGGGGTAAAGTGTCACACTTTTGTCTTTGAGTTTCCCTTATTCTTCTCTACTAATCTCCTCTTGTTGTAGTTTTAAATTTCCTTTGATTTTCTCTTGTTTTGTGTGTGACGACAGTGGATGATAATGAAGATCGTGTGTCTCCTTAAAATACCATATTTTATTTTATATGATACCTGCCACTGTTTTGTCTGTACTTGATAGTGGCATTGCAATAATGGCTGTCGTAGGCTTTGTTTACTGACGCATAATAAGTTGGACAATTTGTCTTCTTTGTTTTGCTCTAGGATTGCTTCAACAATTCCTTCAGCACTCTCTCTAATTCAGGCTTTGATTTTGTCCATGTGCAGGTAAGTTTTTTGTCATTTTGTGCAATATTGTTCCTACAGCGTTGTCATCTTTCTTCTACAACATCTTTATTAAAGCGTAAGATTTTAGGTCACCTGCAATAATGCACAAAATTAGAGCATAGAATGGTATTCAGCACATCATTTGTTACAATTACAATTAATACATGCACATACAAAATATAATAAAATTTTACTATTTATTTTCTAAATAATGCAAGTTTTAGGTATAAAAGTATCATGATAGCTCTCATTTCATAGAGTTATCAGCAACCCTATGTGGTTTTTGAACCTTTGAGATCAAAGCAATATGGGTGTTATTAAAAGGAGCAATTGTACCCCTATTATTTAAGATATAGAGACAGTTAGAAATGACACAAAGCCTCACTAAATTCTGAGCTTTTGGAAAAGGTTGCTAATATTCCATCAGGTCCAGGGTCTTTAGTTAGGCACATCTGAGAAATGGATATTGATACTTTATCTTCTGTGAGAGACAAATCTAGTTGGTATTTAGTTGGTTATTCATATTTGAATTCACCTTTGGTACCAAGCCTGCAAGTGCTGCCACAATTTGCAAATCTGTTAGGCTAAATCTTGCAAAACGATTCGTAAAATATTCACAAAACTCCATGTCAATCTCCTCTTTATCTTCAGCCAAACATATATTGTTCATGACTCCACAAATTCGTTTCTTTATTTTCCTTAAAGAAGCTTTTGAGTAAAAAACTTCATATTCTTATCCCCTTCATTAGTCCAATCAGCTCACGATCTTTGCTTCCAATATACTTTTTCATCAAGTAGCTGTATTTGAATTTATTCCGTTGTGGTTTCGATGCCATTCACTTTTTCTATTATTTAAAATTATACTTCATTTCTGAGAGTTCGTTCTTCAAATGTTTTAGGTTTTTATTTTTAACTATCAAATTCTTTCTTACTCGAGATCTACAGTTGAGCCATTGAAGAATTAGCTACCTTTTTAAAGATTTTCACAAGATCCCCAACATTCCAGCTACCGCATTTTATCCTTACAGTGAAGTTTTTAGCATGATCTCCTTTTATACCCCCACAAATTTTTCCTCATGCATTTCTAACATAACAGGGCTATAGTTAGAGCATTATGTATTTAAATTAGAAACAATCAGCTGATGAAGGCCATCCGCCTAATCCTTACTCCAAAAAAATCTATCAAGTCTTGCTTCAACAAAATGAATCCCAAATCTTTAATTGAATTAGGTAAATTGATAAGGTTATAGTCATTTACAACGTCTTTAAATTAGCCTTCTTAGCAATGTCCAATTGTTTTGTTTTACATAACTTCAGGATGGCCATTGATTTCAGTGCATCTCTAATTCTTTTCATTTACCCTATAAATCACTACATCGACGTGATGATTACTGTTGGAAGCAATATTCACATCTACTTCACTATTCCATTATATTGCTAAGCCACTGTATGACTTTTTCTAATTAAAACAATTATCAAACCTTGGATTTTTACTCATATGTATCATCTACACTGGCTTTATCTTCGTTTCACACAAAAAAAGAATATGAGGTTTGTGTTCTTGGAGAAAGTCTTTTAGAGCTAGGGACATCTAGGTATTTCCCAAACCCAGACATTCAACTTAAGATTTTCGTGGCTGTCAGTAGGGTAAGAAGCCAACCTTCACCGATATCTCCTTCACCACTGAATCTATCACGTCTACGACCTCCATAATTGTTATATCCTAAGTTTGAACTTAGATGAGGGGAAATTACATAAAATTAGATTTGGGATACTCTTACTTGGGCTTGCCATACTTGTTTTCTTACTTTTCGTAATAGCCCATTTTGTATTCCTGAGAGCCCACTTAGAATACTTGGCACTTTTGGTGCTTGCTTATTCGTTTTTCCATGGCCTCTTCTTGATCTTAGGCCACTTTGGAAATAACTCAGTGTTTATCATCTCTTCGTCGGAACTCATTTAGATTATAGTCACTGTTATAGGTCGGTGTATTTTTTAGCCCTCTTTGTCAGAGCTCATTTCACGTTCATTCATAATCCCACCACTTGAAATGAGTTTTCAAACACATTCTCATTGCTGCCTATACTATCTATGTTGCTTTTCGTTGATGCCATCTCGATTATTTTCCTTGGGTAATTAATGTCTCTCAACGGCCTCCTCCACGTGTCTTAAATTCATTGGTGGACTACTGGTTTCTCCCTAATATTGGACTGATTCTGACTCATTTTCACCACTTGGGTTCGGTCGTTGCAAAAAGAGGATTCCTGTATTCCCGAATTTGTAGCCTTTTTAGATGATTTTCGTTGTTCTTATTTCCTCTTTCCTTGCTCTTCTGAAATTTAATACAATCAGCCAGTAGAATTGCCTCTACACTTAGTATACTCTCTCTATTGACGCTTTATATGGCCACAACAAAATCAATAATCTGACAACTTTTCATAAACCAACCCAATTGGATTTTTTTTTTTCCCATCTTCTTATTGAATTCTTAGGATCTTCTTCAAAGCTTTTTAATATTTATTGAGATTTCGACTTGCACATACTTCCTAAAGCAACCTCCTTTTGCATTCGTAGCTACATCTTCCACTTTCCCAATCTTGATCTAATTTCACGGATTACGTTTATATCCATACACATCAAAGGCACATTATGCAGTTGCACCCAAAATAAGACATGTGAAAATGGCTGCTCTGTGATGCTGCCTATACCACTTAGACATGTGAAAACGGCTCGATCATAATGTGTCTTCTGGTTAACACACTTTGCTTATCTTCTTCTGAAGAAAACTTAAACATGAAAATTTTATTTCTCAGGCTTTCTACTTTCGCTACCCCAAAAGACGCTAAACCTGTTGCAGAGTTATTCTAAAACAGTCATGTCTATCTCGTTTCGTAGTAAGAAAATTTCCCCACTAAGCAGCCTGCCACGATCTTAGTTCCTTTTTCCTTCATACCACCCGAATGATGACTTTGTCTTCTTCCTCTTCTTTTATTGTCATAGCGTTTCATTTTCTTATTAACTCATCAGTGTCCATGGCCTTTAAATGAACACTATCTGCCCTAATTAAAGCACAAATGAAACACTCACCAACCTTACCGCTCCCGAGTTTTAAGTCCCCACCTTTGTCTTTAAACTCTCTCTCACCTTTTCTTTTAGGCTCCGTCTACGTTACAGATTTTGTAACTAACAGCAAAGCTGTTTTGCTGACATAAATCTAATGGTTGGTAAATTGGAGGAGAGGGTAAATGGCTAATATGTTGAAATTCATATTTCTAACTATGTGGCTTGCGGGGAATAAAGATAAATTTATACTTTCAGCCTAAGACATTGAGAATGTTGTACTTTGGTCTAATTAAAGTTAAATGTTTTACATTTAACTCCTATGTTTATGAAATATTTTTCAGGACTTGGCACTTAAACTTTACTTTTTTGATAGTTTGGACCCCTAGAAAGTCTAGAATTCCAATTTTGACTCCGCCCTTGATCCTCAAAGTCACATTTCACCCGCAATTAAAAAATAAAATGTTATTAATATAATTATTATCTGTTAAAGGGGCTTATATAACTATTATTAGGGGTATTCGTAGATCAAATTTTATAGATTGGGTATTAATGCATATCCGATCAACGATTTTACAGATACTAAAATTTTAATCCAATAGAATCTACAGATTGATGAAATTCAACCGAAATTCAATCCATATATCTAGAGATTGAATGTAGATTTGACTCAATTCATGTCCAATCCACTATTTTGCATACTAAAATATTTTAATTTTTTCTATTCTACGAAATAATTAAATGAAAAATGTAATATAAAAATAATTTTATTATTGATCAAATTCAAATTTGAATAAAATTTAAATAAATTAATTGTTTCAATAAAACTAGAATAATGCATTCAAAGTTTTAAAAGATAACACTCCGAAAAGAAAAAATCTCATTTGTTTAGATTAAGACATCAAAAATTATTAAGATTAACTGTTTAGGAAACTATATTTGTTTATTCAATTATTAATGGGTAAGATATAATATAGTGTTAATGTAACTATATTTTAACTTATAAGTAGTAATACTATATTTACAAGTTTTATTTTTAATTAAATAATTTTTTTTACGGATTCATAGATATTTGTGGATTTACAGAAGTAAATCTATATCAAATCCATCTACTGCAGATTTTAAAATTTTTCATCTAATCATACCCATTAATTTACAGATCGGATTTTTATGGATTAAATTTTTGCGGATCAGACGGATTGAGCAAATCATATTGAATTCTGAACACCTCTAACTATTATTGATGATGATGATGACAATGATGCTGGTAATAATAATAATAATAATAATAATAATAATTGTAGCAGTAATAATAAACCATACTCTTATTAAAATAACAATAGTAAAAATAAACTATACTTTTGCGCCATTTTTAGTTGCATACAAACAAAACTTTTGTTACTCATTTTATTGTAAACCAATTTTCCATCCCTATAACCAAGCAATCATCACCGGATCGGAACCTACACTTTACCCCTTTTGCTAGTCATCACATTTGAGTGATTACTTTGTCAAATCACTAGCTCGTAGTTACAAATCTATAACATAATCGGACTCTTTCTTTTAATACTCACACCTACTTTTAAGTCCAATCGTCGTATTAAGTCGTATAAGAAAAACACAATTTTTGATAAGTCGTCAAAGAAATTTTTTTTTTTTTTTTTCTGTCAATACTGCTGTCGGAAATTTCATTAACTGTCTTGAGAATAATCCCTTGGAAATCAAATAATTACACATTTTCAACTGCATTTGCTGTTGGAAATACTAAATAGGCACTTGAAAATGCGCTTCCCTTTCTCTTTAGTGTTCTTTATTCACTCAACAATATTATTTCATGAGCTTTTTCTTCTCATTTTCATAAATACAACAAAATCTAAATTTAATTTTTGAAGTTTCTATGTTATGAATGTAAGATAACCAACAAAATGATAATACAGAAAATAGATTAAATGTAGATTTATTAATTTCAAAAATTCATAAAATTAATCAAAAGTACAATAAAATATCAATTTTATTGATATCTTTTACATAAAAGTATCCCAAATATCTTTTACATAAAGTATCCCAGATGTATACACAAATTAAATAATCTCAAAACTTAATTCTTTCCCAACCTCATCTCGCTCTTCCCCATCATCATCTTCATCCGGAAAAATAAAATCCTATACAATAGAAGAAATTTTGATCATTAATATCACTAAGTCATTTAAAGAACTCTTGCAAATGAGGTTAATCCTGTCCAGAAGCTAAGAATATACACATAACAACAAACTAGCATTACTCAATTTTCAAAAGTTTTAACTGCAATGAAGAGACTGAAACAAACTCACAAATCTTATCCAAAGGAAGAATAGGGAACTCCCACCTCTAGTTAGTTACCATATTGAGGTATCGAAGCAACCTGTAAAAGATAAAACCTCTTTAGGAGAAGAAAAGAAAATTGAATTATTTCTGTAGAACAGTATTAGGGTTTGAAACATTTGAAGACAGATGCAATAAGAAACTTGATCATCATGTACAAACAGCAGCCCCGGCAATTAGACACCTTAAAATAATTCAGCCGCATGAACTTGATCAATAATCCGCCTAGAAGATCGACAGTTTGAATTTAATTAATAAATCAACTCTAAGTACCATGTTTCCATATATAGCCAACCCATAACAATAGAAAGCAATAGGCACTGATAAATATTAGGTATTTAAGGGAATGAAGTTTATCAAAAGAAATGCATAAAATTGTTTCTAGTTCAGCCTAGACAATGAAATGTGATTAAATAAAACACTTGGAGAGACTATGTTGACAAAGTTAAAAATCCAGAGAATTTTCAGCCTATTAAACATATAAGAGTATGGGTACAAGTGAATCAACTTGTTTTTTTCTTAAAAAAACACATTGCAGCAACAATGCCCATGACTTCCTTTTACTCTCTTCATTTTTCAGTTTGCAATAACATATAAAGTATAAGGGAAAAATAAAAATAACAGAGTGCATTCATTTTCTTTTCTTCAAGCTTTCAAATTTGTGGAATGGCATCCAAAATTATCCCACTAATACCGTTGAATATCTGAAAGGAAATTCTTTCACAGAAGTACCAGCTTGAGACTCATTCAGAATCATTTCTGTATTATAGGGCATTTGAATACTCTTAAAAAGCACGTTATTTTTGCTCAAAAAAGAACAATGTGGTCTTACTTGACATTTATCAAAAGTGTATCACACATTTAGTAAAACATTAATATTCAGGTATGCAATGTCAAGTGTTTCAACTAATAGATGGGTTCAAATCTGTGTTCCGACCACAAGTGTCTACTAGAAGTTGGGAAAATAAAGTGAAGATTCAGTAAAAGTAAAACAAAGTTACTTCAGCATAATGAACTAAGAACAGCTACCTTAGCATTCCATTATGCCCAGTGGTGGTTACTGAATGACAATATCCTTGTTAAGTCAACACTCGCCAAAAAACATCAGGAAAAAAAAAAAAAAAGACTTGAAACAGGAAAATACCACCAAAAGCTGCATGGTAAAGTCCAGCACTGTAAGAGTGTAAGGCATAATTTGGACCATATAACATTATTTGTGACCAAATCAGATGGAAAAAGCCTGCACACTACAAAACAAAATGAGAAGAAGCTATTGTTAGATTTACCTTATCCATGCAAGGGGCAATCAGCTTGCCACACTGGCATGGCCCGAACTTACAAGTTATGCAAGAAAAACAAACAGACGCAAAAGTAATACTCACCAAATTTGTTGTACAACTAGACAATTCTAGGCCTTTATGCTGATACAATAAATTATACAAATATGGCTTCCAGTTATAACTTGCTGCTACAAAATAGACTGCATAAGATGTATAATACTACCAGTTGAGGAATATTTGTTTAATCTCTCCATAAAAGTTGTAGAAATTGGCATAGAGAAGTATTTACAGAACTATAATCTACATAAAGATAATCATTTTATCACACAATATATAATCAAATCATTCGTACAGAAGGGAAAAAATAATTTAACAGTAAAACAATATTAAGAAATTAAAAACATATATGGTGGTTAACAACACGAAATGCTCAAATAAGTCACAAATGAAAAACCAAAACAGAAACGAAGCAATATTCATAGAAAGAGATGGAGAGATCAGAGATAAACATGTGAACGTATATCCAAGTAAGATTCCAAGAAAAAATTAATACGATAGATTTTACGACTCTGAAAATTCAACCTAACAATTAAAGACAAAATGGGTGTTGAATATATTGTTGCAAACCACCTGTCAAGACTTACAAATAAGTCTTCAATTGATATAATATCCATTGATGATTCTTCCTTGATGGTAGTGATTATACTGTTGGAACTATTTTATGACAAAGAAAGGAAAGTAAACCCTTTGTCATTTATTATGCAAGTAGAATTTTGAATAATGCCCACATGAATTACACCACTATTAAAAAAGAACTACTTGCTATAATATTTGCATTAGATAAATTTTGATTGTATTTAATTGGATAATCTACTATTATTTATTCTGATTATGCTATTATTAGATATTTAATGTCCAAATAAGATACCAAGCTAAATTAATACGATAGATTTTACTACTCCAAGAATTCAACCTAACAATTAAAGACAAAATGGGTGTTGAAAATATTGTTGCAAACCACCGGTCAAGACTTACAAATAAGTCTTCAATTGATACAACATCCATTGATGATTCTTTCCTAATGAATTCTTATTTTCTATGCACAACATGCCTTGGTATGTTAACATTATTAATTATCTTACGACAAGTGAAATGCCATCTACTTGGAACTCTTAGGACAAGAATAAATTCTTAACAAATGTAAGACATTTTTACTGGGATGATCCATATTTGTTCAAATATTGTTTTGATCAAATTTTTTAGAGATGCATACAGGACAATGAGATAAGTAGTGTCATTCAATTTTTTTATTCTGAAGTATGTGTTGACTACTTTTCTTCAAAGAAAACTACTGTAAAAATTTTATAGTATTGATTTTATTGGCCTATATTATTTAAAGATTCACATGTGTCTTATAAAATGTGTATGAATTGTCAAATGGTAGGATCTATCTCAAAGAGAAAATATGATGACTTTAAATCTATAATTGTCATTCAAATATTTGATTATTGAGGAATTGATTTTAGGTTCCTTTTTCCATCTTCATTTGGATTTATATAAATTTAGGTTGTTATTGATTATGTTTCAAAATGGATTAAGGCAATTCTTTGTAAGGATAAGGATCACAAACTGTGATCCACTTTTTAAAAGAAAATTTTTGAGTAGATTTATAATCCCTCGAGCCATTATCAATTATAAAGGTAAATATTTTTGTGTTAAGTCACTTGAGTCATTAATGAAGAAATATGAAATTTAACATAAAATTGCTACCCCTTATAACCTTAAAAAAAATAGTCTAATTGAATTAGTAAATAGGAAAATAAAAAAAATATCTTGAAAAAAAATAGTTAACCCAAGCTACATTTAAGAAGTCTTTAGGAATGTCATTTTATTGGCTGGTTTATAGTAAACCTTGTAACTTACTAGTTGAGTTTGAGTATAAATCATTTTGGGTTGTTAAAGCTTTTAATTCAAATCTTAATGATGTTGGTAATGTGCGTAAATTATAATTGAATAAACTTGAGGAATTAAGGAATGATCCATATAAAAATTAAAAAATAATTAGAGAAAGAATCAAAGCTTTTCATGATAAAAGAGATTTTTGGAAAACATTTGAAATTAGTTAAAAAAAATTATTTTATAATTCTCGTCTTCATTTGTTTACAAGGAAGTTAAAGTCAAAGTGAAGTGGTCAATTTGTTGTGAAAAGTGTATATCCATATAGAGCTGTAGAAATTGAAAATCCAAATAACAGTGTTATATTCAAAGTTAATAGTCAAATATTAAAATTATATTTAGAATACCAACTACGTAAAGACACCAAAATCAATTTGAGTGACTTAGCAAATCTTGATTAATATATAGTAATATATATGAGTTCTAGTTAGAAATTAAGGTTAATTTAATAAAAGGATAAAAGTACGTTTTTTTTATTTTTACATTGTGTGTTTTCTTGTTTTTGTTTTGTGCGCTTTCACGTTTGACTTGAATTTACCAAGTTGATTTATTTTTTTAGTGGATAACGAAACTCTATCATTTATTAACTGAAACCTCAAAATCAAATATGGAAGAAATACAACATAAATTACATAAACGTTTTTCTTCTCTCCCTTATAATTCCTTGAAAAAATTTGTAAAGCTCATTGTTAATGATTGCATTTGTTAATGATCAATGACATTTCTTCTGAAATTTGTTGGTTAATTGAAGCAAAGCTCCAATTGGTAGGTGAGATTTCTGATCCATTTATTTCTTATATGCTTGGTTTTGGTAAAAGTACTTTTGCTAAAAAAATAAAAGAAGAAGAGCTAATCGACTTAGCTCTCAAGGTCATAAATGTGCAAGACTTAATTGCGACATACATTGTAAAACTTTAAGATTAGTTTCTGATAATCACAAAGATAAAATTAAATTCATTAAGATGGCTTGAGTAATGAATTGTTAGATAATATATTGTGATCTTTTGAGACGAATCTAAGTAGATATGTGCAATGAGATATTCACAAATTATGCAAAATATTCCAAAAAAGAAAGTGCACAATATGGTCTCGGGAATCTAACTCTAGAAGACTATGTTTGCTTGTTTATAAGTAAACTGAGTGAAAAGCCTATCATCGACCCATATACTAGATATAAAACTATGTAAGCTACAGTCGCTACTACTAATAAATATCCTTTTTCTTTTAATAATCATTTATCTAGTACATTATTACTTTTAATTGTGTGATTTTATGTCTAATTATTGTTTGCTTTTGAATTAGGAGCCAAAGCTTCAAGTGTAATTTACAAATGCACCACCTTATTTACAATTGTGTATCATTATATCTATCTTCAAGATCATTAAATACTTATTTTTTTTCAAACCCTCACAAACTATATTTGAAGATTGTTCCAATGGCAGTAACTTTGAATAGACAATTTAAGAACGCTTGTGTGAATTCTAGGTTTTGCTATGAAAAGCACAAGAAGTTCGTTCAGGTAGCTATGGATCATGTTATAGCACCAAGAAAACTACACTTGATATATAGAGGAGGTGATTGAGGGTTAAAGCTTGTTTGATAAGTTGTTTTCACTAGAGGAAGTTAAGTGCTAGACATCATTTCAAAAGCCCTAAAACTTCTAGGATGCCTACCTAGCCCACTAATTAGAGCGGAGTTAATCCTCTCAAATATGTAGGAGAGAATATTTGAAAATGCTAAATTATATTGACGCTTTTATCTTTTTGGCAAGAAGTCTTGCAACTCTAGAGACATTAATTACATTTACATCTTGAGCCCATTGAACATTTATAAAAGAAATTCATCAGTTTGTTAAATATTAATAAATTTTATTATGGCTTGCTAACATTTTTTAACCATACAATTAAAAATTATTTTATTTCATCAACAATTACAAAACTGTTTATTTGTATTTCTACTACTAATAAGTTACTTGATCTTTTACAAATTTACAAACTAGAGCCAAATCACATGACCTTAGTGTTGGATTAGTCAATTGATGATGGCAGCAGTAACAATAGTAAAGAATGTAAATTAGATTTAACACACCCTTTGTAAATATTTTCTGTTGCAATATTCGTGTGATGTCTTCTAAACTCTACTTCTTTTTTTTTTTAAGACATTGAAAACAATATCTCATTCTAGTTGGGGAGAGAATAGTTGATAATTGTAGAATGTCTCAGTTTTGTTAATGTTTCTGTTAATTTTTGTTGTAAGGACTAACTTTGGACAAAATTGAGTCAAAGATGACTGAATATGGAGTATAGTAACTCTAGAAACACATCTTCTTACTCTAAGAGTTCTAGTAAAAAAAAAGGACACATTCTAACATTTTCATGTTCTTTGTCATCTTCTTTTAAGCTTCTACAACTAATTCAGATATGATATTTCCAACTTTTTTTTATTATTTATGTTTTCTTTATCTTTTTTGTCTTTTTGCATACATATTTTTAAATTATAAAATATTAATAATCATGTTTAGAATAGGTTGGAGTATGGTATAGTTGACGTAAATTGTAAATATATATGTTTATTTATTTAAAAAAAATACTAAAAACAACAAATTTTATTGTATTGTCTAAAATGACTCTATAAAAGGTCACCACTTTCAATATACATCCTAAGTCCAGTTTGTATTATAATTTGATTTTGAAATTTATAATAAGTTATTTTTGTTTTCTTTTATTTGAATTATACACATTTGTTAATTCTCTATTTGTTTATTGCTAATTAAGTTATTGTTATTTATTCATTTAACATATATTATTAAATCATTCTTCTTATATATACACACTATGACACATGCTAGTGGGTTGTAAGTTAAAATTTTTACAATATTTAGTTCTTTTGATTTGTTACAGATAATATCTAAAGTAGTAAAAATTTTTCTTTCCAAAAAAAAACGGAAGAAATGAATGAGTTTAATTTCGCTATATATGAAACTTAAGTAATTAAGTCGTAGGAGTGCTGCAACACTTAATACCCTAATACAAACTGATTTGGGAGTTACTGGCCTAAAGCTTGCTACATGGGTTACAAATATATTATTTATTTATTTATCATAAATCCGAGTAATTAAGTTTGTAAGAGTATATAAACACCTAGTGCCCTAAGGTCAACTACACTGGGAGTCATTAGCCCAAAACTTACTACATGAATTAAAAATATAGTATTTTAAAATATGTATGAATATTTTACTGCCTTAAAGATAGAATATCTGATGAATCTTTGGAACAAAAATTTTGTTTTCTTTTGATAAAACCTCATAATTATGGTGTTAATTTCTTGAACACAAAAGACACTATAAGAAAACATGAAATAGATAATGAAAAATAACTATCATAAAAGAAAGGGTGCATGACAAACAATTTATCTGTTATCTATATCATTATTATTAATTTATAACATAATATTTTTTGTCATGAATTCATAATAATTTTTCACAATTATATATCCGTCACACAATATTTTAATGTGAAAAAATAATTAAATTTAAATTTATTTTTGGCAAAGAACTAAACTATCATTTGTAAATTTATATTCAATTTTGGTAGAAAATTATTTACAACGAAATATTTGATGGCTATTTCCCATCGTAAAATTTTGATTTTAAAAAATTAAATTATAATTATAATTTGTTGATGAATTCCTATAAACAAATTTAATTAATTAACATACATTCAATCCAAACAAATCAATTTCAAAAGAAACACATCTACCATCCAATGTGATCACCACCAATACATAACAAAATATCTCAAATTAAAAAAAAAATCCCAAAGTATAAAATATCAGTTAAATTCCAATCAAACTCCTAGAAAAACAATTAAAATTCCAGCCACTAAGCCAAGTTACCCAATAAAACTTCCAAAAATTAATGCATGTATTCCAGTAACAAGACTTCCACCAGATATACCATATTCTAACAGTATTCTAATTCTAACCATATACCTAGCAACACTCCAATCCGAACTCAGCAAATCAATCTATACAGAATCAATAAAATATCCAATGTTATCAAATGTATAACATTTCCCAAGAAGCAAAAATAAAACCCCATTCTTAATCATTTCTCGAGAAGTAAAATTCTAATTCAATTTTCTAGAATTAGTAACTCTTATGTTAGACAAAGAAAAAGTACGAGCACCATACTGTATGTTAACTCCACAATAAAGTGAGAATTTTCAGGGCCAAATCTAAGAAAGACATTTGAGTATTTCTCTTCTGGGACACCTCTTTTTCTCAACAGCTTTGTCCTAAAGCATTCAGTGTACAACCTAAAGAGAAAAGCATAGAATAATACGAGGAAAAGCACAAAAAATTATCAATTGCATCAGTAGAAAATGTGTTAAAGACATACTTGATGGTATCACGAACACGATACACAACATGAAGCAAGCATCTCTTATCTTTCTTTGGACATTCCAGCAACTTAGCATTAGCAACAGTAGGAGAAGCCTTAACTATTTTGACATGAAATCACTTTGTTTCTATTTACAACAATGTAAATACAAATAATAAGACAAATATCAAGCATCAAATAATAAAATAATTATAATATTCTCTTTAAAAATTGTAAAGCAACACACAAGCATTCACTTTTACACAATTTCGGAAGTGTAGACATGACATAACTGTAACACAAACTGTTTGCGTGATGCTGAGCAGACCCCCTCGAGGTCAACCCAGCCAGAGCAGAAGCTTTGACTGCCGGCACGAAGATGCCCTCGCTAGATATCAAAGCTGGTCGAGGTCAAGTGCTCCAAGGCTGGTCAAGCCTCGACCTTCTCTTCCTGATCGAGGTCCTCGAACCTCCGAGCTAGATCCAGCCACGTCGTCGAAAACACCGAGGGAATCAAAGCTCGAGCAGAGCCGACTTAAACAGGATGACCACTCCTCTTGATAACTTGACACGACGATCGATGCCTGGCAGGCACCCCACGCCGTAGAGCTTCGTCACTATTATCGATGGCCAGCGCATGCCCCTACAATGTCATCATTTCATACACGCATGCATGGCACTATCATTGGGCCACGAGAACCCATACCCGCCTGACATCCCACGTCCCCAGGGTGTGTTGCGGCAACCCCAGCTGTCAAAGGGCCAGGCACAATTAA
The DNA here is from genome assembly GCA_025617385.1 of Murraya koenigii. NCBI lineage: Eukaryota > Viridiplantae > Streptophyta > Magnoliopsida > Sapindales > Rutaceae > Murraya > Murraya koenigii. The sequence continues at coordinate 17,565,458 of CM046812.1, forward strand.
TGCAGAGGGCGGCTGTCAAGGCAAATAAGGGCGGGAAAACAAGAGGATAAATATGAGCTAAAGGACAAGGTTTGAGGATTCTTTTCTTTTTCTTTTGAACCTTGGAGATTTACTTTTTCTTTACCATATTTTTCTTCTTAAAAATCGAAGCATTTTAACTCCAACAAAACCATCCAAAAACTAAGACTTTCTCTATCACTTTTACCCTTCAAACGCCCTATCTTTTCCAGTCTCTCAAACCAAGAGGGATATTAAAAGAATCAACTCGATTACTGACTTGAGCGTTGGAGGGTTTTAGCCAGAAAAACACCCGGCGACCCCTGACATAGTTCTTTGTGAGCGCAGACCGAAGGAAATCACCGTTCCAGTAAACGGAGAAAGGCAGGAGTTAGTGAGGAGTCCTGCTCGAGCATCAGGCAAGCACAAGTCCACAGCATCACTTGGGAGCCAGTGAAAACAACATCAACATTTTGGCACTGTCTTTGGGGATCAGTTCAAAAAGCCTGACTTTCTGATACATTCGAAAAATGACACAATAATAAGAGGAAATAGTAGGAGAGGAGTAAGCCCGGAGGAATCGGTGACTTTAAGGGAGGTGGCCAATGAGGCCCGAGATAGGGAAATCCAAGAAAGAATGGACCGGATGGAGAGACAGATGGAGATGCTGATGTCGATCTTGCAGGAACTCAGGGATGGACAGAGGAAAGCAAGCAATGACGTCCTTGAGTCCAGCCGCGGGAACGCCCCGTCCGAGAACATGTGGGAGATGAAGCTCAGAGACAAAAAGCATAAAATGTTACTGGAAGAGAGGAGACGAACTTGGAGGAAAGGGAGTCCCGCCAACACTTGCAAGACACGAAACCTACTGGAGGAGTTGGAGGGAGAGGTGCGCAGGTTGGCGCAGGTTGTAAAAGACCTCCGGGGAACTGGAAAGCCTTGAGTTAGAGGATGATGTTGGACAGTGAATCCCCACTCTCAGCAGAAATCATGGGCATTATAATCCCCTGGGATTTTCGTTTCCCTGACTTGAAGTTCTCAGGGAAGAGTGACCCGTTGGTACATATAAAACGATTCAACGACGTGACCGGAGTACAGGGCCTGCCAACAGCCCAAAGATGTAGAGCCTTCCCGCTTACTTTGGATGGGAGGGCGAGAGAGTGGTACCGTAAATTACTACGGGGAAGTATTTTGAGCTTCGAGCAAATGTACGGGGAATTCGCAGAGCAGCTCCGGGGACGGTGGCCCTCGAAGACGACATGATGGAATTGACAGAGATAAAGTAGAGGGAGGGGGATTTCCTCCAGGAGTTTGTCAAAAGATACCACCGGTCGGTCCTGGATCTTGAGGCATTCAATCACCCCCAGGCGTTGAGGGGGCTGAAGGATGGGATCAAGATGAAAAGACCATGGTACAAATTGCGAAGCCCCTCGATCTGTTCGTATTCTGACGCATATGAACAGGTGAAAATGGATATGGTTATTGAGGAAGAAAAAGCTGCGAAACTGAGAAGCGCGCAGAGTAGTAGAGCGAAGCGGAAAGAGAAAGAATGGCTTGATCGGGGAACACCGACTTTCAGAGCGATAAGCAAATGGGTTGCTCCTTATAACCCCTACCAGAGGGCTCCCCAGCCGCGAGTGGCTCCCGCTCCATCTCGCGGGTCCCCTAGTAGGGACTACAGGGAATATTGGCAGTACGGCGGTAACCCGCTTGGCAACCTTCCCGTAACCCAGCCCATGTATAACAACAGCAAAGCCGACCGCCCGTTACCCCTACACCTGGGAAGCTTCCCCTAGGATAGGGCAGTGCAGATAGTTGATCAGAGTCCCGCATATAGACAATACACCCCACTGAAGGTGTCGTTCGAGGAAATGTTCCAAGTTGTGGAGGAACTAGGGCTGTTGTGTTCCCCGACACCAATGTCTAAGCCAGCCAGTATGAGGGACAGGGATTGGTTCTGCCATTTCCATGGCGACCACCGCCACTCGAAGACGCAGTACCGAGATTTGAAGAACCAGGTGGAAGACTTGGTTAGAAACCGGTACTTGGATGAATTTATTGAAGGGGGCCATTCGGTTATCGAGCAGCAGCGGGAGGAAGATGACCGAGCCTGTGGCATGGACTATGAACTGCCTGCTCGTCGAAAAGTCCTACTCGCCGTGCCTGCTGTAAAGAGAACTAAGGTACGACAAGTGCCCATCATGTGGATCGAGGAGGGGGTGCTGTACCCCCACGAGGATGCCTTGGTTGTGAAAGCAAATGTTGCCAATAAAGAGATCAACCGAATACTGGTGGATTCAGGAAGTTCAGTGGACATTCTCTTCAGGTCCACACTCGATGATTTGGGAATAGTGGATTTAAGGCTTGAACGTACGAGCACCTCTCTGAAGGGGTTTGTGGGAGGAAAGCTAACCCCTCTGGGAATCGTCAAATTGGTTGTAACTATGGGTTCGAGGCCCTTTGAGAAGAACATGATGCTAGACTTTGTGGTAATGGATGAAGTCAGCCCCTACCAAGCGATATTAGGAAGGCCCTTCATGAGGATTAGCCAGTTGGTGTTATCCACCCATTACTTGGCCTTGAAGTATCGTGTGAATGGGGCCGTGGAAGTTGCCAAGGGCAATCAGAGGGTCGTGAGGAGCTGCTATGCTGTGGGAGCAAAGGAAGCGATGTAAGTGACATCGTTGGACTCAAGGGGAGAGTCAAAAAATAGAAGGCAGGAACCTAGTGAAGAGCTAGAGGAAATCGGGATAAGACCAGACGACCATGAGAAGAAGGTCAGGATTGGCTCGAGCATTAGCGGGCCACTGAGGGAAAATATGATCGAGTGTTTATGAGCACACTCTGATGTGTTCGCCTAGACACATGAAGATATGCCCGGGATCGACCCGGAGGTGGCATGCCACAGGCTGGCGATAAGGAAGGACGTGAAGTCGGTAAATCAAAAGAAGAGGTGCGTCAATAGGAAGAGATAGAGGCCATGAACTACGAAGTAGAGAAGCTACTGAAGGCAGGGTTCAAAAAGGAAGTCACATATCCTGAATGGATCTCGAATGTGGTGTTGGTAAAAAGGCAAGTAGGAAAAAGAGGATGTGCGTGGACTTCACGGATTTGAACAAGGTTTGCCCGATAGACAGCTTCCCATTGCCAAAGATAGACCAATTGGCGGACTTTATAGCGGGACACGGCCTGCTTAGCTTCATGGATGCCTTCTCAGGCTACAATCAGATCCTAATGTACGAGTCAAATGAGGAATGCACGGCCTTCATCACCAAACAGGGCCTATTTTGTTATAATGCCATGCCCTTCAGCTTGAAAAATGCAGGGGCAACATACCAGAGACTAGTGAACAAGATTTTTAAGCTGCTGATCGGTCACACGATGGAAGTATATGTAGACGATATGGTCACTAAATCCAAGGATGCGGAAGAGCATGTGAAGCACTTGGAAGAGACTTTTGCCCTCTTATGAAAATATTGGATAAAGCTTAATCCAGAGAAGTGTGCCTTTGGAGTTGGCTTGGGAAAATTCTTGGGCTTCATGGTCAGTAACAGGGGAATTGAGGCTAACCCGGAGAAGATAAGAGCAGTGATAGACATGAAGTCCCCGCGCACCCTCAAGGAAATACAAAACCTCACTGGAAAATTGGCATCCCTCAACAGATTCATCTCTCGAGCAACAGACAAGTGCCGCGTCTTCTTCTAGGAAATCAACAAAAGGAGAAAGATAAAATAGACACTGGAATGTGAAGCGGCGTTTCAACAGCTGAAGGAATACTTGCTAAAAGCCCCACTGTTGTCAACACCGCGAGCAGTAGAAGTTCTATACTTGTATTCGGCGGTGTCACAATGGACAATGAGCTCGGTCTTGGTAAGGGAAGAGTCGGGGGTGCAATACCCCGTATATTACATGAGCAGAGCTTTGTTGGGAGTAGAGACTCAGTATCCGCTAATGGAGAGTGGGCACTAGCCCTAGTAACAGCAGCTCAAAAACTGAGACCTTACTTCAAGCACACTCGGTAGCAGTCTTGACGAACTAGTTACTTAGACAGGTTGGTGAAATGGTAGATAGAAATCAGTGAGTTTGACATCAGCTACTAGCCCTGAACGACAATTCGGGCATAAGCCCTAGGAGACTTTGTGGTCGAGTATAAGGAGACAAGCAAAGAAACGGACAGCGAGCACCTAACGGGCTCCTCGGCCCCGGGTAAAGCATGGATGGTTACAGTGGATGGGTCATGTGGGGACCAAGGAGTAGGAGCAAGAGTGGTACTCTTTAGCCCTGAAGGGGTAGAAGTACAATATGTCGTGAAGCTTGAGTTTAAGGCTACCAATAACCAGGCTGAATACGAGGCCGTAATTGCAGGACTGAAGCTCGCTTTGGTATTAAAGGCAGAAGGAGTAAAACTCTGAACAGACTCTCAGTTGGTGGCAAATCACCTCAATAAAAGTTTCCAAGTGAAAGGCGAGAAGATGGAAGCTTACCTTTAGAAAGTAAGACAGTTGGTAGGAAAATTCCAAGTGCTAGAAGTGGAACAGATCGCAAAGGGAGAAAACTTTCAAGCGGATATGATAGCGCGAATGGCCGCTATATCCGACCCCAAAATTCCCAAGTCTATCCCGTTGGAGATCAGGAGGATGAGGTAATGAGCTTAATATTGAGCAGCACCTTGATGGATCCAATTGTCTCTTATCTCAAGGAAGGAACATTGCCTGCTGACAAGAAACAAGCAAGGAAGCTAAAGTGTCAAGCGGTTAGGTACACACTGATCGATGGGGTATTATACAGGGGAGGATACACCCTGCCACTACTACAATTTCTGGACAAAGAGGAAGCTGACTATGTCCTCAGGAAAATACACGAAGGGATTTGCGGGAACCATTCCGAGCGAGGTCTCTGGCTTTTAAGGTTTTAAGGCAGGGGTACTTCTGGCCTCGGATGCACTAGGATGCGCAAGAAAAGACCAAGAGCTGCAGGAATTGTCAAAGCTTCACCAACTACATGGCTTAGCCGCCCGAGAACCTTACAGTGATGAACTCACTATGGCCATTTGCTCAACGGGGGATCGACTTAATTGGGCTGCTGCGAAAAGGAAGAGCGTCTGCAACACATGCCGTGGTGGCAATTGATTATTTCACCAAATGGGTTGAAGTGGAAGTTTTGAGCAGTATTACGGAAAGCAAGACCACTAAATTTATTTAGAGAAATGTGATTTGCAGGTACGGGATCCCCCACGAACTGGTTACGGACAACGGCAGGCAGTTTAACAACAACAAGTTCAGGGACTTCTGCAAGAACATGGGAATAGAACTAAAGTTCTGCACGCCATCACACCCATAGGATAACTGGCAAGTTGAAGCTGCGAACAAGACTAGAAAATGCTTCCTGAAGACCAGACTCGGCGAGCAGAAGGGAGCTTAGGTTGACGAGATACCTGGTGTCTTGTGGGCTCATAGGACCACACACAAAACTGCTACGGGGGAAACACCATTTTCTTGACATTTGGGCACGAAGCAGTGATCCCTGCAGAAATAGGGATGGGCACACATCTGACGGAGCACTTCAACGAGGAGCAAAACGATGAGCAGATGTATGCAAATTTAGACCTGCTGGAAGAAAAAAAAGAAAGGTCCACGAAGGCCAAGAGCGGAGGCAGCTATTCATAAATAGTTAATCCATTCAGAAAGTGGAGATCAATCGCACCTGATCGGTTCATGGAGGATCCGCGGCAATCATTTCTTTCTGGAAGCTTCTAGGTGTTATTGACGCCCTAACTTAGTTTGCTTTCGAGCTGGGATGAGTCAGTCCTTCGTTCAGATTTCAGATTTGTAGTAAAGATGGCAGAGTACCAGTAGAGGGTGGCCCGCTATTACAACCAGAATGTACACATCCGTGGATTCCAGTTGGGGGATTGGGTGCTCAGAATGGTGAATCAGAATACCAAGGACCCCAAGCAAGGAGTGTTAGGCCCGAACTGGGAAGGTCCGTATAGGGTCTCAAATAACTGGTCCGGAAGCGTACAGGTTAACCTACTCAGATGGACTAGAAGTTGAGAGGCCATGGAGCGCACAACATTTGATGAAGTATTTCTAGTAAGTTTCCTTATCTCGTGAGCAGTGATATTTAGTTTTTTCCAAAAATAGAAGTGTGTGAAACCTTGTACATGAATAAAAGCAAGAAAAATGCTTCCAATATTAAATCAATACAAGTTGAATCTTATAATAACACAAAGGCTAGAAGTCTTAAAGCCTAGCTTAAGGCGAGACGGTGCCAAGCGTGAGCCAAAAGCAGGCTCGAGCAGAATTAGCTCGCAAAGAAACGCATAGGCCAAAAGTCTGAAAGCGTAAGTTAAGGCGAGGCGGTACCAAGCGTGAGCCAAAAGCAGGCTTGAGTAAAATCAGCTTGCAAAGAAACGTAAAGGCTAGAAGTCTCAAAGCCTAGCTTAAGGCGAGACGGTGCCAAGCGTGAGCCAAAAGTAGGCTCAAGCAAAATTAGCTCGCAAAGAAAGGCGAAGGCCAGAAGTCTCAAAGCCTAGGTTAAGGTGAGACAATGCCAAGCGTGAGCCAAAATCAGGCTCGAGCAGAATCAGCTCGCAAAGAGACGTAAAGGCCAGAAGTCTCAAAGCCTAACTTAAGGCGAGATAGTGCCAAGCGTGAGCCGAAAGTAGGCTCGAGCAAAATCATCTCACAAAGAAATGTAAAAGCTAGAAGTCTCAAAGCCTAGCTTAAGGCCAAATGGTGCCAAGCGTGAGCCAAATGCAGGCTCGAGTAGAATAAACTTGCGAAGAAACGCAAAGTTCAGAAGTCTCAAAGCCTCACTTAAGGCGAGACGGTGCCAAGCGTGAGCCAAATGCAGGCTCGAGTAGAATAAGCTCGTGAAGAAACGCAAAGGCCAGAAGTCTCAAAGCCTAACCTAAGACAAGACAGGTGCCAAATGTGAACCAAATGAAGGCTCGAGCAGAATAGGCTCAAAGAAGAAAAGCAAAGGCCTAAAGTGTGTTAAAAATTGCATAGCAAAGGCCTAAAGTGTGTTAAAAATTGCATAGCAAAGGCCTGAAGTCTGTTAAAGATTGCATAGCAAAGTCCTAAAGTCTACCTCACAGAGAGTTATAAAACAAAAATAAAAGCACAAAGGCAAGGTAATGAACATATATTCTTCATTTCTTCATCAAAGATTACAAGGCAAAAAAAAAAAAGAGAAGAGTACAATAAGGCTACTCAAGAGGCTGGAGCATTTGGGCTAGCAGTAGGGGCTGGGGCCTCAGAGGACGGGGCAACTTCAGAGTCGGTAGCAGCAGCAGTGGAGGTCTCGGCAGTTGGAGGAAGCTTCTTCTGACCTAGCTGCATCCTGAGCAAGAGAATCCCTTGGCTCCTGAGTTCAGGCATCTTGCTCGCTCATGTAAGCATCCACACTCGCCTCGAGTTTGGACATATCCAATTTAAGGTATTCCTTGCCCAGGACAGACACGAGGCATTCGTAACTGAAGGTCACTCCCTTGTTGTACTCTTTCACGAGCTGGCCCTCTAAGGAGTCCACCTTATGCTGGAGACGAGAAGCCTCAGCCTCCAGGGTCCTCTCAAAGGCAGACCTCTGCACTTCAAGGTCCTTCCGAGCATTCACCAACTCATCCCGGACCACAGATAACTCCTTCTCAAGTTAGAGAGCCTTGGATTCAGATAGGGTTGCCTTTTCCTCAAAGCTGGAGATCTCAGCGCAAAGCTTGGCTGCTTTCTCATCCTTTTACTCGAGCCTCTACCTCAAGGTCTAATTATCAACCCTGGTCTTCCTCTCGGAGTCCATGGCCTTGGTTTTAAAGGCGGTGGCAGTAGCCGTAGCGTGGTAAGAGAGGCGCTGGAATATGTTGGCCAGCTCGCTGGCACTAGAAGCCTCCAACCCTCCATGAGTTTCTCTTCCATATGTCTAGCAAAATCCCTGATATAGGGGTTGGCAACATTAGGCTACTGCTGCTCCTGGGAACATCCTGCTTGAGACCGGACTGCAACGACAGTTCTCGAGCCCCTTCGGCTTGCCCCTTCTGCTGACCGCTCACCCTCTCGAGCAGGAGGAGCATCCCTGGTTGGCGAGGTAGCAGGATCAACTCTAGGCCGATTAGGTGGAGTAGAGGGCGGCTATCTAGGCAAATAAAGGCGGGAAAAAAGGAGGATAATATGAGCCGAAGGACAAGGTTAAAGGATTCTTTTTTTTTTTTTGAACCTTGGAGATTTACTTTTTCTTTACCATATTTTCCTTCTTAAAAAACTGAAGCATTTTAACTCCAACAAAGCCATCCAAAAACTGAGACTTTATCTATCACTTTTACCCTTCAAACGCCCTATCTTTTCCGTTCTCTCAAACCAAGAGGGATACCAAAAGAATCAACCCGATTACTGACTTGAACGTCAGATGATGGTGAAAATGGTATGTGAATGACTGTATGAACACATACCAGAAATATACACATGTTAATAAAACTGATAATACCTCTCAAAAAATAAAAAATAAAAAATCTTATAGCTACTATAGATTTTATAGTCATTATAGGAATGCAATATTTTTCAACTTAGCATGTTACACAAATATAATATTCAAAAGGTTTATATAGGAACTCTTTTTTTTTTTTTAGAGAAATCTTTATATGATCGTAGTATGCCTAAAAATATTGAATTCATATTTTTAAAAGAGAGCTTCTTGAATAAAATATATGACAAATTTGGAAAGATAAAGATCTTTTTCCATATGATGTAATTATATTGTCAAATAGCAGTTATAGATGAAATTACGTACCTAAACTTAAATGTAACTAATCAAAACAAACTAGTAAAGATTTACCTTGATTGACTGTTCATGTTGTACTCCCAATTGCCTTGCTCAATAATCCTTGATATGGATAGGCCGCCATTTCTTTTAGAAAGCTAACATGGGATTTTGGTTTGATATTTACCACAATAATGCATTATACTAGAAACATATAATATTTAAAAAATACTTAATTATGAAAAAAAAAATTCAAACCATTTACCTATCATAACATCAAGTATGTTACAATCATTGCATCTAACCAATCTTCAACACACCAACAATAGACAGAAGCAAATGATCAGTTGTTGAAAACAAAAGGGGGCTTACGAAATGAATTGCCCTGAACCCACGAGGTGAGTCTAACTAGTTTAGTCTAACTCAACTAATCATAATCCTATTGCTAATGATTCTATCGAGAATTCGACAGGATCTCCCCTGCATATATAACATTGCCAAACCTACAAATTTATAAAACGAACTCTCCCAAAACACTTCAATATTCAACCAACTTTCTCGATCAATAATATTAATTATCACCAAAACATCTCTAAAGTATCAAAAGAATATTATACTATAGCTAACATCAACATACATTAAACATTCATAATCATCATATCTTAATATAATTTTACAATCCCAAAATGACATGATCAAAATGCCTAACAATAACATCTATATCTCCTAGCACCATCACGAGGCCAAAAAGTTAAAATGACTACAGTTGCTAGGTCGGCTATTGTACCTGAAAATTTCCTGTGATGGGGGAAGGAGGAGGGAGATAATAGTTTATTGAAAATAATCTTACTTAAAAATAATTATTTTATTTCAATAAATAATTTCATCAAATTATTATAAGAAACTTAAATAATACATTTAATTGTAAATCATGCACCTACTTCAATATAATACATACTACTGCATAAAATCAAGGAAATCATATCAGTCGTAATATCAAATATTGAATACCGAAACTATCCCTAAACAAGTACATAGGGGAATAATCTTGTCATGCCCGGACCTCTGCAGACAAGCAACGACGTACTATCTGGGTATTGTTATGCCCACAGCTATACGATTAGGCACGGAAGTGTCATCTCATATATCTTATCATATCTCATATATGGGCCTCAACGGACGGGCAATAACGTACTATCTGGGTACCGTCTTACACAGAAACTACACGGGCTTTTTTCATATATCTCATCATATCTCATACCCGGACCTCAACGGACTAACAATGACGTACTATCTGGATATCATCATGCAGCAAAACTACACGGATTATCTTATATATCTCATCATATCTCATACCCAGACTTTAACGAATGAGTAATGACATACTATCTGGGTACCATCATGCATTGAAACTACACGGGTTATTTCATATAATCTCATCATCTATATCACTGTATATGTGTCTTTGTTATCATAATACTGCATGCATATGCCCTCAAAAGTAAAAAGTGCCCAAACACAAGGCCCAAACCTTTATGTGTGTTCAGACAGGTCTTAAAAAATCTCATAATCTCATATAATCTGTATCACTGTATCTTGAAGGGAAGGATACTTGTTTCATGACTTTACAACAACTTTTATACTCACATTCATATACATATACATTTCAATCATACTTTAGTCACATTTTTCATTTCATTTACACATTTAAATATGCTTTTCTTTCATATTAGATACTCTTATCCATAACTCAAAATCATTGAAGAAAACCAATAATCATACAATTTTTAGTAATTATATCAATACGACAATAAACACATTTTCTTGAAAAATCATTAAAATCAAAACATTAAATAATTATTTCACAAACATGCTATACTATTAGAATACTTATTGTATATTCTACTCATACTAACAATGCTCAAATTAGGCTATCATTCATGTCTGCAAGTTGGTTCTCGCTCGTGGTTCCTCTTAAATCAAGGAAATGACATAATTACTTTCCATTAATGAGAAGTAAAACTAACTTTACACAAAAAGCTTGAAATCAACATCTACTCACAATACACAACTCTCGTGTCCATGAAATCCCTATAATACCTCGAATCAGCAAATTACTAATATAATTTGAAATCATAACTTGTCGAACAATCCTCAAAATCGTAGATTAACAAATATTCTCAATTTTTAGAATTACTAAAGTATCCAAAAAGTCAGAAATTACAAAATTACCCTTAAGGTATAAAATTTCCGAAATGCCCTCGTCTGTCAAAATGTGGCCAAAATTCAACTAACGATGTTCGAGATGGTCAGAATAGATATTAGAAGCCACGTTAAGGCTAATGGTGGTGGCAATTAGTTCCCATGTGCCGCGACGACGTCAAGTTGAGCTCCCAAAGCTGTGAATCTCCAACGGCTGATCGAAGGTGACAATAGTTGCCTTAGTGGTTCGGGATGGTTAAAAAATGGCAGAGGGCAAGGTCAAGAACAAAAAAAAGCTAGTGGGTTGGTCAAAATTTGACGAAGTAGAGGTGGATAGGGGTGGGATGAGCCGCGGTTTTTCGAGCTCGATCAGCAGCGTTCCAGGTAGCGTTGGATAGGGGTAGGATGAGCAGCGGTTTTTTGAGCTCGATTGGCAGCGTTCCAGGTAGTTTATGGCAACATTGACCTGGATTAGCTTCTCTCTCGTGCGTACCCTTTCTCTTTAGTTTAATTTTGCTTCTCTTTGTTTCCTCATTAGCTTCAAATAAGCCCCAAATTTCTAATTAACCTTTTTTAAAATAAGTCAAGGAGGAAAAAAAATAAAATAATACACAGTGCACATGTTACAACTTGAAGAGATAAGGAAAACGATAAGATAAGGATAAAACACGACAGCAAGGAGCACGCAGCGCCTGCACGGAAGGCAGCCAGCAGCATCGCCTGCACGCAGCAGCAGGCTCCCGCGCTGACAGATGGAACAATTTCGGCCTGACAATGGCCAGAACTCACCGGAGAAGAGACACGACTGGAAGATCTGCATTTTTGCTGATGGTGGCGGAAAAGAAAAATGCAGTATTAGGGTTTTGAGTGGTAAATATTAGTCAGGTCCCTATAGTTCTGTATTTTTTCACTTGGGTAAAATTAGTATACTATTATGTATTTAAGTTCAGAAACAGTTTTTGGGCTTGGTAAATCTTAGTTTTAAATCCAATAAAATTTAGGCTTAATGGATTAAAATACATTGATATAGTTTAAACAAATTAAATTTAATTTTAGTCCAAAAGTTTTATTTAAAATTTTATTTCATTTTCTTTAAAATTAAAAATTTGGACCAATAATAAATTTAAAGCCCATATTAGTCAAGTCCATCAACGAAGATAATCCAATTGAAGAAGATATTGACATAAAGCCCAATGAAGATTAAGCTTAGAATTAATATTTTTTATTAGGAAAACCATGAATTGAGATTATTTAATTTTTTATATGTTGTGTTTTGGATGTTAACATGAAATGATAACATGTCATATAGAATAGATAGTGACACTCTATGCATAATAATATATGTCATTCATATAACATGAATTCATGTATATTGTTTAAAATTTGTAAATTCTTAATAATATAAGATATCACTTAGATAATATTGTAGGAAGCACGCAATTAACAATATATGTATGTTTTAAAAAGAAAAACCAACTTTAAAATATTGAGTGGGAGAGGGAAGATTCAAGATAATTTTTCCACGGCTCCATTATTAGTTCAATAATAAAATTATATATATACCTCGACTTCATGATACGGTGATGCTCCTTACTGGAGGTATATATATTAGACATTTTATTTGATGAACTTCTTTAAAGATAAAATCGAAATATTTTTCAATCATTGATCACTCTAACGGTGGCTACATGATATGAGAAATACGTAGATTAAAACAATGGTTATACACTTAATAAAATTTGTTATTAACCTTCCTAACGAAGCTCTATTAACAAAATTTTGGCCCTTAAAGATAACGATAGTTATTTGTTATGTTACGACATGAAAGTAAATAATCTAATGGTTAATTGGAGTGCAGTAAGTGGGGCATGACTTCCCAATAGATAACTGCTAAAGCGGTACTTAGATTATCGTTATAATAAAATAAAATGCATTTATGGTTTTTGCATTTTAGAATTTTATTGTGAATGTTATATCAATGTATTTATGCATGTATGTTTTATTTTTCGGAAAATGTCTTCCATCAACCCACTATTAATCATCCCGGTTAAAATGAACTCATCTGGTGAAAATTACTTAGATTGAAATGCAATCTATTTAATATTCTCATTGATAAAGACTACAAATATGTTACGACCCAATGAATGCCCTCCAAGTACCAACGTTATACGATTGTAGAAATCGGAAGAGTCTTATGAGAAATGGTGCGAAGCTAACAAAATGGCTAAGCATCGTATATTGGCTTCGATTTCTATGGAGCTGCAGAACAAACTTGAGCATGGAAACATGACCATCGAAATATTGGCTAGTCTCCATCGGATGTTTGGGTAAAATCTCGATTACGCGAGAAACATCAGTTAAAGCGTGTCACCGACACCAAGATGGAAGAGGTACAAGAGTTCGTGATCATATCCTCAAAATGATGGGCTATTTGAATGAAGTTGAGATTCATGGTGTTGAGATCAATGATAAAACAAAGATCAACATAGTGATTGAATCTTTATATGATATATTCACATAATTTAAGGTCAGCTATATCTTAAGCAATAGAGATATAACCTTTGTTCAATTGATGTACAAACTACATGCTATAGAAGAATATTATCATAGTAAAGAATTTTCTAAACAAGAATTCTCTTTAAAGCCTAAGTCGAAAGACAAGGGTAGGCAAAAGAGAATTGACACAAGGAACCTGTCTACCAGAAAAGATGGCAAGTCGAAAAACAAGTGCTTCAAGTATGGACAGAAGGGTCATCGGAGGAAAGATTGTCCTAAGATTATTAAAATCAGGTATATGAAATCTTTAAGCTTCCTAATTAGTTCAGTTTCTATTGATTAATGTAATAGTGAATTCTGAGATAACTAATTTTATTTGTAAATTCATTTATTTGGTTTTTAGGAAACCAAGAGATTAAGTGAAGAAAACTTTAAAGTGCAGTAGAGAATGATACTAGTTTATATCAGCTGAGAAGACTAGATCAATTTTATGAGACTTTAAGTTTTGATATTTTTCTTTGTATTCCAAACATTAGAGGAATTTAATTTCGGTGGCTTATTTTAATAAATAGAAGTACACTGTTATTTTTTTATCCTCTGTTAATAACTCATTTTGGTACTTTACAGAGATAATTAGTATCATATAAGTCTATTGATCTGTTCAAAGCAAGATATAATGATAAAAAGTATATGTATTTATCTAAGAAAAGAAATATTTTTCCTCAACCAATGGCACCTCTAATATTTATGCTTAAATCATATAAACTATAATAAGATTTCATGAGAATGATTAATAGTAGGTCTTTCCTGACCTATTGAGGTTGATCATTAATACTCTATAAATCTTATTTAGAAGAGTAATATGACAAGGTAGCTCCTTTTAAGCTAAAAGAAAGCATAATATTATATTGCATGGAATTAGTGCATACAAATGTATGTGGGCTAATTAGTTTACATGTAAGTAGAGGTTATGAGTATTCTATCAATCTAATTGATAAATATTCATCGCATTTATGTTTTTCTAAATGCATCATGATTCCGTGGCTTTTGAAATTCAAAAGAGTACATGGACAAGACAAAGAAGTAATTAGACAAGAACATAAAAGAGGATCGATCTAATTAAAGTAAAGAATATCTCTCTAGAGAATTCAAAGTCCATTTGGTTGTAAAATGGGATAAACTCCCATTTATAATTAACATTGTCACATAATAGTCATTATATGGAGAAACAAAGATTCTTTTGTATAAAACAAGATATATACTTTTTATTTTATTTTATTTTGTGAAACAAGATATATACTTAGTGATTTATCATTTACCTTTTTTATTCTAGTACCAGTATTTGAAACTACATAGACTATTGAACCTAGTTTCATCTATATCGGTGCTTAATACTCCATGGAATTATGAAAATGCCACAAACTTTAATTTATGACACATCTATAATTGGAGATTCACTAGTATTTATACTAAAATTATAGGCAGAAAAGATGGATTCATGTTCAAAAGTTTGTATGTTCTAAGTATTCTAAAGGAATAAAGGAAAGTCTAATTTATAGAAGTCAAGATAGGAATGTATTTGTAAACATACACTATACTTTCCTTGAGAAACACTATATAAATGACTTATAACCTAAGAATAAGATAAAACTAGAGAAATCATAAGGAGATCATATTGATGCTCAGTTTTCTATTTATATAAGTATAGAAAAGAGCGAGAATGATTAACAAAAGGATTATCTATGAACAAATTATTACTTTTAGAACCTCATCGTAGTGGGAGGGTAATTAGATTACCAAACAAGATATATATTATTGAGAGAAACCTATACGACTATCTCAGATGAACATGTATAAAATCTCACTAGATACAATGAAACTCTAATAGATAGTGATGTTGAACTTTGGAAAAGGGCTATGAATCAAGAAATGGAATCTATGTATTCCAATAAAATCTGGGAACTTGTAGAGATACCAAATGGGGTAAAACCCATTGGATACAAGTGGATCTATAAGAGGAAAAGATGAGTAAACAGAAAGATGGAAACATTTAAAGCAAGATTAGTAGCCAAAGGGTTCACTCAAAAGGAGGGAATCGATTATGAAGAAACATTTTCTCTAGTTCCTATGCTTAAATCCATCAGAATTCTGCTCTTTATTGCTGCAATTCTAGATTATAAAATTTGGCAAATGGATGTCAAGACTGCCTTTCTTAATGGGCATCTTGAAGAAGACATCTTTATGTAGTAACCAGATAGATTCATACAACAATGCCAAGAACACTTGGTGTGCAACTTGCAGAGATCCATCTATGGATTGAAGCAAGCATCTCGATCATGGAACATCAGATTTGATCAAGCGATAAAATTATTTGGATTCATTTAGAATATTGATGAGCTATGTGTGTACAAGAAAATTCAGGGAAAATCTGTAGCCTTCCTAATTCTTTATGTAGATGATATTCTCCTTATCGGAAACGATGTAGGAGTATTGACTACTATAAAGAGTTGGCTAGCAAAACAATTTGATATGAAAGATCTAGGAGAAGCTAGTTATATTCTTGGTATTAAGTTACTATGAGACCGGAAAAATAAAACGATAACTTTATCTCAAACGATCTTTATCGATAAGATATTGGCTAGATTTAGCATGGAAAATTTCAAGACTGGTTTGTTACCATTCAGACATGGAATTTCATTCTCTAAAGATCAATCACCTAAAACATCTAAGGAGATAGAGAAAATGAGACGAGTTCCCTACGCGGAAGCTGTGGGAAGTCTCATGTATGCCATGCTTTGCACTAGACCAGACATATGTTTTGCGAGTGGAATGGTTAGCAGATATTAATCTAATCTTGGACCTGAACACTGGACTGCTGTCAAGCATATAATGAAGTATCTGAAAAGAAGCTAAGGATTATATGCTTGTGTATTCTAGTGATGAACTTACTCTAGTGAGTTATACTGATTATGACTTTATGTCAGATAAGGATTCTGCAAAGTCTACTTCTGGCTATGTGTTTATATTAGGAAGTGGAGCCATTAGTTGGAGAAGTGTGAAATAATTATGTATCACAGACTCCACAACAAAAGCTTAATATGTGGCTGCATCTTAGGCTGCAAAAGAAGGGGTATGGCTCTGCAAGTTCTTTCGAGATCTTGAGGTGGTATCTGCTGCAAGTGCATCACTTAAAATTATTTTTCGATAATAATGGTGCAGTGGCTAAATCAAAAGAACCAAGAAATCACAAGAAACAAAAACACATTGAGAGAAAGTATCATCTCATATGGAAATAGTATAGAAAGGTTATCACCGACACTTAGAGTCCTACAAGCATGTGCAATTTGCCAGATATGCTTTGAGCTAGTGGGAGATTGTTAGGATTATGTGCTCTTTAAAGCATATTGATTTTCCGATTAATAAAATATTTCAAATATTTATTCAAATATCTTGAATTGCTTTAATATTTTTAGTAATGTCCATTTAATCATATTATATGTATTTATACGATCACTATGTGGATTCGCAGAAGACATAAATACAAGTTATCTTATGATTAAATAAAATAAGTTCACAGTTGATAAATAAAGTTGGGCACTTTATTCAGGTATAGACTGTAATAAATTCATTGATTGATTTATCTTAATCATGTATGAATTTATTGATGTAGTATGTCTACATTGAACTCGATCACATATGAGATTTAATTAACCTAGTAATAACTGTCAGACTTATTAAATCTCATAGGCATTGATTTACTGTAATCTTAATCTTAAGTTAGTTATGATTTCATGATTTTAGTTGTTATTTAATTTAAGTTACCAATGAGCATGACATACACATGTATTTAAGATTACCCGGTATCTTGGTGAGAGCAATTACAAGTATTGAAATTATAGATTAACAATATAGAATTTGTACGACACATCTCTTAATGAGGTTTCGATGATTGATCATAGAATTCTCCAGGCGAGTGTCTCAACATAAATAAGAATGTTGAAAATGATCATTAGAGAAACCAAGTAAGTATCGAGGAACAAGATGTAATTAAATTGATTGGACAGTTGAGATATCAATTTAAATTAACGATGTGGTACAAAGGATTGTGCGATGAAAGAAATCAATGTGGCTTGGGCGAATTATATTCGAGCATACAATTATGGACGTCAGTTCCAATCTTATAGTGGAGCAGAGTTGGAATTAAATAATTATATTTGTTTAATTATAAATTTAATTATTGTAGCCACTATTGCATGTTCTCAAATGATCTTCGGGTTAGCTTATTTAATTGACAACACCATCACTGGACCCAAAAGTAAGAAAAACTGGCATATTAGATGAAAATCATAATTATAATATTTGTTAAGGCCTAGTATGTTATATTCAAGTGTAAATGAGGGCTTGTAATATCTTACAAGGTGGTCTCCTAGTTAGTTACACATTCTTTTCACTTTTACATAAGTGGAGAGATAGTTAAAAGAGCAATTCTATTTTAAATAGGAATCCTAATCATAACATACAAAAGCTTTTCATAAGATATTATAAAAGGGGCATTATTCTCTAGAGAGAGAAGAGAATCCTAGGAATCTTAAGAAAAATACAGAAGACATCTAAGAGGAGCCAGTTGCAATTAGGAAGTGGTGAATCAAACGCGCACACGTCCAGTGTTGATCAAACTTGAGTCATAGCCTGGAAGATCGTTTGGAGACGGATGTACAACACTCAATTGTTCATCTTCTCAAAACATCAAGGTATGAATTTATAGATTACTTAATTCTTATACGTTGTATGAGATCGGTCCTAAAAGGTTTTAATTGAAAAATTGAAAAACCTAATTTTATTCTCTTCATAGACAACGAAATCCACCTTCACTCAATCAATTTCATAGTGCAATCAGTAGCTAATTTGCTCTCTTTCAAAAGCTACGTTCGAGATTCTGGCAAGATTAACGACTAAAAGGAAGTTCAGTAACAACGATTTTGACACTGTTTGGTGCAACTGATTGAATAGAACTTATGCGAGTATAATTTATAGAGTAGAGATTATACTAATAGAGTTTTTAAAAAAAGTTATTGGGTGTTTAGTTGTTAAATAAAAAAGCTTATTTAAATGATTAAATTATTTGGTTTTGTGAAATTAAAAAGGTGCTTGTGTATGTAAATTATTCATAAAGATATGTTAAAAAATTTAATTCATAATTATATAATTTGTAACAAAATATTTCCAAACTATCAATTAATAAGAAAAAAATAATTCAACCATTTCTTCAATGTTTAAAATTAAAAACATATCAATAATATATTCTTCCAAACAAATAATACTATCATATTAAAATGTTAATCAAATGGTGGCAATAATTTATATTCTGTAAGGTTTTGTACGTAATAAGTAAATTAAAGTGGCAACAATCTCATGAAAGAGAAGTGAAATGGTGGCAACATGTTTTTTATTAAATGGTGGCAATAATTTTTATTATGTAGGTTTTGTATATAAATAAGAGGACTATGTAATTAATGAAATGTTCTTAGGTTATTTTTTATATTAAATATATTTTGGAAAAGGCCAACATTTAAATTTTAGGCTTTTGATAGTAAGGTAAATTAACTTATTTAAGTCTAAAATACTTTACTAAAAATATATCCAAATAGTAAAAAAATTTTAAAAAGTACTTATGAGATTAAATAAACACTTATGACCAACAGATAAGTTATACTAACCAAGCACTTTGAGTGTTGGCCTTTTCTCTGTGTGTTGTATTCGATACTTGGAATAAACTAGTGATTACAAAGTACTTAAACGGTGTTTTTTTTTTTAAATTTATTTTACAATAAAAATCTTTAATATTTTAAATGTTTTAGCAAAACGTGTTCTAACTTATGTGAAATAATAACGTTGCTTGATTCATTTAATATTTTATTTCAAACAATAACCAGAATTTCGGTAAAAAAAAGTGTCAAAATCAAGTCAACATAAAAATTCTATCTTGAATTCTTGATATAATATATTCTATCAAGTCATCATATATCCTTGACATAATTTATTTTTATCAAGAGTCTATCATGAGTCCATCGTAAATACTTGATATACACAAAATCTATCACAACCCCATCATGCTTTTAT
The DNA here is from genome assembly GCA_025617385.1 of Murraya koenigii. Classification (NCBI taxonomy): domain Eukaryota; kingdom Viridiplantae; phylum Streptophyta; class Magnoliopsida; order Sapindales; family Rutaceae; genus Murraya; species Murraya koenigii. The sequence goes on from CM046812.1 coordinate 17,585,027, forward strand.
GACTTATGCCATTTTTCTCATAATCTTTCATAAAATGTATGTCATTTATTATTAGTTTTCTTGTAGTGAGAAAGCTTGTTGATATCCAAGATAATCAGTGAATGACAAAAAATAAATAAATTAAAGAAAATTAGGAGAATTTATTTATTTAGTAGTTTAAAGGATAGATGAACAATTGTTAACTTGCATGTATGAATTTTGTAAAATCTCAATTTAATATAACGCATTAATTGCTAGAGACTACCAATAAGTTGGTTGAGGGTGTAATTAACATTGGAAAGTGCATATTTATTAAAGGTTTAAATTATTGTTTTATTATTTATAGTGTTGGTTAATATGTCCATAACTTATATATTATCTTAATGCTCACCAAATGTAATTTTTGTAAATTATATTTTATTATGTTAATTTTAATATTAATTATTATGGTATAAAGAGAAAATCGAAGCTAAAAGCAAGAAACGAAAGAAATGATGTCAATTTATAATAATAATAAATAAATAAAATAATTTAAAAAGGTTAAAAAGGTCACTACTAGCCACCATTAGCCACCTTCATTGATACAAAAAAATTATTATAATAATAAAATAAAATAAAATATAGGAAGAGGATTGTTTCTCTTTAAACCGGGGGAAGTAGTGAGCTGAAGAGAGATGCAGAAGCATTGCACAAAAGATAAGAAAAACTCTTATTTTTCTTCGCTTTGTTTTCAATTTTCTTTTTTCTCAAATTTTCTTATAATATATGTCGAAAGTTTGTGAAATAAAATGAATATTTTTCTTTCCAATATGAATGATTAATTTATTAAACTAAGGTGAAAGGTGAAACTCAAATATTCAAATTATGGGATTAATTATCCTCTTAAGTGAGTTTAAAATTTATTATTTATTTTTTTTATATTTTATTTACTGATTACTTTGTCATATTAATTTGTAGATCTAGAGCTTCTTTAATGTATATCATACTTTAATATTATGCCGACATACTAATATAGCTGTGGCACATCATATATTTTATTCATATATTTATCCATAAAAATGATTAGTTAAGAACTAAATGACATAATAATTAATGCAAATGAAATGTAAAATATAATTATGAGAAAATATTATAAACATAATTTGAATACCGAGAGTGAATCTCATAACTTTAATACTAGTTATATTATGAGTAAACACTCTTATACTTAAGAGTAAATCAAATATTTTTCAGTAGTGTTAATCACTGCTAAATAAACGGATTATTGTTTTAAAGATAGATTGTAACACATCGTTCATGAATTATTGTTAACTGGAGGCAGATGACCAATAATTCTTATTTCTTAATTTTTAGAACACAATTTGTCCCCATTACTTTTTAAATTATATATTGGCTCAAAATGTTATAAAATCATTCAAATAGATCCCCTTCTAGAATTTCAAATAATACTTGTACGATTTCAAAGTTTCCAAATATTTTTCAATTAGTCCATGCACACTAAAATAGGCCTTTGGCTAAAAACACTTTATTTCCATGTTTCTTCAAATATAGAAACTTTATCATATGATAATAACTCGAGTTTTTAAATATCTAATCATAAACATATTTAATTATACCAACTTTATAAAAAATGTGACAAAAAAGATCATCTAAACTAGTATTTTTTATCCTTGTCCTTGAATTGATAAATTTTGTCAATGAATCCTTTGAGCTGATCTCACATTAGTGATATTCAACCTTGAACTAATAAGATTCAAAAGTTTTTTTTCCCATATAACTCTTACCATATTATTTGTTATTGTCAAAATCAAGTTTTGTAAAACCCTTTAGGTTGATAATATTTACTTCCTTATTCAAATAAAAGTGAAAAAAGTTTACTTTTTTTATTTAGATGTACATATCTAAAAATTAGACATCAATTACAAAAAAAATTAAATTTACAAAATGAATGAAATTAATAATTTTTAAACTTCAATTGTTTAATAATAGAATCTTAATTACTACATAACATTAAAAAACATATGCAGTAGCTTAGCTAGAACGAAGAAACAATAGGAGATAGGTAGAATTTTATAGAGAAGAACAACTAGATACTAAAAATTAATCAATAGATCAAAAATGCACACGTATTGTAAATATAATTGAAACAAGCAAGTCTAATAATTTAATCCATTACAACGACTTATTCAATGTTCATTACATAAAGGGCCCATGTTCTGTAATGTGGTACAAAACATGCGGTGTAGGTAAGACATACACATCAACACTTTTAGCTTGAAAGATTGGAAACAAGAACAATTTTGACTTTAATTTTCTTGCTGGGAGAGCACCTTGAATGATAAACCAGAATCATCTAACTTTTCCTCCATGATGTGGGACAATTGTTTGACCATTGAAGGGGACAAATAATTCACCCAATCACCCACTTCACCTTTCCTAAACAAATACTTACTTTTAAAGTTCTTGATTGATATGCCATTTATATTGACCTCCAATTTTTTCATTTCCTCAAAGCTACAAAGCTTAGCTATGTCTTGAATCACTCCTCGTTTCTCCTCCTCAGGGGAAAAAGGGAACCCCAAAAAGCTTGCTAATTTCTTCAAGTTTGACACCATGTCTTGTTTCATATCCTCATACTTCAAGAACAAGACATTGTTTGGTCTCTTCAAGCTCTCATTCCAATACCCTAACATATGCTCCCAAAATGGACCGAACCCAATGACACCATCACAATACATTTTGAATGCTTCCTCCAGTGAAAATCCAGGTAATGATTGAGACCTCAATTTGGTAAGAAAATGCCATGAAGAGATGAAAGTATCAAAAGGGTTTCTGCAAATGTAAACTATCTTAATGTTGTTCATTAAGGAATCCAAATTTAAGGAAGCAAATGGAATATGGGTGGCAAAAACTCTAGGCTCATCAGAAATTTGAGAAAGCTCAGGAATTTGGTCGTTTGCATAGAGATTGTATTCAAGAAAAGGAACAAGATCATGAGGATTTGAAGTATGCAAAGGGTGATGATGATCATGACGATCACTAGTTATGGGGAAACTCTTGCGATTGATGATTGCAAAAGACAATGCTTTCAACCAAGTGGTGCCTGATTTTGGTATGCTTGCTAATATAATGTCAGTGTCTTTTGCTTTGAAGTGCTTTTGGAAAGCCATTATGGCTTGAATCTCCTTTGCCTGGCACCAAAACCCTTGGAACTTATAAAGATAAGCCGTTCGCCAACCTCTCTCTTTAGGAAGTGAAAGAAGCACTTCCTTGCACTCACTGCTTAAGTGCTTTTCTTCTTCATCTGCTATTTGGGTTCCTGTGAATTGGGTGATGGTGGTGATTGTAGAGCTCGGCATGTTTTTTATTGTTTTGAAATTTTTGGTTGCTTTTTTCAAATTGTTGTGCAAACTGAGGCTACCACCACACACTTATATATATGGAGCTGGCTGGCTGGCTGGCATGGCAATCTTTAACTAATTAAATTCATGTGAGTAATTGGTGATTAATAAATAAAAATATGAAAATAATTTATTTTTAATTATACATTATCAATAATAAACGCGTAAATCACACATGATACATGGCAAAAAATTTCTAAAAATTCAGAAGAGCCACGCATCTTTTTCTCAAACTTTTTCTCAAATAAATTCATGTGAGTGATAGTGCTCGTAAAAAACGTGCACGACATAGACTTTAGTATCACGTTTATTTTGTTAAATTAAGCAAACGTAAGGTCACCTTTTACTCTTTCAATTTTGCATAGCGACATGACTGGTGAGTGGGCATCTAACTACTTGCTTTTATCTAATTATGCGGGCATACTGTTATTTGCACATGCAAAATTAATGCATTTTCTTTTAATTTTTAGGTTCAAGTTGTGCGTGGAAGCTTCTTCCTTTATGTAAAAATGTGGGTGGCGTTTTTATTTTTTATTTTTTACTTACAAATGTGGGCGGCGTTTTCTTTCTTCTTGTTCATCATATATTTAAAGTGTTGCTAAATTGAAAAAAAAATTATCTATTATTTTTATCCTCATTCCTATGAAAACATTTAATTCTAATTATAGAAATTAGTATGTTAATTTATTGTTCTTGTCTTTCGGTCTGTTTTATTGGTCCCCTGTCACCTAATAAATAAAAGTACATTCGTACACGAATCTAACTCTATTTTATTGGTTCTCTGTCATGTAATAAATATGGGCTCATGTATACACGAATAAGATTTAACTCTAATTATAGAAATTAGTAGGCTAATTTAGTTAAGAAATTAGATCAAGAGTTGATGATTATCTCAAATTTACTTATAGTGTCCTCGTCATGTACACATCGATCTATTTTTATATTGTCCTCATCATGTACATGTCAGTCTATTTTATTGGGTCCTCTGTGCATGTAACATAATAAATATGGGCACAATCATACATGAATCTCGCAATAAATATGGGTCTATTTATACACAAATTTTACTCTAATACTATCTAAATTTTCATAGGACTAACTCATACTGAAAAACTAACTTAATAGTTAAGGATTGCCTCAAACTTATATTATTTGTCTAGTAACTAATCTCGATTGATTTGGGATATTTTTCCTATCACCTAATGGTATACAAAAGGAAGCAATTCAATTAATTGCATCACTAAAAAACTATTAATAATTATTTAAAAAATCTGGATTTATTTTCTGAAAATTATTTCAATATATAAGTAATTAATTGAGATATTAATTAATGTGAGGGATAATTTTAGAAGGGTAATTATTGTAAAAAGAAAGAAAAAGCAAGGGTAAGAATGTGTTAATATTTAATTGCATGGGTGTTTTTGAAGTATTTTTAAAAATATAATAACTAAATAAATATTTAAATCAAAATATAATGACTAAACTAATATTTATCCTTCGCCCACTGTACAATTTTTATTTATACCAATTAATTAAGAAAAAGACATACAAACAAAATAAAACCGGGAGTTCTACCCTTTTCATCCACTCCTTAGATCAAGCAACAACACCAAAACAACTCACTCCGAACTCAACAAACTCAGAAGCCCAGACAAATTAAAAAACTTAAATTAAATTTTTAAAAACCAAAAATAAAAAATGTTTCCTCCAATTATCCCAAAAGCATAGCCACGGAAAAGAAGAATTTCAAAACCCTAGATGCGGAGGAACTGTCTAGATCTACTGGCAGCTCAGATAATTGTCCTCATCATCCATGGTGTTTCAGGTTAACATGACAGGAAAAAACTGTTTTCTTGTTAAAATTATTTTATTGCATTAAAACTTTGAATGTCTAAAAAACCTTACTAAGTTTCAATAAACAAGAAGAAGGTTTTGCTCATTTTCCCGTTACTAAGCTACCCTTAATTAAAGATTCAAAACGCATTATGAAACCATTGAGTAAGGACTAGTTTGTAATAATAGAATTGCTTTTGAGAAATTTAAAAATAATATTAAAAAGCTAAAAATAAATTTTGATATATGAAAAATTTTTTAAAATCACTTTTGCAAAAAAATAAAAATTCATCCTACATTATATTTTAAAAAATAAAGGAGTATTGAATTATTCGACGTAGAGGTGGAACCATGTACAAATTGAGGGTTGCTATGAAATGTACGTTAGAATATTTAAATTCTTTATAGTAAAATTTATCATCTAAAATCCAAGAACATTCATGTTGTATCACCAAGAATCAATAATTAAATATGCGGAAGCGTACTTGAATCCATAACGCTGAATTACTCTCTGGAATAATATAGTTGGCTTTCTAGATCAGCATTTAATCCAGAGAACCCTTTAGTTTCTCTGTGTACTTTTTTAATGGATACTATAAGAAATAGAAAAGATACGTGTGATCTAAGAACCATAATTACTTATATAGACAACTTTTCATATTATCACTAGGTATTCTTAATTATGTCCATCATAGAATTATAATATCATTAAGTCTTTACACATTAAAAACTCACACCCTATTAGATACATTAAAGTCTAAATTACTAAAAAACTAATTAGATTACTTTTAATTAGACTTAACCTTACATAACAGTCTGCAATACATAATTATACACATATAAGCCCAACGTTAGATTAAGCATCCAACATTATTATATTAAATATCTAACAATCTCTCATTTGGCTATATGTGAAACCTTATAATTATACTTTGCAAAAATAACCATATGAGTTCATCCTTACTGTGATTATCAAAATGTATTTATAACCAATTCGGTCCATCAATCATATCAACATAGGATTAAAGTAGTTTTCGTTACAAGTGTCGTAACTCGACCTATCAATGGTCACTAAACCAATATAAAGTAATCACATAGATCATGATGTTGATGTGTAGCATTAAAATTTCACATAATATGATCTTAACATGTCTATTTCCAACAGGTCTACCTTAAACCTTAGTGAGATTAAACTTTACCAAAATCAGAGTGTGAATAAATTAAAATTTAATTTTTGCAGAAAATAACCTTAAATAACTATAAACTAAAATAACTAAAAAAAATTTATATCATAAGAGCATCTATAATTACATTCTCCAACTAAAACTGAATATCTTTAAATGACATAACACTCATATTAGCAATGTGCTCATGAAAAATTTTGGGTGGCAATCCCTTAGTAAATGGATCCGTAATCATGAAGTTTGTGCTCAACTCTCGCCTTATTGTGTTATGTCATTCACTCGAGCTAGGAAGCCAGCTAGTCGTACTAATAGCTTAAAGTCGTGTCTTGAAGGCTTGCCCCCAGCCCCCAACCTAGGAACAAAACTAAAATGTTTTGTTTCCATATTTTGGTTAAAAGCATCACATTGAAGGAAGGAAAGAGTGGATTGAGGAATGAAAGCACGGAGACAAAGAGAATCGAGCTTTTCCAAAGAATTACTGCAGCTTTACTACTCCCTTTGATTATCATATACAAAAAGTCTCTTCCACACGTGCTCTATAGACAGCAGTCCACTCTGAACTATTTCTTTAACAACTAGGAACTTAATGTCTATGTGCTTTGACTTCGTCGACCTCTTGTTATTATTGGAATATAGCATTGCTAACTTATTGTCAAAAAATAATTTAAGTGGTCCATCAATACCAGTAACTATTTGGAGCCTTATGATAAAATTTCACAATCATATTTTATGATTGGATGCCTTATAATATGCTATAAACTATATTGTCATACTGAAAGAGGCTATAAGAGACTATTTAGCACTCTTCTAGGAAACAGAAGCTCCAGCTAACATATAGATGTAGCCTATCGTGGACTTCATGCCATCTTGGTATTCAACAAAATCGGAGTTAATGTATCCAATGATCTCAAGCTGATCCGAACTTCGATATATGAGCATGTAGTCTTTTATTCTCTATAAGTATCACAAGACTCATTTGGCTACTTTCTAATAGTCTACTCTTGGATTACTTAAATATCTGCCCAATATCCCAGTAACGTATGCAATATATGGTCGCGTACAAACCTGAGCATACATTAGACTTCCTACTACTAACGCAGAAAGAATCTTTTGCATCTCATTTTCTTGAAAATCATTTTTAGAGCATTGATCGAGACTAAATTTATGGCCCTTAGCCACAAGGATATCACCCGATTTACAATATTGTATATCATATCTCTTAAGAAACTTTTCAATATATGTCTTTTGTGATAATCTAAGAATACATTGGGAGTGATCTCGATGTATCTGTATGCCTAATACAAAAGAAGCGCCACCAAGATCTTTCATCTCAAAATTCTTAACTAGCAATCTCTTGGTATCGTGCAATAAACCTATATCGTTGTTGGCAAGTAAAATGTTATCGACTTATAAAACTAAAAAAATGCACTTACTCGTATAAAACTTATGATATATGTAATCATCGACCAAATTCATCTCAAAACCGAATGAGATAATCACTTGGTGAAACTTGAAATACTATTATCGAGATATTTGTTTAAGCCCATAGATGGACTTCCTAAGTTTGTAAACCATATTCTTTAGGTCTCCTGACACAAATTTTTCTGGCTGCACCATATAGATTGTCTCATCAATGTCACCATTGAGAAATGTTGTCTTTACTTCCATCTGATATAGCTCAAGATTAAAATGCACCACCAATGCAATTATAATTCTAAAAATGTCTTTAAAAAAAAATTATAGACAAAGTCTCTTTATAGTCAATGCATTCTTTCAATGTAAAGCTCTTTGTAATAAGACACGTTTTGTACCTCTCCACGTTGTTTTTGAATTTCTTTTGGTCTTAAGTATCCATTTGCAACCAATAGGTTTTGGTACATTCTGGCAATAGGATAAGATCACATACGTCATTATTCTTCATAGACTTTATTTTTTTCTTCATGGCATCAATCCAATTTTGAGAGTTAGAATTTCCATTGCTTGACAAAAATTGATTGGGTCACCTTTCATTACTGCAATTTCTACCTTATATTCTTGAAGAAATACAATATAGTTATCTGGCATTGTACTTCTCTTTTATCTAGTGAATTTGCTTAATGGCATAGGTGCTTGAGGTGGAGTAATGGCATAAGATCACCGTCCATTACTCCAATGTCTACCTCATATTCTTAAAGAAATACAATATAGTTATCTAGCACTGCACTTCTCCTTTATCTAGTGAATCTCCTTAATAACATAAGTTCTTGAGGTGATAGAGTTTGTTCTTCTGGAACAATATATAGTATAGGCAGTTCTCTAACATTATCTTGATCTATTGTGTCTTGAACAAAGTTAGGAATGAGACCTTATCAATGCTAATGACACACGTGGGAATATTAACAAATTTATCTTCAAAGACAAAGTCCCTAACTATATCTCTCCCCATAAACTCGACATCCATAAAGAACCGCGCATTTTCGGACTAGAAATTCAACTTAGTCATGGGATCATAAAACTTGTATCCTATAAATCTTTCAAAATATCCAATAAAATAACAATTCATAGTTTTGGAGTCTAGTTTCTTCTCATTAGGCCTATAAGGCCTTGCCTCAGCTAGACATCCTCAAACAAGCAAATGCTTTAGACTAGGCTTCTTACATGTTCAAAGTTTGTAAAGGGTTTTAGTAGTTGCCTTAGTTGGAATCCTGTTAAAGATATATGCTACAGTCTTAAAAGTTTTTCCCTAGAGTGATTATGATAAAGTAGATTGACAAATCATACTCTTCACCATCTCTTTAAGCATCTTATTTTATCTTTCAGCAACAACATTCATAGTGGGTAAACCCAGCATGGTATACTATGGGATGATATCACATTCCTCTAAAAAATTAGCAAGTGATCTTAGACGTTATTCACTGGAGCCGTCATATATACCATAGTACTCATCACCATGGTCAGATCTAACACTTTTGATTCTTTTGTTGAGTTAATTCTCAACTTCAGCGTTAAAATTTTTGAACATATCCAAAGACTGTGATTTTTCATGAAGGAGATATATGTAGCTACATTTAGAAAAATCATCGATAAACGTCATAAAATATAATTGATCATTTTAAGCGAACCATAGGGAATGACCCATGTCTGTATGTATGAATTCGAAGGCGTCCAAAGTTCTGTTGACTTTAAATCTTCTTTTCTTAGTTTGTTTCACTTTTATACAGTTAACATAAATATCAAAATCTATAAAATCTAAGAAGTCGAGAATTTGGTTTGACACAAGTATTTCTATTCTTTATCTAGAGATATGACCTAATCTCTTGTGCCATAAGACAGCTGAATTCTCATTTGTTAATTTTCTCTTTGTGCCTCATGTACTCAATTACATGGATTCATTAAATAAAGCAATTGTATCAATCAAATATAAATTATTATAGTCTAACAAAGAATCGAAACTAACCAATTTTGAATTATGAAATAAATTGAATTTTCTATTTCCAAATGAACAAGAATAACCAGATTTGTCCAAAGCAGAATGGAAATCAATTTTTGTCTAAAAGACATAACAATAAATGTTTCATCAAGATCCAAATAAAACTCGATCTTCAATAATAATCTAAATTTTCTAATTACTTCAACTTCTATTGTTTTGCCATCACTAGGCTTTCGGTAATTTATGCAACCTTACATACACACTGATGTGGTGGTTGCACCTAAATCTATCCACCATGTGTGTCTAAGTATCGAAGTTAAATTAACCTCATAAAAAATTAAACCATACTCTTCAACTTCATAAAAGAAACAACTAGTGCTTTCTGGATCATCTAGTTTCTTTTGTTATTTCATTTAAGGTGTTGTATCTGCAGCTTCATTATCCTTCTTCTTCCTTTTTCCCTTGTCCTTACCCTTATACACTATTGAAATTAGATTTGTCAAGAGTTTACCTATTTCTTCCATTTCATTCTTGATAAACCTCTTTTTAATTTCTTCAAGAAACTTTTTAGTCGTTGTTATCTTTTCAAATGTTGAGCCTCTGAATGCTTCTGGAATGACTTTTTTTTTATTATTTCTTCAGTAGCCATGGCCGCCACTTCTTCTTGCCTAATGCGGTGGCCATGGGCGCTACTGTTCCCACCAAGCCACGAACAAGATGTTGATGCAACCGACGGTTCTGCTTGGTTACCACAGCATGCATATTGGCACAACTCAATAACAATGCCATGGTCAATTTTGCGTGACCTTGGTGCCATGGTTTGCACTGCGCTGTGACCAATCTACCAAAGTCTGTAGTTTCAACACCAATGACTGAATCCCTTGCTGCCAGCTACAAGTTCTCCAAAACTGAATGTCAAATTTTGATTTTCCCAGCAAAAAGAATTTCTTAATATTTTTCTTAATCTTTAAATTCTAATTGAATTCTCTTATACGTTAAAACCAAAATTACTAAAACAAAAAATTATTTAGCTTAATATAAAAAAAAACCACTTATTTGTTCTCAAATTTAATGATACTATATTTGAGAACACCAAATTTTAATCATTAATAAAAAATAAATTTGATTCTCAATGATTCAATATGAAGAGACTCTGATACCACTTGTTAGAATATTTAAATTATTTATAGTAAAATCCATCATCTAAAGTCTAGGAACATTCATGTTGTATTACTAAGAATATATAATTAAATATATCGAAGCGTACCTGCATCTATAACATTGAATTACTCTCTGGAATAGTATGGTTGGTCATCCAGATCAATATGTATATGCTAGAGAGCCATTTAGTTTCTCTGTGCACTTTTTATGATGATAATATATCATAAATAATAAAAAAGATACGCGTAACCTAGGGACGATAATCACTTATATAGACAACTTTTCTGTTGTCACTATATATTCTTAATTCTGTCCATCATATAATTAGAATATCATTAAGTCTCTACACATTAAAATCTCACAATATATTAAAGCTTAAATTATCGAAAAATTAATTAAATCACTTTTAATTGGGTTTAACCTTACATGACAGTCCGTAATACATAATTATTCATTTATAAGCCCAACGTTGAATTAAGAATCTAACATTATTGGATTAAATATCCAACAGTATAAAGTATATATTTCAGCAATTCCTAAATTAAATTGTTAAGGAAACTCTTAATTTGTGATATATTTTAGCAATCCCCAAACTAAAATCTTTGCTCCGCCTCCAATTGGAAGATACTTTCATGCAAAAATATTAGAACGGTAGATGTGCATAGTGATAATTTTGGAACACAAGTAAACTGAAAAAAAAGAAAGAATGATCAATTTTTTTGTCTTATCGACATGCGATGCCGTAATGTGTATGTGGATTAATATTCAGCCCATTTCTAATTTCGGCGCGACAGATACGCACACAGCACTCTTGCTGCCGACTACAAAACGGATAAGAAGACCAATTTCAGTCGGCCATTAATTATTACTTCTATTTGTAGTTCAAGTGCAATTATAGATGCTTCTTTTTTCGTGGGTTTAACTGATCGAATAATTTTTAAATAATTATTTTTAATAAGTTATTTAAGTGGAATTCAAGAAAGGAAGGGAATTAAAAAATTAATTTAAACTTGACCCTCTGTTTAGCTTAAAAAAATTATAGATGTGGAACTACTCATATATTCATTTTCATGAAAATTTATTCAATATATTATTATTTTTCTCTTGTTATTTATCACATCTATTCAAAATATAATATATAATAGTATAATATCATATAAAAATATTTTTTAATTCCATATATTTTTCAAAATAATTATTTTAAACCTTTTATCTCTAGGATTCGATTTCAGGTGGACCAATTCTAAAATAAATTGATTGGAAACTATTCGATCAAGTTTGGTAAATGAGAATTTAAGCATGGAATTAATTTTCTCTTCCATTGATAACCTATGAGATTGCCAACATTGAATATAAAATAATATTGACTATTGAGTATCAATTATCTGAATATAACCATGGAATTAATTGACTCTTCCATGGATCAACTCTGAGGTTGCCGACATTGACCATGAGCATCAATTATGTTATAGATAAGTTTTGGGCACTGTCCGCCGAAATACGCCATTTTCACTTAATTCAGATGGCCGACATGGAATGTCCTGTAAGACAATAAAACCCCCCATCAACATCAAGGCTACATTCTCCGTATTTCTCGTAACACATCACATGTAAAGCAACTATCCTTCCACGTCACAAGTTTAAATCAATAATGCATCGCGGCCACATGGTGCGGACCGGACGGACGACGTGTTCTCATTAGTAGAGTTATGCGGCCGATAATACCATTCGGTCAATAAAAATTTGCCACGCGTCTTGTATGGTGCGCAACGTTGAGCACTTGCTCAAAAGTCTATAAGTAACATCAATTGAATTCTTTCTCGTTATTATTAATAATTTTTTTCGATAAAAATATAATTAAATACATAAACATAATTTAATAATAATAAAATCATAAATTATTTTATATAAATTAATGTGATATAAATAAATTAATTAAAAAATAATAATTATTATTTTTTAAAATTATATAAGTCTATAATAATTTTATATAAATAAATATCTTTATATCATATTAATTTATAAATATTCATTTATATAAAGTAATTATAATTCTATCGTTATTTCGCATAATTTGTGTTACCATATATTTACTACCTGTCATGATAATAACATTGTTACTAATAACAACTTAGGGTTAGGGTTTAGGATTTCCAAAAATAGAAATTTATGGCGACTGTGATGTTGCTCTATATTATCACGGATGCCTTTTGAAATTACAGCTACCATTTAAAGTTTCAAAATTTGAATACTTTCGTTGGAAGTCTTCGGTCAAATAGATTTGGCAACATTATTTTATATTTTATAACAAGAAATAGGAAAGTAATTTACAACTAACTTTCTTCTTCTTATTCCTTTTTCACAATAAATATCTGAAAGTTGGTATTACGATTTATGCCTCGTATAGGAATAAAAGTGCTTGGATATTTTATAATAAGAAGGGATTTTATCATTTAATATTTTTAGACATATTATTCCATGACCAATATTTTCTGACAATTTTTTTTTTACTTAATGTTTTAGTTTTTATTGTTTTACTACAAATCGTTAGAGTTAACAAAATTTTTAACGAAAATTATAATAAAAGTCTATTTTATTCCTAAACTATATAAATGTAATTTAACTCTCTAAGTTAAAAAAAAATAGTATTTTTATCAATTGATTATTTTATATATCTAAAATAATTAATTGATAACATTATAACTATTATACCTTATGAAATTCTTCAAATACTAGATGTACTAAAATTCTTAAAATAACCATATGACGTTAGCAATTTATTAATAGAGTTAACCGTTTGATGGTAAACGATAAAAAATGGAATATTAAGTGGGGAAAAATAACTATCAGAAATTTTTTGTGATGAAGTAATATGTCAGAAAATATTAAGTAGTAAAATAATAATATACCTAATAAGAATAATATTTGCATAAACAGTGGGCTGGGCGGCACGCAGGCACAAGCACTTTTAGACTAGACACACGGCATAGTAAGCATGTGAAAAAGCACAGCACGTGGAAAAGCCTATAAAAAGTGCGCTTTAATTTTTATGTCTTAATTTTAATTAAATTACAGTACTATGTATTATTTAAATTAAAAAAAAAAAAGAGGCTGGCCAACACGAGTCGATACGGCACGATACAACATGCATGACCCACCATGTGGATTAAAAAATGCTCCATCCAAATTTCAAAGGATAATGAACGAAAATTTTAACCCATATTCAAAATTCTTAATTGTTTATATTGATGATATCTTAATATTTCATCAAACATAGAACAACATTTTAGACATTTTTCAATTTTTAGTAACATTATCAAATAAAATGGATTAGTTATGTTAAAAAATTAGTTTCTTTCAAACCAAAATTAGATTTCTTAGTCATAATATTTATCAAGGAACAATTATACCAATTGACAGGTGAATAGCCATTGCTGACAAATTTTCAAATCAGATTATTGAAAAAAAAAATCAATTACAAAGATTGAAGCCTTAACTATGCCGTAGACCTTTATCCTAATTTGAGTAATCTTTGTGAAACTTGCACAAAAGATTAAAAAAGAATTCCAAACCATGGACAAATGAACATACAAAAATTATCAAACAAAAAAAAACAATAAAATTAAATTTTAACGTTGTTTGCATATAGCTGACCTAAATGCTTACAAAATTGCTGAAACTAAAGCTGTTAAAATAGGATATGGAGGTATCCTCAAACAAAAGAAAATAATATAGAACAAATAGTTCAATTTACATCTAAGCATCCGAACAAACTCAACAAAATTATTTTATTGTCAAACAAGAAATTCTACCCTTTTTTTGGTGCATTACAAAATTTTAAAGCGATTTATTAAATTAAAGATTTCTTGTAATTGCAAATCAGCAAAAGAAGATTTTACAAAAAAATGTTAAAAATACTGCATCAAAATAGATTTTTGTTAGATGACAAGTTATTTTAAGTAAATTTTACTTTGAGATTTGAGTGTATAAAAGGAAAGCTTCTCCAGGGAGGTAACAAATCCAAGAATCAAATATAAAAAATAGAATTTTACAACTTCAACAAACTATTGAAACAAACAATTTGTTTAGATTTACCAAATGCCTTTTGGAAAAGAAAACAACATATGATTGAACTTCCTTATGAAAAAGACTTTTAAGGAAGAGACAATTCCAACAAAAGCCAGTCCAATTGATCTCAGCTTCAACCTAGCTCGGATACCAGAGAGACAGGATCGAGTAATATAAATTAAATTTTGTGTTAAATAAGAAAGTCAAATAATTAGTTTTTGGAGTTTTTTGTTCAAATCTTTTGAGTCTACGTATTATACACACACACACATATATATACATGCACACATATAAATTTCAAAGTTAGTTTTTGCATTGATAATAGTTTAATATTAAAAATAATTTGCATAATATTTTGTTATTTCATTAATTATATTTATGATAGTATGCAATTATAATCATAGGGTTCATTTTGAATTACCTCTCTAGGGGATTTTTACTCTTGAAAAACCTCAATTTACTCTCCTTTTTGTTAAGAAGCCCAAAAAGAATTCATCAACCCACCACCATTTTCTCCTTATCTTTTGAATAAAAATATGGGCAACTTAAAGTTTTTAAGAGTAAATGAGTGATTTGAAAATAGTCAATTCGTAAGGGAGTAATCCAAAATTTACCCATAATTATATGCTATTTTATTTATCATAAAAATTTTGACTACAGTCAAAGATTATAATTGAAAAAAAGGAGTTTGAATGATGATTTCTTAAATTAAAATATCTATTTGATCATATAAAGAAATCTTGGAGGTGTTGATGTCTTTTTTATCTAAAAAAAAGAAAATTACAAACTTAAAGTAGGCTAAAAATTACATTACATTAGAGCTTGGTTTTTATTTTATTTTTTAAATTTTTTTTAAGCTGGTATCAATAGCTAGCTACAAATTTTATAAATATTAACACCTAAGAAGTAAGAATTGTTATCCCTTTTATTAGTTTATTACAAGTGGCCATCAATTTTTTTTTTTAAATTATCTCTACATTTCAATTTTTTTTTATCAACTAACCACTTTTTCATTGTCTTTGCTAGAATATGTTAAGGAGTCTATGTAAAAAAAATAACTATTTTCTCCTACTGCTATATAAATAGTTTTAAGTTATATCAGGTTATATTTACCAAACATTTTAGTACTATACTTTTTAAGTTACAATTGCTCAACTTCAATCCCGAACAAACCCTAACTTTTAGTTAGATAATTATATTTCAGTGGTAGAGATCATATAAGATTAGAGGCTGGCATGACCCCTGCATGATTTTACAAAAATACTGTGGTAGTTCTAAATAAAATTGGAAAAGTTAGTGTAAAATATTTATACTGGCCCCTGTACAATAATGTGTAAAGTCTATATATTAGATAATAACGTAATTTTATTGTTAAGCCCATTAATGATAGCATAAAAACAATAAAAGATAATCAGCCAAGCCCACTAAAGCCTACTAAGTCACTATCAATAACATCAAAATAATTAATAAAAAAGAAAAAAAATCAGCCAAGCTAAGGGTATCAGCCAAGTGACGAACGTAAATAACATGTCCCCAAAAATTGCAAGCGACGCAACCGAAATCCCCAAATTTCAAACAATCTCACTGCAACTAAGATAAGAAAACCTTTAAAAATTAATCAATATTTCAAAAGAAAAAATACAGAGAATTTAGAAGTCAATACTAAGTCTCCAAATTCTGAAAATTTACAAGTCTCACTTACCAATTCACCAAATTCTGGAATTGCATCCACAAATATGGGTTTATGATGTTAATCATCAGGATTAAATTCACGGAGCATACATAATGGCTGGTCCACACCAACCAAGACTATCAGAGTATTCGAAATCTAGACCAGAAAAGCATCCTCGTCGTTTTCAATCTTCATGGCTCGATTCTTCTCCTTCTTGGTTGGAATATTCACCTGTAAAAGATGCAGCTTTCTGTCTACCATATTATCTTTTCAATACACCATCTACACAACCAAAATGTATTGCTTACACGATTGACGGATTTAATGGTTGGAGAAAGGTTAAAGATGGGAAAAATTGTGTCTTCCTTAATCATGTGGGAAAAGATCCCAATACAACTCATAAAAAGGCTAAAAAATCATGTGAGGATTTGGTGAGACAATCTTAGCATCTACCACGGGTATTTAAACGTTACTCTTCTCAAGAAATTAAAAATAATAGACTGCAATTGAAAACTACAGTTGAAGCAATTAGTACTTAGCTTTTCAAGGTTGTTCTTTTAGAGGCCATCGTAGTATTCTTTTAGAGGCCATCATGGGAACAAAAAATCATTAAATCATGGAAATTTTCTTCCATTACTGAAAACATTTGCTTCTAATAATGAAAAGATTGTAGAAGTTATACTTGATAACACTGTAAAATGTGCCTCGTATACATTACCAAATATTCCAAAGGAAATTTTACCTGTCTTTTCAATGAAAGTAAAAAAGGCAATTCGTAAAGAAATAAAAGATGCAAAGTCTTGTTTAGTTGTAGATGAATCCTGTGATGAACTGAAGAAATAACAGATGGCTGCAGTTTTGAGATTTGTTGACAAATATGGTTTTGCAATGACCTTAAAAGATGAGATATACTCTGTATTGTCTCATAATAATTTAAATATTGAAACTATTTGAGGACAAGGATATGATGGTGCAAGTAACATGCAGGGTAAGTGGAATGGTTTACAAGCTTTAGTTTTGAAAGATTGTCCATAAGCTTACTACATTAATTGTTTGTCTCATCGACTATGATTTAGCTTTAGTTGTAGTATCTCCTGAGGTTGTTCCTATTCATCATTTCTCTACTAAACTGACTTCTATTGTGAATATTATTGGTGCTTCTTGTAAGCGCAATGATGAACTCAAACATGCTTAAGCTGCTGACATTGAGTATATGATTTCCATTAATGAGCTTGAGAGTGGGAGAGGGCTTAATCAAATTGCCACTTTACAAAGGCTTGGTTGAGTTCTTAATCTTGAGTCGAATCCTCTTTTCTAAGAACACATTGGGGTTTAGAAAGCACAAAAAAAAAATAAAGGATAAGTGCAGAGACTCAATAAAAGCTATTCTAGCAAATGGAGTTATTTGCCCTTTTTGATAAAGAAAAAAGAAAAATGAATGCAATGAAAAACGGGTCTTAAATTTTAAAAGTTCAAAATTGGGACTTGTAATCATTTGTAAAATAAATGCTTGTGATTGTGAAAAAGACGATAAATTACAATAAATCTTTGAATTCTTATTACTAGTCTTAGAAAGTGATTTTTGGATAGTCAAAAGTCAATCTAGTTGGTTCTTTGCACCTAATTTTGGTCTAGTAGTGATATTTCGATTCATCCCTTTTTAACAATGGTTTCATAATTGGACATTGAACCTTTTTCATATGATAGGAGTTGTCGGTGTATTGAGCGTTGCTATGCTATATGTTATTCATGGCATCAATTGATTTGGCAATAATGAAAGGAATCCATGTCACTCTCACTAAAGTGTATATCTGTGTGTATATCAATATCTCACGCATGCCTCTGTTCCAACACGTCGATATTTATCTAAATAAAGGCTGAGATGACCTAGAAAGCTCTCGATCATGTTAATATAAAATGGCTCGGCGGTATGTAAACCAATTAATCCACTATAGAAACACGTCTTCACAAGTTCAGGATTTGTAATAAAGGAACAAAAGGGGCGGGGGGGGAGACTAAACAGTCTTCCCAAAAAGGATGCTATTATTTTGAAGAGACAATTATCGCGTTTGGTCGAAATGTGTGGTCGATGGACGATACGAACCCCACCAAAAACTAACGAGACTCTAATCAAATTAGGCTCAAAGATCGTTTCTAATTTCAGAAATTGAATAAAACCACGACCCGTTGATTAATGAAGCAAGCACCTTGGTATATGAGAATGCCACAATCAACTATAGATGGTCTGATTGACAAGTCAAGGGTTGAATGTCACGGAAAATCCGATAAGTTCAAAGAGTTCATTTAAGAATTAGAGATAATTATACTCTCAAGTAAATTACATGAAAAACTTCTTCTCCTTCTCTTGTTGAATGCGAAAATATATATATAAGTTACAAGAAATCTTAATCAAAAACAAATTCCTAATCCAATTGAAATAAGAAAAGAATCATAAATAAATCAGAATTTAATCTAATAAAAATGAAAGAATCCTTAATAAATCAGGATCTTAATCTTATAAAAAAAAGAAAGTATCTTAAATGAGTAAATAAAATCAAAATAGCCGATTTATTGCCTCTTTTAAAAATGAAAATACTATTTAAAAATATAGTGGCATATCTTTCATCCTTAATGCGTCGATTTCATGGATTTGATTGCTCATAAAATTCAATAGGTTGAATATCTTGTGAGATTCCTTCAATATGCCTCCATGAATTGGATTGATCTCAAGTTGTTTGAATACGAGCTCTTGTGATGGGTCCGATGGAAACTAGCATAGGATCTGAATATACCTTATTCTACGTGCTTGTACCATCCTTGTGCATAATCTCATCAATGGACAAAGGTGAATATTCTTGTACTACCCCTTGTTGGTCTTGAGGGACAGAGGAGGCTAGGTTAGCCAAAAGATGGTTATCGGTTTAAGGACGTAAGGTGTCCCTACTTTTTAGGATAAGAAGTGGTAAAGAATAACCTGTTACACCAAAAGATGTAGTCAATACAGCTGGAACGACACTTGTAACCCAAAGCAAGAATTAAGGATTTCAATTTATCTCTCTCAACTTGGATGCTGTGAGGCGGGCCTTGGAAAGTTTTAGAATATGCCGGAGGGATTCGTAGATCCTCTAGACATAGAGCGTGGAGTGCTTTAAAACCAAATACATTACTACAATGGAAGTAAATATGTTAGTAATAAAGCAGTTATCTGATTTAAATCTTATATCGATATAAATAAGATAGAGATAAAAATTGATCATTTATTTTTCTCTTGGAGTTGTTTGCTTTGGTTTTGGAACATTTCATGTAATAGAATTACATAATCTTATATCAATTCTATCAAAATTGATAGAATAATTGTCTATTACTATCCTTACAAAAAAAAAGTGTCTACCCAAGGTTTTGATAAATTTTGTAACCAAGAAATTTCTACTAGAGTAGTTGATATCTAGTTGTTTTTCTTTATCTTGCACCTTATGAAAGAAATTATGGCAATCATTGATATACTTTACCTAGTTTTGCAATCTAAATCTCAAGATATTTTACATGTTATGCATCTTGTTTCATCAACCGAAGCACTTATTCAGAAATTTAGAGATGATGGGGGGACTACTTCAC
Organism: Murraya koenigii; assembly: GCA_025617385.1. Taxonomy (NCBI): domain Eukaryota; kingdom Viridiplantae; phylum Streptophyta; class Magnoliopsida; order Sapindales; family Rutaceae; genus Murraya; species Murraya koenigii. Next base: position 17,605,349 of record CM046812.1, read on the forward strand.
TTGATCAAGTGAAATAATTTTGTGAGGTAAGAAATATAGATATTCCAAAAATGAATGCCCGTTATATTGCAAGACAAGGTCGAGCTCGGCGTCAAGAAAATAACTTTACTGTTGTAGAATATTACATGGTAAATTTATTTTATGCTGTTATAGATTGCCAATTACAAGAATTAAATAGTCAATTTAATGAACATGCAGTGGAGTTGCTTATACTTAGTTTAGCACTTGATCCTCGTGATCCGTGAATGTAGGAATTAGTGATGTTTGTCAATTGGTTGACAATTTTTATCCAACAAACTTCACAGACGTTGATAAAGTGAATTTGAAAATTCAACTTGAACATTTTGAGTGCCGTGTAGTTCAACTTCCAGAGTTCAATAGCTTACCAACCATTTCTGACTTGAGTCAATGTTTGGTTCGTAATAGAAAAGCAACAATATTATCCCTTGTCTATAGAATAATTATTCTTGTGCTAACTCTTCCAATTCCAATGTTTACTGCAACTACCAAACGATTATTTTCAGTTAGTAAAGACAAGCTTTGCAACAAAATGGAGGATGAATTTCTTATAGATTCATTGATTATGGACATTAAAAGGGAAATTGCTGAAAAATTAAGTATTGGAGCCCAAATATAATTTTTTAACCTCCTTCCCACCTCTAAGAATTGAACCCAAGCTTTTAACGGCTTTACAACGAGCATGGCGACTAACCCAACTACACCCTCTCTAGTTATAATGGTTTCCGTTTAAGTTTTTATTTTCTTTTGATAGCTTATGTACTTTAGGTTTGGAAATTTTGTATGGGTGGAGGCTCTTTTGCTTTGTAATTATCTTTCTTTATGAATTATAAATGTAATTTTTTTTTCATATGGTATCTTCCAATTTTTTTTTTAATGATTTGGTTAGTAATTTAATATTTCTAAGAACTTAAAAATTGGAAATTTAAATTTGGCCCTATATTAGTAACTATCACAAGTAACTATCACAAGTAGAATGAATTGAAGGATACTACTACCTCTTTTTTTTTTTTATCCTCTCTGTTCCAATATTAGTAACAAATACTTTAATGATCTGAGAATTTTTTTTTTTTTTTTATAGATTATAGTTATTAAATTTTCCATTATTAAACAAATACATTTTTAGAAAGTCAAAGTTCTAGTTCTAATGCTAAGGAGTGATCTTTTAAAGTGATTCGATGAGTGCGTGAGTCAATTAATAACAAAGAATAAAAATATATACTTTTAAATATTGAAATTACATTTAACCTCAGTAACATATCCAACCGATGACACATAAATCATTTACGTAAAGGGAAGCATCATCATCATTCATCCACTATTTCCTTTTAATACGATTTTTGGAAAATCGAATCAATGAGCTAACAAAGTTAACAATTATGATTATTGTGAATTTTCCACCACTTTACCTAAATCCTCCAATTTACTTAAATTGTGAATCATAGAAGCATATTACCTCAATTGTTCTATTAGTGTATTAATATAATATTTGTGTGTTGACACTTTTCAACAAATGAGATGCTTTATTTTACTTTAGATAGGTAACTTCTCTACATGTAATATCATCCCATTGTTTTCTCAAGTAATATCACTAGCAAGAGAAAGAAATAAGAATTCTCCATTTCTAAGTTGAAGTTTTAGTTTCCAACAATTTCTTCAGTTTCTTTGCATAGTTTGGATATTTCTAATTAGATTTACAACACTTTTTTTTTTATATTGTTTGGTCACGTGTTTGTTTATTGACTGTGCAAGCAATCTTGCAAATATTATGTTATGTGTAGATAATAAACAAAAATGCAACCATTATACTAATCAACTAGTACATGAAAAAATGTATTGCTACATGGGTGAATATATCGAAAAATATCTCTCTTGATTCTTTGCAAAATTTATGAAGATTCTGTTGATGCTGTTTTCTGCGTGCTCTCGAATAGTACCTGCAGACTATTGCTCGCGGTGCACTCGAGCTCGAGCAGAAGTATTTCTCCGATTTCAATTCTCCCTTATTCACCGGAATAGCGACCTTCTCTAGCCTGCACTCACGAACACAATGTCAGGGGTCGCCGGGTGTTTTTCCGGCGAAAACCCTCCGATGCTCAAATCAGTAATCGGGTTGTTCTTGTTGTATCCCTCTTTGTTAGAGAGACTGGAAAATTCAAGGGGGGTTTTGGTCCTTTTTCTGTAAAAATAGCTTCCCTGGAAAAATCAGATGAACGGAGAGCAATCTTTAGAAGAATAAGTAGAAAAGTTTTGGAACCTCCCAACTTACACTTCGATCCCCCCTTATACTTCCGTTTTCCCGCCCTTTTCCTCTTCGAGGTTGCCTTTCCCGCGTCTATAGTGCCTGGACCCTCTGACAGTCGGCATTACTGTGGGATTACCTGGGAATGCGGGATTGTCTGGTGGGCATGGTTTCACATGGCCCGATCATGGTGTCGGGCGTGTGCGCATGGAATGATGACACTGTGGGGGCATGTGCAGGCCATCGGTAACAGTTGTGACACCATACCGCGTGGGGTATTGGTCGGGCATCGATTGTTGTGCTGAGTTGCTGGGGAAATAGGTCGGACTGTCCCGAACCGACTGTATCTGGATCTTGCATTTCCTTTGTGCCGTGACTGAGCTGTGCTCGGAGGACTTGAATACCTCGAACAGAGGAATGAGCTCGGGTATCGACCAGCCTTTGGGCTCCTCGGCCTTGACCAGCTTTGATGAGCTACGAGGATATCAAGCTGAAGAATGAGCTCGGGCTTGACCAGTCTTAGACCCCTCGACCTTGACCAACTTTGACACCTAATGAAGTTGTCTTCGTGCTAGCGGTTGGGTCTTCTGCTCGAGATGGGCTGACCTCAAGGTCTTTTACCTCAAGCTGGGTTGGCCTCGAGGAGACCTGCTCGATATTACCCAAACACCAGTCCCCCAGTTTCTAGTCTTTGGAATGAAGCGAGATAAGACTGGAAACTTCTTGTTTGGGCTGGCTTCATGGCCTTTTTACTTTCCCGTGCTGAGCTGTTTTCTGCTTCCATCATTTCACATTTAATGTGGGACACGTGGGTCGATCCGAGCCGTGCATTTAAATTTTGAAGACACGTTACTTGAACGGTCGCGTCTCTCGAGATGCGTGCCATCAGCCGAAGAGACGCGCCTTTCCCCTTTAAAAACCCTCGATTTCTTTACTGTGCTTCCTATTGCTCATTTTTACCCAGACCCAAATATTTTGCCTGCAAGTGCCTCTCATCTTTCTCTTTGTCGTCGCTGTTATTTCCGACCGTCAGCCTTTACTCAAGTATAAACCCTTTTCTTTTCTCTTGCTTCTGCTCTGCTCTTCATTTATTTGGGTTCTCGGTTCCAATCTGAGTAGACTGTGAATATAGGAAACATGCCCAACAGCCAACAACCCCGTAGGATGTCACATGAGGAGTCATCCTCTTCTAGTGATGTAGAACCCCTTAGCATAGTCCCGGTGAGAGATTCCAGTTCACCTGCCCGACGAGTTTTTATTTTAGTTCTTCTGCTCACATTTATTCATACTATCTTGCTTTGGTTGTTCCTGCAGTATCCTGGAGTGCATCTTATAGGATTGGGGAAGAGCTTCAAGCACGCGTCAACACAGCCCTTGACAACGCGAGCTCGTGCAGGGAGCTACTTACAGCACAAAACTTTGTGGAGTTTGGCCTGGTGTCAAAGGAAGAGATGAGTGATGTGATTGGCATGATGGAGACGTCTATGAGGACCTCGGGGCGTGTGAGTAGCTCTTCTGCTCCACAGGGGCCTCGAACCGATACTCCTGCTCTGCTGGCTCGAGCCGCCCCTCCAGCTCAGGAGACGGAGCGAGCAGAAGAAGGTGCATCTTGCAAGGTGCATCTTGCAAGAGTTGGAGCGGCCCAACCGTGCCGATCTCTACGTCAAGGACTTCACCAGACAGATAGAGGATAGGTTCCTGGATGGGGTGGAGTCCTATGATGTTGATTAGTTGATCGGGGCTTTCCATCGCTTCTCTTGCCGTGCTGCCGTTGTCGCTACCAGATTCAAGGCCAAAACTCAAGATTCACAGAGAAAGCTCCGAGCAGAAAATCAGAGCTTGAAGCAGGGTCTTGAGGAAAGAAGAGGAGAACATGAAGCTTCGTGAGGAGAATTCTGTTCTCAAGGAGAAAGCAGCGATGTCAGATTCAAGGGCTCTTCAGTTTGAGAATGAATTGTCTCTTGTCCGAGAGGAGCTGCTCAGTGCTCGTAAGGACCTGGACATACAGAGATTCTCCCTCGAGAAGCACATAGAGGAGGAGGCTTCTCGTTTCCAAAATACGGTGGACTCTCTGGAAGAGAGGCTCGCGACTGAGTACAACGAAGGGGTGACTTTCAGCTACAACTGCCTCGTGTTTGCCTTGGGCAAGGAACATCCTAAGGTGGACCTATCTAAGGCGAGGTGGGTGTCGCGGAATACATGTGCGAGCACGACGCTTGAACCGAGGGTCGAGAGTTCCCCTACTAAGGTCTCTGCTCCTCCTGCTGCCAATGCCACCGCTCCTCCTGCTGCTGATGACACCGTTCCTCCTGCTGCTGCTGCCTCTGCTCCTCCTGCTGCTGTTACTTCTGCTTCTCCTGAGGACCCAGCTCCCCTTGCTAGCCCTACTCCTCGACCGATTGATCGATTTTTTTTTTTTACTTGTAATCTTCAATTAATGAATAAAGAGTATTCATTGGGTAACTTGCTTCTATGTCCGTATGTATATACTTGCATTTTACATTTATGTATGAGACTGACTTTGAGCACTTGCTAAGTAAAATTTGTTATAAGTGTTGGGCCTTTATTTTTCTCCCCAAGCTATTACTGCTCGCATCATTCCTTAGCTTATGTGCGGCAAAGCCTTACTTGGGTTAGGCTGAAAGCCTTCTATTTACCTTGTGAGCTCGGTCCACTCGAGCCGATGTTTGGCTTGTGCTCGATAGCTGTGTTTTTTACGAGCCCATTTGGCTCGAGCCTGATATTGGCTCATGTTTGGCTATCGCGTTGTCTCCTCGAGCTTTTCATACTCGAGCCTGCAATTGACTCGCGCTCGACACCGTCCCGCCTTAAGCTAGGCTTTGGGACTTCTGGCCTTTGCGTTCTTCTTCGCGAGCTTATCTTGCTCGAGCCTGCAATTGGCTCATGCTTGGCACCGTCCCGCCTTAAGCTAGGCTTTGGGACTTCTAGCCTTTGGCATTTTCTTGAGAGCTTTTCTTGCCCGAGCCTGCAATTGGCTCACGCTTGGCACCGCCCCGCCTTAAGCTTGGCTTTGGGACTTCTGGCCTTCACGTTGTCTTCACGAGCTTATCTTGCTCGAGCCTGCAATTGGCTCACGCTTGGCACCGTCCCGCCTTAAGCTTGGCTTTGGGACTTCTGGCCTTCGCGTTGTCTTCATGAGCTTATCTTGCTCGAGCCTACAATTGGCTCACGCTTGGCACCGTCCCGCCTTAAGCTAGGCTTTGGGACTTCTAGCCTTCGCGTTGTCTTCGCGAGCTTATCTTGCTTGAACCTGCAATTAGCTCACGCTTGGCACCGTCCCGCCTTAAGCTTGGCTTTGGAACTTCTGGCCTTCGCGTTGTCTTCGCGAGCTTATCTTGCTCGAGCCTGCAATTGGCTCACGCTTGGCACCGTCCCGCCTTAAGCTTGACTTTGGTACTTCTGGCCTTCTCGTTGTCTTCGCGAGCTTATCTTGCTCGAGCCTGCAATTGGCTCACGCTTGGCACCGTCCCGCCTTTAGCTTGGCTTTAAGACTTCTGGACTTCGCGTTGTCTTCATGAGCTTATTTGCTTCAACTTTCCCATATTGAATTACACTACAAGCACTTTTTGCTTTTACGTATGCTCGAGATCTTACACATTTTCATTTCGAAAGGAATTGCATATTAATGCTTACATCACAAGGAGACTTACTAGAAATATTTAATCAAACGCTGTGCGTTCCATGGCCTCTTGACTTCTTGGGGGTGAGTCAGCCGATATGCTCCCGGTCCGGCTATTTGAGAGACCCTGTAAGGAGCTTCCTAGTTTGGCCCAAATCATCTTGCCTGGGGTCTTTCGTGTTCTGATTGACTCTTCTGAGTACCCAATCTCCCACTTGAAACCGACGGATGTGCACATTCTGGTTGTAATAGCGAGCCACTTTCTTCTGGTACTCTGCAATCTTTGCAGCGACCCTTTCCCTCTTCTCTTCCAGCAAGTCCAAGCCTGCACACATCTGCTCATTGTTTTGTTCTTCGTTGAAGTGCTTTGTTCGGTGTGTCCCCATTCCTATTTCAGCTGGAACAACTGCCTCATGTCCAAACGCTAAGAAGAATGGGGTTTCTCCCGTGGTCGTTTTGTGTGTGGTTCTATAAGCCCACAAGACACCAGGAAACTCGTCCACCCAAGCTCCTTTCTGCTCACCGAGTCTAGTTTTCAGGAGACGTTTTATAGTCTTGTTCGCAGCTTCTACTTGCCCGTTGGCATGCGGGTGTGATGGAGAGCAAAACTTTAGCTCTATCCCTAGGTTTTGGCAGAAGTCTCTGAACTTGTTGTTGTCAAACTGTCTCCCGTTGTCTGTGACCAATGCATGGGGAATCTCATACCTGCAAATCACATTTTTCCAAATGAAGTCAATGGTCTTACTTTCTGTAATGCTGCTCAAGGCTCCCACTTCGATCCATTTGGTGAAATAATCAATTACCACTACGGATGGAGTAGCAGATGCTCTCCCTTTCGGTAACGACCCGATCAGGTCGATCCCCCATTGAGCAAATGGCCACGGCGAATTCATCACTGTAAGGTTTTCAGGAGGCTGAGTCATGTAGTTGGCAAAGCTTTGACAACTTTTGCAGCTCCTGGTCTTCTCTTGCGCACCTTGATGCATGCGAGGCCAAAGTATCTCTGCCTCAAGGCCTTGAAAGCTAAAGACCTCGCGCCTGAGTGATTCTCGCAAATTCCTTCGTGTATCTCTCGGAGGACATAATCAGCTTCCTCCTGGTCTAAACACCGCAGTAATGGGAGAGTGTATCCCCGCTTGTACAAGACCCCATCGATCAGAGTATACCTGGCCGCTTTACACTTCAGCTTCCTTGCCTGCTTCTTGTCGGCAAGTAACACCCCTTCCTTAAGGTAAGAAACAATTGACTCCATCTATGTGCTGCTTAATGATAGACTCATCACCTCGCCCTCATGCTCGATGCTCGAGCAGGTCTTGATTTCCAAGGGGATAGACTTCTGTATTTAGCTGTGTCCCAATGGGCAACGAGCTCGGTTCTGCTGTGGATTCCACAGCAGTCCATGACCTGCTGTGGAATCCACCAGCTGGTCTATCTTCGGCAGTAGGAAGCTATCTTTTGGGCAAGCTTTATTCACGTCTGTGAAATCCACACACATTCTCCACTTCACACTTGCCTTTTTCACCAACACCACATTCAAAATTCACTCAGGGTAAGAGACTTCCCTTATGAACTCCGCTTTCAGCAGCTTCTCCACCTCACAATTTATGGCCTCGTACCTCTCCTGGTTGACGCACTTCCTCTTCTGCCTTATCGGCTTAGCGCCCTTCCTTATCGCCAACCTGTGACAATCCACCTCGGGGTCGATCCCAGGCATGTCCTCATGCATCCAAGCGAATACGTCAGAATGTGCTCGCAGGCACTCGACCAGATTTCTCTTCAGTTCCTCGCTAATGCTCGAGCCAATCCTGATCTTCTTCTCGAGCTCGTTTGGCCATATTTCAACTTCTTCTAATTCTTCAGCAGGCTCCTGTTTACCATTCTTCGACTCCCCCATCAAGTCTAACGATGTTACTTGCATGGTTTCTTTGGCTGCCACATTGTAACAGCTCATCGCGACCCTCTGGTTGCCTTTTACGACTACCACATCCTCGTTTACCCAATATTTTAGGGCTAAGTAGTAAGTGGACAACACGGATTGGCTGATCCTCATTAATGGCCTCCCTAGTATTGCTTGGTAGGGGCTGACTTCATCCACCACCACGAAGTCGAGCATTATGTTTTTTTCAAAAGACCTCGAGCCCATAGTCACAGCCAACTGAATGGTTCCCAGAAGGATCAGCTTTCCTCCCCCAAACCCTTTCTAGGAGGTGTTTGTCTGCTCGAGGCTCGCACCCGTTATTCCCAAATCCTTCAGCATGGACTTGAAGAGAATGTCTACAAAGCTTCTTGAGTCCACTAATATTCGATCAACTTCCTTATTAGCAACGTTTACCTTCACGACCAAGGCATCCTCATGGGGGTATAGTACCCCCTCCTCGTCTTCCTCCGTCCACATGATGGGTACTTGCCGCACCTTAGCTTTTTTGGCAGTGGGGGCAGTGAATAGGACTTCCCTGCCAGTGGCAGCGTATCTGTAATAATTTTTCCGAGCCCTGTTTGAGTTCCCTGCCATGTTGGGCCCTCCTGATATCACTCTGGTGGCCCGCGGTTCTAGCTCCATGTCATAGGCTCGGTCATCCTCCTTTGGTTGCTGCTCGAACCACTGGATGTCCTCCTTCGATGAATTCATCCAAGTACCGATTTCTAACCAAATCTTCCACTTGGTTCTTCAAATCCCGACACTGCGACGTCGAGTGGCCGTGGTCACTGTAGAAGCAGCAAAACCGCCCTTTATCTCGTCTACCAGCTGGTTTAGCCATCGGTGTCGGAGGGCTCAGCAATCCTCGATCCTCTGCCACTTGGAGTATCTCTTCGAGTGACACCTTCAGCTTTGTGTATTGTCCGTAGGCAGGGCTCTGGTCCACCAATTGTATCGCCCGGTCTCTTGGGAAGTTTCTCGGTGGGGGTGGCAATGGACACTGTCTGTTCTGTTGTGATCCAGCATAGGTCTGCTTGGTGGTTGGTTGCGGGATGGGTGGTCGCCACGACGCCTGTACTCCCTGTGATCCCGGCCTGGGGACCTGCGAGGTGGCCCTACATCTCTGGGCTGCTGACAGGCCCTGTACCCGTGTCATGTCGTTGAACCGCTCTATGTACACTTGGATTTATGACGCCCATGATCTCCATCGAGAGTGGGCATTCGTTGTCCAGCATTATCCTCCAACTTGGGCTTTTTCCGTTTCCCCGAAGGTCCTCCACAACTTGTGCCAACCTGCGCACTTCCCCCTCCAACTCCTCCGCGCGGGAGGTTGGTGCTATATCCTGCAAATGCTGACGGGACCCCCTTTCCTCCATGTTCGTCTCCTCCCTCCCAGCAACATTTGGTATTCTCAGCCTCTGGGCTTCGTCTCCCGCATGCTCCCTGACGGGGGCGTTCCCACAGCTAGATTCAGGGACGTCATTACATGCTTTCCTCTGCCCATCCCGAGTTCTTGTAATATGGAGGTCAGCATCTCCATTTGTTTCTCCATCCGATCCATTCTCTCCTGGATCTCTCTATTCTGAGCCTCATTAGCCACTTCCCTCAAAGTCACCGACTCCTCTGGACTTACCCCTCTTCTGCTGTTTCTTCTCATTGTTGCATTGTGTCTTCTGCTGTTTTCTGTGTGCCCTCGAATAGTACCTGCAGACTCCTGCTCACGGTACACTCGAGCTCGAGTAGAAGTATTTCTCCGATTTCAGTTCTCCCTTATTCACCGGAATAGCGACCTTCTCTAGCCTGCACTCACGAAAATAAGGTTAGGGGTCTCCAGGTGTTTTTTCGGCGAAAATCCTCCGACGCTCAAGTCAGTAATCGGGTTGTTCTTGTTGTATCCCTCTTTGTTAGAGAGACCAAAAAATTCAAGGGGGTTTTGGTCCTTTTTCTGTAAAAATAGCTTCCCTGGAAAAATTAGATGAACAGAGAGCAATCTTCAGAAGAAGAAGAAGAAGAAAAGTTTCGGAACCTCCCAACTTACACTCCGATGCCCCTTTATACTTCCGTTTTCCCGCCGTTTTTCCTCTTCGGGGCTGCCTTTCCAGCGTCTATAGTGCCTGGATCCTCTGACAGCTGGCATTACTGTGGGATTACCTGGGAATGCGGGATTGTATGGTGGGCATGGTTTCACATGGCCCGATCATGGTGTCGCGCGTGTGCGCATGGAATGATGACACTGTGGGGGCGTATGCCGGCCATCGGTAACAGTTGTGACACCATACCGCGTGGGGTATTGGTCGGGCATCGATCGTTGTGCTGAGCTGCTAGGGAAACGGGTTGGACTGTCCCGAACCGACTGTATCTGGATCTTGCATTTCCTTTGTGCCGTGACTGAGCTGTGCTCGGAGGACTTGAATACCTCGATCAGAGGAATGAGCTCGGGTATCGACCAGCCTTCGGGCTCCTCGGCCTTGACCAGCTTTAATGAGCTATGAGGATATCGAGCAGAAGAATGAGCTCGTGCTTGACTAGTCTTGAACCCCTCGACCTTGACCAGCTTTGACGCTTAATGAAGCTGTCTTCGTACTAGCAGTCGGGTCTTCTACTCGAGATGGACTGACCTCAAGATCTTTTACCTCGAGCTGAGTTGGCCTCGAGGAAACCTACTCGATATTACCCAAATAGATTCGAAATCAATTTTATTAGGTGATGATGGCAAGGAATGTGAAGGCAGTTGCAAGAAGCATAAAGTATTGGATTTAATGGTTCGTAGGAGACTCTATTTGGTTCATTGTTGCATAGCTCCCATACGCATTTATAGTTGCATAAATACAACTAAATTAATAAGGCTTCTAGCTTCTCTAATATGTATTTGCAAAACGAAATATAATTCTTGCTTGAAATTGAGGTGTTATACTTTTTAAGTTACAACTGTTATAAAAAAAATTATATATATAAAACAAAAATTAAGAGTATGTAGTAAAAATAATTTTTAAATAATAATTTTGACAAAATTATTAAATTATTAAATATATAATACATTTTTCATCACACAAGTGAAAAATCATATTATCATAACTTACAGGTTACAGCAGTTAGTATTTACCAAACACTTTATTATTGTAACTTAAATGTTACAATTCTTCAACCTCAATCCCTAACAAATCCATAATATGCTCATTTACTCCATACTGAATTTTAATCACCGACACAATTTACTCCATATTTTCAACGTCTTTATTTTAACATACTACAGTTACGTAACTATATTATGCTATATTCATGAGAATTTTTTTAAGAATTCTCCAATTCATCACTATCTCATTTCCATGGATGTTCAACTTCTAGTGATTATATCATTTCTCGATATTATGACTACGACGATGACCATATGTTATTCTTCATTTTCTTTATGACATGATTCTAATAGTTTCTCAATAAAATCTTTTTCCTTTGTTCATCAAACAATTAAAACTAAGGGACATTTTTAAGATAGGATCAAATTATACTCTGCTAGAGTAAATATCAATTGTGTCTTTAGTAGTTATAAACCACTTTTTCCCTTTCAAATTCACTTATAAAATATAATAAGGGAAAATCACAAATTTCGATTTATCCATCATGGATATTTGATTTTCTTTGATCTAGGTGAATACAAGCCGTCATGGACACATTATCTAGTTCCATGCACTATATAACCATAGCTCTTCCAGAGCTTTCAATTAGGTCCATAAGATTAATATACTATTCACCTTAGCTTCAATCAATATTAAAGGATAATATTTGCAGTAGCACTATTACAGTAACATATTTTTCTACTAAATAACTTATTTTTCTTGAAATCATATCCTAGGGCAAAACCAAAGAATTTCATATATAATACAACTTGTACTTAAATATGCGAACATTTCTATAACCGTGCAATTAATTATTATTATTTTGTTATTTGGCCTTAGTCATTACATGATATTTAAGTTCTTATTTTAAAAATTAAAATTTCGGGTCCCAATAAAAATTTTAAATCACAACATAATTAATTAAGAGTTATGGTGACTAAATTATAACATATACAAACATACCATAATTTAAATAAACATCAGGGACCTGACAGTATTTTCCTCAATTGACTCTTCAATCAGGGACCTACATGTAACATATTTAAAGTTATAGATCAAGAACATAAATATCAAAAGTATATGGACCGAAAGATAATTTATATATTTTTTTCGTGGTAAAGAAAGCAAATCACTTATAGAAGACACTAAATACTTGTTAAATAATAAAAGCCAAGGAATTAGACATTTCATTATTGGTTTTCATCTTATATTTATCAAAATCTAAAGATATAAAGATATCAAGTTTCAATTTTCAATTTTTTTTTTCTATTATAAACAACAAAGTGGTAATATTAAAAAGTCAAAATTGTCATATCAACAAATTTCTATTATCAATTTTCACTAACAATACAATTTTCTCTACAACAATTTCTATACATATTTTATGTTCACTCCAAATCTTTAATTTCAATTGAATTTAATTTTTTTTTATTTTTGACCTAAATTGTGAGTCATAGAAGCGTATTAGCTAAATTGTTCCATTATTGTATTAATATCATATTTGTGTGTTTGACAGTTATCAACAATTGAGAAGCGTTGTTTTACTATAAATAAGTAACTTCTCTACATGTAATATTATCCCTTTTTTTTTTCTCTCTCTAAGCAATATCACTAACAAGAGAAACAAATAAGAATTCTTCATCTCCAAGTTTAAGTTCTGGTTATCAACACTTTCTTCATTTTCTTTGCACAGTTTAGATACTTCTAATTAAATGTACAACAAACAATTGATTATGTTCGGATAATGTTATAAAGCCTGAGCACCTAGCAACTTCCCACAACGCAGCTCTCTCTCTCTCTCTCACTCATGCTACATTTTTTCAAGTCTTCATAATGTGAAATAAAAGCGAAAAATATTTGATAACTATGATATTAGGTATTGTGCTGTATGAACAAAATAGATTAGAATGTATATTTTAGTATGATGAAATAAATTTTTAATTCAATACCATATTTCATTGTTGTTTAATCTGACATTAGCTAAATATGACTACAAATAGTGGTGGGACGACCAAAAAGCTATACTTCCTAAACAATTAGAAATGCTGCTTCAAGACAGGACCTTGACTTTTTTAAAAGTCATTATATTATTAAACTATATAATTTAATAATTTTTTAAAATTTTAATAAGATGCAAGATCCGGACCAAATTAATACTATTGAACAACAATAACAAATACAGCCTAAATCTATACTTCTAGTGCATCAATCCATCTCAACCTCTCCTTTTGTAACTTGAACAAGTTATTGTTCTTTAATCTGAGATATAACACATCCTTTATTTCTTGTCTTTTGCTTATTTATTATACATTTACACATCACTTTTTTTTTTGCCCTTTTAACGTAATTGCTTGCTAAAATCTAATACAATAACAATGCTGACTCACCGCAACCACGTGGCTGCCTAGATCAACTATTGTAAAACCCTTTTATTGGTTCTGATTTCTGAAACCATGTGAAATAACACTTCCCGGCTTATGTGCAACAAATTCAGTATTGTTCTTGCAGTCAGCACCCTCTTGCCTATTCTTTCTGTCCTCGCTTTGGATTATGAGAATAACAGTAGAAACTGAACAAGCGACCTGATAGCATCAACTGGAACAAACTAACACTCAATCACCGCATTTAATTTGAATCTGACGGAAACTTCTTGTACAGGCAAAGAGAATGTCATGATGATAACTAAGCAACCTGGGAAAAAATTCTTAGTCTAGATTCTTCTTTATAAACCAGAGATCACTTGGGATGCCACTGGACACCTCTTTCCCATTGCAATCCATCAATTTCCACATTTAGATAAGCAAGGAACACAGTCTGGAACATTTCTGCCACAACCTCATCTTTGGCTTAAGACCAGAACTGTAACTCATTTGAACAAAAATAGTCAAAAGACAAGAACAGTGCAGCCATAATCATGTCTAGACCATCCATTAAATGATGCAGATTAAAGTTCCTTGGGAATCTCTGATCCCAACTTAAGTTTCAAATCTCTTCACTCCAATCAATGGAAATTGGAAACTCCGGAACATTTACAGTGGGAGAAGGAATATGCTTCTTTGTGTTCAAAGGAGTGTCCCTAAATGTAAGCTCTTTATTATCCAGCTTGCAGGCACCATGGCAATCTTCTTCTCTAAGGCACAGTGTCTCAAGTGATGCGACACCCTTCTCTCATTCTCAGCAACAATAACTCCCACAAAATTCTTCTGAGTCTCGAGACTCTGAACTAACCAATGGAGGGTTTTAAACACCTGACCTCCGCCATGCTTCACTATTACTGCAAATTTGGAGCAGAAACTGGGCTTCCCATGAAGCATGATTCCCACTCTGCCAAAAATACATTTATGGTTATCCCAACAAATTGGCTCTGTAATTCCTGTTCTCTTCCGATCAGCCTGACTTGATAGGATTATGTACTTTTCTGGTGATACAGTTGAACCAGCTGCAACTGAATCAGTCAGCCACATGGCTTTTAGTATGAAGGCATTCACTGCACATCCATACAGGAACTTGGTAGTTTTTAGCTTCTTTGGACATATAACAATGGGAAGCTGCTGGGAATGAGATTTTGAACATCTCTTTCCCGTGAGTTTGTGGGAGGAATATCCAAGAGAACCAAACCACCATAATTTTGAATCAGCACTTCAATTTCCCTTTCCTTCTGACTTGAGAAACCTGTTAATAAGAATTTGATACCTTGGAATATCAATCTCTTCACATACTTTCTGCGAGCTGTGGAACATCTTTTCACATCTTGTAGTTGAGAATCTCTACATGCATTGGAATTTTTTGGCATTTCGCTAGTTCTAGTTGCTGAGTGAAACTTATGTAAAGATTGCAGCTTGTCAATATCTCTATTCTGCCAAAAGTCAACTTCAGCATCTGATACACAAATTCTCTTTCTAATTTGACCTTGAGTTTCAAGATAGTTATTGCGCTCTTCTAATAAACTATGAAGCTTAGTTACAGTTTCTGGTACTCCAGCCTCATCAGGGTTTGTCTTTCCAAAAGAATTGTTAACATCACCAATAAGCTTGGAAGCATGTGAACGAAATGTCCCTCGGTTTAGAAAAGGAGGCAGCCTACTTTCCTTCAAAGGCTGGAGCATTCCAGCCCCATCGTTCACTAGTTTGCCATTATTTTCTGTGCAATTTGTTGTGACAGCATAAGGATTCCCAATGACAGTGGTTTTGTAAGTTTCCTCATTTTCTCTACCATCAGCAAATTTAGATGCAGAGCCAAAAGATAAGAGTCCTTTAGAGTATCCTTTATCCCAAGACCTAGTGCAGCCCATATTCTGTTCCAAGGAAATGATTTCTTCATGACTTTCTGACGGGACCAATTGATTACAATAACATCTTCCTTTCTCCAAGTTGGGATCATGTCTAGGTGAGAGGGTGCTATAAGTCTTGAGTAGGGTCAACTTCCTTTGAACTGGGTTCTCAAAACCTTCAACGGTAAATGTAGGCACATCTTGTCTGTCCCTACTGATGAATTCAGCATTAAAATCTGAGGTCCTGCACAAATTCTCCACCTCAAGTAACTGCTTTTGAGCAGCAGCTACGTTAATAGTCTGAGGGGAATTGGAATTCACTGTAGACACACTGCAGGAAACAAAGGAACAGAGAGGATCAACAAAAGATTGAGCGGATGATATCACATCTTGAAAAATCGAAATCCCCTCATCAGCTTTGTTATCAAAACCTTCAAAGGGTATGCTAGACTGTGAAGCCATCTTAGACCCAGTTTCATGCTTCTGCACAAAGGAGTTCTCATCTGGGGCTATATCTGCCGATTCGGAGAGAGAGCTAATCTCATTAACATAAAAATTTGGGAAGCTTTTGTTGCTACTCTGTTCCAACTGTACCAGAGCATCTACTTCCTTCAACAGAAAAAGGCAGAATAGTAAAAGACCAGAATATGTAAAAAAATGAATCAACCAGAATGTCAAAATAGTATTTTCAAAATGTCTTATAGATTTGAATGCATAAATGGTAATGCCTCAAAATAGTCAAGGAATAGGCATACCAATTTTACAATTTTTGAAATGCCACACCAACTTAATGAATGACAAATTAACAGGATATCTGATACTGACATTAGAATCTGTGAAAGAGGTGCACCCACCAAGAAACTATTATATTATGCTATGGCAAAATAAAAAGTTTGCATTTTTTGGAAACAAGCCAGTAAAAGAGTGCAAGTAAAGCTACAACATTGAGAAACAAGTTATATATTAAGTAAATTATTAAAAGATAAGCCATAACTAAAATTCTAAACCATCATCAAGCATAAACCCGGTTAAACCTGAAATTTAATAGAAATATAAATTATAACATGATACATATTATTTTAGGAAATTGTGTTGAATAAATAGCAAGCTTCATTTTATGCATCCCTAGATTAAAGTTGAAAAACAAGAGATCATTCTGTTCACTAACTTTATACAAAGGAGAAAACAATTTAGAGGAAATTTACGGAGACAGAAACTAAGAGTAGTCAAATGTCATTCCAGTTTATCTTTTGTTCCTCTCTTACTCCATAAAGCTACATAGTGTAATTGAAACAATGAACATGCCAACTTAAAGAGAACATGCCAACTTAAAGACATTGTACCAAAACAAGGAATGATAGGCTCAGACAAAACATACAGAAGTGCAAACCTTTCCAGTCCAACCACCAAACCAGCGGCTTCTGAATCTATCTACAACTGAACAACTTATTTCATCTTTTCCTACTGTACTAAGGAAACAAAGCAAAAGAAAATCTGAGCATGGTTAAATACAACTGAGAGAAAACATGAATGTGAAGAGAGAAAGCATAGTCTCACCAGCATTGTTAGAGTTCCAAGCATGAATACAGTTTGTATTAGCTTCACGCTGAAATGAAATTCCCACAATAAAAAAGTTCACAGTCTGGAAGCATACTAAAATTCTTATTGTAGAAAATAAAAGACAGTTCAATAAATCCAGGACATACTAAGCCAAAGGTTCCATCCTGAATAATTTAAGCAACTTCGCCTCACCACTAGGGGAAAATAGGTATTTCGATATCTTTTTATTTTTTTTAATGGTAAAGCATGGTTGGAAACTAATAAGAGGACTTTACCTGTGCTGTAGCTAAAACATGTGAAGTCTCCTGAATAGATTGATGCAACATGAGATCAATTTTGCCTTCCAAATGGTAGCCATTCAGATCCAAAGCTGGATCAGCAGGAAGCTTCTTTTGATGAGCCAAATACTCTACATATTTAAATCCATTGTCATTAGACTCATAGTAATTTTCTGATAAAGGAGTACTTTCTATTAGAAATGATTCTGAACCAGAATCAAAATCCTCATCAGCACCAGCTGAAGGTAACCCTACATCTTCACATGCACCGGCCACAGTCAAATTATCCAACTCTGAAACCAAATGGGTCTCATCAATTTCCTCATTTGGGTAATATAAAGTATCTTCTTGGTTCTCTAACCGTGCTTGCTTCACTTGAAGAGCAGCTTCAAGTACAATTGCAGTGAGCAAATCTTCTAACTCTGGCTCACTCTTAGCTAATTCATATATAACCAGTGCTTCTGATGCAGATATAGAGAGTTCAACTGCATCGTTTACATCCGCAACGTTCTTGAATTTTTCTTCACGGCCCCCTACTTTATCATGGTCGTTGGCCAGAGACTGAACACTAGTTTTCTTCTCAGTTTTTGGGTAGGAAGAGTTAGATATTACCTTCATATCACTGGCATTATTGTCTATCTTTAATTGATTGCCCCTTTCTCCAGAACAAGGAAAACTTTCAGCTAGTTGCAGTGGTAGAACCTTATCACTGTTGGTCTTCTTCCCAGCACCAGCTGAAGTATTCACTTCTTGTGCTGAGAGAACTTTATTAGCATCACACTTCTGTCCACCACCAGCTGAAGTTTCAAATTGTTGCATTGGTAGATGCTTACTGAGTTTGATTTAAAAGTTCACTTTGAGGATGCTGTGAAACTCCGTTTGAGGAAAGATGTAGATGAAAATGCAGAACCTATACAATAGAGAAATAGAGCGTTGGCTAAGTCCCAACAAAATAATTCCAAAAAGACTAGCAATATGCTAACACTTCTTAGGAATTAAATAGTAAACATGTTGCAAATGGGGAAGTTACAGACTGAGAGTCTTCTTGCAAGAGTTTCAGTGAGTCTAAAGAAGTATTGTCTGATGAAGAAATAGCAAAAAAGAAAGCCAGTAACTCAAAAGACAGCAACCAACACACAAAACATGAAAGTTATTTCACTGAAGGAGTCCATATCTCAAAATGTTCTACTATATCTCCTCCCAGCTAGAATCCTTAGAGATCTTCCTATTCCTCTCCATACAAATAATCCAAATGATGCCATCACAACTTAATTCCATAAACAGGCCTTGTCCCTTCTCCCATAGCATAAAACACATTAGGAACAAATAACTCAAAAATGAGTTATATTTTTCACCATCTAAAGAGAAACTACAAAGTTTTCATTAAATTAAAAATGTAAAATAGTTTTCAATACATCTTACTCTAGTTTCCTTTCCATCTCAGTTTCTTAACATGTTAAGAAGACGCTACTCTTTATAAATTTAGAATGTTCTCTTCTGAAAACTACTTAGTATAGATAAACTATAGGCTTTCTAACTATGAACAATGACAATGTAAAGCTAGTGCTGACAACATAATACAGGTTTGTATAAACAACAAAACAAGATAAATAGTGTAAAGCTAGTGCTAACAATGTAATAGAAATTATCCAATCCAAGACCCTTGACTAGATCGGTACTCAACAATGCAATATAGGTTGGTGTAAACAACAAAACAAGACAAAATAGTGTAATAAGTATGCTTCACAACTTACATTTCCAGGAGATGCAGAAAAACTAGCAGCTGAATTCTCTTCTCCAGATAGAAATAAATAACAACTGTCATATCTACCGTCTTCTCTTGATAACGAACATACGTCTTTTTCCTTGACTGAAATTTTTCACCAAATCCTATGCATTGTAAGCAAAACACATCAGCAAGAATTTTAGAAAATAAACATTTTAACTTTCAGGACACATTGAAGGACAGCAGGATCCATGCAAGAACAGAACGATTGAAGATAAACTAAAAATATCCCAATTATTATCTATGATATGATAGGATCAATTTATATTAAAGACAACTGACTTAAAGCAAGCTCGGATTAGCATTTACCTTACTCAGATTATGCAAATAACAAGAAACTAAAGAAAACGACAATTTTGAGAACAAGAAGTTTGCCATTATTGATTAGACTAGCTCTGGGTAAAGTTTGGGACCGTTGTGCTTCAGCTGAACTTTTGAAAGCAAAAGCAACTAAAGTATTTCGTTAACAGCCAGTGAAAATCCCAAACACACTCTTAAACAAGTTTTGTTAAAAGTCGGCAAAATTTGATATAATTCAGTGTCTTATTGAGAGAAAACCAAAATGCAATCTTTTTTAGAATAAAAATTAAAAAAATTCCCTAGTTTATTTCTATTTTTCCAGCACAATTTTCACAACACAAACAATAAAATACGGAAGGAAATTAAAAGAGAGAGAGAGACAGACAGACAGAGAGACAGAGAAATGAAAACCTTGATTGAGTGATTACGAGTGGTTTGATTTTGATATTTATCAGATGCTTCATCCACTTGATCTCACTGAAACCAAGCTAAATACTGAAATTTTATAAAATATTTTATTTTTATTTATTTCGATATAAAAATAAATAAATCTTTTGAAAAAATTTTGTGAGAGAGAGAAGAGAGTAGTGACCTCGGGGAACTGAGGATGACGAAAACCCCAAGCTCGCCATTGAAGCAAAAGTAAAGTAAACCGGGCCGCGCTAATTAATCAGAAACCATTTTCGGGCCGAAAACCGAGATTATTTTACTTTCCATCAATTTCAATCCACCAAATATTTTCAATAATATCAATATAAACCACAAACTTATCAAACATAGTCATTCCGCCCCCATTCGGATGGTCTGTTAAATGCTTTCATTAAATAAAGGTAATGAAGGTTAAATTAGACCTTTCGACGTAACTTAAACTGAATATTTTGTGGTGGGTGTTCAAAATTTAAATAGCCCACTAAATATTTAAACTCCTCTTTATTATTTGAATTACACGGCTTTTTCACTTTATTTAAAGGGAAAAAACAGGCCAGACCCATGAAATTTAAAAAACTTATTACACAACCCCTTAAAATTTTAATAAGGGATCCTTTGACCTCTTTTTAATTAATTTATTATTTGATTTTGTTAACTCAAAAAATTAATTATAATGTTTTATAATAATTATTATAATATTAAAATAAATATAATAATATATGTGCTTTAAAATATTTAAAAAATATTTTAATATTAAAATCTATCAAACATATTTTATTAATAAAAAATTTATTTTTGTTTAATTTTGGCTCAGCCTAAAATACTATAAGAGCTTCTTTTCTACAAGTGGTTTCGGTGATAATGGAGATTAAGTAGTGTGGGGACAAATTTTAGAGGACACTAATGACTTAGATGAACTTAAAATCAAAGAAAAAGTATGTTAAATGTGACATCGATGATAATATTTTAACAATCAAATCAACTGGAGTGTTCTTAAAGGCGTCTTTATGTCTTTTTAAATATACGGTAAGTCACTATTAATTATTTCTCTCCTCAAGTAAGGGTTTTAGGATAATTTAACCTTTCTTCTTAAAGCTTTTGAGCTTGCTTAGGTGGACAACTATTATATGAGGTATCATTCCTACTGACAGTATGTCCCGAACTATGATTGACTTATTTTAAATGAATCAATTAGATTATGAGACATATGATTTTCTTAGAGATAGGGTAGGCAGCTATGTCAGTAGTCCTTTTTTCTCATATATGATTTTTGTGGCCTATAGTAAGACATTTTAGAGATAACCTGGGTGCAGATCATGTTATGATGATGTGTTTTGGATTATTGGTAGAGTTGTCGTTATTTTTGTAGTCTCATTTGACATGTGATGGGTTTGAGATTTGGTATAAGTTTTTTTTTTTTAATTTTTAGGTGATTTAAGTGGTTGAAGTTGATTTTTTAGGATCTTTCCATTTTGCGCTCATCTCTTCAACTCCATTCTTCTCAACAGCTTAAAAATAATGTGCAATATCCCCATATGTGTCACAAGCTGAATGCTTCAACAAAAATATTATAATAAATGGAAACATAAAAAGAAAATAACTATATAAAAATCTAAATAATTTTGGATATCATATAAAACAATTTAATATTATTGATATGTAACATATATTTTATTTAACTGTAACATTTATTTAATTAATGATTTATTTAAAATTATATAATAAATAAAAATAAGCTATTAAAAATAAATATAATAACTTATATATCAAAATTATTTTAAATATTAAATATATATTAATATTTTTAGCCTGTTAGACAGATTAAATTATTTATATTATATTTTCGTTCACTGAAAAAATTTAAAGTTATTTTTTAATTAATATATTCTAAGGATATTATAGTCAAATAAGATTTAGGTATTCCTTATTGAAAACTTGAGGATCTATGTGACTATTTATCTAAACATTGGGATACAACAGTCATTTTCCCTTTTCTAAATTTATATTCTTTTAGACTATATTTCATATCAATTTGGACTACATTCATTGTAATCCCATTTTAGATTCAGACACCCCTTCTGTTTTAGGGCTAAATTAAAATTAATTTTTTTTAAAAAATGTTGTCGGGAAAAATTTAAAAAAAAAATGTCTCATTTAGTTAACAACAGTCAAATATTGCATTTAACAAGATATTCTAACGGATTGGGAGCAGAATGACTATTTTTGAAAGGAACAGTTTTGGGAATAAATCAAAAGTAACCTTTGAAGAAAAGTAGATAGCCGAAAAAACTGGGATAACAATATATGGGTGTTTAAGTTTTATATTTGCTCGTACAATAATTTAGTTTTCAAATAGGATCCCAATGGGGCGTCAATTTCAGAGAGTTGGGTATTGTTATAACATAAATCTCTGCAGCTTGCTTTTACAATAGAAGCTAGACTTTTATTTCTAAGTTGTTTGCTGGTCTTAGAGCTTGATCGGTAGTGAATTACTGCAGTTTTTAATCTACAATAGTTATAACATGAAAGTTAAATTTGTCAAAGATAAAGCTTATAGTTTATGGTAAATAATATATTTTGTATTGATTTTTTTATTCAGCAATTATTACAAAAATTATGAAATTTAAAAAAAAAAAAAAACACCAGCTGGACTGTGGAGCCATTGTCTAACGGATTTTACCAAACATTCAAGCTAGCCGCTGAGCTGTGGCAGTCAAGTGGGCTGGAAATCAAACCCAAACGGGTCCTCAATCTCAAAAATAGCTTGAAGTTGTTGGATTTGCTTGTTGTGCGACAGCTCGACTGTCTCTGCTTTGGTGATATAAAGCTTGTGTCTCTGCTTTGGTGATATAAAGCTTGTGCTGCTGCTTGGCTTCTTTCCTAAATATGATTTATTGGCTTTGCTTCCTTTTACTTTAGTTTGCCTTGGCTTTCTTTTAACTTGACCATTTGCTTCGTTCTTGCGTGATGTTGGCTTCCTTCTTCGTCTTCAACTTTGGCAGATAAAAAATTTTAGACTCTTAATGAACGCACCAATTGTTGTGATAATCTGTGGTGTTTGCTTATGCTTGTCTACTATTGTGTTCGTGCCTGTGACACGGAATCCTTGCTTGAGTTGTAGACTAATTGAATTTTTTTTTTTTAGTATATTAAATTATTTGGTATTCAAAGATTATATTAAATTTCGACTAATGTAAATTCGAATCGGATAGAACTATTAGAATAACAAAATTCTCTCAATAATATTTAACGTAGTTACATAATCAAATCTCATGGCAGCAATTCTTCACGCTTGTTGGTGGAGACTACTTGACGTTCGCTTGCTGAATTGCTTCTTGCTGGCCTTTCTGTTAAGACTTCGGTACAATTTCCAATATTTAAACACTTTCATGAGGTTTATGTAATAAAGACCGGGCCTGGTCTAATTGGGCCAACTAGTCTTGCAAGGGACACTAGTAAAGTTAGCATGAAATAAATTTTGACTTGTGATAATTAACCCCTATGCCAGCATTACATATTCCTCAATTAATTAACCCGTATGCCAGCATTACATATTCCTCAATTAAATACATGTAATTATCAAAATTATCCTTACTTTTTAATAAGGATAATTAATATTTTAATTTTAATTTTCCCCTCTCATCAGCTCTCTCACTCTCTCTCAAGCATTACCATCATCTCCGCTACTTATATTTATCACCATCAATCCATCACCACTTGTAGAATATAACGAGTTTTTGTTGTTGGGTTTTATTTTATTTTATAAATAAGTAATGAATTTTATTATTATTGATTATATGGATTTTGATGTGATGAATAAATTTTTTTAAAAACCTACTATATTAATGGTCTATATTATTTCTTAACTCTCGCAAATATCATAAAAGTCGAAAAAATAAAATTAAGAAAATTTATTTTGACTTAATTTTTTATTTTCTTGTTTTTCTATTTTATGTTTCTTGTGTTCTTGAATTTAACTTACAAAATTATTGATCATGATACCATAAATATTGAGTTTGGTTCATTAAAGGAGCAAAATAGGCTACTCCAAAAATTTAAAAATAATAATATTAACAATGCAAACAAGAGGAAATATTTTTTTTAATAAGGATTATTTTAGAAATACATTGAATTAATTAAGAATGGGTGGTTGTTGAAATATACAATGGTGATTCTTGAAGAGAGAGAGACACAAAAAGAGAGAGAGAAAGTGGGTCAACTAGTCGTACAAGGGATCAAACACTGGTAAAGTTACCATGAAATAGACTTTGACTTTTGATAATTAACCCCAATATCCCAGCATTCCACATTTCTCAATTAAATACATGTAATTATCAAAATTATCCTTACTTTTTAATAAGGATAATTAATATTTTAATTTTAATTTCCCCCCCTCTCATCAGCTCTCTCACTCTCTCTCAAGCATCACCATCATCTCCACCACTTATATTTATCACCATCAATCCATTACCACTTGTAGAATATAATAAGTTTTTGTTGTTGGGTTTTATTTAATTTTATAAATAAGTGATGAATTTTATTATTATTGATTATATGGATTTTGATGTAATGAATAATTTTTTTTTTAAAAAAACAACTATATTAATGGTCTATATTATTTCTTAACTCTCGCAAATATCATAAAAGCTGAAAAAATAAAATTAAGAAAATTTATTTTAACTTAATTTTTTATTTTCTTGTTTTTCCATTTTATGTTTCTTGTGTTCTTGAATTTGACTTACAAAATTATTGATCATAATACCATAAATATTGATTTTGGTTCATTAAAGGAGGAAAGTAGGTTACTCCAAAAGTTTAAAAATAATAATAATAACAATGCAAACAAGAGGAAAGTTTTTTTTAATAAGGATTATTTTAGAAACACATTGAATTAATTAAGAAGTGGTGGTTGTTGAGAGATACAATGGTGATTCTTGAGAGAGAGAGAGAGAGAAATTGTGCAGATAAGAGAAAAAAGAAACAGTTAGCAAAAATATATTTTTAATCTTTTAATGAGGGTAAATTTGAAAATAGATAAATAAATTATAAAGTAGGGACAGTTGAGATAAATAGAGGGGGACAAATATCACCAATCATAGATTATTGAATAGTTTAAAATGACAACTATCGATTGTTCCGCTGTTATTATCTTGCCAATTTATTCTTAAGGTTGGAGGACATTTGAACAAAGTCTCTATTCTCATTTTGGCTGAGCCTTAAAAACTCATATTTTAGTGTTTTCCTCCTTGTACTTTTATTAATTAAAATTACACACTATAAAGATTGGAACCCAAAATTTAGGTTTTGATAAGACTGTCCACTAACCAGTGGAGTTAGATATTGGTCTTAAATTTTATTCTCTAGTAGACTCTGCTACATTTAAGGAAAAAAATGACTTTCTAACATCCTCCCTCTAGTTTATCTTTAAGGCTTGATCTGCTTTCTTCTTTCTTAGTAGGCCTGAGCTTAATTTTCTTTCTCTTTCAATATTATTATTATTATTTTCAAAAAGATAGCATTGGGTGAAACTCAAATTGATTTTTAACTTGTGTCTCATCTAAAATTTGAACTTAGGTGACTAACTGAAGAAAACACTACTCCATTGGCTGTAAAAGATAGCGCAAAAATTCTAGCCCTACTACTAAGCACATAAAATAAAATAGTGTACAATATATATATTTTTTATCAAATAATCGTGTATCTTTATTTTTGACCTTTTATCACTAGGCATAGCAACGGGCCTCGAGCTCGAGCATAAAGGGTCCAAGCCTAATAAAAAGTTCTATTCTTTCACCTAAGGTTGGGCTTGAATCAAGTTAACCCAAGCTGACCAATATATATATATATATATATATATATATATATATATATATATTTATAAAATTAGGCATGGAAATGGGTCAAGCTCAAGCTCTGACTTGATAATACGAATAAAGGGTCCAAGCTCAATAAAAGCCCTATTATTTCACCTTTGGGTCAGGCCTGAATCAGGTTAGAAAGTCCGAGCCCGACCAAATTTTTTTTAATATTTAAATAATTTAAATTTACTTCCCCTAATATATCAAAATTTAAAATTTTAAAACTTGTTTAAATGAACATAAACATTAAAACTACCATGATCAACATTTCAACCATAAATTATAAAAATAACTAAATATATAACAAAAACCATGTCTAATTCAAATGTAAACTCATAATTCAATTCCATAATCTAACCAAAAAGTCCATTAGTTTAACAAACAAATCAAAATATATAGTTCAATTTCACATTTTAAATAAGGAGTTCATTAGTTTAGCAAATGATAATTCACAACCCAACATAATAATAAAAAAAATTACTCCAATACTTTCTTCTTCATTCATAAATTCTTCTCTAGTAAAGCTTTATACCTAAGAAAAAAATAAAGTGTGAAAATAATTTAAGTATATAAAATTAAAACCAAACTAATTATTGAACTATTTTGTACATTATTTAAATTTTTTTATTGCTAAGTGTTCAGGTCGGGTCTAGTCAGGTCAAGTCAGCCAAGGCCCAAACCCTAACTTAAATTTGTTCGGGTTTTGATTTTTAAGCCTAAGCTAAAATTTTGACCATTAAATTTGGATCAAAACTCAAAAATTTTGATCCTGATCAATTGGGCCAAAATTTGGATCAGAATTTTTGTTATCCCAACGCATAACAATATATTTGTTAATGGTGAAAATCTTCCATGGCGTCATCGCCAACCCGTCACTAGCTGATGTGGTGATGTCCACCAATGATTTCCCAACACATGTAGTTATGTGGAAACAACATTAAAACCGTAGAACACTTTTCTTAGTTCGCAACTTCACTGTTTATTTGAAAAATTCAAATTTTCTTTTCTTTTTTGATTACCAAAGTATGCTCTTCACCATAATACTCTTCATGCCAAAACTAATTAAAGTTGGTATGTGGTGTACAATATATCAATTTTGTTTGGACTAATGTTTATTAACCTGTTTTTTTTTTTTTTTTTGGGGGGGGATGTATATTAACCCAAAATCTCACGTAAATGTCTATATATTTATATTTCAATAATTTCGAAATTTGTACTATAACTTGTAGGAAAAATGCTATTGCAATGTTTTACTTTAGAATTAATATGGAAGTTCATAAAGCAACTTGCTACTTGCTTGATTTTAAAGTAGCTTATGTATTGGTTTCAAATCTTGTACTATGAAATCTACAAGGAAATAAAAAAGGAATGGTTGTTTGGCTTAACTACCATTAGGTAAAATCTTTGCAAACATTTTTTCTCCCTCATTTAGAAAGATTTATTTCTCATGATTTTTCCCTTACAAGAAAGCGGATGTATTTATAGCTAATTACCAAATGTGATTGCTAATTATTATTTATGGCTACTATGTATCGACCATATCAAAAATCATGAAACCTTTAAATATGCAAAATGCAAGTCAAAGTGTTGTAGTTAAATCAAAATTTGAAGAAGCAATTTTAAGTGTTGTTTTAAATCAAAGATTTAAGAAGTACATCTAGATTTGAAGCATAGATGTACACTTCATGAGAATTGGTGTGTGCATTTAAATTGTGGAGTATTAGCTGTTAAAAATAATATTGTGCTGAAAAACCATTATCTAAAATCTCAGGAACATTTATATTGTATTACCGAAAATCAATAATTGAATATGCTGAAGCGTATCCGAATATATAACCTAGAATCGTGTAGTTTGCCTTCCAATTCAACATGTATTTCTAAAAATATTCTTTAAACTTCTCTTTACAATCTTTTTTTATAATAAGATGTTGAAAAGAAAAGAATGTTACGTGTGACTTAAAGACCATAACAACTTATATAGATAGCTTTTCTATTATCATTAGGTATTCTTATTTTAACCCATCATATAAATAGAAATTACTTTTAAATCTCTACACACCCACACCCCATTAAATACATTAAAGTCCAAATTATAAAAAATCTTGATAGATCACTTTTATTTAGATTTAATGCAACACATAATTATTTGGGTAATTTTTAGCCCACCCTCAAATGAATTGAAATTTTGCACCGTGCACCCAAAAGAATTGACGTGTTGCACTGCGTCCCCAATTATGTTAGATTTAAGTTATTATTAACTATGCAAGGGTAAAAATGAGAAAGTGAAGTGAAATTTAAAACTAAATAAATTATAAAGCTCGAGAACTATACCAAATCATTTCACTTCTATCATCTTACTTGTTAAATCAGCAAGTACAACCACCTCACTTCACTTATATGGATCCAAAACTAAGATGACCAATGTAATTGACTGCCAAAACACCTCCCTATAAGCTAACCCATATGCTTATGTAAAGGAGATAAGATTCGTGAGAGTCATAATGGATATTGGTGTGTGGTCATGTGCATTTGTTTGGGCAAGAGGAGATCTCAGTGTTCAGTTGTTGAGTAAACACAAGTTAGTAACAAGCCCTTGTTTATTTTTCACTGATTTGGATTTCCATGTATGTTATTTCGCAAATCTAAAACTGCTCTATTACTTGCATGTAAAATAAATTGTTGGATTTATTGTATTTTTGTATGACTTTGGTTTATGTATACTGGATTTGTGGCTGAACTTGTGTGGATCTTATATTGCCTAATTGTTAAAATACGATGGTTTGGGTCTTTATTTTAACTTCTTTTTTAAACACTCACAGTAGCTCCACTTTATTAACAACAAAGCAAAAACTAACATAAGGAATATGAAAGAATACTAATTAAAAAAATCCATGCTTCAAATTTAATGTGTATTGGGTCTTCAATTTCACTTTGACGCAATCACAAGCTTGTATTTCTTTCACTTACATGCAATTCCTTCAAAAGTTATGAGAATTATTGTTATTATTGTTAATATCATTAACCACAGACCAAAAAAAAAAAAAAAAATCTTGTGATTGTGTTAGTGTTTTAATGGCTTTTCACTCATTACCCATTTCTTTCCTCACATCTTGGTCTTTTTTTTCCCATTTTCTCATTCGATTCCCTTCATAGTAATTCGTAGTAATTTTTTTCTTTAAAATGTCTTTTAATGATTGAATTTCGTTGGATAAATTATTTTTATTTTCATATTTCATTTGTTTAACTCTATAGATGTTGAATTTTATTCTTAATAAAGATTTTATTTTATTCATGCCCGTCAGCTTATAGTTCTTTGAATGTTTACTTCTGCTGACATATTTCACTTTAATTAATTAAAACCATTTGCATATTATTGCACTATGTATATGATTTGGTTTTCAGTTTCACTTTAAATGCTTGCTTGTACTGATAAATTTTACTTTAAAATTTATTATTTGCATGTTATTGCATTATGTATATGAAAGTAAGGGTTTCTGGGTTTACGGTTCTAGTTCTTAATGATAAAGTAAGGGTGGAATTTTGGTGAATTTATGAATATTCATTTTAAGAAATATAATTTCTGTATTACATGACACCAGCTCAAAACTTATCTAATTAGGGACAAAATCTATTTTGTACAGGTGAAAATAGATGATGATGATGATACAAATTTTTATGTTACATTCAAAGACACGACACATAATCTTAGTGTCATTGATCCTGAAAAGTTGAGTAAAGTCTCTTTTTATTCTTATATCTCTTCTTAGCTTCGACAGTAACAACAAATACCATATTTATATGAACCCACACCTAATACATCAAATGCCTTCCCAACTCAGCCAACAATAGATAACCTTGACTGACAGGTTTTCCAAACATGTAATCTTTCTTAAAGTTATGATGATAATAGGCAGACCCACAAGAATTGAACCAGCAGCTTTCGTATATTACTTTGATGACAGTGATGTTGGTTTGATTAAGGTGAACAAGTAAAGTTGACTTAAGGTCAGCATTCTCTTATTTTAGAGTATTAAGGTGCTGACCTTAAGTCAAGTTATAGGCTAGTGAGGAGTTATGCACAGATGGTACTTAACGAGATGCCACAAGCTTTAACACTTATTACTGCAGTCAAATATCATGCAGAATAGTCCAATACTCACTCTGACAAATTTATTTTATCATTCTCTACAATAAGAGAATGCTTCAACTTAGGCTGTAAACTTTTTTTGAGGCATTGAAGGATTCTATTTGAAGGCCTTTACTAGGGTGTGTTATTATCCATTGTGGCCATTGATACAAATAATGCAATCTTTCCCATTACTTTTTTTTTTTTTTTTGTAGTGTTGAGAGGACTAACACATAGATTTAGTTCCTTAGGCACTTGAAATCTTTTATATAAGATAAAAGGCATCTCACCTTTATGTGTAATAGGCAAAAAGGTATTTAGAATGCTTTAGCCTTGGAGTTCCCTAATGCACATGTGAGGTATTGTGTGAGGCACATTTTAGCTAATCTAAAAGCAAAGCATCCATTCTCTAATATCAAATCACATTTTTGGACCGCATTAAGGGCTTCAAATATAAGAGCATTTAATAAAGATATGGAAGATTTAAAAAAGACATATGAGAGCGTATATGAGATACTAAGGAAACTATCGGCCAAGTTCTGGTCCATACATGCCTTTAACAATAATTGCAAGTTTGATCATTGTACTAACAATATAATTAAATCTTTTAATGTATAGATTAGGGTTTAAAGGGAGATGCTAATTCTGACAATGCTAAAATGGATAAAATTGAAGCTTATAAAAAGGCTGATTAATAGAAGACTTCAACAATAGGTTAGAGTGAGATTCCAAGAAGAATTTATGACAAGATGATGAAGCATTTGCAAATTGGAAGTACAAATCTATCAGAAGAGCTAGTGAATAGTTGTATAAAATGGATGAAAACTATGGAACCTATATTGTTGACCTTTAAAATCATGTGTGTGATTGTGGACACTAGTAGGTAAGTGAGATTCCTTTTATCCATGCACCTTTGGCTAATTCTGGTAGTGTTATTGATCCAACCTGATTTTCTATACTCTGAAGCAATCAATCATATAACTCAAGATATAGGTATATTTTCTTAATTCTCAACCAATCCAGCTTGATATCTAGACTCTGAAGCAACCAATCATATAGCTCAAGATGGCATGTAGGTATATTTTCTTAATCCTCAACCTATCTTGGTGCTAAAAAGTTACATATAAGTATTGTTAAGGGGCTACTTATTTATAGTGTTAGATTTGTTGTTATTCAAAACTTATTTGCATTTCCTATTTACCTATATAACATTCTACATGTTCCTACTATAATAATTTTTTATTATTAGTGTCTTAAAATTGCTAGCTGATAATAATGTTCTCATTGAGTTCTATAATACTGTTTATTTTGAAAGGCTAAGAATAAAGGGACCATTCTGCTCGAGGGGATTGCTAGAGGAGGAATATATCAAGTAAAAACTTAACTGCAGTTTGTGATCATAAATCACTTGTTCCAAGTCTCATGTTTCTGTGTCAAACGTTTATAAGACTAGTGTCAATGTTTACTCAATGTAGTTCTTCTGGTGAATTGACACATTCTCTAATGGTTGTAAACTATTTTTAATTTAATAAGACAACCTCTATGACTTTTATTGCATTTAATAAAAACTTTATTGATTAGAATTTACTACACAAAAGAATGGGGTATCCAATTATTCTTACTCTAAAACAGATCATAAAATGTTTAGACCTTACTTTTTATATTGATAAAAATATTCAGCCTAAGTTTTGTGATGCTTTTCAGTTTGTCAAATGTCATATGCAGCATTTATTTTTATAAAAACTCTAATCACACAACCTCTTGAACTTCTTTATATAGATTTATGGGGACCAGCACCATTTCCTTCTTCTCAAGGCTATTATTACTATCTATCTATTTAGATGATTACACAAAATTCATTTGGATACTCCCTCCCACAATTAAGTTACAATCCTTATCAATGTTCATTAGTTTCAAACAAATGATTAAGAATAATCTAAATAAAAAGATCAAGTGCCTTCAAACAGATTGTGAGGTTGAATTTAAATCCTTTGTGCCATATTTTTTAGATTAGGGTATACAATTTAGACATCCAAGTCCTTATATACATCACCAAAATGGGAGAATAGAGAGAAAACATAGACATATTATTTAAAGAAGTATAACTCTCCCAGCTCAAGCCTATCTTTCTTTAAAATTTTGGTAGAATGCCTTTTATACTGTCATTTACCTTATTAATAGACTTCCCTCACATGTTCTCAATGATAAATCTCATTTTGAGTGTTTTTTTAACAAGATCCCTGAATTATACCATAATAAAACTATTTGGTATAATGTTATCCATATCTTAGGCCCTATAATTATTATAAACTTGCATACAGAAGTGGGAGGTGTGTCTTTATTGGTTTTAGTCCTCTTCATAAAGATAACCAATGCCTTCATTCCTCAAAGATCTATATAAGTAATCATATAATTTTTTATGAAACATCCTTTCCTTTTGAGTGAGGTGCTGATTTTTCTTTAGCTTCAAGTTCTTGTTTCCCTTATTCCTCTCATTTTGTCAATCCTCATGTCACATGCTCTATATCACAAACCACAGTGCATCTTAATAATTCATTCTCTCAATTTTTAGTAGCATTTGATTCTATTGTACTTTTTCTTTTACTCACATCCAAATTCACCAGAATCACTTAACTAAATATTTCTTTACCACTAAGATAATCATCTTCTATTTATCAGATGTCTCCACCCTCAATCTGTACCTGGTCATCCAATGCTTACCAGATCTAAAGTTGTCATTTTTAAACCAAAAGAAGTTTATGTAGTTGCTTCTTCATCCAAACTAACAAAGCCTAATATAGTAATAGAAGCATTAGCTGATCCTAGGTGGTTTCAAGCCATGAAAGAAGAATATTAGGCTTTAATAGAAAAATACACATAGGAACTTGTCTAATCTCAATATCCTTTCAAAATAGTAGGGAACAAATAGGTGTATAAGATAACTAAAATCATAATGGAGTGTTTCCAACCAACAAATTTCATCAAACACAAGGTTTGATTATAATGAAACAGTCAGTTAAAATCATTTTAAGCCTAGCTATTACAAATTATTAGTCTTTGAGACATGTTGACATTAATAATGTTTCTTTAATAGTTATTACTGAAGAGGTCTATATACAACAGCCAAAGGGCTTTATGGATTAGTCTAAACCAAATTGTGTTTGCAAGATTTATAAGGCTCTATTTAGCCTCATTTGCTATTATGAATCACTAGTCTTTGGGATAAGTTGACATTAATAATGCTTTCCTCAATGATTATTTTACTAAAGAGGTCTATATGTAACAACTAGAGGGCTTTATGGATCAATCTAAACCAAATTAAGTGTGCAAGATTCAGAGGGCTCTCTATGGCCTCAAACAGACTCCTTAAGATTGGTTTGACATACTTAAGTTGGTTTTAACTCTTTCATGGGCTTTCACAATTCAAAGTCTGATACTTCCGTCTTTTTAAAAGAGAGTTCAGGGCCATCTCGTACTGGTTCTTGTGTATATTGATAATATAATTGTGGCAGGTTAATTTCAGCCCTAATTCAGTAAGTCATTATAAATCTTCGATCTACCTTTACTCTTAAGGATCTTGGGGAGTTAAATTATTTCTTTGGTATTTAAGTTATTAAAAACAGCTCACGCCTCCATCTTTCCCAATTTAAATGCATCATTGATCTTCTCAACAAAGTCCAAATGCAAGATTGTACCTCTTGCTCAACCCCAATGGCAACATGTGTTCATCTTTTTAAAACTGACAGTAACTTTGATAATATTGCTTTATATCAAAGTATTATTAGTGCTCTATAGTATACTACATTGACAAGGCCTGAGATAACTTTTCCAGCTAATAAACTAAGTTAATGCTTAACTGCTCCAACCACTAATCATTTGCAAGCATACAAAAGAATCCTTAGATATTTAAAGAGCACTTTGCATTTGGGCTTTCAGTTTTATAATCGTGGTATTCTACATATTATCTGCTTTAGTGATTTGATTGGGCGAGCAACAGGGATGATAGAAGACCTGTAGCTAGGTACTGTGTTTTCCTTGGTACAAAATTAAACTCATACTGTACTAAGAAGCAAGCAGTAGTCTCACGGTCAAGCACTAAATCTGAGTATAGGGCTTTAATAATGGCAGCCTCAGAGGTTTTATGGATCAGATCATTACTGACAGAGATCGGCGTTTCTCTTTCATTTTCACTAGTTATTTAGTGTAACAATTAAAGTGCAGCTGCATTAACTAGTAATCCTAAATTTCACTCTGGCACCAAGCACATAGAACTCGATGTTCATATTTTCAGAGAAAAGGTAGTTAATCATAGTCTTTAAGTCAGTTATATTTTTAGCTCTCATAATATAGTGGATATCTTTACTAAGGCCTTAACTCATCATCCTTTTCTTTACTTGCGAGACAAGCTTTACTTGACTACATTAGGTTGAGCTTGAGGGTGGATGTTAGATATTATGATGTATTGCTAAGCTGGTGCTGACGTGGCTTGGTATGTTCTAATGTGTTATGCCCGTGTGCTAAGGTTCATGCAGTTGTTGTGGAGAGCTAGCTAGTTATCTATGATTGGTTAGAATGATTAATTTGTTAGCAATTCAGTTATTAAAGTAGTAGTTAGTTATTTGTTCTGTCAGCTAGTATAAATTAAGATGTGCTAGCTCAAACGTGTAACCAAGATTCATTCAAATAAAATTAAAAAATTATCCAAAACCTTCTCTCTTGAAACAAACAAGTTCATTGATTCTAATATTCTTCATGAAGATAATCTGAGGCATCAATTTCTATTAATGATATATATTCGGGCTCAAGAAAATGTATACATAATACAATTAGAAGTTGACAAAATTACTACAGTTAAATACAATATAAAATGCATTATCTTGCACTCATAAAAAATCTTAAGCACATTGGAACAAGTAACTAGAGCTGGCAAAATAGGTCATTGTGTCGTGTCAAATTTAAGTTGATTCAAACACAATATATTTAATAATCATGTCAAAATATTAAAACCGAAACCCGACACTAAAAATAAAAGGGTTACCCAATAACCCGTTTAATATCTATATATTAAATAAGAGTTACATCAAATATTGGACACCTAATTGACGCAAATTGCATTTCAATATATATATATATATGAAAATAATATAATTTATCGATGTTATAAAACATACAAATCTTTCAAAATATTATACATTTAGTCCATTGAAGTTTTAAATCTATATAGAATTTTATAAGTAGAACATCATAGTCAATATATATGTTTATCCTTCACAAAAAAAAAAAAAGAAAAAAGAAAAAAGAAAAAGGAAAAAAGAAAATCATCTCCAATTCTGACAATGAGAACCTTGCAAATTGATTTAGAATAAAAAAATATAAGTATATTTTAATGCATATATGATTTTAAAAAAAGAGAAATTAGTAAATGATTAAACTTGCAACTTATCAATAATATTCGGATAGAGGAGCACTATTAATTATTAAGCTCAAGTATACTAGTGGTCAGCTCATCCATAGAAACATTACATTTACTAAAGTAAATAAATAGAAAAACAGAAAAAAGGAACACCTGAAGTTAGAAAAGACATGCAGCAACACTATAAATCAATGAAACAAACAAAATCCAATTTGAAAATTGCAAATAACCATAATTAAAAATCTACCACTAAACTCAAATAACAAATATTATATTAATAAAGAACAAAGAATTCAGAAAAAAGGATAACTTTCTTGTCTAAAAATCCAATCTCTACTGCAAACTATTGATTCTACTGTTTCGGGCTTAAGTGAACTCAGAAATTGATCAAGAACTTGACCCTTTACACTAAAAGCTGATTTAGATACAACTGTTGATATTGGAATGGTTAAAACATCACGAGCCATAGAACTGAGTTCAGGATAATGACTTTGATTATCTTTCCAAAAGCTTAAATATCTAAGTAATTACTCCTATTAGTTTGTGGTTCACTTAAATAAATCTCCAGCTGGGTCTTTTAGGTACAACTAGATTCCATAGTCTCAAAATGATCAAATTCTTGTCATGCATGGGAAAAAAAAAGAAAAGAATAATTCAACAAACATGAAATGTAACTAAAATTTATTAAAAATAAAATGTAACTATGAAGTAGATAAGAATAAACTACAATTAAAAATATCTATATAACTAAAACTAACCTCAAGACATGAATATAATTTTACTCTGCTTTTTTTATCATCATTCTCGGTCGAGTAAGAAATAGAGCCTTGCGTAGAAGATGGTGTACCAGTAGTGTTTGGATAATATCGGACAGGCCCCTCGAAGCCCTTCCAGCTCGAGTAAGACACCCCGAGGACAGCCTAGCTCGAGCATCTCCCCAGGTCAAAGCTGGTCAAGGTCGATAGCTAAGCACTCCTTCGCCTGCTCGAGGTCGTCCCTCAGGTCAAAGATGGTCAAGGTCGAGAACCGAGCACTCCCTTCCTGCTCGCAAAGAACGGGTCCCCGAGCACACCTCTCCTGCTCGCAGAGATTACGTCCACGAGCATAGCTGGACAAGACCCGACCCGTCTCCTCTGAATCTCGGCACACCTTTTAATGTCTGACCAGGGTCCCACATGGTGTGTTGATGATACTGTTGCCGGTGGCCGGCACATGCCTCCAAGGTGTCATAATTCCTAGTGCACTTGCCCGACATGGTGATCTGGCCACGTGAATCGGGTTAAGGGGACAGCCGCTCATCCCTAGGGAATATTCCGCCAGTCCCGGTTGTCAGAGGGACCCAGATACCACTAACGTGGGAGTGGACAGCCTGGAAATGGAAAGAGCGGGAAAAATGGAGTATAAAAGGAAACGAAGGAGTACGTTACAAGGGTTGGACTTTCTAATTGACGAAGGGTTGGCATTTCTAATTCACAGAGGGTTAGATTTTCTGATTCACAAGTTCTTCCTATTCTGACTTCTCTCATTTGATTTTTTGAAAAAACCATACTTATCCAAAAAGGGGGGGCGAAATAATACCCCTTTCATCTTTCCGGTCTCCCTCACTAGGGAGATACCAAAAGACAAACCCGATTACTGACTTGAGCGTCGGAGGGTTTTCGCCGGAACACGCCCGGCGACCCTGACCCGGTTTTCTGTGAGTACAGGTCCGGGAGATCTCCGTTCTGAAGAAGACAGCGGAACAGGACGAAGGAGGTAATCCTGCTCGAGATTGAGCTTATCGCGAGCAGAAGGATCGAGGTACTGTTTGAATCCGCGAGCAGAAGGTTCAGACAGTCCTGCTCGAGCTGTTTGGAGGCACTGTTTAAAGGTTCGAAGCACTGTTGAGGCACGTGGGAAAAGCGCATCAACATCTTTTGGCGCCGTCTGCGGGATCGGCACAAAAGCTCGATTTCCTAATACATTCAAGACACACAACTCAGCGATGAGGGAAGCAGTAGAAGAGGAGTAAGTCCGGAACAATCGATAACTTTGAGAGAAGTGGCCAGCGAGGCCCGGAGCAGGGAGATCCGGGAAAGAATGGATCGGATGGAAAAGCAGATCGAAGCTGTGACCTCCACATTACAAGAATTCGAGGAGGGACGGAGAAAAGCATGTAATGATGTCCGGAGTCCAGTAGAGGAATGCTCATGTTCGGGAAATGTGGGAGATGAAGCCCAGACCTAGGGCACCAAATGTTGCTTGTGAGAGAAGAAACAAACATGGAGGAAAGGGGTCCCGTCAACATTTGCAGGATACTGACCTCAAACTCTCGTGCGGAGGAGTTGGAGGGAGAGGTACGCAGGTTGGCACAAGTTGTAGAAGATCTTCGGGGGAGCGGAAAGAGTCCAAGCTGGCGAATAATGCTGGACAACGAATCTCCACTCTCCACAGAGATCATGGGTGTCACGATCCCACGTGACTTTCGCTTCCGGATCCGAAATTTTTGGAAAGAATGATCCATTAGTACATATAGAGCGG
Source organism: Murraya koenigii (assembly GCA_025617385.1). Taxonomy (NCBI): domain Eukaryota; kingdom Viridiplantae; phylum Streptophyta; class Magnoliopsida; order Sapindales; family Rutaceae; genus Murraya; species Murraya koenigii. Next base: position 17,642,820 of record CM046812.1, read on the forward strand.
TTCAACGACATGGCAGGGTGCAGGTGCGTCGGCCAGACAGAGGTGCGAGGACTTCCCGCTCACTCTTGAGGGAAGGGCGAGAGAATGGTACCGCAGACTCCCACGGGGAAGCATCTTGAGCTTTGAACAGATGTGCAGGGAGTTCGCAGAACAATTCTGGGGCGCAGTGACCCCTGAGGATGACATGATGGAGTCGCCGGGTGAGGCAGAATGAAGAAGAGTCCCTCCGGGAGTTTATCAAAAGATACCATAGATCGGTCCTAGATCTTGGTGCGTTCAACCATCCCCAAGCTCTGAGAGGATTAAAAGATGGGATCCGGATGGGGAGACCATGGTATAACCTGCGAAGTCCTTCGATCCGTTCGTATTCGGATGCGTATGAGCAGGTGAAACTGGATATGATAATCGAAGAAGAAAAAGATGCCAAACTGAGGAATTAGCAGGACCAGGAGCGTACCGGTTGGCTCATCCAGACGGACGAGAAGTCAAGAGGCCGTGGAACGCACAACTCCTGAGGGAGTATTTCCAGTAAGTCCCTTGTATTATAAAATGCTAATGTAAGATTTCGTCCCAAGATGGGATATGTAAAAGTATAAATGTATGTAAGAATAAGAAAAGCATTTATAATGTAAGTTCAAAACGAAGACCGTAAGGTAAGAACTCCTACCAGAAGTCCCAAAGCCTAAATCATTAGAGCGGATGGTGCCAAGCTCCAGTCAATCAAGACCGTGAGCAGTGAGTAATATCGTGAAGCTCCGGTCAATTAAAAGGCTCGAGCGTAAGTTTAAGAAGAACTCTCGCCGTAAGTCCCAAAGCCTAAGTTATTAGGCGGACGTGCCACGCTGGGTCAATTGCAGCCCGAGCGAGAGTATCGCGAAGCTCGGGTCAACTGCAGTCCCGGCGTAAGATCGCGAGAACTCCTCGCCGAAGTCCCAACGGACGGTGCCACGCTGGGTCAATTACAGTGCCCGAGGAGGAGTATCAACAAGCTCCGGCCAATTAAAAGGCCCGAGCAGTAAGATCCGTAAGAACTCCTGGCCGTAAGTCCCAGCTGGACTGGCACACGCTGGTCAATTGCAGCCCAAGCAGTGAGTATCGCAGAAGACGCTGGGTCAATCAAGGCCCGAGCAGGAGTATCGAAGACGCTGGGTCAATTGCAGGCCCGAGCAGGTGAGTAGAGACTCAAGAAGACGCTCCGGCCAATTAAAAGGCCCGAGCAGGAGTATCGAAGACGCTGAGTCAATTGCAGCCCGAGCAGGAGTAGAGAACAAGAAGACGCTCCGGCCAATTAAAAGGCCCGAGCAGGAGTATAATAAGCAAGACGCTGGGTCAATTGCAGGCCCGAGCAGAGTAGAGATTCAAGAAGACGCTCCGGCCAATTAAAAGGCCCGAGCAGGAGAAGTTTAAGAAGAGCTCTGGCCGAAGTCCCAAAGCCTAAGTCTTAGGCGTGATAAGCCATGCTTGGGTCAATTGCAGCCCGAGCAAGAGTGTGACAAGAAGACGCTGGGTCAATTGCAGCCCGAAAGGTGAGTAGAGAATGTGAAGACGCTCCTGGCCAATTAAAAGGCCCGAGCAGGAGAAGTTTAAGAAGAGCTCCTGGCCGAAGTCCCAAAGCCTAAGTCTTAGACGTGACTGTGCCATGCTCGGGTCAATTGCAAGCCCGAGCAGGAGTAGAGATTCGTAAGACGCTCCGGCCAATTAAAAGACCCGAGCAGGAGAAGTCAAGAAGAGCTCTCGGCCATAAGTCCCAAAGCCTAAGCCTTAGACGTGATCTGCGCACGCTGGGTCAATCGCAGCCCAAGCAGTGAGTAACATCAAGACGCTGGGTCAATTGCAGCCCGAGCAGTGAGTAGAGATTCAGAAGATGTTCCGGCCAATTAAAAGGCCCGAGCAGGAGAAGTTTAGAAGAGCTCCTGGCCGAAGTCCCAAAGCCTAAGTCTTAGGCGGAGGGTGCCATGCTCAGTTAATCGCAAGCCCGAGCAGTGAGTGTGACAAGAAGACGCTGGGTCAATTGCAGCCCGAGCAGGAGTAGAGAACAAGAAGACGCTCGGTCAATTAAAAGGCCCGAGCGAGCGGTTTAAGAAGAGCTCTTGGCCGAAGTCCCAACGGACGGCGCCACGCTCAGTCAATTGCAGCCCGAGCAGAGTATCGCGAAGCTCGGGTCAATTGCAGTCCCGCGTAAGATCGCAAGAACTCCTGGCCGAAGTCCCAACGGACGGCGCACGCTGGGTCAATTGCAGCCCGAGCGTAAGTATCGCAAGCTCCGGCCAATTAAAGCGCCCGAGCGTAAGATCGCAAGAACCTCGCAAGAAGTCCCAACGGACGGCGCACGCTGGGTCAATTGCAGCCCGAGCAGGAGTATCGCAAGCCTCGGGTCAATTGCAGCCCGGCGTAAGATCGCGAGAACTCTCGCCGTAAGTCCCAACGGGACGTGCCACGCTGGGTCAATTGCAGCCCGAGCAGAGTATCGCAAGCTCCGGCCAATTAAAAGGCCCGAGCGTAAGATCCGTAAGAACTCCTGGCCGAAGTCCCGACGGACGGCGCCACGCTGGTCAATTGCAGCCCAAGCGGGAGTATCGCCAGTAAGACGCTGGGTCAATCAAGGCCCGAGCAGGAGTATTGAAGACGCCCGGCCAATCGCCGCCCGAGAAGGAGTAATGCAGAAGACACCCCTGGCCAATCGCAGCCCGAGCAGGGAGTGACTGGCAAGAAGCCTAAGTCAATCTGCAGTCCGAGCGTAAGATCCGAAGAACTCCTACCGAAGTTCCAGCAGGACGAGCCAAGCACATCCAACTACAGTGCCCGAGCAAGAAGAACGTGGAAGCGTGAAACGCCGCGAGTTCGCCCATCTCATCGAAGTTTCCAGCCTTATCTCGCTTCACTCAAAAGACTAGAAACCGGGGACTAGTGTTTGATAATATCTGACAGCCCCTCAAGCCCTTCCAGCTCGAGTAAGACACCCCGAGGACGACTCTAGCTCGAGCATCTCCCTGTGTCAAAGCCGGTCAAGGTCGATAGCTAAGCACTCCTTCGCCGCCGAGGTCGCCCCTCGTGTCAAAGATGGTCAAGGTCGAGAACCGAGCACTCCTTCCTCGCCGCAGAGAACGGGTCCCCGAAAGCACACCTCTCCCGCCGCAGAGATTACGCCCACGAGCATAGCCGGACAAGACCCGACCCGCCTCCTCTCAATCCCTAAGACACCTTTAATGTCTCGACTGTGGTCCCACATGGCGTGTTGATGATATCGCTGTCGGTGGCTCACGACATGCCTCCAGGTGTCATAATTCCTAGTGCACTTGCCCGACACGGTGATCCGCCACGTGAATCGGGTTAGGGACAGCCGCCATCCTTGTGGAATATTCCGCCATCCCTGCTGTCGAGGGACTCTGATATCACTAACGTGGAGTCGACAACTGGAAATGGAAAGAGTGGAAAATGGAGTATAAAAGGAAACGAAGGAGTACGCTATAAGGGTTGGACTTTCTAATCGACGAAGGGTTGGCATTTCTAATTCACAGTAGGGTTAGATTTTCCGATTCACAAGTTCTTCCTATTCTGACTTCTCTCATTTGATTTTCTGAAAACCATACTTATCCAAAAGGGGGCGAAATAATACCCTTTCATCTTTCCGGCCTCCTCACTAGCGGAGATACCAAAAGACAAACCCGACATCGACTTGAAGCGTCGGAGGGCTTTCACGGAACACGCCCAATGACCCCCGACCCGATTTTCCGTGAGTACAGTCCGGAGATCTCCGCTCACGAAGACAGCAGTAACAGACGGTGGAGGTAATCCCGCCGAGATCGAGCTTATCGCGAGCGTAAGGATCGAGGTACCGCTTGAATCCGCGAGCGTAAGCGTTCGCATGAGCCCCGCCGAGCTGCTTGGAGGCACCGCTTAAAGCGTTCAAGCACTCGCTGAGGCACGTGGGAAAAACTGCATCAACAAGTAGATTGAGTCGAAATGAGCATATATTCATTAAACAATGAAAACAACTTTTCTCTAGTATGTTTTAACTCATTTGAATCATCACCATAAACCTTTTTGTATGCCCACTCAACGAACTGTAACTTGTAATAAGGATCTAGGATAACAACTATTGTCAAAATTCTACAAAACTTAGACCAATACTTCAAGAATTTCTCAAGCATCCTCTTGCCCATGTCTTTCATATACCCATCCTCATTTTAGCTGAATTGCCATTATCTAGATCTATTTCCAGGTTATTTCTGTACCCAAAAAAATTAATATCAATAATGATTGTAATATTAAGTTACTAATAGAGGAATGCAATAACCAATAAGTAACAAAAAAAAACAATTACTTTTGTTTGGGTAATATCGGCAGGTCTCCTCGAGGCCCTTCCAAATCGAATAAAATACCCGAGGTCAACCCACCGAGCGTAAGTCCCGACCATCGCCACGAAGACGATCTCACTCGACGCCAAAGCCGGTCAAGGTCGAGGAATTCGTGAGCCATCCGAGCTCGAGCTCTCTTACCGCTCGAGGTCATCTGCTCTGGTGAAGGCTGGACAAGGACGAGGAGCTCGAAGACTGATCGAGACCTGAGCTCTCCTTTTTGCTCGCTGCAGTCAAATTCTCGAGCACAATTGGGCTACGCCAGCCATAGGACAAATGGAATGTAAGATCCGACTCGTAGGCGCCTAACCCGCTTTCTCGTAATCCCGCACATCTTTCGATGTCTGACCAAAGCCCCACATGGTACGGTGGTGGTATCGTGTCGATGGTCGACATGCCCCACTGGTCATCATTCCGCGCATGCCCGACATGATGATCCGCCATGTGAACCAAGTTAAGGAGACAACCAGCGATCCCTGTGGAATATTATGCTAATCCCAACCGCCGAGGGACCCAGACACCACCGACGCGGGAACGAATGCTCTCGGAGAGAAAAGGTGGGAAAAATGGAGGATAAAGGGAAACGGACAGGTAAATTGCAGAGGTTCTGAAAATTCATACAAGTTCTTCCTATCTTTGCTTCCCTTTACACTGATTCTCTGAAAATTCTATTATTCAGAAAGGAAGGCAAAAATTCCCCTTTCATTCTTCCTGTCTCTAACCAAGAGGGATACAAAAAGAACAACCCGACATCGACTTGAAGCGCCTGAGGGTTCTCACTGAGCAACACCCTGACCACCGACCTTGTTTTCTCGTGACTACAGTCCGTGAGACTTCGCTCGAAAAGACAGAGGAGTTAGAATCGGAGGCACTCGCTCGAGCTCGAGCTAGACGCAAGCGTAAGATTTTGGCACCGCTCAAGGGACGCGGAAAACAACATCAACATTTTTGGCGCCGCCTGCAGGATCAGCCTAAAAGCCTCGATTTCCCAACACGCTCAGACACACAATGCAACGATGAGAGGAAATAACCAAGAGAAGTGAGTCCGTAGGAATCAGTGACTTTAAGAGAAGTGGCCAACGAGGCTCGTAATAGTGGAGATCCAAGAAAGAATGGATCTGGATGGAGAAACAAATGGAGACTCGACCTCCATACTACAAGAACTCGTGGATGGACAGAGGAAAGCATGTAATGACGCCCTCGAATCCAACTGCGAGAACGCCTCCCATTCGGGAGAATATGGAGATGAAGCCCAAAGACCTAGGGCACTAAACGCTGTCGTGAGGGAGGAGACAAACATGGAGGAAAGAGGGTCTCGCCAAGACTTGCAGGATACAGCCCAACCTCTCGCGCAAGAGCCGGAGGGGAGGTGCGAGGTTGGCACAAGTTGTGGAGGATCTCCGGGAAACGGAAAGAGCCCGAGTCGGAGAATAATGTCGGATAACGAGTCTCCACTTCGACGGAGATCACGGGTGTCACGATCCCACGTGACTTTCGCTTCCTGATCTGAAGTTTTCGAGAAAAGCGATCCGCTGGTGCATATAGAGAGCGCTTAATGACATGACGGAGTGCAGTGGTTTGTTGGCAGCCCTGAGGTGCAGTGGCTTTCCGCCACTCTGAGGGAAGGGCAAGAGAACGGTACCGCAGGCTCCCGCGGGAAGCATCTCGAGCTTCCAACGATGTGTAGGAGTTTGCAGAGCAATTTCGGGCGCAATAACCCTCAAGATGATATCACTGGAGCAGCTTAAGTGAGACAGTAGGGAGGGAGAATCCTCCAGCAGTTCGTCAAGAGGTACCACAGATCGGTCCTAGATCTCGCGCGCTTAATAATCCCTAAGTGCTAAGAGGATCAAGGATCGAGATCCTGATGGGGAGACCATGGTATAATCACCGAGTCCTTCGATCCGGTCATATTCTGACGCGTATGAGCGGTGTAAAATAGATATGGTAATCAAGCTGAAAAGGCTGCAAAGCCGAGAAGTGAGAAGGCAACGGAGCAAAGAGGAAGGAGAAAGGAGGTCCCGCCCGAGGAGCACAAGCTTCAAAAGCAAGAAGGACCGGGTCGCTCTGCACAACCCTTACTGCAGAGCTCCCCACCGCGGATGGTTCCCCTACCACCTCACGTGTCTCCGTGTCTGGATCACAGGGAGTACAGTGTCACGACGACCACACATCCCGCAACCAGCCACCAAGCGCACTCGAGATGAACCACAACAGAGCAGATCGTCCGCTGCCACCCCCACCAAGAAGTTTCCCGATGGATCTGGACGACATGACGGAGCCGAGCCCTCGCAACGCACAAGGTCAAGGTATCTCAAGAGACTCATGGCCGAGAGCAGATCGCGAGCCTCCAACGCCAATGGCCGGTTCTGCAACGGACAGTGGCTGCTCACGGTGACCACTACTATCCCATCCCGCATCACAAAGGCCGTGATTCAAGAACCAGAGTGAGGATCCGATTAGGAATCCAGTATTGGACGAGTTTATCGAGGAGGACATCCGGTGGTCGAAAGCAAGAACTGCAGGAGGATGATCGAGCTACTGAACAGACTTGGAACCACCTGCCATAAGCGGTGATCTCGTAAGGGCCCACGATGGCGGGAAGTTCAAACAGTAGCTCTAAGAACTATTGCAGACACGCCACGCCGACCGAGAGGTCCTGCTTCACCGCCCCTCACGCCAAAAGGCCAAGCGTCCCGCAGTGCCCATCATGTGGACTTGAGGAAGACGAGGAGGGCGTCAGACTCCCACGAGGATGCCCCGTCAGTGAAAGCTAACATAACTAACAAGAAGGTCGACCAATACCAGTAGAATCCGGAAGCTCTGTGGATATTCTCTTCAAATCCACACTCGAGGATTTGGGAATACGGTGCGAGCCTCGAGCGCATCGAGCACCTCTTCGAAAGAATTCGGGAGGAAGTCGATACCTCGGAATCATCGTTCGGTTGTAACCATGGGCTCGAGGCCTTCGAAAAGAACACGATGCTGGATTTTACGGTGGCGGATGAAGCCACCCATACCAAAGCGACACTCGGGAGGCCGCTCATGACGATCACCAACAGGCATATCCACCCACTACTTGGCCCCGAAACGGGTCAGTAGGGTCGTGAAAGGTATCCGGAGGGTGGCAAGGAGTCGCTACGCCGTGGCGCCAAAGAAACCATGCAGATAACCTCGCTAGACTCGAGGGGGAGTCAAGGAACTGAAGGCGTGAGCCACCAAGAGCTGGAGGAGGTCGAGGTGAGAACCGACGACCTCGGTAAGAAGGTCCGGATCGACTCGAGCATTAGCGAGTAGCTGAAAGAAAAGTCATGGAGTGTCCGCGAGCACACGCAGATGTGTTCGCATGGACGCACGAGGATATGCCCGGATCGACCTGTATGGCGGTAACATTCCGCAACACGGAGATGCTAAGCCAATGAGGCGTAAAAGGAGATGCATCAACCAAGAGAGATATGAAGCCATCAATCATGAGGTGGAAAAGCTACCGAAATCGGGATTCATAAGTGGAGGTCTCTTACCCCGAATGGATCTCGAATGCGGTGCTAGCAAGAAGGCAAGTGAGAAATGGAGAATGTGCGGACTTCACAGATGTGAACAAAGCTTGCTCTAAAGATAGCTTTCCACCGCTAAAGATAGACTAACCGGTGGATTATACGTACGGGCACGGGCCGCTTAGCTTTATGGATGCATTTTCGTGATATAACCAGATTCCCACGCACCGGCCGGATGAGGAATGCACGCCCTTATCACCAATCGTGGATCAGTATCGCTACAAGGTCATGCCCTTCGGTCCGAAGAATGCAGGGCAACATATCGTAGGTCAGTGAACAAGGTCTTCAAGCCATCGATCGGTCGAACGATGGAGGTATACGTGGATGACATGATCACCAAGTCTAAAGACGCCAAGGAGCATGTAAGGCATTTAGAGGAGACCTTGCACTTTTAAGAAAGTACCTGATGAAGCTAAACCTAGAGAAATGTGCCTTGGGTCTGGTTCAGAAAATTCTTAGGCTTTATGGTCACCATGGAGGATCGAGGCCAATCCGGAGAAGATAAGAGCAAGCGTGGAAATGAGGGCTCCCCATAGCCTCAAGCGAGATACAAAGTCTTACTCGCAAACCGGCATTCCTCAATGTGTTCTTATCTCGAGCCACTGGATAAATGTCGAGTCTTCTTCCGTGAAACGAAGAAAGGCAGAAGACAAAGTGGACGCCGTAACGCGGTCGACGCTCCAACAGCTGAAAGAATTCTCGTCAAGGCTCCATTATCGCTCACACCTCGAGCAACGGAGGTAATCGCTTCAGATTTCAGCCGTAACTCAATGGGCAACGAGTTCGGCTCGGTAAGTGGAGGAGTCGTGGTGCAAGACTGCTTATTACATGAGCAGTAGCTTTACTGAAGTTCGAGACTTGATATCCAACGATGGAGAAATGGGCACCGGCCTCGGTCATGGCAGCATCGAAAGTCGAGACCTTATTTTTAGGCACATTCAAGAGTGGTCCTAACAAACCAACCACTCAGTGCACTCATGACAGCCGAGACCTCCGAAGGTCAGTGAAATGGCTCGTGGAGCTCAGTGAATTCGACATCGCCTACCAACCTCGAATCCAGCTATAAAAGCTCGAGCCTCAGTCGACTTCGTGGTCGAGTGCACCGCAAGTGGACGAGGAGAAGGAGAGCGAGCCCCACTAGATTCTCGTGCCCCGACCAACACATGGATAGTCACAGAGATAGATCTTGTGGAAATCGTGGAGCGAGGCGTGAGTCGTGCTCGTTAGTCCCGGCGGGCGATGTGCAATACGCTATGAAATTGAATTCAAGTTACCAACAATCAGCCGAGTACGAGGTCAGAATAGCGGATCAAGCTTGCCTCAGAAGTGAAAGGCAGGAGGTGAAGCTTCGAATGCACTCACAGCCTATCGACAAACCACCTCGACGAAAGCTTCCAGCGGCAGGGAGAAAATGGAAGCCTACCTACGTAAAGTCGAAGCAACTGAATGGGAGTTTCCGAATTGTCGAGGTGGAACAAATCGCAGGGGAAAGAATTTTGAGTCGATATGATAGCTCGCATGGCAGCCGCGATCCGAACCCCAAAATACCAAGTTCATCCCTTCGAAATCAAGACTTGCTCGAGCATCGAGCAGTGGAACGATGTGATGAGCTTATCAACGAGCAACACCCGAATGGAGCCAATCGCTTTACCTCGCCGAAGGGACAAGACCTACCGATAGAAGCAAGCAAGGAAATTAAAGTGTAAAGCTGCCATGTACACTCTCATCGACTGGGTCTTATATAGACGGGGTACACTCTCCCTCGATGCGTGCTTAGATCGTGAGGAGGCCGATTATGTCCTCCGAGAGATACACGAGCGAATCATGGAATCATTCTAGCGCGAGGTCTTTGGCTTTCAAGCGCCTCGAGGCAAGGATACTTTTGCCCCGCATGCATCAAGATGCTCAAGAGAAGACCGTGGTCGCAAGAGTTGCCGTAGTTTTGCCAACTACCTAACTCACCTCCGGAGAACCTTACGGCGATGAACTCACCATGGCCGCTTGCTCAACTGGGAATTGACTTGATCGGGCCATCGCCGAGCGGAAAGCGCCTCGCCACCCATGCCATAGTCGCAATCGATTATTTCACCAAACGGGTCGAGCTGGAGCCTCGAGCAAGATTACGTAGCGGTAAACCAATAACTTTATCTCGAAAATGTAACTGCAGTGTACGAGATTCCTCGTGCCTTGGTCACGCATAACGGGAGACAGCTTGACCACGGCAAGTTCGTAGACTTCGCCAAAATCTGGGATAGAGCTGAAATTTTGCTCTCCTCACACCCACAAGCCAATCGGAGAAGTAGGTCGCGAACAAGACCATAAACGCCTCTCAAGACCGCATACTGGCGAGCAAAAGGAGCCCGGTGGACGAGCCGCTCGGTGTCTTGTGGGCTTATAGAACCACACACAAAACGGCCACCGGAGAGACCCCATTCTCCTTAGCGTTGGGCACGAAGCAGTGGTTCCTGCTGAAATAGGAATGGGGACGATCGGACTGAACACTTCAACGAGGAGCAAAACAACGAGCAGATGTGCGCAGTCCGGACTTGCTGGAAGAGAAGAGAGAAGGGTCGCTAAGATCGCAGAATTCCAACGAAAGTGGCTCGTTATTACAACCAAAATTTGCACATTCGCCGGCTCCAAGCAGGTGATCGGGAACTCGACGAGTCAACCGTAACACGGAGCGACCCGAGGCAAGCGTGTTAGGCGTAATCGGAAGCGTCCTTTTCGAAGTCACTCAAATAACTGGACCGAGAGCATACCGGCTAGCTCATCGTGATGGACTAGAGGTCAAGAGGTCGTGGAACGCACAACTCTTAATTAAATACTTCCAAGAAGTTTCCTTGTATCGTGAAGTGTTAATGTAAGATTCCTTCCCAAAACGGGATGTGTATAAACTCAAGTGTATGTAGGAGTAAGAAAACATTTGTAATATAAATTCAAGTTCAAGCCAAGCAGTGAAGAACGCTAAGGTCGAAGTCCCAAAGCCTAAGCATTTAGGCGAAACTGCATCTAGCGAGGCTAATCGCAGCCCGAGCGGTAAGGCTCGTGAAGAACGCTAAGGTCGATGTCCCAAAGCCTAAGCCTTTAGAGTGGATCTGCATTTCAGCGAGGCCAATCGCAGCCCGAGCGTAAAAGCTCATGAAGAACGCTAAGGTCGAAGTCCCAAAGCCTAAGCCTTTGAAGCGGATCTGCACTCAGCAAGGCCAATCGCAGCCGAGCGTAAGGCTCGTAAGAATGCTAAGGTCGAAGTCTCAAAGCCTAAGCCTTTAAGCGGACTCGCATCTAGCAAGGCCAATCGTAGGTCGAGAGAGAAGCTCGTGAAGAACACTAAGGTCGAAGTCCCAAAGCCTAAGCCTTTAAAGCGGACATGACTCAGCGAGATCAATCGCAGTCCGAGCAAGAAGCTCTCAAGAATGCTATGTTGAAGTCCCAAAGCCTAAGCCTTTAGAGTGGATTTGCATCTAGCGAGGCCAATCGCAGCCCCAGCAGGTAAGCTCCCAAGAATGCTAAGGTCGAAGTCCCAAGGCCTAAGCTTTTAAGTGGATCTGCATTTAGCGAGGCTAATTGCAGCCGAGCGTAAGAGCTCGTGAAGAACGCCATGGCCGTAAGTCCCAAAGCCTAAGTCTTAGAGTGACTGTGCCCAGCCGAGGCCAATTACAGTGCCCGAGCGTAAGCTCACGAAGACAACGCCGAGGCTCAAGTCCCAAAGCCTAAGTCGTAGGTAGGATGAAGGCTCAGCGAGGCCAATCGCAGCCCGAGCATAAGCTCACGAAGACAACGCCGAGGCCGTAAGTCCTAAAGCCTAAGTCTTAGGCGGGCAGTGCTCAGCCGAGGCCAATCGCAGCCCGAGCGTAAGCTCACGAAGACAACGCCGAGGCCGAAGTCCCAAGGCCTAAGTCTTAGGTGGGACTGTGCCCAACGAGGCCAATCAGTAGGCCCGAGTAAGAAGAGCGCGAGGAGATTACATCGAATTTAAACATGAACCAAAATCGGGCTCAAGCAAATAAGCTCGCAATATAAAGAGCCACAAAGCACGAAGCGTAACGCCATCTATAAAGACCGAGCTCACGAACAAAGCCAAAGGCTTTCAAATTTAACTCAAGGTAAATCTTTGCCAAGCATAAGTCTAAAGAATCAAACACGCAAGAATACACTTGGGCATAAAATGAAATAAAAAGTCCAACACTTAAAAATTCTCACTTAAGCAAGTATAATGAAGTCAATCCCACATACAAGACACAAGAATATACACACGAGTACAAGAATGAGTTGTTCAATATATGCCTTTTATTTCATTTAAATAATTACAAGTACAAGAATAAAAAAAAATAGTTCAGCAAGTGAGGGCGCTATCAGCTAGGAGCAAGCAGGAGCATCTCCAAGCAGCTAGCAGGAGGAGCATCAACGAATGTGGGAGGAACAACTTCCCTGTGTCCAGCCGTGGCTCTGCAGGGAAGCTCCAGACTCTTGCAGGGCGCGTGAATGCGCATGTACTCAGAACACCCTCTCGACCTTAGACAGTGGACCTCGTGATGTACCTTGCCCAAGGCATACACGAGGCAGTCATAATCAAGTCCACCCCATCGTTGTACTCGATCACGAGCTGGACCTTCAAAGCATCTATCCGCCTCAGAGACGAGAAGTTTCCATCCATGGTCTTCTCGTAGGAAGATCTCTGGATGTCCAAATCCTTCCGAGTCTCGATCAACTCTTCACGGATGACACCACCCTCCTCGAATCGAGTAACCTAGAGTCGACACCGCCGTCCTCTCGCAAAGGTTGCATTCTCCTCTCGAGCCTCGTGATTCTCCTCTTTCAACTACTCAACAAGCTTTGCTCTAAGCTACAGCTACCGAGTTCGGAAGAGAGACGCTGAGAGCACTAACCAGCTCGTCAAGATCATAGACTCCAACTCGTCCGAGAACCTCGTCGTCCATCTCCCTGAGAAAGTTCCTCGTGTAGGCTCGACACTGCCAGGCGCACCTCGCCCCGCGACATCTTCGGTCGAGGGCGAGCCGAGGCCGCAGCCCTCCGACGCCCGCGAGGAGGACCTTCTTCTGCTCGTGTTGCTCGCCGAGCAGGTAGGGGAACTCGCGGCTCCGGCAGCTCCTACACGCCTGCATAATCTCGCACCCCTCATATCTTCTCACCGGCACTAGATCAAATTCCAAAAAATCGGGTGTAAGCAGCCTCGCACGAGCTCGCTGTCAAGTGCGCCTTTATATGTGCTCAAGCTCTTCCCCACCTCGTAGAAGCACCCTAGAAACTCAAAAATAGCCAAGGCAAAATAATGAGAATAGATGCGAGCGTAAAAATTAAAATGAGAATTCACCCAACGGATAGACAACCCGGAGTGCAAAATGCCGTGGAACCGGAGGGATCCCCGTGAGAGGTGCAACAGGTCCCCATTCTCCCCAACGAAGAAGAATTTGCTCTTCCAGCTGCCACCGTAAGTCGGAGATCGCTGATGGGCTTTTTACCCTTCAGCCTGAGGTAGCGTAATACCAACCAAGATCCTTCGGCCGCACTTCAACTGATAAAGGTGCTTTATTTCCCTACGGAGAGTTCACCCAGATCGCACCATTTCCACAAAGACAAAGAGTCCTGGAAGAACCCTCCACCCATTCGGGTTCAACTACCCTGCAGCCGACGAAACCGACAAAACCCGCAAAATAAGGTCGAGAGGCACCGACTCCCATCCAAGCATTCCGGATAAGGTCGGATACCTGAGGGGACTACCGGATATCACCCGCCCGTCAACCGTAAATCTACACTATCGGGTATACGATGGGTATGCCTAAGCCTATCCAAGTCTCGATTGGTGGTTTCACATCTCATTTGGTCAACGGGTATCCCCTACCTCGAACCTTTAGCGGCCCTTTCCTCCCGACACTACTGGCCTCCGCCACGGCAATGCCCTTCTCGAACTAGAATCCCTCACTGGAATTATACTAAGGGCTCTACTTCACTGAAGAGGAAGATTCCTCGAGGACATCCTACTGGCTCTACCGGACATTTTTTCCTAGAGTATAATCTACCCAAATGAAATCGGGGACCCGAAGAAGGAAGAATAGTGAAGATAGAAAGAAGAAGGGTTGTACCTGGATACAGAGAAAGGTTTACATGGCCGGGAATAACATCGATACTGAAGAGGAAGACGAAGAAGCACTTGCAGAAAATTCCAAGTTTGAGTAAAAATGAGCAATAGAAAGTACAGTGAAGAAATCAAGGGTTTTAAAGGAAGAAAGGGAAAGACGCATCTCTTCGTAAGACGGAACGTAGATCAAGGGCGCGACCTTTCGAGTCACGCCTCTTCAAAATTTGAACGCATCGGTCGAGATCAGTACACGTTTCCCGCATTAAATGGCAAATGATGAAAGCGAAAGACAACTGGAGAACGTGGGGAAGAGTAAAAGGCCGGGAAGTCGGCCCATCACAAATAACTTTCCAGTCTTATCTTGTTTCACTCAAAAGACTAGAAACTAGGGGACTGGTGTTTGGGTAATATCGGGCAGGTCTCCTCGAGGCCCTTTCAGCTCGAGCAGAAGTGCCGACCACTGGCACGAAGATGATCTCACTAGACGTCAAAGCTGGTCAAGGTCGAGGAATTCAGAGCCATCCGAGTTCCGAGCTCTCTTGCTCGCCGAGGTCATCAAGTCCGGTCAAGGCTGGACAAGGACGAGGAGCTCGAAGATCGATCGAGAGCCGAGCTCTCCTTTCGCTCACCGCAGTCAAGTTCTCGAAGCACAACCGGCTACGCCGATCATAGGACAAATGGAATGTAAGATCCGACTCGAGGCGGTCCGACCCGCTTTCTCGTAATCCCGCACACCTTTCGATGTTCGACCGGGACCCCATATGGTATGCGTGGTGATCATTATCGATGGTCAAGCACATGCCCCCACTGTGTCATCATTCCTTCCGCATGCCCGATATGATGATCCGCCATGTGAACCAAGTTAAAGAGACAACTGCGCATCCCCATGGAATATTACGCTAATCCCTACCGCCGAGGGACCCGTGACACCACCGACGCGGAACGAATGCTCTCGGAGAGAAAAGGTAGGAAAAATGGAGGATAAAAGGAAACGGACAGGTAAATTGTAGAGGTTCTGAAAATTCATACAAGTTCTTCATATCTTTGCTTCCCTTTACACTGATTCTCTGAAAGTTCTATTATTTAGAAAGGAAGGCAAAAATTCCCCTTTCATTCTTCCGGTCTCTCTAACTAAGAGGGATACAAAAAGAACAACCCGATTACTGACTTGAGCGTCGGAGGGTTCTCGCCGGAGCAACACCCGGCGACCCCTGACCTTATTTTCTGTGACTATAGGTCCGGGAGACTTCCATTCTGGAAAAGACAGAGGAGTTAGAATTGGGAGGCAATTCTGCTCCTGCTCGAGCTCGAGCTAGACGCAAGCAGAAGATTTTTGGCACTGTTTGAAGGGACGCGGAAAACAGCATCAACAACTTTCAAAGAAAAAGCTATAAGGAAATAGATGTAGAATGTAATAGAAAATAAAACCCATTAAAGACTGTATACAATATTTAAAGAAATGGGAAATTGCTTTTTAAACTAGCCTAAACATGAAAGTTTGAGCTCAAGAATAGTCAATCAGTCTTGTTGTTTGGGTAATATCGGGCAGGTCTCCTCGAGGACCTTCAAGCTCGAGCAGAAGTGCCGACCACTGGCACGAAGACGATCTCACTAGACGTCAAAGCTGATCAAGGTCGAGGAATTCAGAGCCATCCGAGTTCCGAGCTCTCTTGCCTGCTCGAGGTCATCAAGTCCAATCAAGGCTGGACAAGGACGAGGAGCTCAAGATTGATAGAGACCCGAGCTCTCCTTTCGCTCGCTGCAGTCAAGTTCTCGAAGCACAACCGGCTACGCCACCATAGGATAAATGGAATGTAAGATCCGACTCGAGGCGACCCGACCCGCTTTCCCAAAATCCCGCACACCTTTCGATGTTCGACCAAGGCCCCACATGGTACGGTGGTGGTATCGCTGCCGATGGTCGAGACATGCCCCCACGCTGTCATCATTCCTCGCGTGCATGCCCGACATGATGATCCGCCACGTGAACCAAGTTAAGGAGACAGCCGCGCATCCGCAGGGAATATTACGCTAATCCCGGCTGTCAGAGGGACCCAGATACCACCGACGCGAGAACGGATGCTCTCGGAGAGAAAAGGCGGAGAAAATGGAGGATAGAAGGAACCGGACAGGTAAATTGCAGAGGTTCCGAAAATTCATACAGGTTCTTCTTATCTTTGCTTCCCTTTACCCTGATTCTTTGAAAATTCTATTATTTAGAAAGGAAGGCAAAAATTCCTCTTTCATTCTTTCGGTCTCTCTAACTAAGAGGGATACAAAAAGAACAACCCGATTACTGACTTGAGCGCCGGAGGGTTTTCACCGGAGCAACACCCGGCGACCCTTGACCTTGTTTTCTGTGAGTACAGGTCCGGGAGTCTTCCGTTCTAGAAAAGACAGAGGAGTTAGAATCGGGAGGCGCTCGCCGAGCTCGAGCTAGACGCGAGCGTAAGATTTTTGGCACTCGCTCGAGCGGACGCGGAAAACAACATCAACATTTTTTGGCGCCATCTGTGGGGATCAGTTCAAAAAGCCTGATTTCCCAACAAGTTCAAGACACACAACTCAACAATGAGAGGAAACAGCAGAAGAGGTGTGAGCCCAGAGGAATCGGTGACTTTGAGAGAAGTGGCCAATGAGGCTCAGAATAGGGATATCCAAGAAAGAATGGATCAGATGGAGAAACAAATGGAGACTCTGACCTCCATACTATAGGAACTCAGGGATGGACTGAGGAAAGCATGTAATGACGTCCCTGAATCCAGCTGTGGGAACGCTCCCATTCGGGAGAATGTGGGAGATGAATCCCAAAGACCTAGGGCACCAAACGTTGTCTTGAGGGAGGAGACAAACATAGAGGAAAGAGCTGGAGGGGGAGGTGCATAGGTTGGCACAAGTTGTGGAGGATTTCCGGGGAAATGGAAAGAGCCCAAGTTGGAGAATAATGCTGGATAACGAGTCTCCACTCTCAACGGAGATCATGGTCTCACGATTCCACGTGACTTCCGCTTTCTGGATTTGAAGTTTTCGGGAAAAAGCGATCCGTTGGTGCATATAGAGCAGTTTAACGACATGACTGGAGAGCAGTGGTCCGCTTGGCAGCCTGAGAGTGCAGGGCCTTCGCGCCACTCTCGAGGAAAGTGGTAAGAGAATGGTACCGCAGTTCTCACTGGGAAGCATCCCGAGCTTCAACAGATGTGAAGCGAGTTTACAGAGTAATTTCGGGCGCAGCGACCTCAAGATGATATGATGGAGTCGCTGATGTAAGATGGAGGGAGCGGAATCCTCCGAGAGTTTGTCATGAGATACCATAGATCGGTCCTAGATCTTGGCCCGTTTAATCATCCCCAAGCGCTAAGAGGGCTGAAGGACGGGATCCGGATGGGGAGAGCATGGTATAATCTGCGGAGTCCTTCGATCCGTTCAAATTCGGACGCGTATGAGCAGGTAAAACTGGATATGGTAATTGAAGAGGAAAAGGCTGCAAAGCTGAGAAGTGAACAGGGTAATGGAGCAAAGAGAAAGGAGAAAGGAGGTCCTGCCCGAGGAGCACAAGCTTCAAAAGCAGCAAGGGACCGGGTTGCCCCACACAACCCTTACTAGAGAGCTCCCCCACCACGGATGGTTCCCCTACCACCTCGCAGGTCTCGAGGTCGGGATCACAGGGAGTGCAACAGAGCAGATCTCGCAATCAGCCACCAAGCAGACCTGAGATGAACCACAACAGAGCAGATCGCCCATCGCCACCCCCACCGAGAAGTTTCCCAGCGGATCTGGACGATACGATAATGGAGCAGAGCCCGCGACACGGGTAATACACGAGGTCAAGGTGTCTCTCAAGAGATACTTCAGTGGTCGAGGAGCGAGGATCGCCGAGTCCTCTAACGCCAATGGCCAAGTCACCGGCAAACGGACGAGGGTCTGCTCGCCGCTTCCACGGTGACCACGGCCATTCCACATCACAAGCTGCGTGATTCGAAGAACCGTGCGAGGATCTAGCTAGGAATCGCTGGTTGGACGAGTTTATCAAGAAGGTCATCCGTGGTCGAGCGAAGAACCCGAGGAAGATGATCGAGCTTATGAATAGACATGGAACCACCTGCCACGAGGGTGATCTCAAGAGGGCCCACGATGGTCGGAAGTTCAAACAGGCTCGAAGAACTATCGCATATACGCAATGCCGACCGAGAGGTCTTATTCACCGCCTCACCGCCAAAAAGGCCAAGCGTCCCGCAAGTGCCCTTTACGTGGACTCGACGAAGACGAGGAAGGGTGTCAGACTTCCACGAGGATGCCCCGTTGTAAAAGCCAACATAGCTAACAAGCGAAGTCGACCGAATACCGGTAGACTCTGGAAGCTCTATGGATATTCTCTTCAAATCCACACTCGAGGATTTGGGAATAACAGCGCGAGCCTCGAAAGCGCACTAGCACTTCCTCGAAAGGATCTCGGGAGGAAAGTCGATACCTCGGAATCATCATGTCGGCAAGAACTATGGGCTCGAGGCCTTCGAAAAGAACATGATGTTGGATTTCGTGGTGGTAGATGAAGCAAGCCCATACTAGGCGATCATCGGGAGGCCGCTCACGAGGATCAGCCAAGACGTGCTATCCACCCACTACTTGGCCCTAAAGTATCGAGTGAATGGGGTCAGTAGGGTCGTGAAAGGCAGCAAGAGGGTGGCGCGGAGTCGCTACGCCGGGCGCCAAAGAAACCATGCAGATAACCTCGCTAGACTCGGCGGGGAGTCAAGGAATGGAAGGCAGTGAGTCACCGAGTAAGATGGAGGAGGTCGAAGTGAGAGCAGACGATCCCGAGAAGAAAATCTGGATCGGCTCGAGCATTAGCGAGCAGTTGAGAGGAAAGCTGGTGGAATGTCTGCTAGCACACGTGGATGTGTTCGCATGGACACACGAGGATATGCCCGGATCGACTCGTAGTAGCGTGTCACAGTCGGCAATACGGAAGGATGATAAGCCAGCTGAGGCGTAAGAGGAGACGTGTCAACGAAGAAAGATACGAGGCCATCAATTACTAGGTGGAGAAGTCACGAAAGTGGATTCATAACGGAGCTCTTCTACCCGAACGGATCTCGAATGCGGTGTCAGCGAAGAAGGCAAACAGAAATGGAGAATGTGCGGACTTCACAGATGTGAACGAGGCTTGCCCAAAAGATAGCTTTCCACCGCTAAAGATAGACTAACCGGTGGATTCTACGGCAAGGTACGGGTCGCTTAGTTTTATGGATGCATTCTCGTGATATAACCGCATTCCTACGCACCGATCGACAAGGAATACACGCCTTCATCACCAATCGTGGATCGTATCGCCATAAGGTCATGCCCTTCGGCTTAAAGAATGCGAGGGCAACATACCGTAGGTCGGTGAACAAGCGTCTTCAAGCCATTAATTGGCCTGGACGACTGGAGGTGTTCGTGGATGACATGGTCACCAAGTCGAAAGACGCAGAGGAGCATGCGAGGCATTTAGAGGAGACCTTCGCGACTTTTAAGAGAGTATCTGATGAAACTAAACCCGTAGAAGTGTGCCTTGGGGTCGGTTCGGAAAGTTCTTAGGCTTCACGGTCACCACAGTAGGATCGAGGACAATCCGAGAAGATAAGAGAGTGGTGGAAATGAGGTCCCCCGTATCCTCAAGCGAGATACAATGTCTTATCGGCAAACCGGCATCCCTCAACAGTGTTCGTGATCTCGAGCCACTGGATAAATGCCGAGTCTCTTCTAAGCAGTGAAGAAAGGCAGAAGACAAAGTAGACGCCTGAATGCGAAACCAAGATTCCAACAACTGAAAGAATACTGGCCAAGGCTCCATTATCGCTCACACCTCGAGCAAGCGGAAGTATTGTTTCAGATTTGGTCGTGTCCCAATAGGCAACGAGCTCTGCTCTGTAAGTGGAAGAGTCGGGAGCAAGACTGCTTATTACATAAGCGAGCTTTGCTGTGTTCGAGACTTGATATCCACCGATGGAGAAATGGGCACCGCCTCGGTCACGGCAGACTGAAAACCGAGGCCTTATTTTCAGCACATTTAGTAGTGGTTCTAACAAACCAGCCACTCGCATGCACTCAGACAGCCGTAGACCTCCGAAGGTCAGTGAAATGGTCAGTGGAGCTCAATGAATTCGACATCGCCTACCAATCCCAATCACCCATAAAAGCACGCCTTTAGTCGACTTTAGTGGTCGAATGCACCGCAAGGGACGAGGAGAAGGAGAGCGAGCCCCACCAGATTCCTGTGCCTCGACCAACACATGGATAGTCACAGAGATGGATCTCGTGGAAATCAGGGAGCAAGGCGGAGTTGTGTTCCTTAGCCCGGCGGGCGAGATGCACACGCCGTGAAATTAGAATTCGGTTACCAACAATCGAGCCGAGTACGAAGCCATAATAACGGATCAAGGTCGCCCATGGTGAAAGCAGAGGAGATGAAGCTTCGAACAAACTCACAGCTAGTGACAAACCACCTCGACGAGAGCTTCCAGGCAAAGGGGGAGAAGATGGAAGCCTACCTACGAAAGCGAGCAATGAATGGAGAGTTTTCGAAATGTCGAGGTGGAACAAATCCCAAGGGAAAGAATTTTCAAGCTGATATGATAGCTCGCATGGCAGCCGCATCCGACCCTAAGATACCGAAGTCTATTCCTTTGGAAATCAAGACTTGCTCGAGCATCGAGCAGGGGACGAGGTGTCGAGCTTATCGACGAGCAACACCTGGATGGAGCCAATCGCTTTCACCTCAAAGAAGGGACAAGGTCTACCGATAAGAAGCAAGCAACGAAATTAAAGTGTAAAGCCGCCGTGTACACTCTCATCGACGGGTCTTATATAGATAGGGTACGCCTCCCTCGCTGCAGTGCTTAGATCGTGAGGAGGTCGATTATGTCCTCCGAGAGATACACGAGCGAATATACTGGAATCATTCGGGCGCGAGGTCCTTGGCTTTCAAGGCCTCGAGGCAAGGATACTTTGGCCCTCATGCATCAAGATGCTCGTGAGAAGACCGTAGTCGCAAGAGTTGCCGTAGTTTTGCCAACTACCTAACTCGACCTCCGGAGAACCTTACGGGATGAACTCACCATGGCCGCTGTAATTTGCAGGTATGGGATTCCTCATGCATTGGTCATAGACAATGGGAGACAGTTTGACAACGGCAAGTTCCGAGACTTCTGCCCAAATCTGTGGATAGAGCTGAAGTTTTGCTCTCCCTCACACCCACAAGCCAATGGACAGGTGGAAGCCGCGAACAAGACCATAAAACGTCTCTTGAAGACCAGACTTGGCGAACAAAAGGAAGCCTGGGTGGACCAGCTGCCTGGTGTCTTGTAGGCTTATAGAACCACACACAAACGGCCACAGTGAGAAACCCCATTCTCCTCGGCGCTTGGGTACGGGCAGCTTGTTCTCACCGAGATAGAATGGGGACACATCGAACGGAGCACTTCAATGAGGAGCAAAACAACGAGCAGATGTGTGTAGGTCTGGACTTGCTGGAAGAGAAGAGAGAAAGGGTCGCTGCTAAGATCGCAGAATACCGACAGAAAGTGGCTCGTTATTACAACCGAAATGTGCACATTCGCCAGTTCCAAGTGGGTGATTGGGTACTCATAAGAGTCAACCAGAGCACGGAGCGACCCAAGGCAAGGCGCTAGAGGCCAAATCGGAAGGTCCTTATCGAGTCACTTAATTAGCCGGACCAGGAGCATACCGACTAACCCATCCGGATGGATGAGAGATCAAGAGGCCATGGAACGCACAACTCTTGATGAAATACTTCCTGTAAGTTTCCTTGTATTGTAAGTGTTAATGTAAGATTCCTTCCCAAAATGGGGATGTGTAAAAACTCAAGTGTATGTAAGAGTAAGAAAAACATTCGTAATATTAATTCAAGTTGAAGCCAAGCACTCGTGAAGAACGCTAAGTCGAAGTCCCAAAGCCTAAGCCTTGGCATGGATGGTACCTAGCGAGGCCAATTTTAGGCCGAGCAGAAGAAGCTCATGAAGAACGCTAAGGTCAGAAGTTCTAAAGCTTAAGCCTTTAGGCAAGACTCGAGCACTCGAGCAAGGCCAATCTAGCAGGCCCAGCGTGAAGCAAGTCTCGTGAAGAACGCTAAGGCCAGAAATCTCAAAGCCTAAGTCTTAGAGCGGGACTGTGCCTAGCGAGGCCAATTGTAGTCCGAGCGGTAAGAAGCTCATGAAGACAACGCCGAGGTCTGAAGTCACAAAGCCTAAGTCTTAGGCGAATCAGTGCCCGCCTAGGCCAATTGCAGTGCCCGAGCGAAGCTCATGAAGACAACGCCGAGGCCGAAGTCCCAAAGCCTAAGTCTTAGGCGGGACGGTGCTCAGCGAGGCCAATCGCAGTCCGCGTAAGAAGCTCATAAAGAACGCTAAGGCCAGAAGTCCCAAAGCCTAAGTCTTAGGCGTGACGGTGCCTAGTGAGGCCAATTGTAGGCCCGAGCGTAAGAAGCTCACGAAGACAACGCCGAGGCTCGAAGTCACAAAGCCTAAGTCTTAGGCGGGACTGGCGCCAGCCGAGGCCAATCGCAGCCCGAGCGTAAGCTCGTGAAGACAACGCCGAGGCCGAAGTCCCAAAGCCTATGTCTTAGGCGGGACGTTGCCTAGCGAGGCCAATCGCAGCCCGTGCGTAAGAAGCTCATGAAGAACGCTAAGGCCGAAGTCCCAAAGCCTAAGTCTTAGGCGGGATCGGTGCCTAGTGAGGCCAATCGCAGCTCGAGCGTAAGAAGCTCATGAAGAACGCTAAGGCCGAAGTCCCAAAGCCTAAGTCTTAGGCGGGACTGGTTCTGGCGTAGCTAATCGCAGTCGAGCAGAAGAAGCTCATGAAGAATGCTAAGGCCAAAAGTCCCAAAGCCTAAGCCTCAGGCGGGACGGTGCCAGGCGTAGCCAATTATAGGCTCGAGCAAGAAGAACGCGAGGAGATTACATTGAATTTAAGCATAAACCAAAATTGGGCTCGAAGTAAATAAGCTCGCAATATAAAAAGCCACAAAGCACGAGCCGAACGTCGATCTAGAAAGACCGAGCTCACGAAACAGGCCAAAGGCTTTCAGCCTAACTCAAGGCTAATCTTTGCCAAGCATAAGTCTAAAGAATCATACACGCAGTAATACACTTGGGCATAAAACAAAATAAAAAGTCCAACACTTACAAAATTCTCACTCAGCAAGTATATGAAGTAAATCCCACATACAACACACATTAAACAAGAGAATATACACACGAGCACAAAAAGGAGTTGTTCAACATATGCCTTTTTATTTCATTGAAGTGATTACAAGTACAAAAAAAAAAAAAAAAAAAGATAGCTCAAGCAGCAGGGGCATCTTCGGTAGAAGTAAGAGGAGCATCTTGGACAGCAGCAGGAGGAGCATCTTCGACAACAGCAGGAGGAGCACCTTGAGCAGCAGCAGGGGGAGGAACAACTTCCTCAGGTTCGGCTCGGGGCTCGGAAGGGGTAGCTTCAGACCCTTGGACCGAGACGTCGTGAATGCGCATGTACTCAACAACACCCTCTTGGACCTTAGACAGGTTGACCTCAGGGTGTGCCTTGCCCAAGGAATACACGAGGCAGTCATAGCTGAAGTCCACCCCATTGTTGTACTCGGTTGCGAGCTGGACCTTCAAAGCATTTATCTGCCTTTGGAGACGAGTAGTTTCCCTACGGCTGGGCAGACCCTGCTCCTGCACATCTTCGGGTCAAGGGCGAGCTAAGGCCGCAGTCCTCTGAAGCCTGCGAGGAGGACCTTCTTCGATTAGTCTGCTCGCTGAAGCGAAGGGGAACTCGAGCGGTGTCGAGGCGGAGCATCTGTTTCTGCTCGTGGTCTCTTCGAGGTGCTCGCGCCTCCGGCAGTTCCTACACGCCTGTGCATAATCTCGTGCACCCCCCTCATATCTTCTGCTGGCACTAGACCAAATTCCAAAAAAAATTGGGGTGTAAGCAGCTCCCTGCACGAGCTCGCATTGTCAAGTGCAGTCCTTATGTATGCTTGAAGCTCTTCCCCAATTCTGTAAGAAGTACCCCAGGAAACTGCAAAAAAAGCCAAGGCAAAATAATGAGAACAGATGCGAGCAGAAAAATTAAAATAAGAATTCACCGGACATATAGACAACCTGGAGTACAAAAATGCCATGAAACCGGAGGGATCCCCTCGGCGAGAGGTGCAGCGTGCCCCCATTCTCCTCCAACGAAGAAAATTTGCTCTTCCAGTTGCCACCAGAAGTTGGGAGATCAGTGGTGGGCTTTTTATCCTTCAGGTTGGAGGTAAGGTAATACCAACCAGCATCGTTCGGGCTGCACTTCAGTTAATAAAGGTGTTTTATTTCCCTTACGGAGGGTTCACCTAGATTGCACCATTTCCACAGCACAAAGAGTCCGAAAAAGACCCTCCACCCATTCGGGTTCAACTGCCCTGGGGCCAAACGAAATCTGAACAAAACCCGGGCAAAATAAGGCTGGAGAGGTAGTCTGACCCCCCATTTAAAGCATTCTAGATGGAAAGTTGTATACCCTGAGGGGACGGTCTGGGATATCACCCTGCCTGCAGACCAGTAAATCTACACTATCGGGTATATGGTGGGTATGCCTAAGCCTATCCAAGTCTGACTGGGTGGTTTCACATCTTATTTGGTCAATAGGGTATCCCCTACCCTCAGACCTTTGGCTGGCCCTTTCCTCCCGATGCGGCTGGGCCTCCACCGCGGGCAATGCCCCTTCTGAACTAGAATCCCTCATGGGAATTATACTAAGGGGCTCTACTTCACTAGAAGAGGAAGATTCCTCAAGGGACATCCTACGGGCTCTACCAGACATTTTTTTCTAGAGTATAATCTACCCAAATGAAATCAAAGACTCGGAAGAAGGAAGAATGGTGAAGATAAAAAGAAGAAGGGTTGTACCTGGATACAAAGAAAGGTTTATATGGCCGGGAATAACTCTGATGCGGAAGAGGAAGACGAAGAAGCACTTGCAGAAAATTTCGGGTTGAATAAAAATGAGCAATAGAAAGTACAGTGAAGAAATCAAGGGTTTTTAAAGAAAGAAAGGGGAAAGGCGTGTCTCTTCAGCAGACGGCACGTAGATCAATGGGCGCGACCTTTCGAATAACGTCCCTTCAATATTTGAACGCACAGTCAGGATCCATCCACGTGTTTCGCATTAAATGTGAAATGATGGAAACGGAAGACAGCTGGAGAACGTGGGGAAGTGTAAAAGGCCGGGAAGTCGACCCATCGCTAATAAGTTTCCAATCTTATCTCGTTTCACTCAAAAGACTAGAAACTGGGGACTGGTGTTTGGGTAATATCGGGCAGGTCTCCTCGAGGCCCTTCCAGCTCGAATAAAATACCCCGAGGTCAACCCAGCTCGAGCAGAAGTTCCGACCACTAGCACGAAGACGATCTCACTAGACGTCAAAGTCTGGTCAAGGTCGAGGAATTCAGAGCTATCCGAGCTCCGAGCTCTCTTGCCTGCTCGAGGTCATCAGGTCCGGTCAAGGCTGGACAAGGACGAGGAGCTCGAAGACTGATCGAGACCCGAGCTCTCCTTTCTGCTCCCTGCAGTCAAGTTCTCGAGCACAACTGAGCTTCGCCAGTCATAGGACAAATAGAATGTAAGATCCGACTCAGGGCAGTCCGACCCGTTTTCTCAGAATCCTGGCACACCTTTCGATGTCTGACCAGGGCCCCACATGGTATGGTGGTGGTACTGTTGTCGATGGCCGGCACATGCCCCCACGGTGTCATCATTCCTTGCGCGCATGCCCGATATGATAATCTGGCCATGTGAACCAAGTTAAGGAGACAGCCGCGCATCCCCAGGGAATATTACGCTAATCCCGGCTGTCAGAGGGACCCAAACGCCACTGACGCAGGAACGGATGCTTTCGGAGAGAAAAGGCGGGAAAAATGGAGGATAAAAGGAAACGAACAGGTAAATTGTAGGGGTTCCAAAAATTCACACAGGTTCTTCCTATCTTTGCTTCCCTTTACACTGATTCTCTAAAAAATTCCATTATTCAGAAAGGAAGGCTAAAATACCCCTTTCATTCTTCCGGTCTCTCTAACTAAGAGGGATACCAAAAAGAGCAACCCGATCACTGACTTGAGCGTCAGAGGGTTTTCGCCGAAGCAACACCCGGCGACCCCTTACCTTGTTTTCTGTGAGTATAGGTCCGGGAGACTTCCATTCTTGGAAAAGACAGAGGGGTTAGAATTGGGAGGCAGTCCTGCTCAAACTCGAGCTAGACGCGAGCAGAAAATTTTTTGCACTATTTGAAGGGACGCGGGAAAACAGCATCAACACTTGCAACTTGCAAGAATTGAAATTTGAGATCTAACTGAGTATTTGCAAATGAAAAAGAAAGTGGGTGTGGCGTGTAGATAAGAAAAAAATAAATGAATATATCTATATATAGGTTGTGGCAATTTGTTATTTTTATTTTTAATGGCAGAAATTTGATTATTTTAATTTGTGGTAATTTAGGTTTTTTAGGCGGTAATTGTTTTTTTAATTAGTGGCAACTAAGAAAATTTTATCTATTGGCTTATTAGATTAAGTTTAGTTATTCTTATTTTATTTGTGTTAATTACAAATGCATTCCTATAATTTTTTTTTAAAATGTCATATTTTAGTGGGTCGTGTTATTGGGTTCAGGTTGACACGACACGATTACCCGCTTAATAATCGTGTCTTTAATCGGGTTAATGGGTGAAAAATTTGAACTCTAACTCGACACAGAAAAAAACTGTGTTAACCCAAACTTGACTCATTTAATAATCGTATCAAATTAATGACCCAAACCCATTTATTTGCGTCGTGTTCATGTTGGGTATTTAAGTCGTGTCAAATTTTGCCAGCTCTACAGGTAACCATAAGCCTTGCTTACAAGTTTAACTTAAATCGAGCATACAAGAACATCTTGCCATTTTGAACATTTTGATGCATTATACCAAAATGTTAATAATTACAAAATTCAAAATGAACATAAAAGCCAAATACAATAAGAATCTAAATACTATCAAATATAAGTACCTTTGTTACTCATTACAATGGAATCGAGCATCTTAATTCATTAATTTTGTTGATGGCTGAATTGATCAAATCTAATGCTTCCCGAATTTTACATTAAAATAATTTCATTTTTACTATGATAATCAATACAAGAAAAAAAGAACTTTCAATTAAATATTAAACCATGTTAATATGAGGCTGTTGTTTAAATGAAGCTGCTTTGGGCAAAAATGAAGAAAGATAACGTAATATATTCATTTATTAATTCCTTTTACAATAATATCATTGTAATAATATTCTTACCTTCTTAAGGGTATTAATTAAAAGAATCAAATTAGCCTTAATAGTAATTAGAAAGATTTTGAGGTACTTTTAAAAATATAGAAACTAAACAAATATTTACTCTTAAATTTATTATCAAGTTTGTCATTTTTTATTTATTTATTAGTGAAGTAGTTGTTGGAGGGAAATTTCGAACTGGATTCTAGCGAACATTTAGTGAAAATAGCAGTTATAAGGTTTATTGTCATGCGTGACGTCGAAATGGATTTATTTTATGGAGTATTTTTTTGTTAATAGTTTACATTTTTCTTTTTTTAGGATAATGTAAACTTTTACATTAGACATTCTAACAAAAGTTTTACAAGCATGCTTCAGACTATAATTCAAATGCCTTATTAGAGTAAGGTTTTCCTCGAGGCTTATTATAAATTTCTTAGTATTTAAGTTATTTAACAAAGAAAAAGCAAGGATATGAGTAACATATTTAATAATAAGGATGTTTTGAGACATTTTTTAAAATATAATGACCTAGCAGATACTTAAGTAAAAAATTAAGGACTAAATGAAAGTTTACCCTAAATTTAATGTAGGATTCACAGTTAATGGGAAGAAAATTAGATAAAAAATTACAGGATAAGGTTAGGCTGATCAGCAAGTTGGAATATTGATCATAGAGGATGCTAAATCAGTAGCCTTGCTAACACTTTTTTGCACTCGTCTTCTTGTTATTCACAATGATAATACAACAAATCAGAATTTAAGAATGTTAATGAAAAAAAGGAGAATTCATTTTGCTTAATTAACAACAATTATACCTTGTGTTGTCTTTCTCTTGCACTTCTCTAAATGGCTCTTTAATCTGGCATTTGTTTTACCTTTGTCTTTGCAATTGGTGGATTCAATATCGATAGCTCTTCTAAAACAATTTCTTGATTGGAATCTCTTTTCTTAGCATATTCCAAGACATTAATGGTTTCTGCATCTTTCTCAAGCAGCTTCAATACTTCAGCCAATTTCTCTTTGAAAATCTTTATTCAAGAATCAGTCAATGACTCGCTAAGAAGTAAAGAATGTGAATACTTCCTATTATGATGTGATATGTCATTTGCACTACTCACCATAATTCCTTTCTTTGCCTCTTTCCTCCACCTCTTGGATATGTAATGCTTTGGTATGCTAGTGACATTTTTCAAATCAAACACTTTCAAAGCATGGCGGCACAAGATCCCATCGACTCAAATGGCTTACGAGTACATGAAACAATGAAAGTTTGAAATCGACATCGGATCACTTAAATTCTTTGCTGACCTTCTTCAACAGCTTCATAAGTCTATTGCTCATCATTCTTACAAACTTCTTTCATCCCTATACCCCGTAGCTAGAAAATTGTTTCAGCTAGGACACATTTAACATATAATATAGATCGAAGACAACTTAATTGACTATATAATACAGACCATGAAGGCAGCTTAATTGACCATGAAGGCATTTTGCATAGGTCGAATAATAATAGAGAATAAATATTGATGTTTAGCGGATGAGGTTTCTCATCCCATCCAAAATTTTTATCCTTTTTTTTTAAGATGCTATGACTATTAAACAAATAGTCTTTATTAATATTAAAATAGTATCAATAATTACTTTTAATGATACTTATTAATTGTGCCAATAATCTAACAGGTAGAATAAAATGACACTTATTTGTAGTGTTATGAAAATAGAATCAATGATTATTATATTTCTAGTATCACCAATATTATCACACGATAGTATTGGTAATTGTTGATATTATATTAGTGTCTATGATTACTGTTATCATAATATTACTCTCTTTTTATCTCTTATTATATTTATTTTTAGTATTACTCTTTTTAATATTTCTTTTTTTAAATAATGGAAACATTTTTAATTTTGAATTTTCTTGATTCCCATCCACGTCGACATCAGATCACCAATATTTTTAATTTTTAAATAATCGACATCGGATCACTTAAATAATTAAGAAGGATGACCACCTTTCACCCTTTGAACACGAGTAGAGCAATTGTGATATCACACCAGCAACTTCTCTGTTCAACAGACAGGATGGGTTAGGATACAAGTGAAGTTGAGGAAGAAACACTTCAAACTCATTGATCAAATCTACATACAAATACATGGAAAATGAAAAAAAATTGGCTGCCAATTCCCAACCATTAAAGAAACAACAGTTAATAGAAATAAACCTATTTTGTTCTAAAGAAAAATTATTCATAAGCTATTTACAAATGAACTTAGAAAATTATTCATAAGCTATTTACAAATGAACTTAGTTATTTCGAAGGAAAATTAGTGATCAAGAAAGTTGTAACTTATTTCATTAAAAACACCCCTAAGATACACAGATTATTCCACTATAGATATAAATAAGAAAAAAGGGAGTTAATGAATTTATCCTCTTTTGGCAAAGGTTATATATATATATATATAGCAAATAATAGCAGACAAGAAGTTTTCAATGTAATATCTAGTTTCAGCACAAGCATGTTACCCTATCTACGTATATCAAATGATTTGAGTGCATGGTTAAAAGATATCACAGATACTCTATTATAAATAAATCACCACTTATTTCCTTAATTTATTCATTCCAAAAGCTTAAATAAAAGGCAAAAAATAAGCTCTCCAACTAAAGTTTCCTCTTGTGTTTGAATAACTGTGAATCTCCATATTTATATTAAGTATAATGGAGTTTGGACATAAAAAATTTCAATAATTTGAGAGTTCGTTTCAAAACCATTACCACTAAAAAATAATATTTGCAAACTTAGTTAAGCCTTTATAAGTTAGGTATGAGATTTATTATACTACTTAAATCTAATCACATGAACCATTTAAAGAATATCACCCTAAATTGTAATTAAGCATTCATTAGTTTTGCCTGAATATAAAACTGTAAGAAGATAAAAAAAAAAAAGGAACAAAAATATAATCATTATGTAATTCCACTCACAAGCAATGTTGCTTTAACTTGAATCACATCATCATCCAAATCACTTTCAATATTTTTCCTGAACCTAGAAAGGAAAAAAAAACATAACAAACTTTAAAAATATAATCATTATATGTCTTATATGTTAAGACATGCATATAACATAATCTTTTACTAGAATATTCATGGAATAATCCATAGTTCTTAAAATAAATACACTACACTCAATAGATATTTGATACAATAAATTAATTTTCAAGTTAATACTCATGTGATTATCATCCAAAATAATTCTTTTGAAAGTCTTTAAAGTCTTAAACTAGGATGTAAAACTTAAACCAACACAAAACAAGAATGTAAAACTCAAAGCAATCACAAACCATACAAATCAATAATCGGGCTAATATCAGTACTACAAAAATGACCTTTACTGACACTTTGTGAAAAGTGTCAGCAATTATGTACACATGCACCATTTTCCACTTTTAACAAATAGATATCACAAATTATTGATACTAATGTGTCAGTAAATAAAATATTAGAAATCACTCACATTAAAGTATCAAATATTTAAAAAATATCATTATAATTTGTAAATCTTTTAACTTAAACCTAAGACTTATAGAATTCAAAATTTTTATGTTTCAACCACAGACCACTATATCATATAAACTTAATATATAAGTATTTTATTAAAAATTAAGAAAGAAAAATATAAATATATAATAGCAAAAGCAAAATCCTAACACAATCTCAAATTTCATCATATTGTCAATCAAAATCACTCCAAAACTCCTAACGTTGCTTGTAGATCCATCTTCTCCAAACTCAAGTCATTCTTCGAGGCCACCCTCCGCATCTTCAAAAACAACTCCTATACCCGCGTCAATTACCTCATGGTCATCGCAGTCGTCCTTACTTTCTTTTTCATCACCAATCCTTTCTCTCTCATGCTCCTCGAACTCCTCAGGTTCTTGATCTTCCTCTACTCTTCCCCCACTCGGATCAGCCTCTTGTTGTCTTTGGCCATATTTTTAGTGACCGCAAGACAATTGTGTCTTGATCGTTTTAAGCATCTTCGTCTTATTCCTAACCAATGTCAGATCTAGGGGCTAGTATGGTTTGTGCTCATAGTTTGTTTACAGTTCTTGAAGATTTGTTCTTGGACAAACAAGAGCCGTCTACCAACATTTGGATTCTTGTTTTCCTCGGTAGCGTGGCCACGGCCATCTCTGCATGCATTTGAGGTAGCAATCTGATTTGTTAATTGAATGATTTCTAGTTTTTTTTTGTAGTCAAATAAATTTCAATTTGGTTATTTTGGAATTATTTTTTGTGGTTATCAATGAAACTTGTATGGATCTATTAATTGTCTTTTTGTCTAGAAGTGCAATTAACATGATATATTTTTTAATTTTATTTTTTTCTTGATACAACGGATCATGATACATGAAGAAAATACCAAAAAATTTATTCTCAATTTCTTTTTTGTATGTAATCTAAATATGTAATTAGATTTATTTGTTGTGAATGCATGTTTTGAATGCGAAGTGGAAAAAAAAAAAAAAAAGCTATAGCATGATGTTTAGCAAAGAGGGTTGTGTGTAATTTGTTGTGGCTAGATGGTTTTTGGCTCTGCTCAGTTCTTCACCTATATTTCTCAGTCTGCACCTTTTTTTTTCATTTTAATCTTTTGCTACCTTTCAAATCAAAATATCTTTATTAATCTTTTTTTTTATTTAAACTTAATGTCCAGCAGATTTAATTATGCCTCAGTTGCATGCCAAGAATTTTAATTGTTTATTATTAACACGAAAGCAATTGAATGGGTCATAGCCTATGGTCATGGTTTAAAGTCAATATCTTTTGTATTTTTTATGCAATGGATCATTGTTTGAATCTAGGCACTATAAGTCCTATCTAGTGTTTGTTAACTTAATGTATTTGATCATATATTATAGCATTGTTCACTTTAAATTTAGTCAATGAAATAGACTAAAAAAATATAAAAATTTATGCTTGTCAATTTGCAGCTCCCATTATTCTTATCATATTGATATATTTATTAATTTTTTCCTTGAATACTTGATAGAATACATTTGATGAAACAATTTCCGGTATCATCTAAGGAAGGTGAATTATTCTAGAAAAAAATGAAGAGCTTCAATATGGGAGCGTAAGAATAAGAGAAGCAAGTTGAGGAATCCAAAAAAGAAACAGCAGAATCTTGAATCTCAGGCAAGCATTTTTTTTATTTATAAATATGATTTTAAGTTGCGAAAGCTTATACTTTGAAAAGGGTTGTTAGTTGTTTAGGCATGTGCCTCTTCATTTATCATCTTCGAAAATATAATAAAAGGCAGCATAGTTTTTTTTTAATGATTTTTCAAACTTTACTGTCTCTCTGCAGTAACTTCTTTTGACAGAATTCCATTAATTTTGATCCTATTAAACAATATTCTAACGATACCAGAATGTCTTCAAATTTTAATATGTTATTGATTTATATGTCCACTCAAAATCTGAAAAGTATCATTTTGATATGTTTAGTATTTTAAATTTAATAAATATTCAAATACCTGCTGCTACTATTGTAGTTTCATTTGTAGTTTTTGACTTACAAGTTTTATAAAGTGATAATCTGTTGTAGAGTTTTCCAAATCACATGAAAATTTTATATATGGTGTACTGACATGTCTCATAATGCTTTGAAAGTTTCATAACATTCTGTATAGTATTGAATTAAAGAAAATCTTTAATTAAAGTTGTCAATACTTCCTATAAATACTTATGAAATTCTACTGTAGATTTGAAGATTGATTGATTGTTGTTGTCAATGTAGTTGTTTTAAAACATGACTAAGTAACTTTTAATTGATTTGAAACTTTGAGAATCTAAATTTAAATGCAAACATTTTAGTTCTTGCAATTTTGGAATGGATTAGGTTATATTTGATATTTAAATGAATTTTTCAATATGGTTGGTTGCTGTCCAATTTTATTAGAAATTACATACGTACCATGTTTGATATTGTAAATGAATAGTCTAATAGTGTTAGAACAAGCTGAAATTTAGATAACTAAACATCTATACGCATACTTCAAATCTAAAAAATTTCATTTTGATTGAAATTGTAGTTTTTTTAATAATTTTTCAAACTCTACTGCCTCTCTGCAGTAACTTCTTTTAACAGAATTATTCATTAATTTTGATCCTATTAAACCACAGCCTAACAATATCAAAATGTCTTCAAATTTTAATATATTGTTGATTTATATGTCCACTTAAAATCTGGAAAGTATCATTCTAATATGTTAAGTATTTTAAATTTAATAAATATTCAAATATGTGCTGCTGTTGTTATAGTTTCATATGTAGTTTGACTTACATAGTTTTATAATGTGATAATCTATTGTATAGCTATCCAATGACTTGGAAATTTTATATATGCTGCACTAACATGTCTCATTATGTTTTGAACGTTTCATAGCATTCAAATAGTATTGAATTAAAGAAAATTTTAAATTCAGGTTGTCAGTGCTTCCTATTAAAATCTTATTAACAAAAAATTTGCTAAATTGCAATATTTTTCAGGAAAAAATATGTATCGACTATGGCTTGCAATGGTAAAATAAAGTACCAAGGGCATAAAACTTTTGTCATTATATGTAGGACTATTCTCTTAAAGGTTAGTCTTTTATTTTCTTCTTTTTTATTGAATTGATTTAACTTTAATTTTAGCTTGATTATTGATTTCTGTGGTTTACGATTTATTTAAGTTTTACATTCTTTTTTTGTTGTTGTTTGAGTTTTACATATCTATTTTAAGACTTTGAAGGCTTTCAAGAATTTATTTTGGATGATGAGCAAATGAGTGATAGCTTGAAAATTAATTTATTCTATCAAAAATTTATTGAGTGTAGTGTATTAATTTTCAGTAATATGGATTATTCCATGAATATTCTAATAATGTTTATGTTATATATGCATGTCTTAATTTAAAATAACTACATTTTAAAGTTTATTTTCTGATAAAATATTATGTTATTTATTGTATCAATTTAATTAAACTTATTAAGCTAACAACTTGTAATAAATGAACAGGTAAAAATACATGTTATGGACAAAACTTGGATATTCTGTGATAGATTGTCGGATATGTATTATGGTGGGGTTGATGACTTCTTGGAGTTTGCCATTATTAATTCAGAAAATAGAATGTCGATTAGATGTCCTTGTACCTCTTGTTGCAATATGGAGTTTTTGACTCCTAAATAAGTGAGGTTACATTTGTTTAAAAAATGTCTTCTAAAAGAATATTTAATTTGGAATTGGCATGGTGAGGAGGACACAAAACCTACCTCTACAAAGTGCCAAGACCAGCCACAAAGTTAGCATTTTAAATGTCCAGATTGCAGTAATTTACATGACATGGTTCATGATGCTTTTGAGCATTGTGATAAAGATCCTAGTTCTTTTAAAGATATGCTTAAAGATGCTGAAAACCCTTATATCCGGGTTCAAAGCATTCAAAGTTATCAGGTTTAACGAAACTGTACAATATAAAAAGACTTTACGACTAGTTTGATAGTGGGTTTTTAGCTTTATTGGAAGTGGTCAATGAGATATTGCCAAATCATAATAGTATGCTTAAGTCTATGTATGAGGCCAAGAAAATAATGAAGTTATTAGGCTTAGATTATGAGAAAATACATGCTTGCCCAAATGATTGCATTCTTTATAGGAA
Source organism: Murraya koenigii (assembly GCA_025617385.1). Lineage (NCBI taxonomy): Eukaryota > Viridiplantae > Streptophyta > Magnoliopsida > Sapindales > Rutaceae > Murraya > Murraya koenigii. The sequence continues at coordinate 17,677,876 of CM046812.1, forward strand.
TGAGTTCTAAAATCTTAGTGAATGCTCAAGCTGTGGAGAATCTAAGTGGAAAATAAAAAAAGATGGATCCAAAAAAATTAAGAATGGAGTGTCAAAAAAAGTGTTATGGTATTTTCCTATAATTCCTAGGTTTAGAAGAATGTTTCAATCACCACTTGTATGAGGAGATGGATAATGGTGGTGATGCCAGTCCAATTCAATTTAGATGTATAACTAAGCTACATCCAACTCAAGCAAGCTACCCAAATAGATGTTCCTATATTTTAGACCTTTTGGACAAGATACAAATAGCCCAGATCATTGTTTTCCCATATAACTCAGGGTATAGTTTATTTATTTATTTATCCATTTTCTTTGTTTCTATGAATGATTTAAATTTATCTTGTAATCTATTTGTCATTTTTTTTCCCAATTAGTTGTTTAGTGGCCACTGGGTGCTAGTATCAATTGATATAGTGATGCGCAAAGTATATTATCTTGATCCATTAGGTGATAATCCTGATAATGAGCTGAGACAGATGGTGAATGAGGATGTTCCTGATTGGTTTAACTATTATTATCATTATTATTATTATTTTGGTTGTGGATTCATTTTTTGACAACTGTTATTTATTGCTTAAAGTGGGATAACAATGCATCAAGTGAAGACTAAAAAAAGAAGGCTGTGCAGTGGGTTTCTATTAAGGTATTAACGAAATAAAATTATAACATTCACTGTTACTTTCATCAAATTTTTTTTAGACTATTTTTTTTTAGTGTCCAAAACAACTGGAGCCTTTAAATATGGCTATTATGTGATGAAGTACATCAAACAGATTGTTCGAGGTTAATACATTCTTGAAAACAATGTAAGTTCTTCTATAATTTTTTTTTTTGAATTTTGTTGAAGAATACATTGTGGGGTGAATTATGTTCCATAACAGTTTTGATCGATTAATTGCCACTGGTTGTGATAAATTAATTAACTTAGATTATGTGATTTGTGAAGATGTTTAATTGGTGGATTGTGTGATGCTAAATGCTTGATGCTTGGAATTTTCAATCTGTATATATAGCACCTATAATTTTTTTTGAATTTTTTTGAAGGATGCACCGTGGGATAAATTATTATCCATAATAGTTTTCATCGATTAATTGCCACTGGTTGTGATAAATTAATTGACTTAGGTTATATGATTTATAAAGATGTTTAATTGGTAAATTATGTGATGCTAAATGCTTGATGCTTGGAATTTTCAATCAGTATACCCAAAACCTGTAACTTTTTTGAATTTTGTTGAAGAATGCACTGTGGGATGACTTATGATCCAGAATAGTTTTGATCGATTAATTACTACTAGTTGTGAGAAATTAATTGACTTAGATTATGTGATTTGTGAAAATATTTAATTGGTGAATTGTTTGATGCTAAATACTTAATGCGTGAAATTTTCAATCTGTATATATAGTACCTAGGGATAACAGAGGAAGTTCTTTGTATGTTACAACATTTTAGTGAAGCCAGAATGATTGCAGTTGTTGAACGTATAAATGGAAGGTGTATGAAGCCCAATGTTTTGAATGCTAATATAATATTGATTTGAAGTAAAATAATTAATTTAAAGTATTAGCTTTTAAGACATCTTGGTAATTATTGTTTACTATAATGATACTCTTTATTTGTATTAGATAGATTTTTTATGTTAAGTAAAACATATTTAAAAATATATCTATAATTTTGTTACTTTATTTTTTAAGTTCAAGGGCTGTGATGAGTATACTATAGTTGATATTTTGCAACTTCGCGATGAGTGAGCCATGTATGTTGCAAAGCTAATTGTAACATATAATAATCAGGTAAAATTATAATTATATTTTTTCTTGTGCATATCTGAGAATTGATTTGTATAGCATACTAGCTAATTAAATTTATATGATGCACTTATAGCTAGGGAAGGTGAAGAGAAATGCAAAGGTCAACGAGTAGATGTACTGAGGATAACTGAATGATTGCTACAAACTGTCATTATGTTGATTTCAAATTATATTTGAAATATTTGTTTTGATTTTCACAAACTGTCACTATGTTGATTTTAAATTATATTTGACATATTTGATTCAGACTTATTTAAATTTTGTTGGGAATTTTATATGTAATTGTTCATTTTAGTAGTTTAGCTTACTTTTAATATTTTTTTTAATAATATCATTGGATTGACAAAACTTAAAATGAATGAAAACAGTAGGGCAACATAAAAATGTCAAAATATAAATACAACTAATAAAACTCATTGATACTAAAAGTGTATCTGAAAGTATCAGTTCCATTGAGGTGATTGTACTAGTGATATTACTAACTAGTGATACTATAGTAATAGTTTTTATTGACACTAAAGTATTATTATTTGTATTCTATTAATATGTAATAATTGTTAGTAAATACTGTTACAAGAGTGCCATAATATTACTGATACGAACTTTTGACACGTAATAATTATTAGTAACTTTTATCACCATAGTGTCATAAAATCTGTAATACTATAGTAATATTAATCCCTGACACCACTTTTAAGTGTCACTATTTTCTTAACTGCCAGATCACTGACACTATTAATAAGTGTCACTAAAAGTAATTAGTGACACTATTTTAATATCAATAAACGTCATTTTTATAGTAGTGTATTTAAGTTAAATCATTTCGATAAAAAAAGAAAAAAAGAAAAAAGAAAATACCAACCTTTAAGAATAGGCCCAAATGTAATGAAAATGATTTATGCCTTTGTACTTTATTATCCCCTTGCAAGCCACAGAGTGGACAGATATTTTGTCCTTGAAAAGTATTGCAAGTATGGCTACTCAAATTGAATAGGAAACATTGACAAACTGAGTTTAAGATTTTTTTTTTTAATTTAATACTATTCGAAATGACATGTCAATGCAACACATATAAAATTACCAAGTTATTTGGACAAACCTACGTTAGTTTCTCTCATGATCTAGCTAAAAAAGTCAAAACTAAATTATATATGAAATTGTAAAAACAGCAGCATGCATTTGACTATTTATTAAATTTAAAATAGTAAATATATCAAAATGATACTTTTCAGATTTTAAGTGAACATATGAATTAACAACATATTAAAATTTAAGGTTATACTAATATCGTTAGGTTGGGGTTTGACAAGATAAAAAATTGATGAATAGTTATGTCAAAAGAAGTTGTTGTAGAGACAGCAAAGTTTAAAAAATCATTAAAAATAAGTTGCAAGTTCTATCAAATGAAATTTTTCAATTTTGAAATATGCATAAAAAAATCTAGTTTCTTCGAATTTCAACTTATTCTAACACTATTAGACTATTTGTTTGCAATATCGGGCAAGGACTTCTCGAGGCCCTTTCAGCTCGAATAAAACACCCCGAGGGCATCCTAGCTCGAGCAGAAGGCCCGACTACTTGCACAAAGACGACCTCACTAGAACATCTCCCCTGGGTCAGGTCGAGGAATCCAGAGCCGCTCGAGCCCCGAGCACTCCTTTGCCTGCTCGAGGCTGTCTGCCCCAGTCTGAGCTGTCGAGGTCGAGGAACCAGAGCGCACTGAGCCCAGAGCTCATATATGCTCGAGGTCGCCCATTCAGTCGAGGCTGGTCAAGGTCGAGGCTGAGCATTTCTCTCCTGCTCGCGAGATCATGTCCCCGAGCACTAGCCGGGTTGCGCCGATCACGAGACAGAAAGGAATGTAAGACCCGGCCGAGGCGGCCAGGCCGTTCTCTCGGAATCACGGCACACCGTTTGATGTCAGACCAGGGCCCCACGTGGTATGGTGGCGGTACTATCGCCGATGGCCGGCACATGCCCCCACGGCGTCATCATTCCTAGCACACACTCCCGACATGGTGGTGCAGCCACGTGAGCGAGGATTAAGGAGGCGACCACGCATCCCGAGGAATATTGCGCCAATCCGGTCGTCGAAGGGACCCGGACACCACCAACATGGGAGTGGACGGCACGGAAATGGAAAGAGCGGGAAAAAGCGGAGTATAAAAGGAAGCGAGCAGATGCGTCACGGGGTTGGAAAATCTGATTCAAAAGGATCCAGTAAGCATGTACTGAGTTCTTAGAGTCCAATTTCTCGATCCAGATTCTCCGAAAACATCTTATTCATTCAAAGAGGAGGCGAAAAATATCCCTTTCATCTTTCGGTCTCCTTCATTAAAGGAGATACCAAAAGAACAACTCGATTCTTGACTTGAGCGTCGGAGGGTTTCGGCCGGAATCACGCTCGGCGACCACGACCTATTTTACGTGAGTATGAGGTTCGGAAGATCACAGATTACGAAAAGGCAGTGGAGCAGGGAAGAAGGAGATAGTCCTACTCGAGCTCGAGCTAATCGTGGTTGAGGATCACAGTAGATAGTCTCGAGTTGGTTGAAGGATCGAGGCATTGTTTGGAGGCTCGAAGCCTTTGTTTGAAGACAGCGGGAAAAACAGCATCAACATCTTTTGGCGCAGATGCAGTGGGGATCGGCACAAAAGCTCGATTTCCTAATACACTCGAGACCTAGCGCTACGATGAGGGAAGCGAGGAAGAGGAGTAAGTCAGGAAGAATCGGTGACTTTGAGAGAAGTGGCCAATGAGGCCCAGAATAGGGAGATCCAGGAAAGAATGGATCGGATGGAGAAGCGAGATGGAGACTCGACCTCCCTGTTGCAAGAACTCGGGGAAGGACAGAGAAAAGCATGTAATGATGTCCGGAGTCCAGTAGGAAATGCTCCGGTTCGGGAAAATGTAGGAGATGAAGCCAAGACCTAGGGCACAGAATGTTGCGAGTGAGGAAGAAACAAACATGGAGGAAGGGGTCCGTCGGCACTTACGAGGACACACTGACCTCTCGCTGCGGAAGAGTTGGAGGGAGAGGTGCTGTGAGGTTGGCACTGAGTTGTGGAAGACCTCAGGGAGCGGAAAGAGCCCGGTGGCGAATAATCTTTGGATAACGAATCTCCACTCTCGGCGGAGATCATGAGTGTCACGATCCCAGTGACTTCAGCTTCCAGATCTGAAATTCTCGGGAAAAAGTGATCCGTTAGTGCACGTAGAGCGGTTCAGCGACATAGCTGGGGTGCAAGGATTGTCGGCGACCCGGAGGTGCAGGGCCTTCCACTCGCCTGGAAGGAAGAGCGAGGGAATGGTGCATGAGACTCCAGCGGGAAGCATCTTGAGCTTTGAGCGGATGTGCGAGGGAGTTCGCGAGAGCAATTCGAGGCGCGATAACCACGAGGATGACATGATGGAGCTATCGGAGTGAGGCGAGAAGAAGGGAATCCCTCAGGAGTTTGTCGAGAAGATACCGTAGATCGGTCCTAGATCTTGGTGCATTCAACCATCCCGAGCCTTGAGGAGGATTAAAGGACGGCATCCAGGATGGGAGACCATGGTATAATCTGCGGAGTCCTTGATCTGTTCATATTCGAGGCAGCGTATGAGCGGGTAAAGGCTGGATATGGTAGTCGAAGAAGAAAAAGCGGCTAGGCGAGGAGTGAGCAAGTCGATGGAGCGAGGAGGAAGGAGAAGGGGTCTGCCAGGGGACACTGAGCTCAAGGCGACGAGGCCAGGGTTGCCTTGTCTGACCCATATCGAGAGCTCCCCACTCGGATGGTCCCCTGCCACCTCGCGGGTCTCGGGCAGGGATCGCGGAGAGTGCAGGCGTCATGATGGCCACACATCCATGATCGGCCACCAGCGGACTGAGGTGAGCCCAGCAGGGCTGATCGTTCATTGCCACCCAGCAGAAGTTTCCCGAGGGATGAGGCGATCTGAGTGGTGGAACAAAGCCACAGCTTACGAGCGAGTATCTGAGGTTGAAGGTATCTCTTGAAGAGATACTTCGAGTGGGTGAGGCGAGGACTCTTGAGCCCTCAGGCGCAGATGACCAAGCCAGGCTAGCAGAGCAGGAGGCGAGTCTGCCGTTTCCATGGAGATCATGGCCACACCGCATCACAGTCTTGGTGATTTGAAAAACCGGTGGAGGATTTAGTTAGGAATCGGTACTGGATGAGTTTGTAGAAGGAGGGCACCGGTGGTTGAACAACGACTGAGGAAGGTGGCCAGGACTTACTGAAATAGACACGGAGCCACCATCTACGAGAGTAATTTCGGATGGGCCAGCGATGGCGGAAGTTCAACAGGGCCGGAAAAACTATTGCGAGATATCTGCATTGCCGTGAGAAGTCTGTTCACTGCTCCTGCTGCCAAAAGGCCAAGGTTCGGCGGGTGCCAATCATGTGGACGAGATGAAGGCGAGGAGGGGTCTTGTACCCCAGAAGATGCCACAGTGGTAAAAGCCAATGTAGCGAATAAGGAAGTTGATCAGAATCTTGGTTGACTCGGGGAGCTCGGTGGATATTCTTTTCAAATCCACACTCGAGGATTTAGGAATAGCAGTGCGAGCCTCGAGCATCTGAGCACTTCCTTGAAGGATTCGGGAGGAAAGGCGATACCTCTAGGAATCATCGAGTTGGCGATAACCATGGGCTCGAAGCCTTTCGAGAAGAACATGATCTTTGGATTTCGTGGTAGTAGATGAAACCAGCCCATATCAAGCAATTCTAGGGAGGCCATTTATGAGGATCGGCCGGTGCGTGCTATCCACCCACTACTTGGCCACTAAAATATCGAGTAAATGGGGTAGTAGGAGTCGTAAAAGGCGACGAAGGGTGGCGAGGGCTGTATCTGTATGCCAAAGACTATCAAGATAACCTCGTTGGATCCGAGGGGACTCGAGCGGAGGCAAGAGGCCGTAGGAAGTTGGAGGAGGTCGAGGTGAGGCGGGAGACCCAGGAAGAAAGTCCAGAATAGGCTCGGGCCTTAGCGAGCCATTGAAGGAAAAGGCTGGTGGAATGTCTGCGAGCACTGCATGAGATGTGTTTGCATGGACGCCTGAGGATATGCACAGGATCGACCCGAGTGGCGTGTCACAGGCTAGCGATCTGGAGAGATGCTAAGCCGGTGAGGCAAAGAGAAGATCGTCGACCGGGAGAGTGCTGAAGCCATCAGCTGCGAGGTTGAGAAGGCTGCTAAAGCGAGGATTCATCACGGAGGTATCTTACCGAATGGATCTCGAGATGTGGTCTTGGTGAAGAAAGCAAGCGGGAAATGGAGAATGTGTGTTGACTTCACGAGGCGTGAACAAGGCACCTGAAGATAGCTTTCCACTACTAGAAGATAGACCAGCTAGTGGACTCTACGGCGAGGCACGAGGTGCTCGGTTTCATGGATGCATTCTCGGGATATAATCAAATTCCCATGCACCGAGCCGGACGAGGGTGTACTGACCTTCATCACTGATCGAGGGCTGTCTTGCTACAAGGTCATGCCTTTCGGCCTAAAGAATGCGAGGCGGCGTGTCGGAGGCTAGTAAACAAGGTCTTCGAGCCATTGATCGGTCGGGACTATGGAGGTGTATGTAGATGACATGATCACCAAGTCTAAAGACGCGGAGGAACATGTAAGGCATCTAGAGGAGACCTTCGCACTCTTAAGAAAGTACTAGAATGAAGCTAAACCCGGAGAAATGTGCTTTTGGAGTGGGTTCGGGAAAATTCTTAGAGCTTCGTGGTGAGTCACGAGGGATCGAGGCCAATCCAGGAGAAGATAAGAGCGGTGGTGGAAATGAGGTCCCATGCGACCTCGAAGAGATCTGAGTCGGTAGCAGCTGGCGTCCCTCAGCAGTTCGTATCTCGAGCCATGGATAAGTCTTGGGTCTTCTTCCAGGAAATGAAGAAGGCGAGGAAGACAAAGTGGACGCTCTGAATGCGAGCGGCGTTCAGCGGTGAAAGAGTATTTGTTGAAAGCTCAGATTACTCTCAACACTCGAGCGAGAGAGTCTTGTTTCATACTTGGTTCGTATCCGATGGGCAGCGAGCTCGATTACGGTAAGGGAGGAATCGAGTGCAGATGCCACATTTATTACTGAGCGAGGCGTTGCTTAGAAGCGAAACCGGTATCCACCCGTGGAGAAGTGGGCACTTAGCCACAGTCACGGCCCGAAGCGAGGCCTTATTTTCGAGCACATTCGGTGGTGGCTGGTGACCCGACCTCTCGGGCAAACTACTGTACAAACACGAGACCTCCGGAAGGTTGGTGAAATGGTCGATGGAGTTAAGCGAGTTTGACGCTCAATTCCAACCCAAGCGACAATAAAAGCACGGTCGTTGGGTGACTTCGTGGTCGAGTGCAGCGAGGGATAAGGAGGCGGAGGCGAGCCACGCGGGTTCCAGGGCCTCGACCAACACACGGATAGTCACGATGAGATGGATCACGTGGAAGTCGGGGAGGCGGGAGGCGGGAGTTGTGCTCCTAAGTCCGGAAGAGGCGAGAGATGCAATCTGTTGTGAGATTAGAGTTCGAAGTCACCAATAATCAGGCCGAGTACGAAGCTGTAATAGCAGGATTGAAGCTCGCCTCAGTAGTAAAAGCAAAGAGGTAAAGCTTGAATAGACTCCGTGAGTTGGTAGCGAATCACCTCGGCGAGAGCTTCAGGGCCGAGGGGAGAAGATGGGCGCATACCTTGGAAGGTAAGGCGGTAATGGGGAATTTCAGAGTTGTCGAGGTGGAAGCGAGATCCCTAGGGGGAAGAATTTTCGAACAGATATGTTAGCTCGCATGGCAGCCGCATCAGACCCCAAGTTTCCAAAGTCTATCCCTTTGGAAATGAAAACCCGCTCGAGCATCGGCGGGAGGACGAGGTGATGAGCTGTCGACGAGCGGCACACGGATGGAGCCGATCATCTCTTACCTCAAGGAAGGGACAGTGCTGGCCGATAAGAAGCAGGCAAGGAAGTTGAGGTGCAAAGCAGCCAGGTACACTCTCATCGATGGGGTCTTATATAGACGGGGTACACTCTCCCCTTGCTGCGGTGCTTAGACCGAGAGGAGGCCGATTATGTCCTCCAGGAGATACACGAGGAGTCTGTGGAAATCATTCTTGCGCGAGGTCCTTGGCTTTCAAGGCCTTGAGGCGAGGATATTTCGGCCTCGCATGCATCGAGATGCTCGGGAGAAGACAGAGCTGCAAGAATTGCGGAGCTTTGCCAGCTACTTACTCGACCTCAGGAGAATCTTACGGTGATGAATTCGCCATGGCGGTTTGCTCGATGGGGATTGATTTGATCGGACCATTCTTAGAAGGGAAGCATCCGCCACCCAGTACCGTAGTGGCGATTGATTACTTCACTAAATGGGTCGAAGTGGGAGCCTTAAGCGGCATCACGGAAGGTAAAACCACTGACTTCATTTGGAAGAATGTGATTTTCGGTATGGGATTCCTCGTGCGTTAGTCACTAGATAATGGGAGGCGGTTTGATAGCGGCAAGATTCGGAGACTTACTGTCGGAATCACGGGATAGAGTGAAGTTTTGCTCTCCCTCGCACGCATGAGGCCAATGGGCAAGTAGAGGCCATGGATAAAACTATAAAGCGCCTCACGAAGACAAGGCGGGCGAGCAAAAGGAGCACAGGTGGATGAGCTCCACAGGCGTCTTGTGGGCTTCTGAGACCACACGCAAAGCGACCACTGGAGAGACCCGATTCTCCTTGGCATTTGGGCCTGAGCGGTGGTTCCGTTGAGATAGGAATGGGGACACACCGGACGGAGCACTTGACGAGGAGCAAAGCAGCGAGCGGATGTGTGCGGTCTGGACTTCTTAGAAGAGAAAGGGAAAAGGTAGGCTGCTAAAATCTCGGAGTATCAGCAGAGGTGGCTCGTTATTACAACCAAAATGTACACATTCGCCGGTTCCAGGTGGGTGATTGGGTACTGAGAAAGGTCAACGAGAACACAAAGGACCCGCGACAAGGTGTCTTAGGGCCAAATTGGGAAGGCCACTTATCGAGTCACTCGGTTAGCGGGACCGAGGAGCATCTAGGCTAGCTCACCTGAGACGGACGAGAGGTCAGAGGCCATGGAGCGCACAACTCACGAGGAAATATTTCCGATGAAGTCTCGCTTGTATTGTGAAGGGTTAATGTAAGATTTCATCCAAGATGGGATATGTAAAAGTATAAATGTATATGAGAATAAGAAAAACATTCATAATGTAAGTTCAAAATGAAGACCAGAAGCAAGAAAAACTCCTTGGCCAGAAGTCCCAAAGCCTAAGTCTTAGGCGGGACGGTTGCCATACTTGGGTCGATTGCGGGCCGGCGGGAGTAGCATGAGAAGAAGCTCGGGTCGATTAAAGGCCGAGCAGAAGATCAAGAAGAGCTCAGTGGCCGGAAGTCCCAAGCCTAAGTCTTAGGCGGGACGGTTGCCATGCTTGGGTCGATTCCGGGCCCGGCGGGAGTATGCATGAAGAAGCTCGGGTCGATTAAAAGGCTCGAGCAGAAGATCGAGAAGAGCTCACGTGGCGAGAGGTCCCAAGCCTAAGTCTTAGGCGGGACGATGCCATGCTTGGGTCGATTGCAGGCCCGGCGGGAGTTGCTGAAGAAGCTCGGGTCGATTAAAGGCCGGCGGAAGATCAGAAGAGCTCAGTGGCGAGAGTCCCAAGCCTAAGTCTTAGGCGGGACGGTGCCATGCTTGGGTCGATTGCGGGCCCGGCGGGAGTTGCAGCGAAGAAGCTCGGGTCGATTAAAGGCCGAGCGGAAGATCGAAGAGCTCCGTGGCGGAAGTCCCAAGCCTAAGTCTTAGGCGGGACGGTGCCATGCTTGGGTCGATTGCGAGGCCCGGCGGGAGTTGCTGACGAAGAAGCTCGGGTCGATTAAAGGCCCGAGCGGAAGATCGAGAAGAGCTCCTTGGCGGAAGTCCCAAGCCTAAGTCTTAGGCGGGACGGTTGCCATGCTTGGGTCAGTTGCGAGCCCGGCGGGAGTTCTGAGAAGAAGCTCGGGTCGATTAAAGGCCGAGCGGAAGATCAGAAGAGCTCCGTGGCGGAAGTCCCAAGCCTAAGTCTTAGGCGGGACGGTGCCATGCTTGGGTCGATTGCGAGGCCGGCAGGGAGTTCTGACGAAGAAGCTCGGGTCGATTAAAGGCCGAGCGGAAGATCAGAAGAGCTCCTTGGCGGAAGTCCCAAGCCTAAGTCTTAGGCGGGACGGTGCCATGCTTGGGTCGATTGCGAGGCCGGCGGGAGTTCTGACGAAGAAGCTTGGGTCGGTTAAAGGCCGAGCGGAAGATCAAGATGAGCTCCTTGGCGAGAGTCCAAAGCCTAAGTCCTAGAGTTTGGACGAGTGCTGGAAAAGCTCATCACGAGTGAAAGAGGTCCATGAATAATGCTAAGGCCAAAGTCCACTAGCCTAAGCTACAGGCGGGACGATGTCAAGCAAGAGCCAAATGTGAGGCTCGAGCAAGTTAAATGAACTTGTAAAATAAACATAAGGCTTTTAGTCTAATTGAAGCGAAGCTACTGCCATGCATAGGTCAATCGGCATTACACTTGGGCATAAAGGAGAATAGAAAACCCAACACTCGGAAAATTTTTATTTAGTGACGTCTACGAAGTCAATTCGATATAAAAGACAATAGCGTGAGCACATGAGCATTCAATAAGAGCTGTTCAACATGTATCTTTTTATTTCATTGAAATAATTACATATGTAAAAAAAAAAAAAGAGAAAAAGAGTCCAAGTCATTCAGTGGGAGGAGCATCCTCAGCGGCGAGGAGGAAGAGCGAGAATCAGTTGGAGGGACGTCGGCGACATCGGCGGGAGGAAGACCGGCATCCGCGGGAGGGCGATGGAGGAACATCAGAAGGAGGGGCATCAGTAGGAGAAGGAGCGAGCTCTCTGTCAACAGTTGGGGGCTCGGACGAAGGGGCTTCAGGATTGCTCATGTATTCAGCAACATACCCTTCAACCCTGGACATGTCGGCCTCGGGGTATGCCTTGCCAAAAGCATACATGAGGCAATCATAACTAGAGTCCGCCCGTTGTTATACTCGATGGCAGTTGGACCTTGAGTGTCAATTTGCCCTTGAAGGCGAGCGAACTTCCCCTCGATGAGACTGCTCGTAGTAAGACTTCGAGTGTCAAATCCTTAGAGCATGCTTGATTCATCCTTGGTGTCAGTTAGCTCCTCCGAAGTTCGGAGGCCTTGGAGTCGACCACTGCTTGTCTTCTCTGCGAAATTTATATTCTCGTCCAGTGACTTTTGATTTTCCTCCTTGACTCGCTCACGACTGCTCAAGCTACGAACGCTTGCTCGAAGTTCTTCACAGGAACCACGAGGTTATCTCATTAAGCACAGTCGTGGTGCCAAAGCTTCGGGAGGAGGCCGTTGGAAGATTCTGAGCAGCACATCGGAGTCGCGGGACTCTATCTCATCCGAGAATCCATTGGTCGATTCCTCGTTGTAGGTCCCAGGTAAGGCTCGGGCGGCCGGTAGGCTCTGTTCCGCGCATTCTAGGCTCGAGGGCGAGGCTGGATCAGCGATCCTTTGTCTCCTGCGAGGAGGACCCTCCTCTGCTCGCTCGATCTGACGGTAGAAGAAGTAGCTCGAGTAGGAGGAGGAGGGCACTCGACTACTGCTCGAGGTCTTTTGAGGTGCTCGCACCTTGGTATCCCAGTTCGCCTTATGCAACATCTCGCGCATCCTGCTGCTCATCTCTTCGCTTGGTACTAAATTGGACTCCAAAAGTTACGGGCGTCAGCGGCTCCTGCCACGAGCTCGCGTTTGTAAAACGAGTCAGTACTGCGTGCTCGAGCGGCCCCGATCGAATAGAAGCACCCAGGAAGCTGCGAGACACGACCAAAGCAAAGTAATGAGAACGGACACTAGCGAGGAAAATTAAAAGTAAAATCTACAAGACGGATAAGCGACACGGGTGCAAAAGTGCTGCGGAGCTGGGCGACCCCTCACTACTGAGTGCGACTTGCCCACTCTCCCGACGAAGAAGAATTTGCTCTTCCGGTTGCCACGGAGGTCGGGAGATCGGTGATGGGCTTTTACCCTTAGTTTGGAGGTAAGGTAATACCAACCAGCATCTTTCAGGCTGCACTTCAGTTGGTAAAGGTGTCGATTTCCCTACTTGAGGGTTCACCCAAATCACGACGTTTCCACAAAACAAAGAGTCCGGAAAGGACCCTCCACCCATTCGGGTTCAATTGCCCGAGGTCGAGACGGAACCAGACAGAACCCGGCCAAAGTAAAGTTGGAGGCGGCTAACCCCGTTTGAAGCATTCAAGTATATGGTGCGTGTACCCTTGAGGGACGGTTGGGAATCTCACCCTACCAGCAACCTCAAAACTACACTATCGGGAATGTTGTAAGTGCCCCAAGTCTATCCAATTCCAATTGGGTGGTTTCACATCTCATATTATCTATGGGGTATTCCCATGCTCGGACCTCTGGTCGGTCCTTGCCGCTTTGATGCTGGTGAGTCTCGGTGCGGGTGAGTCCAGATTACGGACTAGAATCCCTCACAGGGATTATACTAAGGGGTTGTGCCTCACTAGAAGAGGACGAATCCTCTTACAGTGACATCCTACGGGCTTGTTGGGGATTTGGCATTTTCTTAAGGGTATAAACTAACGGGGTGCAGGGGAAGAAGCAGAGTGGTGGCAAGAAATGGGAAAAGTGGCTTGTACCTGAACACGAAAAGAGGTATGGTTGGCGGAAATCGCCTTGACAGGAAGAAGAAAACCGATGGCGTGGAAAGCAGTGGAGGCGGATTAATTACGAGTTTGAGCGAAAAGTAAGCAAATAGGGAACAGTGAAGAAGTGGGGGGTTTTTTAAAGAGGAGGTCAGCGTCCCTCGATTGGCGGCGTGCGTTTCGAGGGACACGACCTTTTAAGTAACGTCCTTCGAATTTCAAACGCACGGCTGGGATCAACCCACGTGTCCCGCCTTAAATGCGAAATGATTGAAGTGGGAGACAAATGGGAAACGTGGGGAAGTGCAAAGGGCCGCGAATTCGGCCCATCATTAATGAGTTTCCAGTCTTATCTCGTTTCACTCAAAAGACTAGAAACTGGGGGACTGGTGTTTGGGTAATATCGGGCAAGGACTTCTCGAGGCCCTTTCAGCTCGAATAAAACACCCCGAGGGCATCCTAGCTCGAGCGGAAGGCCGACTACTTGCACTAGAGCGACCTCACTGGAACATCTCCCGGGTCGGTCGAGGAATCCGAGCCGCTCGAGCCCAGAGCACTCCTTTGCTCGCTCGAGGTGCATGCCTCGATCCCGAGCTGTCGAGGTCGAGGAACCAAGAGCCGCCCGAGCCCCGAGCTCATATATGCTCGAGGTCGCCCATTCCAGTCAGAGCTGGTCAAGGTCGAGAGCTGAGCATTTCTCTCCCGCTCGCAGAGATCATGTCCCGAAGCACTAGCCGGGTTGCGCCGATCACGAGACGAAAGGAATGTAAGACCGGCCCAGGCGGCCCGACCCGTTCTCTGAGAATCCTGGCACACCTTTTGATGTCAGACCAGGGCCCCACGTGGTATGGTGGCGGTACTATTGCCGATGGCCGGCACATGCCCCCACGGCGTCATCATTCCTAGCACACACTCCAGGCATGGTGGTGCAGCCACGTGAGCAGGATTAAGGAGACAGCCACGCATCCCCAGGGAATATTTCGCCAATCCGGATGTCGGAGGGACCCGGACACCACCAACATGGGAGTGGGCGGCACGGAAATAGAAAGAGCGGGAAAAAGCGGAGTATAAAAGGAAGCGAGCAGGTGCGTCACGGGGTTGGAAAATCGATTCAAAAGGATCCGTAAGCATATACAGGTTCTTCGAGTCAATTTCTCCGATCCAGATTCTCCGAAAACATCTTATTCATTCAAAGAGGAGGCGAAAAATATCCCTTTCATCTTTCCGGTCTCCTTCATTAAAGGAGATACCAAAAAGAACAACCCGATTACTGACTTGAACGTCGGAGGGTTTTCACCGGAACAAGCCCGGCGACCCCTGACCCTATTTTACGTGAGTGCGGGTTCGGAAGATCACCGTTCGGAAAAGACAGTGAGCAGGAAGAAGGAGATTGTCCTACTCGAGCTCGAGCTAATCGCGAGTGAGGATACAGTAGATAGTCTCGAGCTGGTTGAAGGATCGAGGCACTGTTTGGAGGCTCGAAGCACTGTTTGAAGACACGCAGGAAAAACAGCATTAACACATGGTACATAAGCAACCAATGCTATTAAAAAATGCATTAAAAATCAAATATAAACCCAATCCATTCCAAAAATTCCAGATCTAAAATGTTCACATTTAGCTTTAGTTTCTTAAAGTTTCAAGTCAATTAAAAGCCATTTAGTCAAGTTTTGAAATAACCACGTTTGTAACAGCAGTATCAATCCTCAAATTTTCAGCACAATTTCAAAAACTATTAATCAACTTTGACATCAAAAATCAATTTTTCAGCAACTCGAATATCATCAATCCCCATGTCTAAAGTAAAATTAGGCATACAAAACAAACAATAACCTTGCTTTTCACTTTGGAAATATCCAAAGTATAAACCTAAGCACTTGAAGCCATAGATACATAAGTAGTCGATGAGGAAATTCACGAACTAAAATCCCAAATTCACCAATTTTATTACCGTAACCTCAATTATTCATAAATCATAAACCGCCCAACAAAGAAAAGGGTTTCACTAGCCCAAATGACAACAAGATTGTTATTAAACATCTCTTGCCTAAATTAACAAAATCATTCATTTTAATAAGCGACAAAACCTAGATTTCCAAACAAATACAAAGTTTCAATCATACTCAGTAATGAGATCAATCAATTACTACAAACACTTAAACAACACAAATAGAGAGCAAGATAAGAAGCTGAATTGATTTTTAAAACCTGACTTTACCCAAACAATTTTACACTCTCCACATGATGTCTTCTAGGTTTCGACACTGTAAAAATTCCATCTCTTCAAATGGCTAACTAGTTTGCTTTGAACGATTGATGACGGCAGTTTTTGCAACAAGTCTAGAGTTGTTAGCTAGAATGAGAAAGATAGAGAGTGATGGGCTTCTAGGTCGTGAGGAAATTGAGGTTTTTACTTAAGCAAATTTTAGGTTGTGGGTTTCCATACACACCATTAAACGAAATATATAGTATATACTATACCTATGATTGTCGATGGCCATTATTCTTTTACTTAATAAATTGCATTCAACCTCAATCCATAATTGCCGATTGTAATCATTCTTTTAATTAATAAATTAAATTCGACCTATAATATAGCAGCCTTTTTATTAAATATTAAATTAGATTATAAGCAACAAAAGCCCTAGATTTCCAAACAAGTAAAAGGTCTAATTCGCACTCAATAAAAATCAATCAATTAACGCATAAACACTTAAACAATGAGAATAGAGATCGAGATAAAGAGTTACTGCAACGTAAATTCAGAATTTCAAACCTTAACTTTGCCCAAATGCTTCACAACACTTTCTAGGCTTCTTATCAGGGATAATTTAGTTTATGGATGGCGGCTTTCAAGGTTGATGGCTACAGCTTTTGAGGTAGATCATTGTTAGAGATAGAACGAGAGAGAGAGAGGGAGAGAGAAGGAAGAGAGCTTTGGTTCTATAAACACCATCCATTAAAATGACATAGTATCAATGGTTTGTAGGTAATCCAATATAGCACCCCCTAACCCCTAGAGAAAGGGCCGGTATCTCTCTACTTCACCTCCGGAGGGGGATTCTTAAAGGGAAAGTTGAATTGCAAAATTGAAAAGTGTTAAGCAACACTTTACTTCTGCACTTCCCCTAATCCTCTGTTCCCTTCTGCACTACCACTTCCCCGGAGTTTAAATTATAGAGCTATAACTATCCCAAGCACACAGCCTCTCCATCTCCCCCTTCAAAATTTTCCCATTTGATGAATGAACTCAATCAGGTCTAAGGAACCTATTGAAGGTAGGAGTTTCTGTGCTCACTTACTCAATTTCTTACACCTTGGGAGAAAAGGAGCGAAGGGGGCTGGAGTGGTACCCGATCTGGCAAGGATACCACGGAGGGGGGAGCGGTTGTATCGGAAAATGCGAATAGGAAATTTAGAAATAAGAACTAGAAATGGGTAGGTTGAGAACGATTGTATTGGAAAAGGAGAATAGGAAATTTAGAAATAGGAACTCGAAATGGGTAGGTTGAGTTGGAAGTTGGGAGTTGGTTGTTAAGCTCGGAGTTGAGGAGTTGGTTGTTGAGTTCGGAGTTGAGGAGTGGGTGAAAAAGGGTATACTCCCTTGTTGAAAACTGTTTGTATTGCTAAGTTTGTTTAATAGAATCTTGAGTTTAAGACCCCCTAATGTCCCACATTATAATTAAATTAGCGTTCGATAAATCGAACTCTAGACCCTGCATAATTAATATATTATATTATATATTAGGGGGAGTCTTCGGTTTGATTATCAATAGATATAATATTTAAATTTTATTTTTTTAACTACTAATTAGTTAGTGTCACGATTTTTTAATAAAATGTCACAAAACTAATGTTATAGAAGATATTTTTTTAAATAGTAAATACAATTTTAAAATATTTAAACAACTAAACATGACATTATAATCATATTATGTTATTATTTATTAATAGATTTTGACTGATTATTGTTGTCCCTGTAATGTTTAATATTTTATAAATAATATATAATTATTTTATCATCAATATAATAATATATAATATTTTCATGTGTACAACTAAGAAGAAGGAGATAACCAGGGTAAAAATAGACAAACTTATTTTCTTATAATTTCATTTTTTTAATTTTTATCTTGTTTTGTTAAATTTCTTGTCCTACTTTCATAGGCTTATTCATGTTTATAATATCAAAATAATTAATAAATTTATTTTTTTAACGAAAATTAAATTTGAAATTCTTTAAAATTATATAAATAAATTTAATAATTTTAATACTGAGTTGGGACACCATCACAAATTCAAAATAATGCCCTGATTTAAAATTACATTTTTAAAATTTTCTAAAAACAACTGGGCCGTGCCCCAACTTGTCCGCTCCACCAATGCCCATTCAACCCAAGAACTCTGCTTAAAACAAATGAAACATTTTTTACAGTGTAAACAAAAACTGGATGTCATAAAATTCTACTGTTTATATTTAGATGAGGTGCTTCATTCTTACAACGACGATCATCTTCCAACTTGTATAAGTGCATTTTCTAATCATATCACTTTGACATCCATGAAAGCACTCATTAAATTACCTTTTGAACTCAAATAACATAAAAGGACTTTCATTGAATGCCAAAAATAATAAAATAACATAACATAACAAAGACTTAGACAAAATAGATAGGATCACTCAAATTCTTCTCCTCTTATTGATTATGTGGCAAATCCAAATATGGTTTTATTTTTTATCAATTAACGTTAAATATGTCACCATTCTTTGGATTTTATAACTCAATACTACCATAACAAAAAAAAAGTGCAAACTATAAAAGGACCAGACCATCGAGAACATAGTTTACATGGAAAGAGATGTAGTCCATAACATAGCTTACATGGTAAATTAGTGTATCAATGGAATATAAGCTTATTTTTGTTTACCATTGATACACTAATTTACCACTCTTATGTTAATTTACTTATTTTATATTCCATTATAAGTCTTATATTCCGTTTACATAATTTATATTTTATTTTATATTTTGTATTAATTTACAAGTTTTATGTTAAATTTATATGTATTATGTTTCCTTTACATAATTTATGTTTAAATACAGTATTGATGTGATGAATCTACTAATTTTGTACTCCCTGTCTGATTTGTTCCGTCATATACAACCTTAAGTTTCCTCAAAATTTCATATGCATTTGTACAACTTGAAAACTCTATGAAGTTCTTTCTTTCTAAGATATAAAATAAAGTATTCATAACTTTTGAATTTAAAGACATCTTTCTCTTATCTGACTCATTTCACTTACTTAAAGGTTTTGAAATTTCTTCTTTATTTTTATTTTTCTTCCTAGAAATGAATGAACTATCATAAACTGCTTCCCACTTTTTCAAATAAAACTAGTCATTACCATAAAAAAAGAAAAAATAGAGGTCTAGTGGTGGATTGACCTTCCATAAAGGTTGTGCTATTTTGGATTGCTATAGTTATTTTACTTTGGACAGTTAAGTCCTAACAAGAGAGCTTTGGTCTAATACCAAATGAAATTCTAGCTAAGCTACCTAAGAGGGGGGTGAATTGGGTATTTAAAAATTTACTCGATAATAATAAGAACAGCTACCACAACTAAAAATAATAATAATTTCAAAATTAAGTAAATTTAAAGAGGTAAGGATAGAGAAAACGAACACGATATTCTTCCATGATTCGACAACCCGCCTACGTCTACACTACCAAGCAAACCAAGCTTGAGGATTCCAATATCCAAGCTTTACAACTCAAGGCTTCATGATGTTTATAATTGACTTCCAATGTGTCAATAAACCTTTACAATTCGAGATGATTTCACACCTCTTTTCTCAAGTATTTTCCATATTCACAATCACTCAATTTTTGATGTTGAAATGAAAATTAGAAAGATCACACTCCTCACAAGAGTATATAAGCAAATGATAGTCCAAATATAAATCAGTGTATATAGATAAGCAAATGAAAGCTCAAGATGATTTGTATGAACAAGTTTAAGCTTGATAAATATTGCAAAACTTATCTAAGATGTGTATGATTTGGTTTTTATAGTTTGAACAAGAAAACCAGTCGTCATTAACTTTTTAAAATTGTCGGATCACCGCTAGGCTGACGTGGCATGTTATCATTATAAAACCAATTTGAAATTTTTGCTTAAGTAGATCTCCGCTTCAATTTGCTAACCAGCTGCTAGGATTTTGGACTTAAACCGATTAGCTATTATAATGAAGTAGTTATTGTTAGAGTCAAATTTGAATTCCGTAAAATCGGTTTGTCGTTTATCTCTAACCGGTTAGCCATTTATCAGAACCAGCTAGTCGCTTCTTAAAATTTGGTTAGCTGTTCTCATTCCAAAGAGCTACTATCTTGAAATCAGTTTGCGCTTTCTGAATCTAGTTTGCCATTTGCTACAGTTCGCTACAATGAAAACCTTTTATAATTATATCTTTGACCCAAACTTTTAGAAATTTTACTATAGTCTAAATACTTTAAATACAACTTGAAAACAATTAACTAAATAAAATCAATATTTTCTTTAAATACAAAACCTTTATATTATGAAAATAATTAATTATTTAAAATGTCATGAAAAATAATTTGAGCTTTTAAATGCCTAATCATGCATAGATTTAATCATACTAGCTTTATAAAAAATATAATAATAAATATCATCCAAACTAGCAAAATATATGTATTTTCTATTTTACCCATGACGTGTAGTTTGTTAGAATTAAAATCGAATACCGTATTAACATATAGGTAAACAATCTTCCATTTTTGATGATGACAAATACTCTATGTATTTTAATTTTTTCAACCAACAAATATAAACTCCCCTTGAGTATATGACACAAATATAAACTCCTCTTGAGTATATGACATACATGATTCATAAACAATATATGTAACAATGTAAAACACCTCCTAAATATATCATAAAATGTCAAATACACATCAACTTTAAAATGCATATATTTCTCCCCCTTTTGACATCATTAAAATATAAACAATAAAGCATCTCCCCTTTTCAAAAGAGAAGTAATGCCTATCATTAACCATTCAAGCTTCGCCCCCAAGGCCGTAGTCGTGTTGGCTGCCATAGTCGGTTCTAGATTCGTAGCGACCGGGTTCGAGTCTTGGGGGTGGAGAGGGTAAAACTCTTTGGGCTTGCCCACCCCTCCCTTTTAAAAAAAGAAAAAAAAAAAAAAAAACCATTCAAGCTTCATAATTAAGAATCACAATTTAGAATCATGACAACTAAGCTTATTAAAAGTCCAATGACAATATCACAAAGTGTATGTATTTCTCCTCCTTTCAATATCACTTAAGACAAGTATGAAATATACATTCAACAATTTGTCAAAAAGTTCAAAACAAATATATAAATTCATTCACCAATTATAGATATACACAAAATTATCATCAAGTATAATCATAAAAACACAACATGTATTTTGAGCCTTTATAATGCATATGTTACAAAAAAAAAAAAATTGAATCAACAAATATGCATGTGTTCCATAGAATATTCTCAACAAAAATACTTCACAATATATTTAATTTACTATCTCCCCCTTCATCATTAGAGATTAAGCAAATTCTAAGTCCATAATAGCAATATATAGATTATCAAAATCATCATAATCATATGCCAATTTATTAATGAATGATTATATAAACTCCTTATTGAGCATATCCTCTAATGTCATATATTGATATAGATATAAATGTCTGAAAGCTATTTGAATGCATGAAAGATGATGATAGACAATTGTGAAGATGAAATCAATGATCAAAATCAAACAAATCCATCATGATAAGTTGACATGTTATCATTATATATATCCATCCATTATGATAATGCATTCAATATTATATACAATAATAATTCAATCATATGAACAAATGTATAATGAAATAATCAATTATGACAAATCTAAATTATAATGATAATATAATTATGTAAGTATACGTACATGCTTTCACAATTTAAAGCTATTATCCATTTATTATGATCTACTCAACATGATCAATAGTAAGGTAATTTTACCTATAACATGTTAATGCACTCAATATCATGATATCACAAGATATGTATAAAATGTTTACTAAGAATAAATCAAATGATAATGACTTATAATCAATAAGTAAGACTTGTTACTAAAACAATTAAATCATCTTGCCTCATCATTTTCTTCTTATATCATGATCAAGTGATTTTTCTCACAAGTTTTATCAAGGAACTCTCCACTATTCCTTAATTGTGGTAACTACAAAAATTTTCAAGTAGTACCCTTTAGTACTCAAACATTTTTGGGTCCTTGAATGTTGCAATGGTTCCCTTTAGAACCCAAACACATTTAACTCCATAATATGCATTTTTCTTAATAGGACATCTATAATTCGTGACCATTTCTATTACAAAAATGATAAATAATTTTATGATCACTAGTGGAGATAGCCTTAAAAAAGTAATTCTTATAATACTTTTGTTTTAAGTTAGGCTTATACCCAAGCCTTACTTTATTAAATACACATTTTTGTGAGCCAATCAAGTTATCTAACATCTTTTACCCATTTTTGAATTTTAAGATAACATTACTAAGTTTATTATTCCTTTTCTTGAGCATTTTATTTTCGTTTTTCAAATCATCTATATGTGATTCTACATCCTCATATAATGTGCTATATTTCTCATTTGACAAAACAATTCTATCATGTAATGATTTATTCTCTCATTCTATGAATGTAATCTTAGCACTTAAAAATTCGTTTTCATTTGTGAGTTCTACCATGTTTTTTTTTTTTTTTACCAATTCTCATCCAATCATCATGCAATTATTAAAAGCATCATATAATTCATCATAGGTAGAAAAATCACTTACCTCATCAAATTCATCAATCGATTCATCTCTAAATGTCATTAGAGCTAGATTTGACATCTCACGAGCTTATTCTTCATCGATGGATTCTCTATAACTATCATCCCATGTTGTCATCATTGCTTTCTTCCTTGATTTGAGATTTGTTTCCTCACATTCAACTTCAAGTCTCCTCCAAATTTCATATGCATTTGTACAACTTGAAACTCTATGAAATTCTTTCTTGTCTAAGTCACAAAATAAAATATTCATAACTTTGGAATTTAAAGACATTTTTCTCTTATCTACCTCACTTGAAAATTTTGGAATTTCTTTTCCATTTTTATTTTTCTTCCGAGAAATGAATGCACTATCACAAACTACTTCTCATATTTCATAGTCTAAGGCTTGTAAAAAGATTTTCTTCCTAATTTTTCAATATGGGTAATCGTTACCATAAAAAAATGATGGTCTAGTGGTGGATTGACCTTCCCTAAATGTGTAATCATTTTAGGTTCCCATTGATCTTTAACTCTAGACGGTTAAGTCTACGCAAGAGCATCAAGCTCTGATACCAATTGAAATACAAGCTAAAAAAGCCAAGAAGGGTGGTGAATTGAGATTTAAAACTTAAGCTAAGCAAACCACACAATAATTAATTCTAATGCCTTAATGGAATCAAGAACAATAAATTTAACAATGTTCAAAATAAAAGATTATGGAAAGAGTGATAAACACAAAGATTTTTACATAGTTCAACAATCCCCGCCTACGTTTACGCCTCTAAGTACAGCGGCTCTGAGAATTTCACTATCTAAGCCTCCCAAGACTTTAAGTTCTTACAATGACTTCCAATATGTCAATAAACCTTTACACCAAGAGATTATCCCTAATCTCTTAACCCAAGTGTACCCCAACACTTACAACCACTCAATTTGATTTTACAATATGGTTTACAAAATGATTTCTTTCACACACATAATATGTGTTTACAATTGAAAGCTCAAAGTGTGTTTCAATAAAATATTACAAGTTTAAAGCTCAAGAACATTTGTATACTCAGTAGTAAGCTCAAATATAACCCTTGAGATTGATAAGATTTGAATTTGATTGAGTCTTTTTATAGTTTGAGGTAAAAACCAAGTGTTATTAACTTTCTGCAGATAATTGGCTTATCGTTTATGCTAACTAGCTTGCCTCTTAAAGATACCGTTAAAGTCAAAATATGAATTCTGTAAAACCTGCTTGTTGTTTATCACTAACCGGTGTCATAACCGATTAGCCGCTTCTTAAAATTCAATTAACCGTTTTTATTCCAAAGAGCTACTGCCTTGAAACCGGTTCAGTTTGTCTCTTGTTACAGTTTTACTAAAGTTTCACCACAGTGAAAACTTTCTATAATTACAGTTTTGACCCAAACTCTTAGAAATTTTACTATAGCCCAAATATATTATGAAACCATTCTAAAAGGTCTATTTTTAGGATTTCAAAGTTTTCAAAACTTTTTCAATTTAGTCTATAAACTTGAAAACAACTAACTTAATAAAATCATTATTTTCTTTAAATATAAAACCTTTATATTATGAAAATAATTATTTATTTAAAATATCATGAAAAATAATTTAAGCTTTTAAATGCATAGATTTAATCACACTGGCTTTATAAGAAATATAATAATGAAGATCATCTAAGTTAGTAAAATATATGCATTTTCTATTTTATCTATGACATGTAGTTTGTTATCATCAAAATTAAATATCGTTATAACCTTATAGATCAATAAGCTACTACCTTGAAATTAGTTTGCCATTTTCCGAATCCGGTTAGCCACTTGCTACAGTATCGCTGTGGTAAAAACTTTCTATAATTATAGTTTTGACTCAAACTTTTAGAAATTGTATTATAACTCAAATACCTTATAAAATCATTTAAAAAGGTCCATTTTCAATATTTCAAAGTTTTCAAAATTTTTCAATTTAGTCCATAAATTTGAAAATAATTAATTTAATCAAATTAGTTTTTCTTTAAAATAAAAACTCTTATATAATGAAAATAATAATTTGAAATATTATGAAAAATAACTTGAGCTTTTGTTATCCAAAACATGTGGTTTGTTATCATCAAAATCAATTATATAGTCATATAGACTACAATCTCCGCCTTTTTTATGATGACAAAACGGATCAAGTATTTTGAACATTTTGATAAATGGTCCCCCTTAATGTATACACAAGGTAAAAAAAAAAATTAAACAAAATCTTTTTAAGAAACTCCCCTATTATCTCAAAAAAATATTTCGAGTTTAGCATATACATATTAACACATCAAAACACATAAATAGATATTCCCCCAAAGCATAAAAAGGAAACCAATATGTTGTAAAAATGATGTACTCTCCCGGAAAATATACTCTCATCAAATAAATCGGTGATGCCAACAAGTTGCAAAGGGATTTAATGCCAAAACATAACAGATGATTGGTTATTGATGAAAAAATTTTAGTAGAATCTCCCCTTAAACTATATATCTCCAAAATAAAAAAAAAAAAAAACAACACTTCTAAATTATCAACGCATCAATAACAAAACACTCCTTGTAAATCATCTTAATTTCATCAATATCAAACACTCCTAATAGCAAATCAATCATCAAAATCATCAAGATATGAAGGATAATATAAACTGAAATAAGCTAGAAAATCATGATATTATCCAAAATAATCATATAAAAAATCTAAAAGTGGAAATATAAACATCTAAAAAAATAAAAATCCAACATAATGATATGAAATATTAGAATATACAAAGTCAGAGACAAAGAGCTACTGAGGCGACGGAGGTGCTGGTGATGGCAAAAACAGATATGAAATGCCAAAATGCTTAAAGAGAATGCATTGTCTTTGAAGAAGTTGCTACTGCTATTGAGAGAAATGCTAATGCACCTCAAGAACGTGCTGTTGAAAACCGGTCTGCTAGACAGAGAGAGTTCACACCTTATCCATAAGCTGCTGAAGAGTAATCTCGCCAAACTCAGGAGTCTCAGTATGAGGTACAATAGATATAGAAGCACTAATGTTAAGAGCAGCTGCAAGAAGATCCTGATGCCCACTTGGGAATGGAAGTGAAAAATTAAGAAGTTGATCAATTGGTACCACAACATTAAGAAGGCGATTATGACTGGGAGCAAGAATAGTGGACTTGTTGTCTTAGAACTTCATATATTTCCCATTGCGCTGCTTAAATCCTAAGGCACATATAACCTCATCTCTAATACTTTTAGAGAGTTTACAAGAGGGTTCTTTAATGGGTACCCAACAGTATTTGAGAATTTAAGTAATAAAATGACTATAAGGAAGTGTTCGGGAAATTAAGTTGAGTATAGTAAGCATATTATAGATGATAGCATATCTAGGTTAATTGGACAATACCTAAGAATGGAGTCAAGTAAAGCAACATCCATATGTGAGATCTCATTTAAGTGTCCTAATCTTGAAAGGATAATGGTTTAAATAATATGAAGTAGGATCTTAGATTGGAGGTAAAGATATTGAGTACAGAAATGAACATTGCAAACCTCATCAGAAAAATCAATACTTCTACATATGTTTCTAATGGCATCAACATGAGAAAAATTAGGAATTTCTAGTGTTTTTCTAGTTGAGAAGATTTCTACCCTTATATCAGAAGTGCCTATGAGGGAATTCAATTCAGTATCATCAAACTCAATCAAAACTTCTCTAACATTAATGATAACTTGATTTTCTTTCTCCGCAGAAGTGTCTATGTTCGACTAAAAGACTCTTACCAAGTCAAGATAAATATTATCATAAACCAAAAGTCCATTTATCCAACCAACCTCCTCCACCAATTCCAATAAATTTCTATAACTTACGTTAAGATTACAAAGCCAATCAGTTAAGAGATAAAAAGTAGGAAATATCATACGAGTCATGAACTTTTGACAAAAATGTTTGGCCAAACGCTTGTCCAGGAAATGTCGTTGTCCAAATTTAGGCTATTCTATAGTGTTCCCGTGATGTTGCTTTTTTGGTTAAATGAGTTCTTTTCCTTTTCTACTTGGCCTTGAACTAAACATGATGTTGGGAAAGAATAAACTCAAAATGAAAAATTAAAGAGATATATAGGACCAATTTGGGTAAAAATTAACTCAAAATGAAAAAAATTTAAAGAGAAGAGAAATGGGTGAAAACCTAGGTTAGAAATGAAATTTTTTTCTATTTTATAGACGGAAAGGAGATTTAAGAATGATTTCGGACTCTAGGAAGGATAGGAATGATTTCTATTGTTTATTTGGTTAAAAAATGAGTGAAAATAATAGATTTTGGAGTGGGAAAGAGATAGAGAGAAAGCAGTTTAAAGTGAGAGAGAATTGGAATGCTGAATAAAAGAGGAAGACAAAGACTGCTTATAAGGCTTATAAATCATGTATGCTGGTTTTGATTAACCAGCTAATCGGCTTTATTCCAATAAGCACTTTAAAAAAAACATCAAATTTCTGTTATTAAATTCGGCTGACCGGTTTTAGTCCAGTGAGTACCTTAATGAATCCTACTTTTCGGTTGATAGAACTAGCTGACCGGTTACGCTAAGTAGATGGCTAGTTATCTTATGTTTTGCACACCAAGTTATTTTCGGTTTAAAGCTTGATTAATTTTGAATCATTTTAAGATTTAAAACTTTTTAATAAGCCATTTAATGGAAGAAACATGAATACATGTATGAATATACAAATCATAAAAAAGATTTCAATTTAATTATGTCAATTTATGAAGTTACACAAAGAGAAATAACAACTTAAAATGCATCATTCATCAATCTAAATTCATGCCTAATCTTAGTGAATTGTTCTTTACTAAGAGGTTTTGTTAATATATCGTTGATTTTCAATGGAAATAAATTCAATTACAACATCCTCCTTTTCAACATAATCTCTCATAAAATGATGTCGAATCTCTATATGCTTAGTCCTAGAGTACTAAATAGGATTCTTCGACAAATTAATAGCACTAGTGTTGTCATATCTAATAGAAATGCAATCTAATTTAATATCATAGTCTCTAAGTGTTTGTTTCATCCACAATGCTTGTACACAATAACTTCTAGCTGTAATATATTCTGTATCAGTGGTAGACAGTGCAATTGAATTTTTTTTCTTGTTAAATCAAGAGTCTAAAGAGTGTCCTAGAAAATAACATGTGCTACTAGTGCGTTTTCTATCAACCTTGTAGCAAGTAAAATTGGCATTCAAACAACATAATAAATCTATATGTATTCCTCTAGGATACCGAAGGTTAAGGTCAATAGTGTCAATCAAGTACCGAAATATTTGTTTAAAAGCAAGTAAGTAAGACTCTTTAGGATATGATTGAAATCTAACATACACACTGGATATAATATCAGGCCTACTAGCAGTCAAATAGAGCAAGGATCCGATCATACCTCGATATGTCTTGATATCAACTTCTTTATTTTTTTATCCTTTTCTAGTTTAATGGTTGTGCTCATTGGAGTGCTTTTTGTTGTTCCATTTTCATAACCAAACATTTTAAGTAGATCTCTTACATACTTAACTTAGTTTATGAAAATTCCTTCCTCGTTTTGTGTTATCTATAGTCCAATGAAGTACTTCAGCTCCCCCATTATGCTCATCGAAAATTCATTACTCATTTAGGAAGAAAATTCCTTACACAACGACTTATTAGTACAACCAAAGATAATGTCATCAATATAAATTTGAACAATAAGAATATTTTTATTCCTATACTTACTGAAGAGAGTTGTATCAGCTTTGCACATGGTGAAACTATTATCTAGAAGAAAATTCTTATGCCTATTATATCATGCTTTAGGTGTTTATTTTAAACTTTACAATGTTTTTGATAATTTATAAACATGGTCTGAAAATTTCTTATTTTCAAAACCAATGGGTTGTTTCACAAGCTTTCTCTATAATGCAACCATTTAAAAATGCACTCTTGACATCCATTTGATATAAAATGAAATCCTTATGCCAAACAAATACTAATAACATCTTAATGGATTCTAATCTAGCTATCGGTGCAAATGTCTCATCAAAATTAATTATCTTTTCTTAGTTGTAACCTTGAGCCACTAATCTAACTTTATTTCTTACAACCACATCAAATTCATCCATTTTATTTCTAAATACCCATTTAGTGCTTATGACAGATTGATGTTCTGGTTTAAGAACCAATTCCTACACATTGTTTCTCTCAAATTGATCCAACTCTTCTTACATTGCCATAATCCAAGATTCATTGTGTCTGCATCCAAAAAACTTTTGCTTTAATTTAAGAAATTAATGCAGCATGTTCACAAGTATTTCTAAATAATGATCTAATAGTTATTCATCTAGAAGGAAAACCTAAAATCAAATATTTTAAATGATATGGAATATACCTCCACTTTTTTATGAGTGTTTGAGAAATACTTTCATTTTGTTCCACATTTGTTTCGTCACATTGTTCATTTTCATTTCCAGGCAGTACACTTATTTGTTTGTCTTTTGGTTGTTCTTTTTGTAATTTATCATTTGCATCATCATCAACAACAACATTCTCTAAAGAGCAGAGGTTAGACTCATCAAATATGATATCCAAGAAAAATACAAACATCAGATTTTGGATTAAATTTATCAAGATTATCTTTTGTGTTCAAAATAAAATATTTAGATCCAAAAACTTTTAAATATCTAATGTTGGGTTTTTTATCTTTCTAAAGCTCGTAGAGAGTCTTATTGAGAGTATGTCTTATCAACATATGATTTAAAACATAACATTCGGTGTTGACGACTTTAACCTAAAAATATTTAGGTAAACTATTTTCATTCAACATAGTCTTAGACTTTTCTCGAATAGATCTATTCTTTCTCTTAAAAACTCCATTTTATTGTAGAGTTTTAGGTAAATAGAATTGTTGTTCAATGTCATGCTCATTGCAAAAACATTCAAATGCATAATTTTCAAATTCTCTTGTATGATCACTCCTAATGCATGCAATACCATAACACTTTTCATTTTGAACATTTTTACAAAACATTTTAAAGGCATCAAAGACATTATTATCCTTATTTGCTAAGAATAATACCTATATGAATCTAAAAGAATATCAACAATCACAAATGCATAATATTTGTCATTCAAACTAGCATATCTACAAAGTCCAAATAAGTCTATATAAAGAAGTTAAAGTAGTTTTGAAGTAGAAATGTGATTTTTGTTTTTAAACGAGGTTTTGATTTATTTACCAAATTGGCATGCTTTATATAGGAAGATCTTGAACTAAATCATTTTTGCAAATATTTAAAATCAAATTCATACTTGTATGTCCTAATATTCTATGCCATAACCAACCATCATTATGTTCATCAATATTGTTGGTGCTTCAGCGAAATGTCATGGTATTCTTCAAGAGAAACATGCTCAAGATGTTATTAAAGCACTCAATAATGGTGAACTTTCAAGTGGACAAGGTTTAAATCAAGATGTTACTTTGAAGCGATCTGCTGATACATGCTAGGGCTCACATTTTGGTACATTATTGAGCATAATCACCTTATTCCATTTATTATTGATGTGCTTGATATAATTTCAAATGAGGGAAATTCTGAACAAATATTTCAAACTACAATGTTATTAAAGTGCGTGCAGTCAATTGATTTTGTGTTTAGCTTATTGTTGATGAAAAAAATACTTTGATTTGCACATAAGTTACTGTAAACATTAAAAAATAAGACCAAGACATTGTGAGTGCCATGAAATTAATTGGAGTATAACATATACTTGCAAAGAATGAGAAAGAATGGATGGGAATCATTACTTAGTGAAACTTCTTATTCTTTGAAGCATGATATTGATATTCTTAATATAGATGATTTATTTCAAATTTAAGGGAGATCACAATGCAAAAGATCACAAATATGCATTGTTTTTTGTCGAATTATTTTATGCAATTTTGGATATTCAACTTTAAGAATTAAGCAACAGTTTCAATGAGATGAATACTTAGTTGCTTCTTTCTTTGGCATTTTTATGCCCCAACGACTCATTTGCAACTTTTGCTAAACAAAAATTACTTTGCCTTGTTGAGTTTTATCTAAATAATTTTTTACCAATGGATCTTGTGGCACTTGAAATTTAACTTGATGTTTATAGTATGGATATGGGTTTTGACAACAAATTTTTAGGATTGAAAGGGACTGATGAGCTAGTAAGAATAATGATTGAGTCTAAAAAAGATATATTATATTTATTAGTTTATTTATTATTGACATTAGCGTTAATTTTACTAGTTGCCATAACTACAGTAGAAATGACATTTTTTGCTATGAATTTTGTGAATAATTATTTGTGAAATCGGATGGTAGATTAATGGTTGAATGATAGTCTTATTGTATACATAGAAAAAAAAAATATTTTGTAGCCTTAATAATAAGGTTACTCTTCAACATTTTCAACATATAAAACTGGGTTGAGAAAAGTTATCAGTGTATTAAATTAAATATTTTAATTTTTTTTTAGTATAAGTTATTTATTAATTTTTTTGAATTAATTATTGTTTGAACTTAGCCCCTTCTAGATAGAATTCTTAGCATTGCCACAACATTGATGGAGCCAGTATAGGATTAACTAGGACATGGTCACAATTGGCTTTGGAAAATTGTGAATAGTAATTTTAAATCGATCTATAATTGCTTTGAATTTGTGATAGTGCCTAGCTCAATATTAAAATTATTAAAATTGCCTAAATTTTTTAAAAGTTTCAAATTTAACCTTCATTTAAAAAAATAAAATTTATTAGTTATTTTGATTCTCTAAACATGAATTAGCCACCCGTAAATATAGACAAGAAATTTAACAAAACAAAATAATAATTAAAAAACATGAAACTGTAGAAAAATAAGTATTTGGGGAATGTCGAGTAGACCCGCTCGAGGATAAACCAGCCAGAGCAGAAGACCTAATCACCAACATGAAGACATCCCTGCTCGGTGTCAAAGCTGGTCGAGATTGAGAGTTCTAAGTTATTCGGGCTTGGATATTCTCATTCTGTTCGAATAAGGTCACAAAGATCTTCAACCACCGAGTGGGTCCTGGTCGCGTTATGAACAACATCGTGAACAGAAGGAGATTAGAGCTTGAGCAGAGCAAATCTAAGCATGGCAGCCCCGCACCCTGACAACTTGTCACGACGATCGATAACTGACTGGAACCCTCACGCCGTGGGGTTCCATCACTATTACCGATGACCAGCGCATGCCTCAACAGTATCATCATTTTACGCAAGCCTACATGGCATTATCATTTGATCATGGGAACCCATAACTTTCTGACATCCCGCACCCCCACGTTGTGCCGCAGCAACCCATAGTTGTCAGAAAAAAGCAGGCGCAATGAATAAAGGAGAGCGGGAAAACGGGAGGATAAATATTAGATAAAAGGTAAGGTAAAGGGATTCTGATTTCTTTTTTTTTTTCTTCCTTATCTCTTGAAACCTTCTAGTTTTTTCCGGTTTTTCTCGATTCATACTGAATTTAAAAGAACCAACCCGATTCATCGACTTGGCCTAGGAGGTTTTCACCGAAAAATACCCGACGACCCCTGATACATTTTCTGTTGATACAGATCAGAGGACATCGCCACTTCAGTGAACAAAATACGCAGAAGCCAACTGAAAATTCTGCTCAAACAACCAGCGACCAGAAGGCGAAATCACTATTCATGAGCGACCAGAAAAATGCATCAACGATAAGTTTTTCTTTTTTTTTTTCTTGTAATCTTCTTCTTCTTAGTTGTATACACGAAAATATTATATATTATTGTATTGACAATGAAAGTATTGTAAATCATTTTTAAAACAAAAAATCTTATAGAGACAACGATAATCATTAAAAGTCTATCAATAAATAATGATCAATATAGTTATAGTGTCATATATTATCAATTGAATATTTTAAAATTGTATTGTATTTTTTTATTAAAAAAAAACATAAAGTTTTGGATAGGTTTGAAAACCTCGCTCACTAAAAATCAGTCTTTACTCTCTATTATTACTCGAAATGAACAAAATGCTTTCATGGTCAGTTAAGTTGCATTCACGGTCTATATTAGATGTACCTTGCGTTACATCTCTAGAGAGATAGAACACAATGAAGAGGAAACAAGGCAGAACCTGATGAAGTAGAAACACAAGTTTTTTTTTTTTTCAAAATATATTTGATTTTTTTTAAGCCCGAAAGAGAGGTGGCGATATAAATTTAGACCACAAAAAAAAAAAATCTAAGTTTAGGTTTTACAGTAATTGCCACATAGCGAAACGTATCGGGAAATAATTGTTGATCAACAGCACATCAGTGGGTGACTTGTTGGTGATGACACCATGAAAGACTTACTCATACCAATGAATTTATTTATAAATTAAGATCGAATAATAAGACAGACATGGGTATGTGAAGTCAAAATTAAATACACTGTGTAAAAGCGAGGGTGCGTGCGTGCGTGCCGATATTGTTAAAACAAGAAAGACCCACAATTATAGTCCTTTCATTTTCACACAGTAAGCTTTTTATCTCCAGAGAGTCAAGACACAACATGGCAACGGAATACTCCCAATCTCAATTCTATTTTGTGGGGTCTTAGGGCTTTTAAAAGAGCACACAACCCTCCGGGGTTTGAGTCAAAGACAGCTACAGATGTTGTCTTTCTTCCCCAACACACGAGTGCTTTAAATGACTGCCATTTCTCATTTGAGTTGCCAACCACTTTAGATATTGATTGATACACTCTTGATTTTCCTACTTTTTGCCAGGTGGCCCGAAGTGGGACAATGAAGCTTATCAACGCAACAATTAATAAAAATGTTGTTTTTGTCCCGAATGATGCAATCAACTTTATTTTTACGGTGAAACTAAAAGGTCACGAGTTCAACTTTTAGAGATGTGTTTAGTTTGAGATTATTTAAGGATATAGCGCAATGTAAATAAAACAAAATATAATAATATGGACTAATTTTTCTGATCAATCTAGGATTATGGACAATTAAGCTTTTCAATATTTGATCACTTATCATAATCTTAAAATCATAGAGTTGAATATGTAGATTTATTACACAACATCAAAGTGAGAATATCATTGAATTAATTCAACTATCAAGGCTTATGTTTAGGACTTAAGAATTGAGATGGCTTTAGAAACGTATAAAAATATGATGAAAGCTAGGTGGCAAGAGCCTCTCTTCGCAGAGACCCACAAATAATAAATGGATGCTCTCTTTTGATTGGTGAAGTTAAAGAAAAGACAGAAGAAATGCAGATAAAGCCATACATTCTACTGTAATGGCATAATGAAAGGTGAGGGAGGAGCAGATGTCTCTGATTATGGGTAGAGATAGAGGTGGTTAAGGCCACATGTTCCCCATAAATGCTTGAGACAAAGCTCGCAGGCCCTGTTTATAAAGACTTTCCATTTCCCTTTGAACAGTTTTTATGTCCCCTTGGGTTACTCTCATTGTCCCCTTTTCTTTTGTCCATGGCTCATGAATCTCACCCCAACTTCCTGTATTCGTGGCCGCTTGTTGACCTTTGCCTGTGTGTTTGGCCATTAGGGTGGTAATTTAGCACACTACATGAATAACACACGAAAATTTTAATT
Organism: Murraya koenigii; assembly: GCA_025617385.1. Classification (NCBI taxonomy): domain Eukaryota; kingdom Viridiplantae; phylum Streptophyta; class Magnoliopsida; order Sapindales; family Rutaceae; genus Murraya; species Murraya koenigii. Next base: position 17,712,007 of record CM046812.1, read on the forward strand.
TTAAATTGTTGTAAATAACATGATCAGTAATCATATTGTTGTAAAATCACTTTTTAGTGGAGTGATCAATACTTTCTTATTTAACCTTAAAAGTTTAAACTTATTGTATTGTTTTATATCTATAATAAATATTTATTTTTTTAGTTCACTTATTTATAAGTTGATTAGGCTCATTTTTAGGCCCATTATTCTCTATGTTCAATATTACAACCCAAGAAATCAAGAACCCATCCAGTTGTTGGCTTTTGCCTACATATTGCATCGCCATAAAAGGTCTTTTATAGAACTACAGTGAAAGTTCTCATTTATTATTTCTATCTTTGGTGGCAGACCAAAAGTTGATAAGGAAGTTACGAAAATTTCTATCAACTCTTAGCATATTGCTTTTCAGAGCCATGCAACAGCCTGGGAGCAACACGATTGAGTTCCTTGGGTGTCCTTGAATATTTTCTTTGAAAAAGCCTAATCTGTTATCAGTTATCTCATCTTTGGTTTCCCATTTTAAATTAGTTATATTCCAACTAAAATTAATTTTTTAATCTCCACCTTTTGTATGATTTTAACTCGGATAATTAATTAAATAAACTATTTAAAAATCACTCATTTAGGTCTATAAGGCAGCTATTGTGATTATTTTATTTTATTTTATTGTTAAAACTACTAAGACGGTGGGGTTAGGCTAAAGAAAATAAAATATAAAAGGCGAGAAATGAGACCAAATCCTCTAATATTAATCAAATAAGTTAAAAACAAAGAATTATTGAGTCTCAGAAGTATCTAAATGAAGAATATTAATTAAACTATCGACGAATTTGATGAGAGCAATCACAATTGATTATAAAATCATCAACAGATATGATATAGCCTCCCATAAAATATGTCTGATGAAGACTGAGGGTCAAAAAATAAAATACGAATACAATCAAATAGATAAACAAATTCTGACTGCATAGCCATAAGAATTGATCCATTATACTTATTTTACTTGATATTTTTTTACAAATAAATTTAAAGAAAATGATCATATTTGAAAGTGGATGTGAAATGACAGTTCCTTAGCATATCTCATGCAACTTTAGCTAACTAAATTTGGTGGATGAAAATCTCTCTCCTCTCTAACAAAAATGTCCTTCATTCACCATATGTGAAGGTGTGTAATGGCATCATCTTATACCAATGGTTGTACTAATTTAGCTTCTTTATAACTTAGAAAAATAAGGAGAATTTTCCAAATTGCACAAATTAAGACAAGCAATTAAATAATCTAATTAGCAAACAAATTGATTCTGGAGGCCAGCATACAACAAATAATAAGCTAAGTACAGCTCTTGCAAATCAAATTGTGATTCGTAGTCATTTATGTGTTTCCTGTTATTCCAAATGGCTCCCATGATGGAACTTTTTGGCTGAAAAACCTTCCCACCACCTTTGAATCCAATAAGTTTATTGCTTCCTCAGATTTGATGCACCTAGGGGTCTTGTATTGGTTAACAGAAGAGCCCCGAGAAACAGAAAAATCCATAAGTGCATCAAAGGTTCCATGTTTCACCACCCTTATCTCCAATGGACCTATTGAATTGTCCTTTTTCCGGCACCTCCTATACACAGAATCAAGTGATTCTTCAACTTTAGAGCAGCATTGCTCCATTATATCAGTATCAAGCTCTGGCAAACTATTACTTCCTTTCGACTTAAGCTCCCAAAATAGTACATAGTGACCGGGAATGGAGCAAGTGTCAGCATAGGCAGTGTACTCAGTCAGCAGGACAAGAGGCTCAATAAGTAGCTTTGCTTCTGTCACTGCCTTCAGTAAATCTTCTTCATTGGTTTTATCTGTGTCAATGCTCAAGACCACGTTTCTCCGATACACAAACCGGAATTGAGGAGCGTTGTTGTGAAATCCTGTGACCATAAGAATGTCTCCAACTCTGTACCTATATAGACCTGCAAAGAAAATTAAACGAAAAAGGTCACTCACCTAATGACATACTGTAAGCACAGTTTATGCTAATGAATTGGTAAAACTGACCTGTAAAAGTTGTGACAACAAGCTCATAGTAGTGACCAAGTTTCACATTCATTAGATCAACAGTTTCGATTTCATCATGCTGGCAATTCTGATCTGAAATGCCATTGTACTGGAACTCTTGAGTCAACTCTTCATTGTTTTTCTCCACCAGTAAGAACTCGAAATAGGCCATGTTAGGGAGGAGGGTATAAGAGACATCAGAAGGCTTGCAAAGTGGTTTAAAATTGATGCCAAAGTAGCATTCAGAAGATGCATACATTGTTGAAACTAATGGAAGCCCACCACTGTAAAACTCAATTGTTGGAATATACTGGGCCATAGAACCTGTTACAATTACTTCAATGTACTTAGTTTTTGGCCAAATTTTCTTAATTATACCCTCCCACGATTCCCCACAACATTGATGCTCAATAAAATCAGCCAAATCACGATTAGCCTTTCCAACTATTAGAGATACAGCATTTCTGCAGCTGGGATCAGTGATCCAGTCACTTACATGACCAATTCTTATATTGCTGCATAACTCTTTCCAGTAATCTTCTAAGAACTTTATAGCGCGTAAAAAGGCAGATGCAAAAACAGCACCAACCCTTAGTACCTCGTCGCGTTGTACTAAACCACAGAGTAATTGGCAGTACATACTCTGTTTACTGTCAGGACACAAGATGGTCTCATCAGGACTTGTGTAAACATTGTACCGATTAAATGGCCTGTTCCTGAAGTTGTTGCTCTTGTAGTAGCTTGTTAGCACAGGCCTCGCCATCAAACCAGATGGGGTTCTAATTTCTGGTTTCACAAACAATAAATACATTGCTTTTCCTTTGTCCAAGTCATTCACATACCTGCAAGTAGAAATAATAGAAATAAAATTGTTCAGTGACATTTGCATGGATTGCGCTTTAATTTTTTTTTTCCTGTTACTGTTACATTCATTTTTTAAAACTTTACTACTCACTTGTTCATAACAGGAACAAGCATGTTATAAAAAAATGCCTTCCTGTCCAAGTCTTCATCAGTTGATGGCATCATTTTCGGCTGACCACCTGAAGTTCCAGAGCTGCAACAAATAACAATAATAAGTCAATTACTTTAACAAAGAATATGAATTAATATTGATGAGAAAAAAAAATAAATTCACCTTGTAAGAAGCTCAGTAATTGGTTGAGCTGAAATGATATCTGAAGGCTCGCCGTTGGCAATTCTCTCAATGTAAGGTTTGATATCTTCATAATTCACAACAGGAACATTTTTCTTGAAAACTTGTAACACATCAACATCAAAATGGCCATTATTGAGATTGAAATAGCCCTTCAGGTATTCAGTTTTAGCATTTCGGGTTATAATTTCCTTGAGAACCTGCAGTTGTATTTGATATGCATTTGTGGTGAGGTCCTCCAAAAGCTTCATTCCAGCTTCATTATCATTTGGATCATACTGTGGTGGTGGTAACAACATCCTTGCCAATAGCTGCTGCTGAAAGATTATTATTGGGGGAGAAGGCAAACCATTAAATAACTGATTTTCAAGAAGGAAATGTAAGGGAAGGAGGTCCTACACACATGGCCTTGTCTGGCAAGTTCAAGCTGTGATATAATTAGATGTAAAAATATTACTGGTCTATACCAATAAATACTACCTACAGTCCCTTCTTATAAAATTAAAAATTAAAAATAAAACAAATTCTTGTGGACTTTCAAAGCCAATGACAAGCTTTGATTGTTTAAGATATGCTTTTGGTTAGTGATTAAGTATTCAATCATTAATAACGATGGTGATGATTTAAAACCCATAAAGAAATAATTGGACAATATTGCAATCATGGCATGAAGCTTGCTTTGTTAAGGAAGTGCAGCAACAGAAGCTAAATTTAAAGAGATGGGCTCATTAGGAAATCAGATTAAGATCGTGTTTTTGGTTATTGTGCTGCATTATTGTTTGAAAAATAATGCTACTTTGACAGAAGAAATTTGACAAAAGTTTGACAAAAATCCCAAACCACAGTTTTAATTTTGTTGAAAATGAAAAAAAAAAAAATTTGAAAGCATGCAAACCCCAATTTCTTAAATTTGAGTCAAGCGATTCTATTTACTCACAATTTTGAATTGGAGTTTTGTGGCTGTTTATTGGTACTGTTTCTGTTATTTAGAATCTTATTTATTATTGTTTATTTGTGAGTAATGTTATAACTTAGTTAGGATACTTTGTTTGTATTCCAATTGATATTTCACTAATAAAAAATTAATATTTAAATATGAAATAATAAAATTTAATAATTAATTATCACTTAACTCAATCAAATAATACCACATCATTTATGATACAAATTAAGTATTTCATTAAATAAACATAACATTATTATAAAGTTATTTTTTCTTACATTTTTTCTTTTCTTTTATTAAAGCAAAATGCTGTGTTTTGCCTTTTTTTTTCTAAAAATTTTGTAAAATATTTTTTGATAGAAACTGTATTATTATAGTACCATGATATGTATTGTAGTGTAGACTTACAGTAACATTTAATATAAATGTGGGTAATTATTTACTTGTATTTGACAGTTAATATTTATTAAATCACTGTTGACTTATAATTGATTGTTAATTCAATATAAACAATATTTAAGATCAACATATTGACGTGGTGCACCCACTTAGCGTAGACATGCCAAATGACTGATTTAATGGTACCTAAGTTGGATATTATTTAAATTAAAAGAATTTGTGTTTCGCTATAATAACCATTAAATGTATTAAATGATAGATCTTTGCTTGAGGGGCACATGGTGCACTTGCTCAGCATCACTTAACCCACACACACAAGTATGGAGGAACAAAGACAGAAGGTATGAAGTTCTTTTCGAGGACTTTTCTTTGGGATCATCAAAAGTTTATGATTGGATGCTGGCCAATAGAACCAAATATTATTTATTAATTTTTTTGGGATTGAAACCGGAAACTCTCTGACTTCAACCACGGGCCCACGGCCTACGGTTGGATTATTAAACTAGGGACATTGGTGGATGAAATTTTGCATTGCTGCTTTTTTTTTTTTAATTCCATAATATTAATAATTAATTATAATATAAATATTAATATTTATAATCAAATAATTATTTAGATAAGTTTAAATTTAGCCTAAATTTTTATTTTTTTAATATTTAAAAAACGTCTACTTCATTTATATTTCATAAAAAAAAATATTACCTCTACTAAATTATAAATTCATAATTAAATAATGATATTAAACTTTCATATTAATTTTTATAAAAATTTAAACCTTTGTTCTCATATATTATTTATTGTGAGAGCAACTATTCTTCCACTTAACTAAAGGTCGATCAAAATTTACATTGTTTTAAAATTTGAACTGCACCCACTTAGTAATAGATGGATTTAAGGATAAATAGACTTACTAACTATATCAAATAAAATGATCAAGCGAGTAAGTAGCTACTAGCAAGGTGCAATTTGTAATTCTCAACACCATCCCCCATCTGCTCTCAATCAGTCATCTATCTAGGCCTCCTCCATTTCCCATAAGATCTCTAATTCACTTTTTTCAATCTCTTTCATTAACCATCAGTCTTCCATTTTAATTTTATATGGAAAAGTTTATAACATGAAGAAATTCTAGTCTATACTAACATGCCACGAAAGTGTTTCAATTGAATTAATTTTATATTAACAGAAAAAATAAAGATTAGGCTCAAAGGGGTTTATTCATTAACGTCGACAGAATATAATATCGAGCATTCGTTGGGATTGAAATGAGCTCCGATGGGCTCAAACTCATGCACTCAAGCATTTTGAGGGCGTTACCATTAGACAAACGACCACACTAAAGTAACATAAAATATTAAACTATCATAAAATTGACGATATATGAGAAAAAAAAAATAGCTTGTAAGCTTAGGCCTACCTTGGGTATTACTGTTGAAATAAATTATTTTTATTATGTTGATGAAATAAGATGTAATCAAAAAATAATTTAGTATTTAATAAATTATTTTGTTATTGTTGTTGTGAGTTTAGAAATCATAGTATATGTATTTAATAAATTTTATTATAAAAATATTATTTTATTATATAATCAATAAAGTAGATATAAGTTTAAATTATTTTTTATTTAATAGACATGGTAATCCATGCATTTTTACATGTGGTGCTATTTTTCGAGGTTTTCAAGAGCTTTCCACGGCCACTTGATTATCTTACTTCCATTTTTGCTGAAACTTTTGCAATCAAAGATATTGAGGTTGCTTCATCTATGAATTGGTGGTTCATTTGGCTTGAAAGTGATTCTGCATCGACACTAGCTTGCCTTCACAGTCCTCTTTACCATCCTCCCTATCAGCTTCGCATACAATGGTTGAATTGTAAGAGTATGATTAGTAAAATGCAATTTCATTACGGTCATTTCTATTGTAAGAATAATACAGTAGTAGATATTTGGATAATATCGGGTAGGTCTTATCGAGGCCTTTCCAGCTCGAATAAAATACCCCGAGGACAGCCTAGCTTGAGCAGAAGTCCCGACCGCTGGCACAAAAACGACCTCACTAGACGTCAAAGCTGGTCAAGGTCGAGGAATTCAGAGCCATCCGAGCTCCGACCTCTCGTGCCTGCTCGAGGTCGTCTCTCCCGGTCAAAGCTGGTCAAGGTCAATGAATTTAGAGCCATCCGAGCTCCAAGCTCTCCTGCCTGCTCGAGGTCGTCTCTCCCGGTTAAAGCTGGTCAAGGTCGAGAACCGAGCACTCCTTTCCTACTCGTAGAAGGTAAGTCAGCGAGCGCAACTGGGTTGCGCTAGTCATGGGACGAATGGAATGTAAGACCCGGCCCAGGGCAGCCTGACCCATTTTCTCAGAATCCTGGTACACCTTTTAATGTCTGATCAGGGCCCCACATGGTATGGTGGTGATACTATTGCCGATGGCCGGCACATGCCCCCACGGTGTCATTATTCCTAGCGCACATGCCCGACATGGTGATTTGGCCACGTGAACTGGGTTAAGGAGACAGCCGCGCATCCCCAGGGAATATTACGCCAATCCCGGCTATCAGAGGGACCCAGACACCTCAAGCGCAGGAATGGACGGTCGGGAGAGTAAGAGCGGGAAAAATGGAGTATAAAAGGAAGCAAACGGGTACGTTACAAGGGTTGGAAAAATTCATTCACAAGGGTTCTGAAAAGAGACACAGGTTCTTCCTATTCTGATTTCTCTTATCTGGATTCTCTGAAAACACCATATTTATTCAAAAAGGGAGGGCGAAAAATATCTCTTTCATCTTTCCGGTCTCTCTCACTAAGGGAGATACCAAAAAGAACAACCCGATTACTGACTTGAGCGTCGGAGGGTTTTCGCCGAAACACGCCCGGCTACCCCTGACCCTGTTTTCTGTGAGTACAGGTTCGGGAGATCTCTGTTCTGGAAAAGACAGTGGAACATGACGAAGGAGGCAATCTTGCTCGAGATCGAGCTTATCGCGAGCAGAAGGTTCGAGGCACTGTTTGAAGGTTCGAGGCACTGTTTGAAGGCACGCGGGAAAAACTGCATCAATATCTTTTGGCGCCGTCTGTGGGAATCGGCACAAAAAGCCTGATTTCCTAATACGTTCAAGATACACAACGCAACGATGAGGGGAAACATCCGAAGAGGAGTAAGTCCAGAAGAATCAGTAACTTTGAGAGAAGTTGCCAATGAGGCCTAGAATAGGGAGATCCATGAAAGAATTGATCGGATGGAGAAACAGATGGAGACTCTGACTTCACTATTGCAAGAACTCAGGGAGGGACAGAGGAAAGCATGTAATGATGTCCTGGAGTCCAGCCGAGGGAATGCTCATGTTTGGGAAAATGTGGGAGATGAAGCCCAAAGACCTAGGGCACCAAATGTTGCTGTGAGGGAAGAAACTAACATGGAGGAAAGGGGGTCCCGTCAGCACTTACAGGACACAGCCCCAACCTCTCGTGCGGAGGAGTTAAGGGGGAGGTGCGCAGGTTGGCACAAGTTGTGGAAGACCTCCGGGGGAACGGAAAGAGCCCAAGCTGGCGAATAATGTTGGATAACGAATCTCCACTCTCGACGGAGATCATGGGTGTCACGATCCCACGTGACTTCCGCTTCCCAGATTTGAAGTTCTCAAGGAAAAGTGATCCATTAGTGCACATAGAACGGTTCAACGACATCACAGGGGTGCAAGGATTGTCAGCAGCTCAGAGGTACCGAGCCTTCCCGCTCACCCTGGAGGGAAGAGCGAGAGAATGGTACCGCAGACTCCCGCGAGGAAGCATCTTGAGCTTTGAACAGATGTGTAGAGAGTTCGCATAGCAATTCCGGGGCGCAGTGACCCCTGAGGATGACATGATGGAGCTGTCAGAAGTAAGGCAGAAGGAGGGAGAATCTCTCCGGGAGTTTGTTAAAAGATACCATAGATCGGTTCTAGATCTTGGTGCGTTTAACCATCCCCAAGCTCTGAGAGGATTGAAGGATGGGATCGGATGGGGAGACCATGGTATAATCTGCGGAGTCCTTCGATCCGTTCGTATTCGGACGCGTATGAGCAGGTAAAACTGGATATGATAATTGAAGAAGAAAAAGCTGCCAAACTGAGGAATGAGCAGGGCAATGGAGCAAAAAGGAAGGAGAGAGGGGGTCCTGCCCAAGGGACACAAGCTCCAAAGGCAGCAAGGGACCGAGTTGCCCTGTACAACCCTTATCAGAGAGCTCCCCCACCGCGGATGGTCCCCCTGCCACCTCGCAGGTCTCTGGACCGGGATCACAGAGAGTACAGGCGTCATGATGGCCACACATCCCACAACCAGCCACTAAGCAGACCTGAGGTGAGCCACAACAGGGCTGATCGTTCATTGCCACCCCCACCGAGAAGCTTCCCAAGGGATAGGGCGATACAAGTGGTGGAACAGAACCCTGCTTACAAACAGTATACGAGGCTGAAGGTATCTCTTGAAGAGATACTTCAAGTAGCTGAGGAACGAGGACTGCTGAGCCCTCCAACGCCGATGGCCAAGCCAGCTAGCAAGCGGAGCAGGGGGCGGTTCTGCCGTTTCCATGGTGACCACGGCCACTCCACATCACAGTGCCGTGATTTGAAAAACCAGGTGGAGGATTTGGTTAGGAATCGGTACCTGGATGAGTTTGTTGAAGGAGGGCATCCGGTGGTTGAGCAGCATTCTGAAGAATATGGCCGGGCTTACGAAATAGACATAGAACCACCGTCCACGAGGGTAATCTTAGGAAGGCCCACGATGGCAGAAAGTTCAAATAGGGCTCGGAAAAACTACTGCAGATACGCCGCAGCCGGCCGAGAAGTCCTGTTCACTGCTCCTACTGCCAAGAAAGCCAAGGTTCGGCAGGTGCCAATCATATGGACGGATGAAGACGAGGAGATGGTGTTGTACCCTCACGAGGATGCCCTGGTGGTAAAAGCCAACGTAACAAACAAGGAAGTTGATCGAATACTGGTTGACTCAGGGAGCTCGATGGATATTCTCTTCAAATCCACACTCGAGGATTTAGGAATAACAGGCGCGAGCCTCGAGCAAACGAGCACCTCCTTGAAAGAATTCGGGCGAGGAAAGCTAATACCTCTGGGAATCATCAAGCTGGCAGTAACCATGGGCTCGAGGCCTTTCGAGAAGAGCATGATGCTGGATTTTGTGGTGGTAGATGAAACCAGCCCACACTAGGTAATTCTAGGGAGGCCATTTATGAGGATCAGCCAGTGCGTGCTATCCACCCATTACTTGGCCCTAAAGTATAGAGTAAATGGGGCCGTAGGGGTCGTGAAAGGCAACGGAGGGTGGCGAGGAGCTCACTACTGTAGTCGCCAAAGAAACCATGCAGATAACCTCATTGAACTCAAGGGGAAAATCAAGGAGCAGAAGCAGGAGCACAACTCTTGATCAAATACTTCCAGTAAGTCTCCTTGTATCGTGAAGTTTTAATGTAAGATTTCTTCCCAAAATGGGATATGTAAAAGTATAAATGTATATAAGAATAAGAAAGACATTCATAATGTAAGTTCAGAATGAAGAGCAGAAGTCAAGAAGAACTCCACGGCCAGAAGTCCCAAAGCCTAAGTCTTAGGCGGGACGGTGCCAAGCTTTGGTTAATTGCAGGCCCGAGCAAGGGTATCATAAGAAGAAGCTTGGGTCAATTGCAGGCCCGAGCAGAAGAAGTTCAAGAAGGACTCCTCGGCCAGAAGTCCCAAAGCCTAAGTCTTAGGCGGGACGGTGCCAAGTTTGGGTCAATTGCAAGCCCGAGCAGGAGTAACACAAGAAGAAGCTTGGGTCAATTGCAGGCCCGAGCAGAAGCTCAAGAAGAACTCCTCGGCCAGAAGTCTCAAAGCCTAAGTCTTAGGCGGGACGGTGCCAAGCTTGGGTCAATTGCAGGCCCAAGTAGGAGTATCACAAGAAGAAGCTTGGGTCAATTGCAGGCCCGAGCAGAAGTTCAAGAATAACTCCTCGGCCAGAAGTCCCAAAGCCTAAGTCTTAGGCGGGACGGTGCCAAGCTTGGGTCAATTGCAGGCCCGAGCAAGAGTAACACAAGAAGAAGCTTGGGTCAACTGCAGGCCCGAGCAGAAGTTCAAGAAGAACTCCTCGGCCAGAAGTCCCAAAGCCTAAGTCTCAGGTGGGATGGTGCCAAGCTTGGGTCAATTGCAGGCCCGAGCAGGAGTAACACAAGAAGAAGCTTGGGTCAATTGCAGGCCCGAGCAGAAGCTCAAGAAGAACTCCTCGGTCAGAAGTCCCAAAGCCTAAGTCTTAGGCGGGACGGTGCCAAGCTTGGGTCAATTGCAGGCCCGAGCAGGAGTATCACAAGAAAAAGCTTGGGTCAATTGCAGGCCCGAGCAAAAGCTCAAGAAGAACTCCTCGGCCAAAAGTCCCAAAGCATAAGTCTTAAGCGGGACGGTACCAAGCTTGGGTCAATTGCAGGCCCGAGCAGAAGAAGTTCAAGAAGAACTCCTTGGCCAGAAGTCCCAAAGCCTAAGACTTAGGCGGGACGGTGCCAAGCTTGGGTCAATTGCAGGCCCGAGCAGAAGCTCAAGAAGAACTCCTTGGCCAGAAGTCCCAAAGCCTAAGACTTAGGCGGGACGGTGCCAAGCTTGGGTCAATTGCAGGCCCGAGCAGAAGCTCAAGAAGAACTCCTTGGCCAGAAGTCCCAAAGCCTAAGTCTTAGGCGTGATGGTGCCAAGCTTGAGTCAATTGCAGGCCTGAGCAGAAGAAGCACGACTGGGATCAACCCACGTGTCCCGCCTTAAATGCGAAATGATTGAAGTGGGAGACAACTGGGAAACGTGGGGAAGCGTAAAAGGCCGCGAATTCGGTCCATCATTAATGAGTTTATAGTCTTATCTCGTTTCACTCAAAAGACTAGAAACTAGGGGACTGGTGTTTGGGTAATATCGGGTAGGTCTTCTCGAGGCCCTTCCAGCTCGAATAAAATACCCCGAGGACAGCCTAGCTCGAGCAAAAGTCCCGACCACTGGCACAAAGACGACCTCACTAGACGTCAAAGCTGGTCAAGGTCGAGGAATTCAGAGCCATCCGAGCTCCGAGCTCTCGTGCTTGCTCGAGGTCGTCTCTCCCGGTCAAAGCTGGTCAAGGTCAATGAATTTAGAGCCATCCGAGCTCCAAGCTCTCCTGCCTGCTCGAGGTCGTCTCTCCCGGTTAAAGCTGGTCAAGGTCGAGAACCGAGCACTCCTTTCCTACTCGTAGAAGGTAAGTCAGCGAGCGCAACTGGGTTGCGCTAGTCATGGGACGAATGGAATGTAAGACCCGGCCCAGGGCAGCCTGACCCATTTTCTCAGAATCCTGGTACACCTTTTAATGTCTGATCAGGGCCCCACATGGTATGGTGGTGATACTATTGCCGATGGCCGGCACATGCCCCCACGGTGTCATTATTCCTAGCGCACATGCCCGACATGGTGATTTGGCCACGTGAACCGGGTTAAGGAGACAGCCGCGCATCCCCAGGGAATATTACGCCAATCCCGGCTATCAGAGGGACCCAGACACCTCAAGCGCGGGAATGGACGGTCGGGAGAGTAAGAGCGGGAAAAATGGAGTATAAAAGGAAGCAAACGGGTACGTTACAAGGGTTGGAAAAATTCATTCACAAGGGTTCTGAAAAGAGACACAGGTTCTTCCTATTCTGATTTCTCTTATCTGGATTCTCTGAAAACACCATATTTATTCAAAAAGGGAGGGCAAAAAATATCTCTTTCATCTTTCCGGTCTCTCTCACTAAGGGAGATACCAAAAAGAACAACCCGATTACTGACTTGAGCGTCGGAGGGTTTTCGCCGAACACGCCTGGCTACCCCGACCACTTTGTCGTGAGTGCAGGTTCGGAGATCTCGCTCGCAAAAGACAGTGGAACATGACGAAGGAGGCAATCTTGCTCGAGATCGAGCTTATCGCGAGCAGAAGGTTCGAGGCACTGTTTGAAGGTTCGAGGCACTGTTTGAAGGTACGCGGGAAAAACTGCATCAACAGTAGATAAGATTATCTAATATGGGCATTGCTTCTTCCTCTTATACTTAGTGGGATGAACCACTTGCTCTTTCACGTAAAAGCCTGTGTGAAGAGCACTCTTGTGGGCTTCCCATGTATCCCTTTTCATGATAGAATTAAAAACTTGTTTCTTCCTCCTATTTTTTATTTTAATAAAATTTCTCAACATCCATATAAAAAAAATCTTTTATTTGTATATTAGAATTTATGAAAAAAGTAAAATATGATTATCATTTTATTAAAATAATAAGGTTAAAATAGAAACTTTAAAAAGGTGTAGTGCTTATTTAATAATTTGTTTATAAAAATAACCACTTACTTACAAATTTACCAAATACTATTTTGTCAAAACTTATGAAATAAACTACTTATAGCATTTCAAGTGTAATCTCAAGCGAGGCCTTAGTTTTAATAAATTGATAGTAATATATATAATTAATACGGATAGATACTGTTTTTTAATATTGCAATAATTGTATTGATATTATAATCAAAAGTCCGATGAAGATGTAGATGTCTACTCTTAATTTAGGAGAAATTTTTACTCCCACAACAGTAGGAGAAAGTTTAAACTCACAACTCGAGCATGAGTAAAATTGATATTATATTGTAGTAAGCTTCGTTAACAAAATTAATAATAATGATTATACTTTTGTACAAAGACATTTTATTTAATCCATTGGTTTTCAAATATATTTCTGGCTGGTAACAAGCTATTCATACTCAAAGTTTAGAAAACATATGGAGATAAAAAATAAATTTGGATTTTGTTCATTCCTTTCTTTAAAAAATAAAAATCAATAGATAATAAATATTTTGTTTGTTCATTTGGTGTGGAAACATCTACATCTCCACCAAAAAGACCCTATTAGATTGTACCACGTTTGTATTAATACATTTTGTACTCACTCTCCCTTGAGCTCATTTCACTTATTAATGCCAACTCTATAGTCTATCCCATCTTCAAAGGAGTAATACTAGTTATTTTAATATATATTTAAGTCTTAATTTAAGTGTTGACAAATATAATATTTATCTTTTTAATGATGGTTAAATAATTTTACAAGTTATGGAATTTATTAACGGTTCATATATTTTGAGATTAGTGTCCTTTAATTCATGTACTTTTAAAAATAATTCATTTAATCCCCGTCGCTAAATTATTAACACTCATGCCGTTACTTTTTATTACTTAAAAAGCTTTATTTTAATATATTACTATAATGTTTCTTTTTTTAGACATTAATAAAAAAAATAAATTACAATTTAACTCTAAAAATTAAATAGAATAAAAGAATATATATTAATTTTTGTGAAACACTCTGGTGAGTATTTAATATATTAATTTTTTTATTAATGTCTAAAAAATAGTAATTTAATTTTTTTACAATATAATTTTTTCAGACATACGGGAGCTTCCGCAAAAATTAATATATATTATTTTTGTTTTTATTTTATTTTTTGGGATTGGTAATTTAATTTTTTTTCTTTTTATTAGTGTCCCAAAAAAAAAAGAAATATTATTGTGAAAGGGTAATAATATAAAAGCAAGCCAATAGTAACAAAAAATAACAATAGGAGTTTGGACTAAACGGGTATTAATCTCAAAACATAGGAACTAAACGAGTTTTTACCCATTTATTAATTAATAAATATGTGATACATAACATTAGTACTTCAGTCGAGTCTCATATTCTGAGATCTCCAACATTGTTGTTTTATAAAAAGTAAAAAATAATTAATTGTTTCTAATACATAAGTTTTCGAATTTTCAAAATTCATAGTCCCTTGATGCATATAGATAAAGAAAAAGTTCAATAAAATGATAATGAGGTATAAAAATTACACTTAGTTTAGGTGCAAACTAAATTTGATTAGAGTATCATTACAAGTTTAACCAATATTATTTGGCTCATTTTGAACTATCATATTTTAAGATAGGTTCACGTTTTGTATTATGTACTAAATGATGTATTATGAATATGAAGAAGCTAACTTAAGCTTTGAAAAATAATTAAAACCACTTGGAAAAAGAAAAATTTACGAACTAATATTTGCATTGGCGAAGAAATGTAAGGACTAATTAAAATGTTTTATTGATTTTGAATATATATTATTTAAGGTTTTTCTTCCACTTTTATATATAGCTCAGCCAAGTCCTTAAAAGCGTTTAAATTTTACATATTTAAGTTTTCATTACATCCAATCACCCGTTGGGAAAAAAATAGAATAGAAAATACATTTTAGAAATTAAACTTTATGTAATTATTTTGTCTCAGTAATTTTTCTATTTTAGTTTAATTATGGAGACTTTTATTTCTTATTTTAATAGGAATAAAATCTATTATTTTTAGCCTATTTATTATTTACAATTATTTCGTTCATCACTCTTTCACAGATTTTTAATCATACATTTTGAGAATATTGGCTCACAATCAATAGTAGATTAATTGAATATTCAAAAACAAGACACAATTACTTCAATAATGTAGTAAAGCTAGGAATCCCTATAAGTTCACTGTTTGAGTCAATTAATATGAGAGGTTATCTATAACTCACACATCAATAAGGTGAAATTATATATAATCATGAAAATTTAATAAGTATTAATGACTAACATATTATGGTAATTTCAAATAAATTGCCAACGCCAATAGAGAGGAAAATGTTGAGATAATAGTTGGATCTATGAATGAGAACAATTTAGTTCGGTTTCAAATCGAATTGAACTAATAAGTTTTTTTATTTAAAAAAAAAACAATTTAGTTTGGTTTTCGGTTCAGTTTAGTTTTCTTAATATAAGAATATAATTTTCTATATATTTTTTAGTTTTTTTCAATTTTTAATTTTTTCTCATATAAACAAATTATTCTTTTTAAATATTAAAAACCGAATCGATTCAGTTCAATTATTAGGGAAACAGTTTTTTACCTACCCCTAATTGGATCCATAGATTATTGTTAATTTATTTGTGTTGTGGGTTTTTTAATTTTTTTTAAATAAACTATTCTTAGGTTAGTGATTAAGGCTCATTGTCTTACCCTAAAAAATGCGCTTTATTTTTATGAACAATTGTTTCTTAAATACCAAAGTCGAATCATAATTTATATTTATAATTTGATTTATGTCTGTTGTTGAAGAAAAACTTATTTTTTTAATAATATACTAATAAAAAAAATAGAAAAAGAATATGTTAAGAGGCAGATCTCTCAAAGAATATAGTTGATAATTTTTTTTCTTCTTAAAAAAAAAAGAAATTAAAATTTTTGAAAGAGGAATAATCCGAAATTAGCCCTAATAATCGAAATTAACACAACTCTCTTTCAAATACCACATGGTCAGTTAGTTGACCACATCCCATGTCAACAGAAAAGACGAGTGTTGACAAGGGAAGCATTTGGGCCTAGTATGGGCAAATGAATTAGGCCAGGCCTACTGCTAGAATAAGTCCAGGAGCAACCGGATTAGCGATCAGCGATGGCTAGCAAAGAAACCTTCCTCGCTCAGGAAGTCAAAGCCCAATAGCGCACAACACACATTACTCTCGTAATTCTCCACGTATCTCTTAAGAAAGGAAAATAGTACAGTTATAATCTCCGTGTCCCTGCTTCACCAGTCGCCACTAGGGAAGGTAAAAATAGCGGTTTTGACCGAATTCAGTCCGAACCCGAGTAATACTGCTTGAGTATTATTCAGTATAAAAATGAGTTTAATCCAGGTCTAGGTGTTACTTGAAAATTCAGAACTCAGATTTTATAAAAAATATTTTATTTTAAATAATTATATTTTTTTTGTTATATTTATTTAATATATTTAAAAATTTTAATATTTAAAATTTATATTTCATATTTAATTTTATTGAAATAATTTTAAACATATATATTAAAAATATATACATCAATATAATATTTTAAAATTTTTATATAAAATTTGGGCTTAAAAAATTCGAAAAAAAATAACCTAGACTTATTTCGGGTTGGGTATTAAGAAATCTGAATTTTTAAAAGTTCGGGTTGGGTACGAGTATTGCCAACCCTAATCACCACAATGAGATATTGAACAATGCTCAAATATTTGTCCTAATGAATATAGATAATAATATCACCAAATAGAAAATATCATAACACAGTTTAGAAATCTCCTCCTGCAAATATAAATACTAATGCTTTAACTACCAGCCGATCAAGAACAAAGAAAGAAAGGCAGGACTAGTAATCTGTAGTATTACTCCATCCTTGTTAAAGTAAAGCACTTGCCAATGTGAGGACTCATATTCTAAAGATAAAACCATTATGCATTAGATTTCTGTCATGAAGATTAAATCCTTGTAAAGGCAACTAACTTGATGTTTGCATAAAACAGTTCAAATCCCCGACAAAGTTCAAAATCATGAGAAAATAAACAACCCATGTCTTTCCTTATAAACTAAACAATATGACAAACAAAAATGAGGTAGAAGCTTAATCTCAGCCTTTTCCTTGTACATGCCAAGAGTCATCACACCATGTCATTTACTTGTACAGCTCCCAAACACAAGCAATCAACTTTATAAGACACAACTTTTGTGTTTATGTCCCTAAAATATGGCAATTAACAAGCAGATCATGCCGGCAAATTATTCAATAACAGAGGCACAACTATGATACATAACTACTACAGAATGGCATCAAGCAAATTTTCAAACCTTCATTCAATTTAAAAATCCATATCAACTTGTATTTGTATTTAAGATTGACAAAAATGAAATAATTTACAATCGTCAATAGGTAAATGTAGAGAAGGCACTTGAGCATAGGGAATTATAATGACAGGCAAAACTGTTATTTTTATCTGGCCCCAACTAGTTGAGACACAAACAACCTTTATCTAGGACTTCAGGAACAAAACAATCTAGAAAACAAGTAGCCATGGCACCCTTGTACCGTATCAAGCAGAGGAGAAGTCTGGCATGCTTCCTCCACAGCACGGTCCATCCATTTTTTCAACATAGCTTCAGCAACAAAAGCAATCTGATGTTGCAATACGGCTGCACCAAGTGGTCCAACTAAATTCAACCTTGTTGCAGCAGAAATAATGTCTCTAAGTGTGATAAACATATAAGCCCTCTGAGAAGTTCCTTTATGCAATCCAAGAAGTCCACAGATAATCCCAAAAAGAGGAGCATGATGGAAAGCAACATCTCCAACATTGAGAGAGATTTCCCTCATTTTCTTCAGCGATGGGACTTCTGTAAACACTGAAGCAGCCACTCTCAAAAGTGCTGAACCTTGTGCAGTTGATGCTTTTCGACTCACTTCATTAGTTAAAGTGGCATCCAACATTCTGTCAAGTTTACGCCAAGTTTCTAAATCTGGACTCATAGTTGCAGTGAAC
The DNA here is from genome assembly GCA_025617385.1 of Murraya koenigii. Taxonomy (NCBI): domain Eukaryota; kingdom Viridiplantae; phylum Streptophyta; class Magnoliopsida; order Sapindales; family Rutaceae; genus Murraya; species Murraya koenigii. The sequence goes on from CM046812.1 coordinate 17,729,942, forward strand.
ACAAAAGGAAGGAGTAAGCTGCCAGTATTCTCCAAGATATGAATCACATACGTCCGAAGATCATCCGGAGATGATACTAACCGAGCTTGAATTGCTGCCTCAAGACCAAACGAATGTGCAAATCCCCCCGTAGGGAGAATGGAATCGAGAAGCTGCCATTCACTCCAATGTAAGGGTAATTCTATAGATGCTTGTGTTTCTTTTCCATGGCTTATGTTCGCCTGATCATCCTCCATCTATTAAATGAAGACCTAAGGGCTAAGGCATTAACAATCGACCAGCATATGCAGTTGTCTTAATTAGAAACAAACTGAAAGTCATTGAGAACTTTATGTACATATAAAATGGTTATATGAGCTGAACAGCGATGCTAACAATCACCTTATCTCTATCCTCATCTATCTGCATTAATAGGTACAGCTACCGAATTAATATAACAATGGTAGGCATCAGCCCTAATAAAATCCCCTCACTGAGGACCCTTCCCACAAATGCGAGTAGGTGTTCAGTGTTGGTTTTGTAGCTGTAGATTTTCAAGCTATATTGATAGAACTCCAGGTTGTGCTATAATATGAATTCAATTTAGACGCTCAATAGACTTGAAAATAGTAAAATTTGTAGTGGAGCAAATTAAAAAAGAAAACAGAAAAGTACAACAAATACTGAAGAGTGACATGATAGTTTCTTATTTATATTCCCAAATTGTATCATCATCATAAGATTTCTATTAAATAAAAATTAAAATTAAAATTAAAAAAACGAAAATAGAGAAATATCACATACAGTTTATAAAACAGATTAAAGTCACAAGGCAAAAGACAATCTCATTGCAGCAAATAGAATTTAGATAAGCAAATGGAAACATGACTTTTGAATTTGAATTTTATCCTACATCTACAAAAGAGTTAAAGAACTGTTTTTTTATTAAGAGTGAAAAATAATAATAATAATAATAATAATAATAATAATAAAACTAACTTACTTCAGTCGACGCTTCCGGCGGACTAGAGACGTGGAAGCTGCGGCGGAGCTGGAGATGGCCGGCCACTATATTGACATTTGACGATTGACAAAGGCAATTGTGATTACATTTTCCATTTTCACTAATAATATGTGGGTAGTTGTAGTACATTATCGTGTAACTGCCCACACATGGGTGCCACGTATTTATAGTGTCTTGAAAAATCTATCATGTATATAATACGAGGGGCAAGCAAAAGGGAAAGTAAATGAAAGTTTCGTTCTTATTACTTTTGAATGATTTTCGGCACCTATCCTATTTTATTTTATATAATGTTAAAATAGTAACAAAATATATATATATATTGTTATCCTCGGTCGAGTTCTAAATTGAGGGATTAAGCGGGCCAATCTCATGATCTGTTAAACAATAAATAATAAAATTTTTAAACTCACTAAACAGATTGAAGCTAAGGCCTCGTACAAACAAATACTAAATCCCAAGCTCTCAATTAACAAAAATACCCGTTGGGGGCACCCTAGAGTATATATATAAATTATTCTCTAAATTCTTGCACCGACTCAGATTATAGGTCGTCCTCCTCGGCTGAGTCCTAAACTGAGGGATCAGGCGGCCCAATCTCATGACCCGTTAAATAATAAATAATAGAATTTTTAAACTCACTGAACAGATTGAAGCTAAGGCCTCATACAAACAAGTACTAAATCACAAGCCCTCAATTAACAGAGATACCCGTTGGGGGCACCCTAGAGCATATTAATATTTTAATGAAGAGTAAAATATAGTATTTTTACATCTAAATTGATTATTCAAGATCTCTACTAATTAAAACTAGTAAATTCATTTATTAAAATGTCACATTTACTTAGAAGTGGCAATTTAAGTTGGTGTGCCGTGTCAAATTTGAGCTAGTTCGGAGATGATCTATTTATTATTTGTGTCCAGATCTCAATCACTAACATTTATTATTATGTCATAGTTGTGTCATGCTTTTAACATAATTTAAATATTTTTTAACATGTTTTCAGTTCTTTTTTTTTTTAAAAAAAATTTGTAGTACTACCTACTTCGGTAAATTAGTTATTGTATCGGGAATTTTAAATTTGAATCCAACATAATTATTAAAAAGGTATTCTAAATCTAAGTTATTTGTTAATTGTGTCAATTTTAATCGACCTAAATTTATTTATTTGTTTCATGTTTTAATAGTTGGTGTTGAAATTGCCTTCACTACATTTACTCAATATTTTTTTTCCTTTTTTCTATTAGGGAATGTTTGGTAGTGGGATAAAGGCTATGTTTGAGAGATAGAACTAAGTGTATGATTGGACTAATTTTTGGGACAAAATTTTAATCTTAAATTCATGATATTAGTAAGCCTAATTTTCATGTGGGTTTAACTAGGATTACACAATGAGAAGAAAAATATATGTCTATTTATGATATCTTCCATAATTTATTACAATATTTTTTATTTATAACTTAAAAATTATTTATTTATTTATTGTAGTTAGTTAAGCAATTTATTTTTTGTTATTCATGATTTACTTAAAAAATATTAATTAATTTATCATTTGAATAATTTTATTTATTTTATTTAATGAAATGATAAATCTCATATGAAATAACCTATAATTTAAATAGTTTATATTTCGTTATTATAATTATGATTACCTAATAACTAATTGAATACGTGTGTGTGTGTGTATAATTTTCTTATTACTTTTATTTTTAAAAATAATTAATTATTTATTTTAAATTATGTTTTAAATATTATATTCATTTTTTCACATTAAATTATAATGTTATTGAATGTGTATAATTATTAAAAATTTTTTAATTTCAAGTTTACATTTTAAATTAATTATTAAACTAATATTCAAAGTGTTTTTAGTTTAATTTTGATAAAATTGTAGATTATTAAATAATTATAACATAACTATTGGGAAAATATTTAATAAAAATAACTTATTTATATTATGACTTAGAATTAATTAATATCATTGCCATTGATTGTTCTAGTTAATAATACAAAACTATTTAGTTAAATTTTGATAATAGAAAATTATATTAAACTATGACGAAATCAATTTTTTATTTATAATAATTTAATTAAATTATGATTAAATAAATATTCATTTATTTTAATTATTTTTAAAGTAACAATAAAAAATTATTGGTATAATTCAATCTAATCCTGAGCTACTCTAACAAAATACCATATTAAATATAATTTTATTATATCCCATATCATCCTATCATAAAAACAACTTCATGAATGAACATAAAGAGTCATTCTCCATTCAATAAAAGGAAGTTTAATAAACTGCTTTTCAGTCACTAAGCACTTGGGGAAATCTAAAACCTCCTGGGGCTCAGAATGAGGGAGAAAATGAGCATTGAGAACAATACTTACAGGCACCTCATATTCTTGATTATGAAGTTTCTTGAAGAAGACAACTGTACTCAAAGTCTTCATGCGTATGCTCCACTCACCTTCTCGTTGCTTTTCAATTTTACTTTTAATACTTTACTGAAATCAACTTTTATATTTTGTAATTAATGTTCAGAAAACGTTTACATGTGTATTTGGCTCTTGAAATTTTGCTAGATGAATACTTAAAAAACAAAATTCTTACTTGCTGATGAAGTTTGCATTTGATTTAATTTTTTTTTAAAGGAAAGGGGGCAAGACCAAATACAATTTTAACCCCCCTTTCCACCCCCTAATAATCGAACCCGACCTGCCATCCAGCGGCTCGCTAAGGCGAGAATGATGACCAATCCGACCACGCTCTTGGGGGCTGCATTTGATTTAATTCATTTAACTGTACTTTTTTTTATGAAGGTTGGAGCAAGAGTCAAAGATTTTCTTCAACATGACCATTTTCAGGAGACCATAATCAATGGTGAATGGGAAGTTGCTGACAAGTATCTTTCAGGATTCACAAATATTGATGATAATAGGTACTCAAAGAAACTGTTTTTTGAGTTGCGAAAGCAGAAATATTATGAGGCCTTGCACAGGTATATCAACAAATCAGAAGCATGTGTTTTCTTTGTTTTGCTTCCTAGGAAAATTGAAACTTGTTTAATGCTATGTTTAGGATTTAGGGGTTCTGGTGTTTAAATAGTATCGTTAGATGAATGTTTGATAAACATTAGCTACCAATTAAAAGTGGCTAGGGTAAAACACTTTTAACTACTGTGTTTACAAAGTTAACAAAAGTACAAATGTTACAAACACACCCTACCTAAGTTACTTTAGGCTAGATAGGCGTGGGAGGATGTAATGGAATTCATTAGGTTGTTTGGTTTCAATGTTTTCTTTCGCTCCACTTGGTAGTAGAGAGGATAAGGTGAGCTAAGAGATAATTGAATCCTAGAAAGAAAATTTATTTATTTAAAATTTTTCTATCCCAGGTATTGAAGTAACCTAGCCCAGCTATTCTGTTTTGCTATGATTTTCTCATTGTGTTTTGGGTTATTTGTTTGCAGGAATGACCATACATGGGCTGAATGTGTTTTCTTGGAAGGATTTGAAATTGTTCTCTGTTTTCCCAAATATATTTGTTGGTGAATTAGCTGAGCTCTCTGAATTGAAGAGTTTAAGGCATGATTGAAGCTTTTCAAACATTGTTAATTATGATAGATACGTACTTGAAAATTTTCAATTTTAAAGAAAATTTAATATGCAGGGAAAATGAACAATTGTCCTGTTATACAAATACCACACCTCAAAGGGCTAAATTTGTTGAAGTTCTCAAAGTATTGGTCAAGAGAAATTGTGTATTGCAAGAAAAACTTGTGTTCCCTAGTGTGAATAGATCAACACTTTTTTCCCTAATGAGTCTCATTTGTCCTAGTTTTGAAAAGGAAGAAAGAAGTATAAACGTAAACCAATTTAACTTTCGTTTGTTTATAAAGGTAAACCGATCTAACTTTCATTTGTTTATATATATATATATTGTTACGATTATATTGTTATTCTGTAAACCTATTTTGTCCATATATTTTCAGTGAACATTTTAACCTAAATTCTCCAAAATTGGATGGGTTCTGTTTTGTTTTTCTTTTCTTTGTATTCACTTTTGAAGTCATTTGAGTATGAAATGTAATTGATATTTTGCAGGAAGAACCAATTTACTTGATACTTCAGTTTCTTGATGAAGAAGAATTCAAGGAAACACTTCATAAGTACTCTTTGTTGTCAGTTTCTTTGGTCATTTGGTTTCTGCAATTACTTTTATGACTGATTTAGCTTTTGTCGGTGAAGTTTGGAGGGAGAATCAAAGATCTTCTTTAATATGCATTGCTTTGTGGAGTATGTGGTTGGCGAAGAGTGGAATAAGGCTGAGAAATACCTCTCAGCATTCACCAAGATTGATGATAATGTGTACTCGGCAAAAATTTTCTCTGAGTTGCGAAGACATGTACATGGGTAGGTGGAAGAATCTTCCTTCGTTTGGTCAATAGAAAGATAAGGCTTCCATGGCTCTCTCAGAAAATTTCAGAGATATGGTCTTATCTACATTTTGCTTCCAGAAAGATCATCCTTATACGTTTGCTGCTACAGTGCTGTTTCTTGAAATAAATTATGCCAAGTTTCATTTTGCATAATCATTATGATCTTTTCTGAAATTACACCGGTGCTAATTAAGATTTTAAATGCAGGCACGGTAAGCTTCCGTCTGAGAATCCTGCTGGGGATCTTTTATGCAACACTCTCAAACTGCTATTTCTTAAATGAAACTTGTAATCTTGGTTATTTAATCAAATTGCTGTTCTCTATGTGCTGCCGTATGGACTGGTGGACTCTTCATTGAGAAAGTATAAAGCCTAATGCTAAAACCAACTCACTGAAAGGTATTCCCACAGTACCATACCTTTCTCATGCTCCATCATTTGGTATTGATCATTCCTGTCAGGAAGGGAGGTCCTTACCCAGCATCAAGTGGTGATGGAGTATATGAATTAGAAAAAGGTATAAAATCTTTTTATCCTTTTGTTTCAAGAACTTTATCCCTTAGTTCAACTCAGGCTTCTTGCATTGTTATAACTGAACAAGAATTTAAACTTATTTCCAAGGCCATCTAATGCCGACTTCCATCCTTTCAAAAAGAAAATTCATCAAAATCCATGTTAATATTTGCATGAAGGAGAGGTTGAATTTTCACTGTTATTTTTCTCGAATACTTTTTTCATGATAGTCCCTTTTTCTTATTCCGGATTATTTTCCAGCTGACATAGTCTGTCCCTGATGTGATATTATAGAAAAAATTGTGGAAATTTTTGTCGGAGCAAATACTTGCATTGAGATTATCTTAATTACCACTATGTGCCTTTATCAAGTACTAGTTATCTTAATGAATTCCTTTATATGATACCTGTATGATTGGTTATTTGTTCTGATTGTGTATGCCATTTGTTATATTGTTCTCTTTGTGATTGCTTCTTATATTGGATTGTTTTCTGTCTTACTTGGCGTGGTTACTCTCTCCTTTTGTTTTCGGTTCCTTTTTGGTAACGGGAGATTGGTCAGAATTATTTTGGCATATTGTGCGGCTGATGGAGCACCTTTGACCAAATCTTAATCAACTTTTTGCACTAAGGTCTCTCTTCATCTCTCATACGACTTTTTAAAATGTCATGTTTCACCGTAGAGATCAAGAATAATCTCGTTTGATATTTGTCCTTAGATGTTTCTCTCTTATTTTAGTTTAATTTCCTTTGCATGTCATAATGAAAATATATGAAGTCCCCCGGCTATTACTTTTAGCCCTTATTTGTTCTCTTTAATGTCCATTCCAAGAAAGGATTCTGCTTTACAATCTTGTTTGTAACGTCTTTGGCCTCTGCAATTTTTGCTTTTTGACATAATGATATATACAATAACCTTTAGATTTAGAAGTTCACCAATTTTTAAAACTTGAGTCTAGTCTGTGGTGCAACTTTGTATATGATTAACACATCACCTACTGAGATAACTGGCATCCTTGAGAAAGTTATATATGATGAAATCATTCTTGATTCTCTCAAGTCTTAACAGGGATTACTTTCTTTATATACGACTAGGAGTATCGCCAATCAATTCACACTTGCTATCATTCAGCGTGTCACCTTTGAGTCCATGTTTATCGGTTCTTGAAACATATTTGCTTTAATCCATTTGTAGTTTATAGCAGTATTCTTGTGTCTGTTTCTATCACTCAGCTTGCAAGGAGCTCCTGCTGAGAATATATGTTTTTGATGACTCTATGATGAACTCTTATTATGTTCATTTAACCAACAATATTACAATAAAATGTGCAAGATGATAACAAGGTCTTTCAAGTTTCAGAATGAAGAGACACCTACATGCTTCAACTGTTCTACGTTTTAGGGGATATTGCTTTCCCTTTTCGTCTGGTTTTTCCTGCATAGATAGTGATGCTCCATGCAACTTTAATGTTGCTAGTTACTACGGAATCGAAGTGATAAAACAAATTATTTTTAATGACTTTTACACTGTCATCTTATGTATTGCTGCTTTGTCGTCTCTTACTTAATTAAGAATATATTTAAGATTAAAGTGTTATATTTTAAAAGTTACAGTTGTTGTGAAAGAAATTATAATTATAAAATAAAAATTAATAATATATAATAAATATAAATTTTAAATAATAATTTTAATAAAATTATTAAAAATATAATAAATTTTTCATTATAAAAATAAAAAATTATATTAACATAACTTCTAAACTACAGTAATTATTATTTCTCAAATACTTGAATGTTATAACTTAAAAGTTACAACTATCCTACTTCAATTCTAAACATACCATAACTAATCTCCACTTGTCTTTTTTTTATATTGCAGCCGGTGTAGTTGCGGCAGAGCCCATTATATAAACTACTTCAGGCATAATGACTAGTTTGCTGGAGCCGGTCGTCGCATAATTACTTTTGTTTTAGCTGCTTCTATTACTGTTTAACCAAAGGATACATAATCAGCTGGATTACTTGTGATTATGTGCATGTTCTTGCATGTTCTTCGATCATGTTATATGCATACATAAAAAATAGTGCATGTTCCTCGATCATGCATAACAATATATATATACCGTCTGACCAGATTTATTGTTTTGCTCCATGCAAAATATTACATTAGAACATTCTTTCTCATGGAGGTTCAAATGCATATTCTATTTTTGCACAATAGGGATTTGAAAATCCACAAAAAGCAATTGGTCGAATTGTATGCGCCAATCGCCATTACAATACACGAGTCACCATTTTGTTAAAAAGCCTGTAAATATTAAGGTTCCACCTTGTTTAATTTTCAACTGAAATAAGTTCTTGTTTTTGGTATAAAAAGTCCTTGGGGCCGTTCTTATTTTACTAGAATGGTTTGAATTTGTGCAACTAGCCCTCAGATCATATTTCGCCCAAGGGATAAAAAAAAAAAAAGGACCGGCAAAGAGGATAAAAAGAGTAAAATTGGCACAAATAACGTTAAAATAGTTTATTTTTTCACAGATAACCTTCGAAAGTTTTAACTATCATAATTAGCTAAACACAAATATTTAGGACCGAATTATCCTTTCGTCATCTCTCACACAATTCTTTCTCTCTGTTCATCGTCAGTGACTCTCTCCGATCGCGTAATATCCTCCGAAATCTAGCTATCAACGACGAAATAGGTTAGTTAGTTATTTAATCTTTTTTAATAAATTTTATTTTTTAAATTATAATCGTGGATGCCGGCTGCCCATCGCGCCTCTTGCGCAGGCCCGTCGCACCAAAGCACCAATTTTCATATTCTGGAATTTGGTGCGACAAGCACCCTGTCGCACAAGTTTTGTGCGGCATGGTGTCCATCTCACCAAATTCCTAATTGCACTCTCTCTGAAATTTGATGTGACAGTGTGCTGTCGCACATAATTTGTGTGATAGGGTGCGTGTCGCACTAAATTCTAATGTAACTATTAAATTTTTTTAAATTTATCATAGATTTTTAAAAATTTTTAAATTATATATTTTGTAATTTAATAATATTATATTTGTAACCAAAACATAGCAAAATCTAAGTATGTATCAGGCATGATGCAGATACCTTATAGTGATCATTTTTCTGAGCGTATTACAACTATGTGCAAATAAGATACAGTCATAAAAGTCATTGAGGGAAAGTTAACAAAACAACAGTTGCGATTATTCAAAAAAGATATATTTGAGCATTTCTTGGAGTGTCGAAGCTTTCTATTCAGTGGCGTCATTATTCATAATTTATTGCTTAGACAAGTGACCTGTAATAAGAGATATCAGTTATGGTTTGAAATTGATGAGCATTTGATTTGCTTTTTAATTGGAGAGTAGTGTTTAGTTAGGGGACTTTCTTGGGGTGAAGACACTGTATCCAAAACGATAAAAAAAATCATAGGCTACTTAATACATATTTTGATGGTTTGTTTCGCCATTTAAATCTGGACAATTTCGACAAAAGATTTAGTAACTTAGACTTCGGCACTATAGATGACATTGATGCAATAAATATTATACTATTTTATTTTGCAGATAATGTACTAAATGGAAGAAAAGTTCATAATTAGATCAATTTCCCATTGCTTAACAAAGTGGATGACATTGATCACTTTCGAAATCATCTATGGGGTCGTTTGTCATGAGAAACGATATACGACAGTCTTGACAATGCATTGTATGGTAAAATAGAGAAATTTAAGAAGACTCGCTTGAAAAAGCCAAATCATAATATTGAAAAGTACAATGTTTACTGCTTTACATCTGGAGTTCAGGTATGTTACGATCGCACTCTATTTAAATTATTTTGATCGATAATTAGTTTGATAATAATGAATGTTTAATACTTTTTTAATATTCACACTTTACTTATTGTAGGCATGGATGTGAAAACCAAAAAAAAGATTTCACACATCGTGCAATGGAAGCTCATTGCTTCCTCCAAAATACACTTAACTAAGGCTTATTTATTGTTCAATAATAACTCTCGTCTTGTAAGTAATGTATATCGATAATTATATATTACTACTTTTCATATTACTAAATAATACTAAATGATTATATTATGATTTGCTGTAGATATATTTAATAGCGATATTATATTATAAACTATTGTATTCATTCGAATCTTGATGTATTGAATATTTTTATCATTAATATACTTAATTACGTTAAAAATTAGAAAATGAGTGTTACACATAGTTGCAATAATAAATAAAACTAAACAAATTATTTTACCAACATATATTGTGTAATATAAAAAAAACATAAAATTGGTAGTACATTATTACTTGGAACAATACAACTAACTTGATTCGATACAATAGAATTTTTATATCGTTTACGGTTATGTTCCGATTCGTTGCACCATCCACATTTCACAGTTCTTTGATTTACATCCTCATAGGCAGAAGGTATTCTTAGCTCTTTACGACGACCAGGTGGTGGTGCTTCTACTGGTGGATAAACTTGCATCTCTTGGATTTCATCTGGAACTTTCCAATCTATTACGTCACCAACCGCCTCCACTGGTTATGCATAAGCCTTTACCAATGATTCATTGGTGTAAAATTCAGAACAAAGGCTTATGTAAGCCACTCAGCCTGGCAAACAAGAAGCAATTGCATGCGCAAAGACGAGTTGATCTAAGTCGAATACTCTATATGAGCAAGTTTTATTCTATATGTCAACTAATTCATCATTGACACTACCACCTAAAACATGAAATCGATATAGAGACACAAGACGGACGATCATTATTTCGGCCCAAGATCTCCTCTCAATAACTATTTCATCTGCCCAAGTTGTTAGTCGAGTACACATCAATTCAGCCACAAGTTTTCTATCATAAAACCATCTATTTGATGGTTTTGATTTAGCTACAAATACGACTGGGTGTGAACGTGTGATGTGCTGACTATGTAAGCCACTCAGCCTAGCAAACAAGAAGCAATTGCATGCGCAAAGACGAGCTGATCTAAGTCGAATACTCTATATGAGCAAGTTTTATTCTATATGTCAACTAATTCATCATTGACACTACCACCTAAAATATGAAATCGATATAGGGACACAAGACGGACGATCATTATTTCGGCCCAAGATCTCCTCTCAATAACTATTTCATCTGCCCAAGTTGTTAGTCGAGTACACATCAATTCAGCCACAAGTTTTCTATCATAAAACCATCTATTTGATGGTTTTGATTTAGCTACAAATACGACTGGGTGTGAACGTGTGATGTGCTGACTATGGGTGTAGTTAATTGTGATTTATGGGTCTAATTTTTAGTTCTAAAAAAGATGAAGATAAAAGAAATAAAAATTAAATATAGATGATAATTTGAAATAACATAATTTTATTTAGTTATTTTTTATAAAATATATAATCGAGAGTTAATTTTAAGATTTAAAAATTTTTAATAACTATTTTTATCAATTTTTCAAAATAATAGGCAAGTTGTCTTTTCAAACTTATTGACCCACTGAAAAAAATATTCTTGTGACAGGACAATTTAGCAAATTTCAACAAATTTTCTTGTGATAGGGACAATTAGATGGGTTTCAATGTCTGACACATTTCTAGAATTTTGCAATTAAAATAGAGGATTTATTTCATTCCTAGGGATACAATTATTGAGTCCCAAACGTTACTTCATAGTTTTTTAACCCACAACCCTGCTACGAAATAGAAAAGAAAACCTTCCAAACGAATTGGGTTGCGTTCCAAACCATATCCAAAGCTATGAGCATGTAAACATGAGATGAAATGCAAATAATTTGATTTGGTGTCTAAAATTTTGGCAACAGAAGTTGCAGTTCCAATAAACCATGAATATAAATTTGGCAGCAATAGTTTATTAGTTTTGTTTATAACAGGCCATGCTCAAGACATTTGATTGAAAATGAGTATTGTCCATAAACAAGAAAGCAGTCTATTATAGCAATTAGAAGAGAACCACATCCCATTCCCCAATTTTCCCTGCTTCAATTATTTCTTCTCAGCATAATATAAAAAAGATCACCAAAGAAAGCTTTCCAAGTCTTTACTTTTGAATGTGTGGGGCCTGCAACAAAACTAAAAGCAAGAGTTTAATGCAGATTCTTGATGCAGTAAGAAGACCACGCCAAGCCAAGTTGAGGTACTTACAAAATCATGCTTTGCCAGAGAGTCTTGCTCTTAGATCCTCGGCCACAGCATCAATGAACTGTTCGGTGTTCAGATAGTGTTCCCTAGTCATCCTAAAACCACATAACAAATACATTACAAACTAGAGATAGACCACCACTTGAAAATAGAAAGTGTACAGGAAAAAGGAAAATACATATGCTGACTCTTAGCAGATACATACTTGGATCCATGGATGATAAGTGCAAGATCCTTGGTCATCTTCCCAGATTCAACAGTCCCAATACATGCAGCTTCTAGTTTCTCAGTAAAATCCAATAGTCTAGCATTGTCATCCAACTTCGCCCTGTTAGCAAGAACAAATTCAGATGCTCATCAATGGCTTCCTATTATCAATCAAATAGATATAGCTTCTCATGCATCTAGTAGAAACAATACTTGAAGGATGCTACTTTGCAGATTATTAAAAAATTAAATCTTATACCTATGTGCAAGCCCTCGTGACCAAGCAAAGATGGAGGCTATGCTGTTTGTGCTAGTTTCACCACCTTTCTGATGAACCCTGTAGTGTCGGGTGACTGTTCCATGGGCTGCTTCGGCTTCAATTGTCTTCCCATCAGGGCATACCTGGATACAATTCACACTCCTGTAAGTCCACATGGCCAAGAAAGGAGAGCGTGGGAGAGAGAAATTATCATTATTACTGTTCATCAAACTCCAATTTACTGTTTTTGTACAACTCCCTCCTAGTGATGATTTACATCCTAAACTGTGCTCCCCTCCTACACAATTCCTTGAATAATTTTCTTACATCCCTGACATCAAGATGCTTCATTTTACTTAATTATGATTTTCTTTTAGCAATTCAAAAAAGAAGAGCATAGAGTCATAAAATACAAACATTAACCAATCACGTCTAAAATAATGCCAATTATTATGCAAATTCTTTGAGGCAGTTGACCATCTTTCTGTTCATTGCTGTCTCTTTTTGGCAGTATATCCTCTGTAAAGCTAAATATCTGAGGCCGTTCCTAGAACTTGAGAGGATTTTTAATGGAGAATTTTGGTAAAGAATAGAAAGCTAAGACAATCTAGAAATGTGCTATGTAGCTCTTTTGTGGGTGATATGGCAAGAAGGGTTAAACACATTTTTGTATAAAGAACATGGGAAGAAGTGGTTTACAGAACGACTCGATTTTTGCATCTTTATAAGCCTCATTTTCTAAAGAGTTTTCAGGATTCATCTTTTCCTTTAGAGATCTATATTTATAAGGATTTAAGATAATTGTCTTTTTCTTGGGTCTCCTTTGTTAGAGGGCTCTGGGGCTTCTTGTTGGTATAATAAGTAGGAAATTACAAATGTACACAAGACCTTTGTATGGTTTTCAGTTGCCTCATGCTGTGAAATGTCATGCATTATCTGAGAAAGAATAATGAAACAATAGAAAGGCACATACTAGTACAGATGTCATCAATCCAAGAGATCCAAACCCTACAGAGACACAACAGGAAAACAGTTACCAAAAACAGCAGTAGATCCCTTGATATCATTCAATAACAGCACAACTATTGCATCCTATCAAAACTCTAAACACGAACTACAAGGTGTTACAAACCTTGGGCTAGGAAATCACTCTGGACATCTCCATCATAATTTTTGCAAGCCCACACATAACCTCCTTCACTTTTGAGAGCATAAGCCACCATATCATCAATGAGACGATGTTCATACCTACAAAATCAATAATACAAACAATGATCAACACAAATATAGTTGATAGATCATCCTATTAAAAGAAATTTACAAAGAGAGGATACCATATCCCAGCAGCTTCAAACTTTGACTTCCAGTTTGCCTCATAAACCTCTTGAAATATGTCCTTGAATCTTCATTGAATAAACAAACATAATTTTGTCAAGAGCCCATCCACATTATTGAAGGACTAAAATTGAAAAGGAAACATAAGACAAGCTACTCAAGTGAGCTCCATACCTTCCATCATACTTCTTAAGGATAGTGTTTTTCGTACTAAGATAGAGTGGCCACTTCTTCTGATAAGCAGTGTTCATAGAAGCCTCAGCAAAAGCTCGGATGGACTGCAATTCCAGGCTAAGTACAAGTTATATGCAGCAGTAAACAAAATAGACTCCAAAAAGAAACGCCAAGAACTTTTCAGATCCAAACCTCATCAGTGTTGTACATGCACAATGCAACTCCACCCTCACCCGTAAAGTTGTAAACCTCTAACTCCGTCTTCTCATCTTTTCCCTCTGGTACTGCAAGAAATTCAAATAACCCTTTAACCAACAGAAACTAAAAATAAACACAATGTCAAGAAAGCAAACATTGCTCAAGTCAGGGTAGCAAAATACACAAAATAACAATATCAAAAAACCATCAAATAGAGAAAGAAAGATTACCAAACACCAATTTAAGTTTGCCAGGTCCTTGAATAACTGCATCAGTTGCTCGATATTGATCACCAAAAGCATGCCTGCCAATGCATATAGGCTTTGTCCAGCCTGACAACAATAAAAATGACTATAGTTCGTTCCACTACACCATGGAAAGCATTGAACTTCAACATCAAGGAACAATAAATACCTGGGATAAGTCGAGGGACATTTTTGCAGATGATTGGTTCTCTGAAAACAGTGCCTGCAGGTCATCATGTGATAATACATAATGTAAGAGGAGAAAAAACAGCAATAAAAGTTATCCGTACATGCAAGTTCACTGACCATTCAAAATATTCCTGATTGTCCCATTTGGACTCTTCCACATCTGTTTCAAGGCAAATTCCTTGACACGGGCTTCATCTGCCAATTACCAACACTACAATCATGAGCTTGCCATGTGAATAATAATAATAATCATATCTATGTCAGAGGTTGCAAGAACCAAAATCGTTCTGCGACACAAGTAAAAGGAATGCACATCTGCAAAATTAAGATATGTATACCTGGAGTAATAGTAGCACACTTGATCGCTACATTGTACCTAAAATAAGAGAGTGATTGTAGTCTTGTTATTACAAAGGAAAGAAAAGGAATGGAGAAGAAAGTGCCACGACATACTTGAGAGTGGCTTCTGCACTTTCAACGGTAACTTTGTCATCAGTTGCATCACGATTCAGAAGCCCAAGATCGAAGTACTTTATGTCCAACTCCACGAAAGGGAAAATGAGCTGCCACACATGCCGATGAAATTAAATTTTCATGCATATATATATATATACAATTCCTTCATTGGGTAGCATTATTTGCTTGAACCATAACTATTAACGAATACCAAATTACCTTATCCTTAATTGATTTCCAGAAAACTCGAGTCATTTCATCTCCTGAACCATGGTAAAATGGATGAGAGGAGAAAAACACAGGTCAGTATAATACAGATTCCATACAATATCAATAATCAAATTCTGATTATAAAAAAAGTTTACTTATTACAATAATCACCTGCCTCTAACTATTATCACATAATAAAAAAAATTGTAATAATAGATCAAATAATAAACTACTTATTTATTAAATCAAATAAACAGACATACCAAAAATATTAGGATAATACAATTTATTATTTAAATAATTACGTGTGATAATTAAAATAAATAAATAGAGTTTTTCACTAATATAAATCAATATGATTATTATCAGAATATATTACAATAGCAAGATAATCAAGATCGAACAAGCAAACAGTGTTCAGTTGCGTAAGCTGATTATTAAGATCATCGTCTTTTTTAAAAAAAAATGAAAGGATCTGATGAAAATAGCATCATAAAACAATATTAACAGAGATCTGAAAGCAAAAATGGAAAAAGAAGAGATCCGAAAAAAATCTGACCGTCCATTTCAACGATAGGATTGGCGACCTTGATCTTCTGAAATGCCATTTTTTTTCTTTTGTTGAGTTTCAGTTGAGGGATGAAGGGGTCAGGGACGGGAGATCACAATCGTATCAGAGCAGACTACAGAATGTGGACCAAAGAAGCAGCAAGAAAAGATAATACTAATACCATGAAAATGCCGCAGCTTCTGAGTTTGACTAGCACTCTCTCTCAAGAATCGAAAGTATCTCTGCCTTATATTCTTCTCAAGTTCCTTTTCTTTTTTTCTTTTTTTCTTTTTTTTTTTCTTACCTTTTCATTATTTAATTATTTTACCAAAATTTTATTTTATTTCTTTTTTTATTAATTTTTATTTTATTTTTTTAAGTTTTAATTTTTTTAGACATTATATTATATTATACTGTATTATATTATAATAATATTATACATATTTACTGTATTAATTTTATATTAATGTTAATTTAATATTTTAAATTTATTATTATTTTATTATATTAGTTTTATATTAATTATTAATATATAAGTATGATAATAATAATATATAAGTATGATAATATATAAGTATTAATATATTAATTATTAATATAAAATAATATTATAATATAATTTTTTATATTTTCTTTTATTATAATAAAAATTAAAATATATTTAATACCTCAATTGAGATAAAAGTTGTGCATTATGATGCATTATCATATGAACAATATTTGAATAATATGTCCTAATAGATTACAAATACACCACAAATGTATTGCGTAAGATTTTAATTTTAGATTTTATTACTTGGGTAGCCCGTTTTAAAGAATAATTTTAACAATTATTCCTTATAATATAATTTTATTATAATATAATTTTGTTAACAATTATTCAGAAAATCAAAGCAAGTAGTTCATTAACAAAGACTTGTATGTATGTTGGTTCTGTGGAAGTAATTTTAAGAAAATAATTATTGTACTGAAAATCATTTAAAACTATGAATTATTGAGACAAATTACGGACAATATAGTTAATTTATAGACTTTTAATGATTGTTTATCACATTTTTTGTGTACATGACTCTTAAATTATAAGAGAAATTATGTCTTTTTATGATTAATTATGTCTTACAATAGAATAATTATAAAATGTATTAACTCAATGAAAACAACACATCCCTTATAAATGAGTACGATAATAAAACGTTATATATATAAAAAAATATTAACCATCATTAATATAAGCACAATAAGACACTCAAAACACCTCTCCATTGCATTTGTTTTATGAGTGTTGGTATTAATAATTTAATATGTATAAATTATATCTCCTACTGCAATATATCTTATATATTATATGAATGATATTACATATTTTAAAATTTTATTTTAAATAATATAATATTAATTTATTTATTAATTAAATAATATAATTAATTCACTTAAAATTTATAAAAAATTATTAACTATTTAAATAAACATCATGTCTAATTCATCTCACATCATTGGAACAGAAAAATTGAAATAGGATTGCCCATGCAGTATCCCAATCAACAATCGCTTTCCTTTGGCAAAGTATTGACATTTGTGAACTGCCCAATTGTAAGATAATGCGGCGGCCAACCTGTTTTCAGTTTTCTTATTCAACGGGCTCAACTCATTGTAAACCCCCCGTAACACCAAGCTTGCATTCATTGTCAATGATTAATTTGTAGTCTGAATATAAATATTGAAAGAAACATTTGACACGAAAATTAATAAGAACAAAAAGATCCATTTAACGACAGAATCATTTAGCATGAATATTTAACCCAAAAAAAATGAAAATAAGAACAAAAACAAGGAATCAGTACTAGAATTCTGAATTTTTGATAATTTGAAAAATAAAAATAAAACCAAACAGAAGCTGAGATTCATAGCAAATGTAATTTCGCACTTCTTATTTCTCATTGTTTAAGGAAAATAAATGAAATATGAAAAATGGGAATAAATAGAATGCCATGGTTTGAGGCAAAAAAAAATTAATTATTTTTTTTTAGAATATTACATTATAAATCTATGTATAAATTTGTCATAATATACTATAATTGGTTAAAAGAAGAAACTTAACTGAACAAGAATAATGTAATACAACAAAGAAACTTAAATTAAAATACTGCATAAAATCTACTTTTTTATGTTATATATTAGGATGAGTGTTTGGTTCAGGTCAAATCAATTGAGTTAAAATTGAACTAAACATAAAACTCTGTCCGATTACATTTAAATGTAAAAAAATATAAAAAAAAATAAATTCCCTTAAATCTCAACTGAAACCAAATTTTGACCCGAAAATATAACCCGCATACGAATCGAACTAAATTAACTTTTCAACCCGGGTTGAATTCTCAAAACCCAATGAATTAAAACCTGAACTGAAATCTATAAAAGTCGAACCAAAACTTAAAAGCCGAAACTCCCACCCTTAGTATATTATATATTGAGACAATGAGACCCAGAGTCGTACTAGATAAAATTAAAAAAAAAAAAATTGAAACTGGAAAAGTAAGCAAGAAGCCAAGAATAATATAATATGACAAATTAATAGGTGAATCATGAAAAAAAAATTAAAAATTTATGATTTTTTTATTCCATCTTGCTTTTGTCAGCGGTGACGCACCCAACTTCACCCACCAACGCACGTGCAGCCACCTGGCTTACCATTCAGATTCTGTTTGTTTTTTTTTTTTTTTAAATTATGAGAAATTCAATACTCGTTGATTCCTTGTTTTTGTTTTCATTTTCATTTTTTTGGGGTTAAATATTCATGCTAAATGATTCTGTCGTTAAATGAATCTTTTTGTTCTTATTAATTTTCGTGTCAAATGTTTTTTCAATCTTTACATTCATACTGCAAATTAATTATATTTTTTTCTTAATTCTAGATGTAGACACTTATATTGCAATTAAACTATATTTGGCGCATAAGATCGAATAAAATTAAATTATGTTGAATTATAGATAATAATGTACATGTTTAGTATAACATTGGAATGGACTTTATTAATTAAATTTAAATAAAGTTAAATAATATTTAAGTTGATATTATAAAAATCAAATAATAAATAACTTAATAATTATGTTAACTGATACAACATATACTATTAAATAATTATTTTAATATCCAATATTCAATTTTATTGTTAAAAAAAATTGTATAATTTTTTATATTTAATATTCTCTAAATGTATGTTGAGGGAATGTTTTTTGGGAACTTATTAACATTAGTCCTTTTGTTTTGCTCATTTTCGTTATTAACCTTTCTAATTTTTCTTTATCATTTTTAGCCAAATGTTTGCTGTATGGACTAAATACCATGCTGTGTTTATATTAATTTCAAAAATACCAACTATTTTGTCTTTTCTAATTATGGTAATTTACTTTTAAGTCCTTGGAGTTTTATAATTTTATGCATTGATTATTCTTCCATCATTTCTACAGCTACGTCCTATTCGTTCTAAGATTTTTATTATTTCTTTATAAAAATATATTTTTTGTTCTAAATCATAAAAATCTATAAATTCTAATCCTTCATAATTTTCTTGTCCAATATTTATTAAAACTCTTTTTTTTTGTTCTAAACTTATTATTTTTTATTTAAATATTCTATATAAAGATTTACTTTATTTTTCCAACTAAATGTCATTCTTTTTATAATATGACACATTACTCTAGTTCTATTCCAGGCTTCAAATTCTGGATCATTATTATTCATGATGTTTCTGTTTTATACCAATATATTAAGAATTTAATAAATTCATCTATAAATTTCATTCTTTTATTTAATATTATTTCATCATCTGTTGTATTTAAATTAAATCTTTCTCTTTGTTCTTGCATTAATTCTAGTTCAATATTTCTTATATTATTCTTACTTTCTTTTATTTCTTTTACCAATTTTCTTATTTCATCTTTATCCTCTATTTTTAAAGTATACATTGCATCTACAATATTCGTTATTGGCTCTATTTTTATTTCTCAAATTCTTATTTTTCTTATTTTTCTTATTTTACTTATAATTTATTGATGTTATTGGCTCTGATACCATTCTAATTGGGGGGTCCGAAGACTAATCTAGTCAATAAAGGTATATAAAAGTATATCAAAGTGTAATTTTCTGGAGATAATGAAAGATAGATAATGAAAGATAATATTATTATTCAAACTTTAGGTACATAATTTATACAAGAGTGTATATTATTATAAGAACAAACCAACATATTATATTATTGATAGTATAATGAAATGTCAAGTGATATAAACATTTTATACAAAATTTCTAGTTAATATAGTTAATAATTTTTTACAAAGAAGAAAATTCAACCAAACTTGTTTATAAAATACAAGAGGATTTTTCTAATCTTATTGGTGGTAATTAAAGAAGTCATAGGGATTTACTTCCCATTTTCCCCATTGATCTTCTTGCTCTATTTTGGTTTCGATTATAGAAATCTCCTGATCTATTTGAAACATATATATTTTTTCTTGTAAATTATCCATTTCAATCTGATGTATTATTCTTCTTTCCAATTCATTGGGTAGTTTTATATTTTTTATAGCTATAAACCTTCTTTGGATATTAAATCTCTTTTAGAAAACATATATGCTTCATATTCCCATGTTCCACAATTAACTTGTACGACTATGGTGTTATGATTATATGAAATTTTTATTTTTTCATTTATCCAAGTTATTTTAGTTATTCCAAATTCTTTTAATAAGGTTTCATGATATTTTTCCATAATATTTCCAAGATTTCCTTCTCTTCCCTTCAAACATTAACATTTTTTATAAACTTTTTACCACCAAAAAGATAAGAATTCAGAATTATTACCTCTATCCTTTATTGTATAAAAGGATTTTCCTATACACTGGCAGAGTAATCTTCTGCCTTAATGACCTCGTCCTTAACTCCCTAAACACGCCTCCTCCTCTGGCTAACACGGGATAACTGGACAGTCTTCTCAGTCTTCACTGTGTCCTTTAGTGTTTTGGAATTTCCTTATATCCAATATTAGATATAGGTTTCCTTCTTCTTTCTTATGGGGTTATTTGGTTTATTTGATGATTATGTTTTTCTGGGTTGAGACTGGAGAAAAAGATTTATTTTTGCATTATGTTGAGAATTTGTAGAGAAGAGTTTTTCTGAATGCAAGGCTATCAATCGATGATTTCGATGATTATCTGATCTTTATCCGATCTTAATGCCTCTAAGTTTATTATTCTTTATATAGAGAGTACATTATTGTTGTTTATCTTTTTCCTTTTATAGGTGTATGGTTTAGGGAAAAGATAACGACTTCTTATCTCTCTCCTTTACAGGTGTATGGTAGGAGAAAAGATAAATATAACTAGTACTTATCATGGCCAACAACTTTATGTGGTGGCCTTACAAAGTCAAAAATTTTTTATTACATTATTATAAAGTGACAAATAAATAAAGTAAAGATTGCATTATTTATCACTGCCGTATGAAATGACAAAACTTCTTTTCTTACTTTATCTCCATCGATCGCATGCTCGTTGTAAAGTGGTCGGGCTTGATGGAAATCTCATTATTGTTATCTCATGTATGAAGTCTAGAAGTATCTCGGATGGTGACTCTCCACCTTCTCATCGTCAAGATGTAATTATTGAATTTTATTATTGTCCTGTATTTTCTATTGTATGTGTCTTTGGCTATGCTCCGGATGGTTTTTATTCCTCGAGCTCTTCCGGTTCTTATCCAAGCTTTATTGAATTGTGGGATCGTTGTATATTCTGCTCTCACTTCAGTTGAAAATTTCTGTAACATGGCCTCATCGTAATCATGTAGAAGGCCTGATATTCTATGTTGTTGGTGTATTCAGGACTTATGGTATAAAATTTAAGATATACTTGTCTCTTTTTGGCAAACTTAGAGACTTCTTTTATGAAGAGTTCATCAAAACTGGCTAGCTCCTTCAAATTTATGTCAAGGTATATTATGTCAAGAAACCCATACCTTGCTATTTTTCCAACAAGGACTGAATCTGCATCTTTTATTGCTATCATTCTAGGGTAAACATTTTTCCCTGGTGATTTATGGATGGTGTTTTTGTATGAACAAATGGAGTATATTCAGGTAGTTACCTGTTTATAATCTTCTTCTTTTGGATTTAAAGGGAGATTATCATCCTCTGAAACAAAGGAGTTTATGTTGACAGTCCTTTTATTGTCTTCACCTGTTGCACAGATGGTTATGGTTTTATTTTTCTGGACTATTGGATCACTTATTGGTTCTGAATTTATTGGATCGTTGAATGGATCCTGTTTTATTGGGCTTCTGATAGAGTCCTGATTTATTGGATTCTTGGGAGAATCCTGATTTATTGGATCGCTGATAGGATCCTGTGGAACGGGTCCACCATCGCTCCAAGATTTATTGGATTTATTTGGAGTCTCATCGATCGACTGTTCCAAGAAGAAATCAGCCTGTCTACTCCATCATTATGAGTTTCGAATATTTTCCTTAGACAATCTATGGCGTCTAGGGCTTCAGTAGCATCAGCTTTCAGCCGATTTATTTTAGCATTTATTTTGGAGATTTCTTCCTCCATTGTTTATGATTCTTCAACAAATTCTATGTTCCTGGATAAAAAATCTACAAGATAATTGTCAGATCCTTTGATATAATTGACTTTAAAAGTATATAAAGATAAAAATACTTGCCATCTATGAATTCGTCTATACTGAGGTTCATTTGGTAATTTATTAAATATTAATGATTTAACCTGAGTATTATCAGTTTCTACAGTAAATTCTTTAGCAATTTAAAATAATTAAAATTTTTTAATTCTTTTTAATATTGCTAATAATTCTTTTTCATGGGTTGTATAATTTTGTTCTGCTGAATTTAGTGTTCCACTTGTGTATCTACATATTTCATTTAAATCAGTTTTTAGTATTGCTGCCCAGTATAAATCACTAGCATCTATCTGTAAAATTAAATTATCAGTTGGTTCTGGTAGTCTTAGTTTAGGTAAATTGTTACATTTTTTTTTTAGCTGTTTAACTGCTTGTGTATGTTCTTCTTTCCATCCTTGAAGATTATTTTTCTTTAATAATTTTTGCAAAGGATTTCTTTTCTTAGCTAGATTGTCTATAAATTCTTCTGCATAATTTAAACATCCTAAAAATTTTTGTATTTGTTTTTTGTTTTCCAATTTATCAGGAAATTGTTTTATTTTTTCACTTATATGAGATTGTAATTTTATGTCTGTATTATTGAGTATCATTCCTAAGAATTCTATTTCATTTTGACATATTTTTACTTTTTTCTCACTTAGTACTATTCCTTTTTCTTTACACGTTTGTGCAAAATCTTTTAAATGTTCAATATGTTCTCTATATGTTTTTGAACTTATTAAAATATCATCTACATAAACTATTAAATATGTTTTATGTCTTAGTAGATCATCCATTCTTCTTTGATATATTTGTGGTACATTTTTCAATCCAAATGACATTACTAACCATTCATAATGACCTTGAGGTGTACTAAAGGCTGTATATTTTATACTATCTTCTTTCATTTTTATTTGCCAAAATCCTGATTTACAATCAAATTTAGAATAATATGTATTTCCTTTTACTAAATTTATTAATACTTCTTTCTTTGGTAAGAAATATCCATCAAATTTAGTATATTTATTTAATTCTTTATAATTTATAACCATTCTACCATTTCCTCTGACTTGTTCACTATGCTTCATTACCATAAAGGCTGGACGAGAATGAGGACTAAAACTTTGTCTTATCAAATTTAAATTTAATAATTCTCTTAATTATATTTTAAACTCTGTTATATCTTCTTGGGTATATACCATTGGTCTTACTCTAATGGTTACTGGTTCTACTAATTCTATTTTAGCTCTTAGATTTTTAGGATTCTATAAAGCTAAAGGGTTTTCATGATATACTTCTTGTAATTTTTTCTTAATTTCATCTATTGATATCAAATTATTGTGTAATTGTTGTTTATCAAAAAAGATCTTATAAGTATAATCACCACACTCAGCTGCAACTCGGTAAAGTTTAAAGATACGAGGTAGTCTAAGGATATGGCCACATGGTGTCTTCAGGTTTATATTATATAAAGTCTGTTGATAACTTTGGAATTGACTAAGGAAATCATTGCCTAAGAGTAAATCTTATTTTAAGGTATTATATTGAATAATATGTTTTAATAAGATTATTTTATTTCCAAGAATAATTGAAACTTGTGATTTATAATATAATAAAGATGCTTGGGTATTTGTTATTCCTATAAGTTTTATTCCCAAACCGGAGAATTTATCCCATTCTTGTAATAAAAATGATTTTCCTAATGTGATTTCACTTCCTGTATCTATTATTGCACATGTAGTTATATTAGTTTCAGGGAATGTTAATTCTATGTAAGTTTCTAAAGGAAATTTTATAGTATTCATTTATCCATTTTTCCACATTGCTATTTTTGGGCAAAATTCTGTTGTTTCACTATCCATTTTTATATACATTCCTTCAGAAGTAATATTATAATTGATGTGTTTTAAGAAACTCATTCCTAATATTATATCGTATATTTCGTTTTGAGCAAATCCTGAGTCTATAAAACATGGTATTCTGAATAATAATCTTTCTAAATATGTTGGTACAGTTACTTCTTTTGTACATATTCTTAAATTTCCATTAAAGTCTTTATATTTATATTCAGCTGTTGTTGTATATTCTGTTAATCCTTTATTTTTTAATATATTTAAATGATTATGACTTGAACCTGTATCTATTAATATTTTTGGATATTCTATAAATTATATTCCATTAAAATATTTTCCCAATATTACGAGGCTTCCATCAGATGTATTATCAGGTATTAATATTTCTTTATATGCATTATATTTAGATTGTTTCTCTTTTAGTTTGACTCCTTTAAGAAGTTGTTTATTGTGAAACTGAATTGGTATCATTTGGTTTTTAATAGCTTCATCTAATTCAGGTTTATTATTTTTTATATCGAGATTATAGGTTGTAGGTAAATTAAGTATTTGTAATATTGGTTCTATACTTTGTCCTAAATCTTGAAATTCTTTGCCTATTTCTATATATGGTTTATTACTATATATTTCTCCGTAATTACTATTACAGAAAGAATATAAGGCAGAATAATAAAATGTCATTATTTTGTTTCCAGGTTTCATTATATCTTTTGTCTTTAATTCAAAATGTAGACTTAGCGTATCATTTATATTTTTATCTTTTATATGAACACAATATCTCGAATAACATGTAAATAAGAATTTTTTATAACATAAATTTCCTTCTATAGTTCCTAAATGTGCTAATTCAGGGTCTAAAAATCTCTGATCATGTAAACTAAGTATTATAGGTGAATTTATTCCTTCTCTAAATAAATATTTTACTAATATCTGTATTCCAGCTAAATATACATATTGTATTTTATCTCTAACTCTATCACTTTTGATTTTATTTAAAGTGGCTTCTATGCCTCTTGAATTTAGTAGGCTTAATTTAATATTTCCTCTACTTTGTGTTATATCTATAGCTTTTTCTTGTTCTTGATATTCATGAATAATTATATTCTTTCTTTTAAAGAATTGTTGTATATTTCTTAAAATTGTATTATCTGGATTTCTTAAATTTAAAGATATTCTTGATATTTCCTTTAATTTTTTCTGATTTAATTGGATAATCAATTGATATCCATCTCTATTTTCTTGTTGTTCTATTTTATTCTCTATTTCTATATTTTCTATATTTTCTATTTCAGAATTCTGATTCTGACTCATCTGATTCTAAATTTTCTAAAGAACTTGTACTAATAGATTCTGTATCAGTATAACTTTCATATATTTCAATATTATAACAACTTATATTTTCATTATCAGATAATAATTCTAATTCTGGTTTTATTTCTTGATATTTTATTTCTGCTATTCTGACCTTTTTCTGTTTACATTCTGGGCTTATATGTCCTTTTTGTCCACAATTCCAATATTTACATTCTTTATGGTCTTTTTTAACTTTCTCATTATATTTTCTTTTATAATATCTCCTATAAGATTTTCTTTTAAATTTTTTATTTTTCCAATATTTTCTATAATATTTTTTATATCTCCTTTTGTTTTTATATTTACCTTTATCTCCTTGTTTACGTTTCCTATGTTTTTTATAATATGGTTTACATCCCCATTGATTTGGTGCATCTACTTGATCACAACAAATCATCATGGCATTTTTTACTTTTTTATATAATTGTCTTTCTATACATATTTCTTTTAATTTTCTTATGACAAATTCTACCCTATATCCTAACGTATTTGGTATTAATTTTCCTATTTCTGTTGATCTATATGCATTCCATTCTTTAATAAAATAAGTATTTCATGGTGATGGTAATTTATTTATATACATATCATAATAAATTGTTTGATCATCATTACTGTAAAATTATTTATAGTAATATTTTTGAAATTCACATGTATAATTTTTTATATTACATAAATTGCATATTTGAAGATTCATTAAATATTGTCTTGCTAAAAATTTTTCTTTTTGTATTTCTTGTTGTTTAAGGTCTTCCTAATTTTCTCCTAAGAATTCATCTCTTATATAATTTGTAAATTTATCTAATCCTTCACTAATTCCTTTTCTAAATTCTTGTTTAGTTGCAAGTCTTATTAAGGTTTTTGTTTCTTCAGTTATTCCATCTCACTAGTTTTGTACATTACCAGTGAAACTCATTATTAATAGTTCTATCCATAGATCAAATTTTTCTTCTGTATTTTGTGCATCCAAATCATTATTTTGTTTATTGAATATAGACATTATTTTCATGTCATTTGACCAACTTGTTAATGTTTTACTTGGGTCTTTTCTGCAGTCTATATCTAATTTACTTCCCATAGGTTTAATAGGTTCATTTTCAGTTTTATATTCAGGTATATATTCTCCTGGATACATTTTATAATAGGAGAATTTACAAAACTAACCAAAAAAATTTTACAAATATCCAAAATAACCATTTATATTTTTTCTATCATCCTTAACCATTTATTCTTTTTTTTTCCCCATAATACCCATTTCTCTATCAAAACCAATCTTCCCTTAGCTCCCTTCGGCGACCTCCGAACGGCGATTGGCTGTCTCCAGTGACTTTGAACGGCGCTTGAACGGATTTTTGACAGTGAACTCAACTCCGGCGGGTTTCTATCATCCTCCATTTTATAATTTTCGGTAAGTTTCACTTCGTAAATTTTAATTTTTTTCTATTTTGATAAGTTTGATTGGTGAAAAATCAATGTATTGATGCATATAGATGAGCTTAGGATTGATTGGCAATAAATATTGGAGATTGTTAAGTGAAATTTAGATTTAAAGAGTGGTACGCCAGGTGCTCGATAAAATGCCCCTTAGACTATATTAAATAGTTGATGGTGTATTGCAAGATTAAAGTGTTGATGGTGTGATTGTAAGGTGGGGTATAGGTGCAATAAGAGTAGAAATCACGGACTGAACAGTAGAAAATACGCATGCGTCGACAGTGCAGCCATCGCATGACGGTGAGCTAATCGCGACGCATGGCGTGCTGATGGGTGCCGTCAGCTGACGCGACAAGTGCTGTGATATCGCGTGACAGTGCACCGTCCCACGATATTACAGAATGTAAAAAAAGAAATCTTGATTTTTTTTTAATTTTTTTAATTATCAGATTAACTAATTATAAATTTGATTTTTTTGCAGTCGTAATGGCCACAAAACCAGGCACGATGAAGATTCCGGAAACGAAACACTTCCCCGGGCATATGACAAATACCTCAAAATTTGGGAATGTGATGGATGCTATCAAAAGGAAGTTAACGAAACAACAATTAAGATTATTCAGGAAAGATATATTTGGTCATTTCGCAAAGATGGATAGCTACGTGTTTAGTGGTGCAATCCTTCACAATGCCCTACTTAGGCAAGTAGCGTGTTGTGATGAAGATGATAAAAATCAGCTATGGTTTGAATTTAGTGGCCAGTTAGCACGGTTATCAATCGTTGAATGGTGTTTAGTTACGGGACATTGCTATGGTACATACGACTTACACGGAGAAGCCAAATTTCCTGCGAATAACAGAGTTGCGTGATTTGTACTTTGAAGGTAACTTAGTGCTACTCTTAAACAATTTGATAAAAATTTGAAGATTTGAACTTCAATGATATGGATGAAGTTGATGCGCTAAAGATCGCGTTATATTACTTCATGGATAGAGTACTCAATGGTAGAAAAGATGAACGTGTACCGAATTCGTTATTGTTAAACTATGTTGATGATCTTGAGTACTTTAGAAGTCTTCCATGGGGTCGTTTATCCTGGAAAGTGGTATATAAAAGTTTGGACACTGCATTGAACCAGAAAGTGGAGGCTTTCCAGAGTAATACTCTTAAAGAAGTGAAGTATAACATTTATGGCTTTTGTCCTAAGGTGCAGTCGCTTTCAAATACATATGAAATTTTTCTATACAATGTATTTTTTTTATTTTTCCTAACTTTGTATTTTCACATGTTGTAGGCTTGGTTGTTTGAAGTAATTGATGGTTTTGTAGTAGAAAAGTGGGCCATCAAGACAAAAAAGAAGACTCATCGCATATTGAAGTGGGAAGGTGTTTCGTCCTCGAAAATAAGTTTTTCTGAAGTGTACAAGTTTTACAACGACAATACACGTGTCGTAAGTATTAAGTTTTACTGAGGTGTACTACTTTATATGTGCGATGGCTAATTTCAATTATTTTATTACCAGGGGATTGTTAAGCAAACACTCAATCCGACTACGCAGGAGAAGGATATGTTATTTTGGAGAAGCGTAAAGGATTATGAGATATCAATCCCTTATTGGATTCATAATGTGAGTTAATAATTGAATTCAATTATTATATTATTATAATTTCTTCATTTGGCACAAGTTGTTTAAGTTATCAACTGTATCAATGTTGCAAAGATCACCCCAACATACCACCCAACAAAGATAAAGTGGACAATCGACCACATGTTGAACATGATTATGAAACGCACCATCATGCACCGTAATCATATGAATATAAAGTGGACGATGAACCGCCTGCTTATGATGAATATGAAGTCGCAAGAGAGGTTAGATGCTCGAGATGCTATTTTTAACATCTAATTATTTTAAAACAATGGTGTTATACATAAAATGGATTTATTTTTATTTTTTCCACAATCGAAATCAAAGTTCTCGTATGATTATGTCATTCGTAGAATGGAGAGAATTGATCGCTCTATTATTGACATGAAAGAATTAATGACCAAGATAATGTCGGATCGTCGAGACTGAGCTGATTGGAACAAAAGCAGTTTAGAAAAGAACAAAGATAGTTTGCAAAATCAGAATGGGGTTTATTAATTCATATATCGAGAATTCAAAGAAGCATTATTACAGTGATACTCCGATGAGAAACCCTTACACAATAAGAAATTTTCATAGTTCTTTTTTATTTTTACTATTATTCTAAATGTATTGTGATTTAATAAGTTTTTACTATTAATAGGCCCCTAATGATGTTCGAGACTGTCATGATCACACCCCACTGTCATTGTGTTTATTATCTGAGGACGTAAATGATGACAGTGTGCAAATTTTGAAGGAAGCACCTCCCGGCATAAGTAAATTTGGCCGCGAGTATAGGACGTCATATGCACTTAAAAGTCCCTACTTACAAACTTACAAACGAGGAAGGAATATTAAGCGTCTTCCGGCCATAGAACGAACAGATGTAAATATCGATGAAAGGACAAGTGTGGATATAAATCTACTTAGAGGAGTAGAGGATCCGACAATCGTTTCATGAGTTCGACCAGATGGTTTGGTGGTAACATTGTAGTTGATCGTGACATCCGACATTCAAGCAATTTTTCAGCATACTCTTGGGAGAGACTCAATGGGATGGCTAGGGGATGAGGTAAATGTTGTACATTTTACTTAATTTACTTGTAATGTACTTGCATAATCTAACGAGTTTCTTTGTCATTTACAAGATATCCATGAATACTACCGCTTGATAAGTAATAAACAATGAAGAATACCCTAATGCCTTATATCGTCACTGCACACATACCGACGTCTATTTTGGGTAACATATCTGAAATATATAGTTGTCGCTTTATTATGCTATAATAAGTAATAATATTTATGTAATTCCTTGATTAGGTTTTCTTGAAGGTTCGATGGAATAACAGTAATCGTGATCCGGATTCATTAGACTACACGAGTCTAAATAACTACATTAATGGTCGAGATGACACAAAATCAAAACCGTTCATGGATGTTGATGTGGTGTGTATTACTTACATTGAACGTCCTTTAATATTTAAAGATTTGAACATAAAAATGTTGGATATGTGTCTTATTTCTACAAGATGCGTGTTTTCATTCCAATTAACTTACAAGGCGATCATTGGATCAGTAGCCCGAGTAGACTTTGTACACAAGTGGTTCTCTATTTATGACTCATTAAAGGAACGTCGAGACGAAAAAGTTTATTCTCAACTATTCAAGCCACTTCAAAATATTTTTCCTCGATGGCTACAAGATGTTGGATTTTACAACCTCCGACCAGAATTACAGAGCGCGGAGCGTTGGAAACTTATATTAGTTAAGAGTGTACCACAACAACAGTCAGGAACTGGCGATTGTGGGGTGTTTATGTTAATGTTTACGATATATTTAATGTTCAAGGTACGATTTGATTTTGACAGTAGTCATGGACAATACTTTAGGAAGAAGATTGCCGTTGACATATTTAATAATGATATTAGGTTGTAAATTATATATTTGAACAGTTGTAAATATAGTGCGATTAATCTTATTTCGGGTGCGACAATTCTCCAACACTTATTATGAATAATCATTTTAACAAAGACAGTTTAACATGTCGAATACATAATAAACATAAGAGTTTAAAATACATCACATAATATATTCCTTCAATACATAAGACGCTACAACGATAATAGGCCGCTAATTATGATTCATCGCAATGGGATTCTTACATCTTTTTCTGTTATGCCCGCGTTCCTTGTACCGGGAACACATCACAGTTCTCCGTGATACATCCTCACCAACAGATGGTATTCTAAGCTCCTTCCGACGACCAGGAGGCGGTTTTTCTATTGGGGGATTTACCTTCAACTGTTGGATGTGGTGTGGAACTTCCCAAGATGAGACATCGCCAACCGGATTGATTGGCACTGCATATGCCTTCAATAATGATTCCTTAGAGTAAAACTGAGAACAGAGACCTATGTAATCTACTCGAGCATGTAGGCAAGCAGCTATTGCATGAGCACATACAAGTTGATCAAGTTGGAATACTTTACAACTACAAGTCCGACGACTTATGTCAACTAACCCTTCCTTCACACCACCACCCCAAACTTGAAATTTATGCTCGTATAATCGGACGTAACATTCATTCTTTCAACTTCATCTTTTCGTCGACTCATTATTTTATTTGCCCACGTTGTTAAAGGAGTACTCATCGATTCTCGCCACTATTTTCCCGTGATAAAACCCTTGTTGCAATGTTTTTCGGAAATGGTCAACCAAATGAGTTACAGGAAATTTTCGAGGTTCCCTCATCAAAGAATTTACACTTTCCGCAATATTAGTGGTTAGAATGTTGTACCTCATTCCATCGAATTGAGATCGTGCCCAATTACATGTGCCCACATTATTCTCTAAGTAATCACCGCCTGCAATGCATTCCCATAACCCCTCAAGTTGTGTTCTAAAATCTTCGCATCTGTATTCCTTAGCTGCATTTATAAATGCGGGCTCAAACTTATTCTAAAGAGCTTTTGACATCCTAAATTTCGACTTGACATTACCTTTGACATGGTAGAAACAAATGCCGTGGGTAGCACTACTGAAATATTTTCATAATGACTCTCCGAATAGAATTGCATCGATCGGAAATAATGACTAAACTGGAATATCACCAATTACTCTATGCAAATTCATCACAAACCATTCCCAAGCATCATTATTTTCGAATCCCCAATCCCAATAGCGAGCGGATACAATTGATTATTTCCATCTAAGCGAGTTGCCACAAACATTGTTCCGCGATATAACCCTTTCGAGATGAGTACTGGTTCATCGCAATCACCGGTCCGATACTCGTAAAAACCAGGTGATACGAGGATCCAATAGCCACAAAATAGTACAAAAATTATTATTGCCATCCAATTTAAGAGCGATTCATCGTACCTTCATTTTCCTTCTCCAATACATGAAAGTACTTGGGAAGTAAATTATATGATTCTGATGGACTTCCTCGTATCACCTCAAGAGCAAATTCTCTAGCCCGATAAGCTCGTTGGTATGATAAGCTGAATATTGTATTCTTGTCGAATGTCTGCTATGATGTCATTTGGAGTATATATCCGCTTCTCCGAATAAATTTATTCGCGATACTATGACCAATGACCGACTCGCTTGACGTGAGGCCCTCCGCTCATTACGATACGTGTGTATGTTGTCACATCTCATCACTACCCAACGTACATTCTCTAGATTTGATGCTCTTTTTGCCCGAAGACGCCATTTACACGAAATTGAAGTACAATGTGCCTCGAAACGTGTCGATGTAGATCTTGCAACCTTGAAATCGAACTTATCCTTCAAGGAAACTTTGCACAATTCCAACATTAAATTATATTTGGAATCGAACAACTTGCCCACACAAATATCTTTACACCCAATATGTCTAACAAAATCTGGAGCGACCAAGTCGCAAGGCAAACCGGTGCAATACTTATAAGAGGTCAACTTGACGCCATTCCAATGGGGCCTTGGAATAATAGGCCGACTTTGGCGTAGATCATGACAATTCGAAAGTGAGGCAAATCTTCCCTATCACCAATCGCATCCTCATCATGCTCATCATCCCCGTCACCTCCATCACCTCCATCATCTTCATCACCTCCATCATCCTCATAATCGTAAGAATTATCCAAATGATTATCATCATCATCAATAGGAGCATACTCAAAATCATCGTCCCCATTGTCAATTGGGCTATGGTATGAATCAACATTAATGTTATTTGACGTTGTATTATTCGTGTCATTAATGCGATCATCATTGTAATGGAAGGGAGAGTAACCTTGTTGCAGTGAGGTCGTCAGCGGTAACACCTCTTTTTCAACAGCTGCCAGTGTAACGACATTCTCTTCTTGAACATTCTCTTGATTTCTTACTTTAGGAAATTTGCTAACAAAAACAGGGATGCAGCCTTCATTTACCGAATTAGAGCTCATATGTATTAAAACTCTTACCATTTCATCATCAACTATATCCATTGGTATTGAACATACGGGTTGGGTAGAACATCTCAACTGTAATGTTGTCTTCAATTCAATACTGTAATCATTCGGATTTATTTGCAGAATTTCATATATTCTTGAAAGCAGTACATCAAACGTACAGTTTTTCGGAACTAAAAAAGCTCTATTTTTTCCATTTCTGTACTCAACACGACCGTCTGTCAATTCTTCCCATGATCCATCAAAACACATTTAAAGAACAATTGACTCCATTAAGCCTAAGAAAGAAAAAAAATTAGTACTTAAAATAAAATTAGAACATGAGTTATTTTGAGTTAATACGAGCTTGGAGACGAACCCAGAAAACGTGGGACGAGCGCCGTCGCACGCGGCGACAGTGCTCGTCCCACGGTTGGAGCGAACTCGTCACCGCGCGACAGTGTCCGTCCCACGGCTGAGCGAACCTCGCCATCGCGGCGAGTGCTCGTCCCACGGTTGGACAGAACCTATCAACGTGCGGCGTGCTCAGCGCGACAGCGCTGTCTCACCGCGTGCGACGAGAACTCGTCCCACGTCGCGACGGTACCTATCCCACGATTTTACTGTAACCTATTACGTGCGGCGGGCACTGTCCACGTCGCGACGTCACGCGTCGTGCACGCACCGTCGACGCTTCTGGGTTCGTCTCCAAGCTCGTATTAACTCAAAATAACTCATAAATTTTGATTAATCGAAAAATAAAAAACTACACATTGTGTAAAATAAATACTAACCTTAATTTTTTGTTTGCAAGTTGATGAGTTGATTATTAGTGGGTGAGTTTTTGGGATTAGGATGTGCTGGATTTTGAAAATTATTGGTTGAAAATGTGTGAGATTTGTTGTTTTGTTTATAGATCTGAGGGTATTTAAGTCTATACAATAAATATATGGCTACATATGATAGAAAAAGTTTAACTGGTTATTTTGGATATTTGTAAAATTTTTTTAGCTATTTTTGTAAATTTCCCTTTATAATAAGGTTTTTTAGATACTAATGCTTGATTATGTGCTCTTACTCCTTTATCAGTCACGAATATATGAGGATTTTCAGGCTTTATACTTGGTTCAGTTGGTGGTGCTCCAACATTCATATTTACATCAAATCCTAGTGTTTCTAGATCTAAATCTTCTAATGATAATTTATCAAATTGTTCTTCTAGGTTATCCATCATTCACTACTCGAACTTGATTCTTTAGGTTTATCAATTTTTATTCCTTTTTGTTTTATATCAATTTTTTCTTTTGACTTGTTTTTTGATCTTTTTATTGTTTCTTGTAATTGTCTTTGATATTCTTATTCTCTTCTTAATATTTCTGGCATAACAGTAGTTCTTATTCTTTCATCAAATGATCCTTTGACTACTTCTCTAAATTGTATTTTTTTTTATGTCTGATTGATTCTTTTAATTCTTTTTGTGCTTCTAAAATTGTTGTTTTCTTTTCTAACTTAGTTTTTATTTCGAAAACTTCAATTTTAGGAGCTTAATTTCTTCTAGTATTGTTTAAATATATATTATTATTTGTTTATTTAATTCTTTAATTTCTGTAATATGTTATCCATTTTGTATTTTTCTAGTTTTACTGGACCTTAGTGATATTTTCATAAGAAGGATGTTTTAGTGATTTTGATAGATTTTAGCTGGTTTTGAAAGAAATAGATTGGAAGGGTTATTTTAAAAAATTACAAAATTATTATGGTTATTATTGCATATTTTCCCATGTTTAAACTCTTCAAGCACTATGATTACAAATATTTACAAGTAATGGGACATATCAATTAGATTTCATAATAATTACAAGTAATAAAAAATTATTATCCAATAAATAGGTGATGTGTTAGCACTTAAGATTAAAAAAAAAAAATTTGACATAACACTTTAGAATTTAGGTTATTACTCATTTTTCAATCAAATTTCATTAAGAGTTTGTTCATAAAATTAAAAGATTACCCAATGACCATTATACCCTTAATACTTTGAGATAAATAAGTTAATAGATATGTTGATTTTGCTGAGGATTCTTAACAAAATTTGGTTGTGCCGCTATATGGCCTCTCCATAAATACAATTATAATTATAATTTTTTTTAAAAAGAATAATTTTAGCAAACTAAAAGGAGCTAACTGTCATTATCCAAACATTATTTTTTTTTAATAAATCTATTACAAATTAAAAACATATTCACCCTATAAATTTTGCAAATCCACTCAATTCCCAACAACTAATTAAATCTACATTTAAAAAAAATACAAAGAAAGAAGAAATTTAGAGATTTAATCAAATAAACTTAAATACCTAACTTTTGGATACAAGAGCATATGTTTCTTGGAGCAATTTGATCATTTTATATTATCAAGATAAAATAATTCAGTAAAACTTATCTTAAAGTCTCAAAAATACCCAAGTAAAAAAAAAAAAATTATAAGGACTTAATCGATTAATTGTCAAAACATTTTATTAATTTTTATATTTAAGAATTAGTGCGAACTTATTATAATTATCTTTTAAAAGTGAATATATTTATAAAAATAATGCGATGAGAATATCTCCACTATTAAAAATCAGTTTTTTTTTTTTAAATAATCAACCTTATTCTTTATTAATTTCTCTTGCTGATTTCTCTACGATGCTATATGTATTTTTATAGTATTGATAGTAAAATTATTATAAATCCTTAGATTTAAGTATTTTAATCTCAGTCATCCATTTATTATAATGATTAAATAAAGAATTAACTCAAAGATAACTTTTAATCTTCAAGTTGCAAGTAAATAATTTTTTTTAATTTTAAATTAATTAAAAGAGAGAGTTTTTTAGTCTAACCCAAATGGTTATTGGTGCGTATCATTTGGTATACTCCATTCTAGGTTTTAATGGTTGTGTAATCCAATGGTTTATTAATTTGTTCTGGTTTTCTCTAAATTTCTTTTTCCCTGTGGCTTTTACGTACAGAAATTATACACTTGATTTTTCCTTCTACATGGTCGAAAGATTCAGGGTTATGAATGGTGCTACAGGTAGAATTTATTAAAAGCTTAAATAATGAATGGTGCATGAGGATAAAGTTTATTTAAATATTAAAATTTATTAAATGCTGACTTTTAATAAAAGAATATTAGAGATAATGACTCAATTCAATGAGATAAATGGAGAAATTGTATGTCATAAAAACTTGTTTCTTTTCTTTTTAAATTTTATTTTTTAACCAATTTGTTAACCGGTTATAATATTATTAAATTATAAAAAATTTTATTAATAAAAATAATTTCTATGATTAATTAAATCTAATGGTATAAATTTATTACATTGTTGATGCTGCAAAAAAAAAAATACATCATAGAGTGACCCTTTCCCTTGATTTTTCAGAGTATACAACATCTTCTCTAAATACCCAATTACTAGTTTTTGGGAGGGTTAGCAGGGAGCTTTTTAAAATAGCAGGAAAATTGTCTAAATCAAATTTCATATTTCATGTAGTTTTTGATAAACTTCTCGGAATCTCAGTCAATAATGAACCTAACTAGATATTTAACTATTTATAATATTTGGTGTCGTTTGATGTGACAAATAATGTAATAAAAATAACTTACTATTAAAATGTACGAGAGACACTATGTGTGTTTCCTTTAGAACCGACTGATTTGCAGCATGCCAAATTGTGCAGCTGCTCCCGCAAAAACTCGTACCTCTGTAAGACAGTAAGAGGAGATTGAAACGGAGAAAGTACATTTAACTTGCAAATGCTTAGGAAATGAAGCTTTCATTGAGATCCAATTCCAACCACATGAAATACAAGAAAATGCTTTAAGAAAACCACAACCTACGGCGCCTTTCATTGTACTATGCACATTTTTAAAACATGCTTTAGAAAATCCCTACGTAACAACAAAAGTGTAAATCAAGGTCCTCACCATCTGAGATGACTCTGCTACTATTGACAGATCAGATCAAAATCCACCTCTTTCAGTTTTTATGACCTGAGATGGCAAATGAATAGCCATCGGGATCATACCTCGGCCAGTTTCAAGCGAGGAACAATATTCATCGATTGGAGTTCCTGAAAGCACGGACTAATGTTAGAAATGTCATCAACAGAGTACGAAGGGAAGTGAAGAATTAGGCAGCCATTTCTCAAGAGCAGTCAAAATATATGAACCACTCAGCTACATGCATGCCCAAAAAGAGGTTAACAGTCATCAGTAAAGCGAGTATATTTCAATAACAATGGATAAACAACTTCACCTGGATCAGGAGCTTGCATGCATATGGCAGTTTCATGCTAGAAATATTATCGCCATTTTTACAAGTAGAACAAATCCCAGCTTTCAGCTTATGGTTGTAATAGCCCAACAGACCACACACTCTACAAACCTGAGTCACACGATAAAGAACAGAGCTTACATTTAAGAATAATATTACCACATTTCTCCTTCCTCTAACGAGAGATGTACAGAAATATTTTGGGTTTGAGGATGTGAACCACCGTAAAACATAATCAAATTGAATCCAACCATTCAACTAATCATGCGAATATATACAGAGTAATATAAAATCACAATACAAATATATAACGTTTGTGTTTCAAACTCTGCGACAAAAATTACAGAAGTGATAGATAAAAAAGACTTAACAAAAATTTGATAATTTTTTAATGTGGCGATTCTTCTACACAACCAGGTTAAATATCACAATTCTTTTAGGATTAGCTTGAGGGAACGGAAGCCATCTACATTTCTTCCAGATTGAAAGCAAATATTTCCACAATCAAAGAAAGAAGGATCAAATGATTCATGTCTGAGATCAAAGGCATGAAAATGTAAAGATGACCAAATGTATGTCACTTTTCCTCATAGTTTGTGGTGTATAAAATTATATGGAAAGCACATTTAGTTTATTTATTTCCATAATTAGTTTGCAAAGGAATGTTGAACAATAAAAGGCATTCTACCATTCTGAGAGTAATAGATCATAACAATGCACCTAGTCAACGCACCTAGTCAACAGGAAATGACATTCCAACAACTTCCATTTTAGTCCCCATGTCATTTGAGTCAATAAAAGAGACCAGTAAATCTTAAAATGGGTTACAAGTATATATTAAGGGACTCCAGGATCCTGGAGCTGTGTCTCCAGAAGAAATTTTTAGTTTTTCTAAATATCAAAAATTCAAATATTATGAATGAAATTTAAAATTTAATATTTTTATTTGATTTTACGCTTTATTTAATTGAAAATATATTAAAAAGTTTTATACATAAAAAAATTGATTTAAATAAAATTAATTTGTTAATATAAAAAGACTTAATATGATCCATGCATATCCATATCCATGCGGATTAAATTCAGATCCATATCCACCCTCTAAAGCACATGAATATGGATATGGTAATATTTGATATGCATGGATATTGACAAGGATGTCAATTATTCATACCCAAGCTTGATAATTGCCATCTGTATCAAGTATCAAACAAAAGATTACATTTTAGAAGTAGATGCAGAATCAAGAACAGCAAAAATTAGAATTATGATATTAAGTTTTACTTAAGAGGTGCATCCTGGAGGAAGGTTTAGATGGCTACAGAAGATAGAAATCCTGGAAGGGTCTTAAAAAAATCTCAGGTAATTCTATCTATAATTGCTGGAGAAATTTGACAATAAATGAACTTCTGACAGCAGCTTCCAAAACTTTGGTGTAAAAGAATATAAGTACTGGAGGCAGATTGGAAGGATGGACCAAGATGGCAGATTGATTATGTAGTCTAGTCAATCCATGGAACTGCAGAGCAGGTTTAATTTAAGAACAGAGGAGAGATTCAGAGGAAGTAGAGAGGGAGGAACTTTTGACTGATAAGAAATATCACAGTGTCACAGAGGAGCTAAGTTATCTAATATCTAGTAGTTTATGCAAAATGGAAAATAGAGATTTGTGAAAAGGTTTGAGCTATTAGCAACAATAAATCTAATCAAATCAATTCTCTGTGATAAAACCAAGTTTTTCTATCAAAATGAAGACATACCCATTAGTTGTGGAAGGGAAGGAAGTGGTTTCATCAGGGATTATCTTAACTTAAGCTTTAAAAGTGGGATATAGTTGTCCATTCTATCGAGAATTGCTTTGCAGATTGTGATGGATGAACTGGTATCATGGGATAGGCATTTTATTCATGGCATAAAGATTTTTCTTGTATAGAGATTATTAAACACTGTGGTAACTTCAAAAAGATTGACAAAGAAAAACAGATATGGTCGATCTCTATGAAGCAAGAACTAAACTGAGGAAGACAAATCAAGGTTTCATTCCAGCATTGATGGAGATGGATAATGGTAGAAGTTCATAAACATTCCTATCAAATAATCACTACAAAGTTAAGTAAATACAGCTTATCAGGAAGATCTTGGGCACCAAATCATATGAAAAAAAATATGAAGAACTTATTGCTATGTGCATGGGGCAATCTCACAATCAAAAGTGTTTAAGGTATCGTTTGTGTACGTTCATAACAGAACATTTACTATATAAACAATGAAGTGAATTCTGGAGCTCTAAATGGATAAGTTATGTTAAACGTGGTGACATAACAATAAAATCAAATACGAAAGTTAAGCTAGTGATTGAAAAATGTTTGAAGGCATCATTAGTGCATTAAACAATAAAAAACAAGCTAAACTTGGACTTCACTAATTAAATCACTCACAATCATACATGAAATAAATGAAAACCTATTTGCACAAGCAGGAGATAATACCTGAACTTCAAAAGGATCACTGGAAACCATTAGGCGCTCAAAAATCAACATGCTAGCTCCATAAGCAATCAAACAATCACGCTCCATTTCTCCAACTCGAAGTCCTGGAAAATGAATTTTAATTATAATAAAAAATGCCTAATTGAATATTAAACATAAGAAATGTTAGGTTATGGTTAACCTCCATTCCGTGCTCTCCCTTCAGTAGGTTGTCGAGTTAGCATGACACGAGGTCCACTTCCTCGAGCGTGCATTTTATCCAGGACCTGATCATCATCAAATTCTTGGCTATCATGCATATGGTCTAAGATGACATATCATCTACAGTTATACCTTTTAACAAAACTAAATGACATAACTCGTGCATGAGTCTCAATTTCAATGAAGATAATAAACTCTCATTTTATTTATGGATTTTATGTACAATAGTGTGAGATGATTGATTGTGTTGTTATCAAGAAACAATACTGTCCATATGTGATGCAATGAATTTAATTCCAAAATAATACTACCTAATTAAGTGTTCAATTATTTTCCTTTTGTTGTCTGTTTTATTTTTGTTATCTAAAAGAGGAGGAAGGGAATGTCAGTTCTGTTTAACAGTAGATAGAGCATGTGCAGTTTGCTTGTCCTTTTCTGTTGAAGTGATTGTTAAGTTTGAAGTATACATCCAAGGCTGGTTGAGCAGCAAGTTTGATTTCTCGTACCTCAAACATATAACTAGCATGCTAATATTTAATGGTTAGTCACTTGCACAGAAACAGAGAAAAGAGTAAATAATCATGAATCATGGCACAACACTCAAAACAGCGCAAGAGAAATTACGGAATTTACCATATGTTTTAATTTTTGGTAGTATATTGGCCCCATGAAAATGTAAGCCTGCAGAGGGCATCCAGTGATACCTGGAGAAAGATTGAAGTTATCAGGATAATTCCCCAACAAACACGTGTACAGTCTTATAATGATCTTTTCAGTAAAGTAATCCTAATCTTTTGGCTGGATTCCAATGACTATGGAGGTTGTAATCAGCCAGGACTACAAACCGCAAACCTGAATAAATCATGTCCTTGCCACTGTAGCTAAAGCCATGCTTCACAAGTGTTTCACTGTCATTGAGGAAAAAAATTTTGATGAAGTAAATCCAGAATCCTGGATAAGAATCCATAGAGAACAAATTAAAAAGGAAAACAGGAAAAAAGCACCTTATAGCGTCAACTGTGTCTGCATGGCCACTTGGTTCTCCAAAGGCGCTTCCATAATGGAACCTCCCGCATGAAACTCCGGCTTTACCCCCTAAAAGCTCGATCATTTTACCTACTGTCATCCGACTGAACATAACAAAAGAATATCAATTAATTTACATATTTGAGAGATTTAACCTTTTAACCATTATGACACTTAAATAATGTTTCTCAAAGAGATAGATACCTACTTAAATAATGTTTCTCAAAGAGATAGATACCCCCCTGTGGGACAATTAGTCCTGGCAGTAAAATTAGACCTCAAAATTGAAAACTATCAAACAACTGATATTTCATATGCAAAAAGAACACAAGCAATTATTGTATATTTTTTCCTTAGCAGCAGAACTAAATTTACATATAGACACTAAAAAGAACTTTAAAAGGTGGACCAGAAGGCCACATGTATCACCAAAAGTTAAAAGGGTATTTGTTTAAAAGGATGTTTGACAGCAGCTGAAATATGTTTTGAACCCCATCCTGGATAGGCATATGAAAAGTGAGTTCAATGGTGTAATATGTTCGTGTTACAACCATGTTATAATAAATTTGTATGCACATATGCTATTGGTTTCTTAAGTACTGATGATTCACTATTTGTCTTGTAATTTGATATTTCAAGTAATAATGATCGACTGTTTGTTTTAAAGAACATTTTTGCCTTTCATAAACGTAAAAACGTTTAGTTGGGGTTGTGCCTTCCAGCTCGTTGCCGTGGCAAGAGATTCTTGGGAGAAAAAGGGAAGAAACATAGATGGTTTGTGAGAAAAGACTTCAAATTTTTTCAAGAATTAACCAAATTTGAAGTCTTATAATTTCTTATAAAAAAGATGAGGCTTCAAATTTTTGCATCAAAGTGGTCTAGTGGTTAGTTTTGGTTTTCTCTATGGGAGGGATGGATACAATTTGGGGATCATACTTTTGGTGCAGAGTATTTCCCTCCCCCTGTTTTCCTCTGAATTTGAAGACACATAGTCCACCCTGTTTTTTCTAATCATTTTTCATATAATCATTGCTTTAAAGCTGAGTTTTCTGTATCCCCAAAAACTAAGTAAACAGCATTATCAAATATCTTGAAACCTCAACTTCTTTCCGTTTTCTCGCTCAGCTATCATAATCACAATATAAATACATGAATGACATCAGTAAGCATTGGTTGAAGTGGAAACTATTACCTTGGAAATCCATGAGGATTCATGATCAAATCAGGACAAATGCCACGTTCAGAAAATGGAAAATCTTCCTGTTGAACTATGGTTCCACAGACACCTTTCTGCCCATGTCTGCTACTGAACTTGTCACCAAGCTAAGTAAATTTGTTAAATAAAAAGTCAACAAGAGTTTTGAGGAAATAGATAAACAATACTATTTTGCTTTCGCAATCATGCCAAAAAAATACTTACCTCTGGTCTACGAGTATGGCGAATTAAAAACTTGATACATAAATCGCCATTCTTATCAGAACAAAGCGCAACTCTATCCACTACACAGGTCTCCCCATCCGGACCCTTGTAAGTTTGTCTCGTGGACCTATACCTACTGCATATTGGAAAATGCCAGCAATGTCAGTACCGACTGAACACCCACAAAACAATTTCCCAGAAACAAATAACTGACCTATCTGTTTGTCCTGTTGGAGACATGATTGAACCTCTGGTTTCCAAAGGGGACTCTTTATTGATATAAACATCATTTGGTTTAATAATTTCCCCAGGAGCAGCAAGTCCATCATCGTCCAAAATCTACACAAGGAAGAATATGTCAGGCAAAATCAACTATTACAACTTAGGATGCTACAGTAAAAGAAAGGAGAGAAATATTTATAGAAACGTCTTCGCTTTGCATCGAATTAAACCACATGCTCCACTGCTTGTGCGGGCCCCTGTCAATTCCTTTGAGGCATTTCGGGGAAAACCAGCTAGCTGTGGGTTCGAGTGGCATTTCACCCCTAACCACAACTCATCCACGGATTCTTCTCATGTGTTTTATTATCTCTGCATGCTAATATTCTTTGGAATTGCGATGATCGTAACAAGTTATTGCAGAGCCAAAATCACCCACAAGTAGTAAAGGATTAGAATGATGTACAACCTGCATCCTTTCAGCACCAGGACCTGTTCTATCTGGCCTTAATATTCTGTCTGATGTATTATTTGCATACTTCTGATTGATGGCTGTATACCTGTTAAATAAATAATATTTGATCTAAGCAGCTGCAAATTGCTTCATTAATTTCAATAAGACTTCACACAAGGAAGAAAAAGAAATGAAGTCAACAAGGTAAAGAACCATGCTGCATACTTTTTCACAACAAT
Source organism: Murraya koenigii (assembly GCA_025617385.1). Taxonomy (NCBI): domain Eukaryota; kingdom Viridiplantae; phylum Streptophyta; class Magnoliopsida; order Sapindales; family Rutaceae; genus Murraya; species Murraya koenigii. The sequence continues at coordinate 17,773,640 of CM046812.1, forward strand.
ACAGCGACCAAAACCACGATCTAGAGATGATTTGTTCATAACTATTGCATCCTCTATGTCATAGCCACTATAACTCATCACAGCAACAGTTGCATTCTGCCCTGCTCCAAGCTTGTCATATCCGACCTGATAATAGCACAATTATCAGCCTACAGTCCATTGCTTACAAAGTCAAACAAAGAGCATACTGACCAGTTCAATTGTCCTTGTTGTCAGTAAAGGTCGTTGAGGATACACCAAAAGGTAAAGCAATGAGTCCATCCGGCACAACTGCACATGCAAGCAAGGATAATATAGCAAAGCTAAAAGTAGTTCATTCGTGAGAATTCAAAGAGGGACCAGCAAATGCATTTAACCTTGGAAATCTCCTCATGGCATATGCAAATAACATGATGTATGAACTCCACAGCCATATCCAAAAATATTAAATAACACAGAAGAATATTTATATATGACAATTTATAAGCTATACTCACTCAAAGTATTAAGGAAATAGCAAACAAAACATAAAAGTAACGTTGATCAACCGTATCTGGATGCTTCAGTTATATAAAACTAACCTAATGAAAGGGTTTGAGATTTGGTACACAATTTATCATGCCAAGAAAAAGGAAAAAAGGAAAGAAAACAGCAAAAATATTTCACAAACACATGGAAGGACAACATGCATCAACAGCTGCATCAGGTTGACAATCAGAAACTTCTGAAACTCAGTGATTTTGGATTCTCTCCTTTTAGTTTTCTCATAATCCTAAAAGAAAATGGCATTAAGTGAATGAACTTCTCAGCATCCATGTTTTCGATTAGTTTATAAATCCAGTAAATAGCTGTAGTATTAATTCTAACCTTCCAATAATATAGAAAGAAAGCTCATTATTTTTTTTATTTTTTATTAATTGGAAACAACAGCAAATTATATTATGAGTCAAGAAAACAAAATTCGCAAGTCTCTATGTTATGACTCCGAAATTGAACACTAAGTTTTCATAGAAGCAGATGATGAATCCATAGGGAGAATAATCAAGATTAATGAAAAGAACAAGCTAAGGAGTTACATATTAGAAGACTGACAAGGGATGTGATCTTTAGTCGGATAAACAATTGAAGGTTGCATATGATAGCAGTTTTTGGAGATTTTTTATAAAAATTTTCAAGGACTGTTGTCAACATTGATAATAAAGGTTTAGGATATGAAAAAAATTGTTGTTCAGAAACTTCAACATTGCAATACAGTAAACATGGTAGAACACAGGGAGAGAACATAACTAGAGAAATAAATATGTGGCTGTTAGCTATGGAATAGAACCACATACTTGATTAAATGCTATATTTCCCATAGCTTGCTTCCCCATTGCACACTACATGAAATAAAACCAATGAAATTTTCAGCACTTGGAAACAAAGAATTCCAGATATCATAACATAACAATGTCGCAGACAAACCTGATAGGTATTTCTTGGTGATTGATTATGATGAGGATATGGGATTAGCCCAGCAATAACACCTAGGATTGTGAAAGGCTCTATCTCAATATGAGTTGTATCAGGTGTAGCATCTCCTTCATATAAAGCTATCTATTAAACAAAAACCAGCTATTGAGAGTCATGGTCTATCAGGTACAGTATCATGAAGAAAAAGACATCTTCAGAAGTTAAATGGAACAAACCAGAGCATTATTTTCCTCATTAACATCAAGATACTCGATCAATCCCTCGCGTAAAAAGTCATCAAAAGTGCGGACTCCATCCTTAAAGAACAAATTGTATTAATTTTATACAACTGTAATTCCTTCTAGAAGAAATAGCAAAAATGACACCTACCAACAACTCCTTCATATGGTGTTCTTTGATCCTTGATGTGCCCTTGTCAGCAATGACAAGTGGACGACAAACACGACCTCCATCAGAAGCAATGTAAACACAACGCTGACAAACATTAGATTTCTTGAAGTTAGCTGTTAATTTATGATTATAATTTGCCTAGAAAAAATAAAATAGAAAAGGTAAAGGAACTGTTAAATTTTTAAGTAATTGCACTGTTAACACAGAATCCAAAAGCAGCATCTTAGAATATAAGTATGCCTACTCAGCAAACTATATGCTTTTGACGAGAATATGGATGATAGTGTCACAATCTGCAACATTTAATTCCATGATAGTAGATGTGTCAACAATTTTTGTTCCTTGAAATGACTTTAACACTGGAAAACAAAACAATTTACTAATGCAAGTGGAACTTCATAGGTAAAATCATTGGTTGTCATTTAAGAGACCTAGGATAATCTCTCACTGCAGCGAAAGGAGGGTAGTATTGGTGGTATCTGGTTATGTAGTGCATAGGATTCATGGGATGGTCTGTAAACATTTTACAAGTACTTTTAGAAGTTGAAAAGACCTGTATTTTGCATAAGGTAGTACGCATTGTTCTATGTGCCACTACAAAACCAACAGTTGCCCAGAAGTTTCTTTTTCTTGTTAAAGAATTGCAGGCAAAAACTCTCCCCAATTTGTGGTTTCTGCTAATTCCTGCTGCTTCAGCTTTCATTTTAACATAGGGCAGATGGTGCTTCATCACTCAATGTAAGATACTGTTCAGACATTCTTATTCAGTGCAACATTTATTTCTTGATTTCAAGAAGTTTTATACTTATAAAAAAATAAAACTAAAATAAACAGTAAAAAAGTTTCACAGCAATATTTTCTGCCAATACAAGTACTATAAAAAAATAAAAAATAAAGTATTTTAACACCATCTTGAAATCCCAAAGAAACATAAGTTCCCCTTGTAAAACAATTTGTGCTACTATTTTATTTCCAAGGAAAAAATGTACCAAATTTATGCTGAAGCAAAATCAAAGTTGAAAACAAATTTACCTGCTTCTCATTTACAAAGACACTAACAAACTCGCCAATTTTTCCAGCTCTACGCAGCGTTCTCATGCCATCAGCAAAACGCTAAAAGGATAAAGCAATATTGAAACCAATATTGAAAGAGGGATGAGTTCATCACAAATATGTAGTTTCCTGCATACTTTATAGTATATACATTGTACGCACAAATGAATGTCCTCGTCTTACGAAACATCGTTACCTTAGGCCTCCTATGCTTGCCAAGAATAAGCCCATTAAATATAACCAGAAATGAATTTGGATTGTGAAGCTCTTCTCCAGAGAGCAGTTCCAAATCCTCAACTCCCAAACAATAGCACTGTTGCAGCAACAAAATGTAATGTCATGTATATGAAATGCATAAGGTCATTTAAAATATGGCTTTTTTGTTCTTTTAAAAATCGATTTTAAAGCTGAAGCAACCATTAAGTGAAGAAAACACCACATATAGCCAAGTATCCCAATTGGTAGTTCAGTTTTTTTCTGTTTCTTGTTTTCTTTTGCACAAGTATATGATTGTTCAAAAGATATACAATATTGCAGCAACAGTTCAATTAAATTTACAAATGTAGAAATAAACATAAAAAACTTGACATCAGAAATGTAATCACGTATATACTATAATTTGTAAAGAGAACAAAAAACAATATTTATATTTCCATTAACCAGTGTTACGAAACTAAACAGTTGCACAGACATAAGCACATGAAGGAATGCTCAAAGCCAGAGATAACAAGTTGGGATTTGAAACTTGACACACAAGAAAGAATTCATGTTGTAAAGGCTGCAGCTGTTACTGCACAGGGATACGTATCTACTATTGACTTCAAAGAGCAAATTTAGCCCTTTGGCAAAAATCAGGTCAATGCAAAGTGGACGTACAAGTGGTTGATCCGATAAAAACTCACATTCACAGACTAAATTCAAATCATTTTCAAATAGTGCATAACCTTCACATACACAGTACGAAGAGAAGTTGCTGCCTACCATATAAACACTTAGCAAAACATTCCAATCAATGTCTTTTTCACAAGTAGAACGAATTTTAAGCAAACAAAGGCGTACCAAAGAAATTAATGGACCTTCCTCTTCATCAGTCGTGACATGAGTCATTAGAGCAAGATTTTTAACCAGTCCACAAGCTTCACCTTCTGGAGTATCACATGGGCAAAGCATACCCCACTGTTTCAGAAATTAGAGAGCACAGAAATAGTATTCATTAGTACAGCTGAAAAATAGACAACAGAAGCCCAAGCAACTGTATGGCAATCATCGAAATGTGGAAGCCTTTGTAATAAAAAGAGAGGAAAAAATCAGTACCTGGCTGGGTTGCAATGCTCTAGGTCCACTTACTTTCCTAGATTTTTCAAATTGTGGCGATACTCTAGTCATGTGGCCCATAGTCCCAATGAAGGATAGCCTAGCCAGCACCTGATAATAAAGGATTTTCCATCGGTTTACAGTACATGAGCAAGCAGCAAGAAGAGCACACTAAGATAGACTGATACAAATGAAGAGGATACAAACAAACCTGTGTCATGCCTTTCCGGTGCATTTTGAAACGCTTGACGTCAAAGTTGCCAGTAGAAAGGGTTCTTTCGAGACCAACAGTGATACTGTCTCTAACTATAAACTAATATACAAAGAAAGAACCCCAAAAATGGTGCAGAGGATTTTATTTTAGATGTAATGTAGGTACTTGGTATGAGATAAAAGAACTCAGACACAAGGCACAAAGCAACTAGAAAGTAAGTCTAAACAGGATTACAAATAATTTAAGTGCACGAGGACAACATCAGCGTCAAATGGACAGACTTCATGATGCCAAGAAGAACAAAGAAAACAAGTAAAGTTGGACAATTTTTGGTGGTTTATTAGTACAGTTTGATAGCACATATTAACTAAAAGACACTAAAGTTACTTCATTCAATTCATATTGCCCCTTAACAATAACTTTCTCTTTTTTAAGAAAATGAAAAAAAAAATCTGTAAAAGAGAAGTAGAACAACACTGGATCAAATATACAATGGAGAGCTAATAACTAAAGATGGCAAAATCCGGATCCGGATTAATAATTTTACACCCGGATCTGCATATGGATCAGGAAAAATATATGTGGATCCGAATGTAGGTAATATCCGCACGGATTGCGGGCGGATATCCTAGATATCCGGATCTGCAAATATTAAATTTTAATAATTTAAAATTTTATATAATGATATCAAATAAAATACAATCATAAATTTATAATTACCAATTTAACATGAAGAACATATAATAACATCATAAATCTACAATTAAAAAGATCACAACAAAAATCAAACATAAAAATAACATAAATTCAACAATTTATCTAATAATACCAAATAAAATCTAATCATAAATTCATAACTCAATAATTAACAATTCAATATGAATAACATACAATAACATCTTACATCATAATCCACAATTAAAGATACAACAACATAAATTAAACATAAAAAATAATATAAATTCACAATTTACCTAATAATATCAAATAAAATCCAATTATAAATTCATAATTCCATAATTAATAATTCAACAATTAATAATTCAACATGCATAACATACAATAATATCATAAATTCACACTTTTAAGCTTTTTAGCTTATATATATTTTATATTGAAATTTAATTAAATTAATAATGAAATAAAAAAATACAGATCCGGATATCCGCATTTCCGAATGCAAGTGTATCCGAATCCAGGCCGAATCCAAATTTTCCTGCCATCCCTACGGTAATAACTAACACTTTGGGATGAAATATTAAACAATATCAGCTATACCTACACAACCATACGTTTAAATGTTCATGTTTTACACTTCTCATTGAAGGTATATAGATTTTTGTCTTTTCAAGACAACAAATCTGTAAAATCCTTATATAATTGAGTAAAAGTACTAATGTAATGGCAGTTCAACTAAAATCAAGTGCCTCACTCTTAGTACTAGCTATGACATAAATGTGTCCTCTGATAAGCTTTTTGATTAAAAAACAGAAACCAGTTTGCAAATAGAACAAGATAAAGCATGTGAACCGTAAGTCTAATACGAAAATTGAAATAAAGCATCAAAGAAACAGAAATAAGAACAAAATCAAGCCACAACAGCTTTCTAATACAAGTGTCCTGGAATTTATTTGATGTGAAGGGAATACATAGCAAAGTAGAAACAAAAAAGAGATGTTTTTGAGTTAAACATTTCAATACGATGACAAACTTAAGGTCTTCATGATAGTTTTATTATTGTTACTATTATTTTTTCAAGTTCATCTTGTTCTCGTAAGGGGGTGGGGGGGGGAAGGTGTATAAGATTTCAGCAGGTAAAGTTCCAAATGCACCTACAGTCACATGTACATTTATGAAACACTTAATTTTGAACACGCCTTAACACAATTTTTTTTTAATATTATTAACAAGAAAATAAAACGAAAAGAGATAGCATTAATATCTAGCTTACTTGAGAAAGATCAAATCGGCTAGACCGGCTAGGCTTTGATAGGATGATATCTACAGTCTTCTGAACCTCACTAATCATTGTCTTGAACAAATCCTACAACACAGATTCCATGTTAGAAGGAAAAAGAAAGGGGGTGGGGTGGTTAGGGGTGGTGGTTGTTGTGTGTTTTGTTGGAAAGGGAAGAACCAACCGCAGATGATGTATAGAGTAGTAAAATGTAAGAAGTCGGGACACAAAAAAAAAGTGTAAAAGAAAAAAGGATCATACCTCAAAAAGCAATGAAACTAATTGGCCTGATAACTCCAGCCGTTTATTCCCCACATAATCCTATTAAGGAAAGAAAATCATTTACTAAGATCTGCAGTGGCAAGCAACCAAATATGTTCACATGCAAGCACAGCAACTTGCAAAAATACACATATTACAATTTAGTTTCAGACACACTGAAAATCCAAGTTTCCACATGCTCTTAATTGAACTAATAAGCATTACCACAAATGTCTTAATGTCAGAACCTTGTCTCATAAATATACATACAGGAAACACCAACTAATCTGATGAACACTTGAACTACTTTGCTTATGGATAAGTCCATATGCTTTTCAATTTTTCTTTTGAAAATGCATTGAAGTTTCATAAAAAGGCTTCATTTTCTAAGTTATTTAGCAGCTACTGGTATTGGAATCAGAAGCCTAAAATAAATATTTGTGCACTGTCAGGAAGCCATTTGACCATATTTAAAGAGCACTAATAAGGAAATAGCCTTGCTCCAGGTTAGTATTCTTTCCCCAAAGATCTTAGTTTCAGTGACATATTGGTAGCAAACCATATGAGCTTCTGGAGGACTAAGTTCCACAAAATTAATTTGCTATAGTATATTTTTAAGTACTTTCTATTGTATTGAGAACTTTAAGTTAAAACTTCCCTATTGGAGCAATACACCGGTATACCAACTTGGCCCACCCACAGGTCTCACATTACTGTGCCAGAGATTGGATAAAATTAGAGAAATCCCAACTACTTGTTTTGTACTATTATTTATCAGAATCTCGCACATTGTCCAATGCAACACATGTATTGAACATGCATATCACTATTCACAGCCATCCTCTACTTATACAAGATTAAATAATAAGGATAGTTGGCCAGCAGAATTCGCCACAACTATCCATTTTGGGAATTTATAACAGATACGATATGGGGGGTTTGACAACTAATTTAACACAGAAAAAGGAAATCGCATATTATTATTATAAAGAAGAAACCTCTGAGAAGGAAGTTTCATTTGTCTTTTGTATGACACATGTTTCAGTTTTCCATTTCTATTTTATCAGTTAATGTAAAAGATATGACAACCCTGTTTTAAGTGTCTACGTGTCTGTTCATTGGTTATTACAGGCTCAGGTATTCCTTTCTATTAGTAGATTTTCTACATATTCAAAAAACACCAACATCAAAGCTGTTGGATGGCCATCACAAGCATAGAGTTGAATTGCTCACTCATACTCTTTGTAAAACAGCACAAGATCTTCCACTTAATGTTTTGGTTTCAGTTGAAGCCAGTCTTGATGATGTTAAGTACAAAAAGCAGGGGACAAGATGAGATGATTGGTTTGCTATTATTATGGTGCTTGTGGCAGTTTGTTATTGTTTCTGAAAAAGCTTGGGCTGGAGAGAGATTTATTCCATTTTCAAACTTTTATCTGAATTATTGGAGTTTCTTCTCTGATTGTAAATGATGCGGACTAGAAATGCTTTAGTTGGCCTTTCCTGATCTTGTTACTGTGCAAAAGGCAATTCTGTTATACTAAGATTCTTAAAAAAAAAAAAAAAAAACATTTTTTATTTAAAAATAAGAGTATGGCCTTTGATTTCAGTGAGACTAGAGACATTGAGGTAGCTAACAGAATAGAAGGTTGATGAGAGATTTCTTATGGGAAGGTTTTGATGAATCAAACAGATCTCACCTAATTAGATGGGATGCAGTTTCAAGATCTAAGTTTAAAGGAGGGGTTAGAATTGGAGAAGTGGTGAAGAAAAATAGAGCTCTTTTAGCTAAGTGGCTGTGGAGATTTCCTCTCGAAATAGATTCTCTTTGGCATTCACAGATCAGCAATATGGCATCCACTCAAATGGTTGGGACTCTAATGTGGTTAACATTGGAAGTCTTATATGCCCTTGGAAACCAATCTTTCTTTTTTTTTTTTTTTTTTTGATAAGAAACTATATATTATATTAAAGAAGAAAAATCATTACAAGGAGTGGACCAGCTGTCCACTAAGGAGGAAAAAAAAAAATTTCTTTGCTATACGAAAATGCCAATCCCCTATAGAATACCAGGTCAACCTAGATATCTATCTCAAATCACTCTCCCAACTTCGATGAATCTTGGAACTCCTTAGAAACTGAAGCCCAAAGTGAAGCTAGGAGACGAATTCTATCCCATAATTCTTCAATATTATCTACAGATTTTTCTTCAAAAATAAGAAGATCTCTTTCCTGCCATATTACCCAAAACAATGCTGCCACAACACATAGCCGAAGAGTTTTGGCTCTTTTTCCTTTACCAAAAGCATAAGAATTCTCCATAAGAATAAAGTAACAAGAACTTGGAACGACCCACAAAATATTTGCCACTTTGCACAACCTACTCCACAACTTTGAGGCTACAAAACAGTGAAAGAAAAGATGGTTAGAAGTTTCTGCACTTGTTTTGCACATTACACACCAAGAAAGAGATAGACACATATTAGGGAATATTCTGAAAGGAATATTCCATTTTCTTTCTCATATTAAACTAAGTGTGGGGAATGGTAAGGATATTCGGTTTTGGGAGGATAAATGGTTAGGAGATTTTTCTTTATGAGCTCTTCCCTCACTTCTATAGGCTCTGTCCCACAAGAAATGTTCCTATAAATTTATGCACATCTTCTTCCTCTCCGTTGAATTGGCATTGGAATTTCAACTTCAAAAGAAACAGCGGTAGAGAGCTTTAGGATTATGCTTCTCTCTTGGAGTTGTTACACAATATCTCCTTTGCCAATCTTATCTTAACTGGCTGATTAATGATGTCTCCTTTGCTGAAATTTACCCTCCAAAATGATTTGGAAGGCTAGTATTCTCCCTAACTTCAGGTCTTTTTGTGGGCACAAGGAAAATTAAATTCTGGAGAAGTGATTCAAAGAAAGTTCCCTAATATGTGTATATCTCCATCTTAGTGTATGATGTCCAAAACAAATACAAAAACTTATAATCATCTTTTTCTTCATTACTTTATGACCTCAAAGTTGTGGAATAAGTTGTATAGAAAGACTAACATTTGGTGGATTACACCAGGATCTCATAACTCTATACTTATGGAAAATTCCTTCGCTTTTGGTAAAAGAAATAAAAAGGCCAAAACTCTTTAGAACTTTGCTGCGGTAGCTCTGTTTTGGGTAATATCAAATCTTTGTATTTTTTAAGGGAAAAATGCGGAAAACATTGAAGAATTGTAGGATAGAGTCAATCTTCTAACTATTAAACATGGGTGATTGGTATATTTTGCTATAGCACAGAAAAGTTTTCACTATTTTGCTTTCTTAGCGAACAGCTGGTCCACTTCTTGTAACTATTCTTCATCTTTAATACAATTTACAGTTTCTTATTAAAAAAAGAAAAAGAAAAAAAACCCATTGAAGCGAAATGTATGCTGCAAAGAAAGGAGCTACAGACACTCACTTTAGTGACTGGATGCAATTAGCACTTCAACAACAATATAATAATGATAATAATAGCAAAAATAAAAGAGAAAAGATGAAGTTTTTATTCATACACATTCAACAAATTACCTTGTCATCCATTGCATCCTTATTTAACATTGCCTCCATCATCCTTCTCAACATTACCGCAACATAAAAACATTTCGGATGAAAGTTATTATTATGCACCTACAAGAAAGAGATATACTATGGTGAAAATCTTTTGAAGTTGGAAAGTGTCTTCTGAATGAAATACAGGAACATAACTCACTGGGACATTGGCAAGAAATACATCTCGAAGAATAGTAAAAGCTCTCCCTTCCTATAAAAGCATCAAGAATGGTTACCATTCAACTTGCCAGAGCAAAACAAAAATTCTCCAAACATCAAAGAAACAAAATTTCCTGTGCCGATATCATGATAAAACTTCCTAAGTAGAAATGCTATAAATAAAACAGAATATGGGGACAAAGTTTCAGAGAGCAAACCCTGGAAGTAACACTTAGAGAAGTAAATGGAAAGAACTTCACAGAGAGATAGAAAGAGAGATTACCCTATCATTTGGTGGACTACCAAATGTAGACCTTTTCACCTGTAATGGAAACACCGATTAAAACAAAAAGTATTGCATTTTCCAAAGTAATAAGCATAAAATGAAAACTAAAGGAAATGAGCGTATGGTAGAAACTAAAAGAGTCATCAATCACATTATTTATATAACAGAAAAGAATGTGTTTTGTCCTAGGCTCATCTTTCTAATAATTAAGCTTTTAGGATTAATAATAACTCAAGAGCTTCATATAAATGAAAAAAAGAAGTGCAAGAACGCTAAGTGAGGCCCAGAACCTTTCCCTCAAGATACTCCAAGGCTTTCTCTTGTGTATATATATCCAGGTTTGCACATTCCTGAAATAAAAACAAAAATATATATATAAGAATACATGTTATCATTATTTTAATCATGTGAGGGGAGAGATGAAACTATTTGTTGTAAACATTCAAAATAGATTAAACACTTGTAGCACAAACAATAACTTGTTATCAACTATAAATAGTTTTATATCTAATGCACTTTGTGCAAATCAACTTCTGGTAAATATAAATGGTTTTACATCTAATGTACTCTATGCAAATCAACTTCTGGTAAAATAGGGAAACAAATAAATATAAAAAAGAAGAATATGTAAAGCTTTTGTATTGCTCTCACTTATTTGATTAATTTGTTACAGGAACTATTTTTTAAAAAGAAAAAGAAAGCATAACTGTTGTTTGTTGAGAAGTAAATTATTTATATTTATCTGAATGATGATCCTCTGTGTACTCAACAACTACTTAAAGTAACTAACTTTATGCAAATCTTTGTTTCATTAATAGTTAAATCTTCGTTCCATACATCAACTTTTAATGATATACCTCGTAACCTGATTAAATTAACTTTTTTTAATCTTATGTGCAATATATCTCAAACTATGCAAATGAGAAAACCAGTTCCATGAATGTTTCCATCAAGTTTGTTAAACGTCTTTTTTTCCCTTTTTGATACACCAAATGAATTAAAATTGCCAAAGATAGACCGAGAGAAATGCCTCCACCCATCAAAAAAGCCATCCTAACCTTCAAAATCTAGTAAAATAATCTCAGAACAAAAAAAGAAGAACGACAGTTTTATAAGGCACAGCATACTTATATACATAAACGTAACGTAACTGCAAGTGCTAAACAAGCATGTATAATGAGCTTCATGTGCTATCAATCAACAGATAATCAGATCACAAAGTTTCCAAATATATTAAGGAATGAAGTGCTAAAACCATTTCAGACATTACAAATTTCTGAAATGATACATGTCCGAGCTGTAAAAGAAATTCTGGGCTATACATTCAACTGCAAACACTTTAATGACTAAATCTTTATCAACTGCTAAGTAAACGATGAAAAAGTAACAAACATAAATGCTTATGACTAAATCCTTATCAACTGCTAAGTAAACAATGAAAAAGTAACAAACATAAATGCCCTGGAATTACAATGCAATGCCCGACAAGTCTAGATAACAGCAATAAGTGTATCATGCAATCGAAAATAAAATTCTTTTGGATGCCATTAAACAAAGATGTTGACTTCAAGGCTGATTACCTCAATTGAAGGCAAAAGTAAGGCACTATATCGAGGATCTCTTCCAACCATCTGAACAACCTCTTGATCACTTTCCATCCCCATAGCCTTCATTACAACCATGATAGGAATCTACAAAAGTAATTCATAAAAAAAGCCTATCCATTTAAACATGATAGAATCTACAAAAGAAACTCTTGAAAAGAGCATAGCCATTTAAATAATGTAAGGAGAGGGACAGGCAAGTGATGAAAAATGGAAATTAATGTTAAATCAGATACAGCGTGGCATACAAACCTTTTTTGAAAATTGATTAAGAAGTAAATACATCTTCTCCTTCTCCATTTGAATAACTGTTTTGCTTTTCACTGTCTCTGTGCTACTTGTAACAGATGCATTTATACTGAAAACATATCACAAACAAGGGAAACAGATATAAGACATTTCATTAGGGAATACTAAGAAGTGAGTATAATTGTGAACAATTAAAAGACAAGTTCTCTGGGCTTTGACTCCTAGGATCCAAAGAAGGCATCAAACAATGTCTGTCATTCTCCGGGCTTTGACTCCTAGAAAGATTAACACATCAGATAAAATCCAAAGAAGGATTCAATGATGTCTCTCACTATCTTGGACTGTTTTATACAAAAATAGCAAAGATACATAGTTTCCCTCATTGCATTGTAGCTTTTATTTTGTGACGCATTGTAGCTTTTATTTTGCAATGCATTGTAGCTTTTATTTTGTGACAAAAAGATGCCAGGAAGGTAAAATTTTGAGTGGCACCCATTCATAGTAATTACATTCCTAAAGAATATACTTTTGCTTTTCAGAAAGGAAAAAAAGCCAAGACTCAATAAATCCACAGTTGTGATGGTGTTGTGGGTGACTTGGCAAAATGTGAATAGCTAACTTTCAAAGGCAAAGGAGAAGAAATCCATTGCATATGGGATCAAAACATTTTTCCTTTTTCTTGAGTTCTATATTGCAGAAAAAAAGATGTCAGCGTCAAACCAAAGGCTTGCAACTCATAGACAAGGTTCAAGGTGAATTGAAGGGCAGAAGATGACAAGACCTTTACTTCCTAATCTGTATAAGTTTGCAGCATGTCTCAAATTAATTCTTGACTTTGATATTTAACAAAATAATCAAAGATGACCTGTGCCATCGAAGTTACAGCTAATATGCAGCGAGCACAATAAAATATCTAACGAATGACAAAAGGTAAAACGCAAAAGATTATTGAAAGAGTAATGGAGGGATAAATCCAGTCATTGCAAGAAGCAGGATCAATGCAAAATAAAAAAGTATAGTAAGAAAAAACTACTTACTTCCCCTTCTTGTCAGTATCAATAATTACTCTGTTCTTCGAAAGTTGTTCTTGTATTAATAGCACCTGAAAGAGACAACATCATTACAGGTTGACAACCAGAAATGTTCAGGAAGAAAGCAACAAGCAAGTTAGTCAAACTAAGAGAAATACTAAAGAGAAGGATAACTGACTCTATCCTATGGAACAAGAAGAAAGCAACAAGCAAGTTAGTCAAACTAAGAGAAACAATAAAGAGAAGGATAACCCAAGCCAAGTAAAATTCACAAAGTTCAACAATTGAACAGCCCTGACATCTAATTGATGAGAGAGTTCAATATGATAATATCAAGGACAAAATCCACAAGTGAAATCCAAGACAAAAAGATAGCATAAGATTGAGTCTGACACAGCAAAATATCACCTTTTCCTATGACATAAAATTATCTGACATTCAATATAATATTAACATTGTTACTATAACCATAAAATAAGAACTTGAGGGCATTAGGAAATATTCCTACAACTTCAACGGCAGTACAAGATATTGAGTAACAACATACAAGATAAGAGCATCATTTCCACAACCACAAGGTATCATCCAAAAGTATACGGATTAACACCAGATATGAATCAGCCACAATTTGAATTAAACAGGTCATGTCAATAGCTATTTTACTAATGGGATAGAATGAATTGTTTGCTCGACTTGTTTAAACCTCATTTTATGTATAGCAAAGTTTGAAACCTCATATTGTGTAGAATTCTAAACCCGACAACGTTAATATGTTCTATTGCATACATCAGTACAAACTTGCACTGGTAGTTATGACATCAATTTTCTCTCTTCTTCCTAAAACTAAAAAGCATAATGTAAATATTACCTTCTCAGTTCCTTTAATGATGAAATATCCACCAGGGTCAAGAGGGCACTCACCTAAAGTCGAGAGGAAAAGCAGTAATGATAATTACTCAATGTTAATTAGGAAGCATTCACAAAAGAGAATACACAAGTCATAAATTTTAATTTTCACACAGAAATACCAAGTCTTGCCAGCTCAGCTTCATCTTTTCCATATAAGACACAGCGACAACTCCGCAACATGATGGGAATTCTTCCAATAACAACATCATTCTACAAGGGAATTAACACATGATAAGCAAACTACCTGTTGCAAACACCAACCAAAAATGTTACTGTAAATTACCTTCTCCATGGTGGTCTTTTCAGTATGACTTCCTTGAACATATTCAATATTGACTAATATTGGCGCAGCATAACTTTATATACAGCATATTCATGTGACAAAAACTCAGAAGTATCAATGCAATTTATAACATAAACCACGTAGAATATAGAGTTAAAAGAATGTAAATGTAGCTTTTAGTCCCAATACACATCCTAGGAGAAAAATTATCATAGGTAGATGTGAATATAAATAGCAACATGAGTACATACGTCATATCAGACAAGCGGCACAGGTGAGGATTAAGTTTTTCACTAACACCATCCACAGTCATAGATGGCTGGCCAATTCTAACATCTTTAAACCTGCAGAAAGAATTGATTGAAGAGAGAATAAAATTCAATAAATAATAAAATAATTTTACATGATTGAACAAAATTAAAAAACTATTTGGATGATAAATGAATATTGGAGTTAACCAAATTGTCTTTGCGTGATTTCTGATTACAATTCATTAGCTAAAAATATTATATATATAAGAAAAATTATACACACACACACATACATATATAAGCAAAAAACCAGGTAGCAATGAAGTTCGTGATAGTAAATAGTAAATATTCTAAAACAAAGGAGTTGTATATAAGTCCTAAATCATTTTTAAATTTCTGTAATAACGACATATTGAATAATCAAATTCCATTTTTCAAATGCTATATAAAACACAGCAAAGCAAACATTAACCTGAGGAATATATTTGGATCGATTCCGGAAACAATACGATCATTTGCACGAACAATCTTCCTAATACCAGTATTAACAAAGTAATTAAATGAGTCCAAATGTTGTTTCACCAGCCCTCTGACCTATAAATTCCAAAACAATAACAAATTTCATAATAATTGTAACTATCATAGAACACCATAGTAAGACCTAAATCCATAAAATAAACATACAGAGAATTTTGAGTACCTTCAAGAACTCAGGAAGAAGTTGGAACTTATCCACTACAGATTTCACGGGAGCAGCGAGCGTTTGCTTGTCTGGTAATTGCTCACTACCACCAAATTATTTTCAGTTAAAAATAAGTAAATCAGTAACTGATTAATTAAACAACAAAAGAATGTATGTATGTGAGAAGAAGAGATTAGAAAACTGTTTTTACTCTTTAGAAGGCCCTTCTACTTGCATCAAACCCATAACTGATTTCCTAGAAGCTTTCACTCTTCTTAGCTTCTGTCACCAAACAAGCATCAAAATCAAATAAGATAATAATAACAATGCATTTTCATATCTAAAACTACAAATTTTAACATTCCATTGATGAATTAAACATGGAATCCAACTCTATGGCACTAACCCGGATGACACACAGAACTAGCAATATCTTAGGGCTTCTTACTAACACTATTTCTTCCCAGATTCCATTTATTTCCTTTAAATGAAACAGCAATGAACATGCCCAAAAAAAAAAAATAAAAGATTGGAAAAATAATTAAAATTAGTTATTTAAAATCACCTCAAAGAAGCCTTCACGGCAGCAAGAAGAGTGGGCGGTGTCCGCCTGTGAGGCAGTGACGGATTAGTTAAGGAGGCAATCGCCTGTAAGTCAGTAACGGATTAGTTAAGGACGCTCAGGGTTTTTGAAATTTTTAGAGCTTCTTGAGAGTTTGATCGAGAAGGTGTAAGGACTCTGCTGTGTTGGAGATGTAGAATGAGGTTGAAACAAATGTTTATTTCATAATTTTTAATAAAAATAATATTTAATAAATTTATAAAACAGTTTATTTTATAATTTATTTCATTTTGATAGCCACTTTAGCTTCAGTTTAAGATTGCTGGTGGCAAAATTCGGCTCGGATCCGGATGCACCAAATTCGGATCCGGATCCAGATCTGTATCAATAATTTTATATCTGGATCAGTATTTGGATCTGAAAAAATATATACAGATTCAGATGCGGGTAATATCCGCACAGATTGTGGACGGATATCTCAAATATCTGGATCCGCAAATATTAAATTTTAATAATTTAAAATTTTATATAATGATATCAAATAAAATATAATCATAAATTTATAATTAATAATTTAACATGAAGAACATACAATAACATCATAAATTCACAATTGAAATTATTACAACATAAAAATAATATAAATTCAATAATTTATCTAATAATACCAAATAAAATCTAATCATAAATTTATAACTCAATAATTAACAATTCAACATGAATAACATACAATAACATCTTACATTATAATATATAATTAAAGATACCACAATATGAATTAAACATAAAAAATAATATAAATTCACAATTTAGTTAATAACATCAAATAAAATCTAATTATAAATTTATAATTCAATAATTAATAATTCAACAATTAACAATTCAACATGCATAACATACAATAATATCATAAGTTCACACTTTTATACTTTCTAGCTTATATATATTTTTTATATTGAAATTTAATTAAATTAATAATTAAATAAAAAAATACGGATCCGGATATCCGTATTTCCGGATGCACTTGCATCCGGATCCGGATCCGGATACGCACGGATCCTAATTCTTAGAATTCCGATCCGCATTTTTAATATGCGGATCCAGATTTTTCCAGATCCAGATTTTTCCGGATCCGGATCATTTTGCCATCCCTAATTGTTGTCATGTAAATAAATTTTTTTATTGTATAAATAAAATAAGTTGTTGGTTAAAATATAATTTAATATTTAATAAATTATATTATTATAGTTACAGTGAGTTTAAATAATAGAGTATATATATTTAATAAATTCTATTAAATAAATATTATTTTATTATATAATAATTAAAATAAATATAAATATAAATTATTTTTTATTTTTAGAGTATTTTTAATAAATTATTTAGAAATATATTTTTTAATATATAAATTATATACATAAAAAAATCAATTAATAAAATATAATAAATTTTATTGTTACATAAAATATAATAAAAATTTATACTTATACATAATTTAAATAAAATAAAAGATAATATTTATTACATTTATATTAAATTGTTATTAGAGAGAATATACAACAGTTGTGGCGGTAATTTAATTGCAGTGATAATATGATATCTAGTGATTTATATATTAAAATTTATGAAAAATAAAATATAATTATCTTTTTGTTAAACTACAAAGTTATAATAGAAATTTTTAAAAAATATAGTGACTTATTTAATAAGCTGCTTATACAAAGTAACTCCCCACTTGTTTTTAAAAGCTATTGTCAAAATGCAAAAAAAAAAAATTATAAAATAAGCTATTTTTACGAAATTTACCAAATATTATTATTGTTAAAAATTATGAAATAAGCAACTTATTGAATTTCAACATCAATCTCAAATAGGAAAAAAATTTATAAAATAAGCTGCTTTTACGAAATTTACCAAATATTATTATTGTCAAAAATTATAAAATAAATAACTTATTAGATTTCAACTTCAATCTCAAATAGGATCTTAAAAGTAAGTGGGAGATTATTTTTATAAATAGTTTATGAAATAAATCACTACAATTTTTTAAAGTTCTTATTATAACCTTATTATTTTAATAGAAAGATAATTATATCTTACCTTTTTATAAATCATAATATATAAATCATTAAATATCATATTATTATCACAATTAAATTACCACCACAACTACTATATATTCTTTTCAATATCAATTTAATGTGAATGTAATAAATATTACTTTTTATTTTATTTAGATTATATACAAATATGAATTGTTATTATATTTTGTGTAATAATAAAGTTAATTAAAATTTATTTAATTGAGTTTTTTTTTATTTTATGTAATTTATATATTTAAAAAGATATTTCTAAATAATTTAATTAAACATACTCTAAAAATAAAAGACAATTTAAACTTATTTACATGTGTGTGTATAGGTGGTCTCTCTATTTTAACAGGTAATAATATTGAAGAACATGATTCAGAAGTACTATCATCTAATTCATCTTCCCAACCTATTGCTTTTATAGACCACTGCTCAATATGAGGCATTTTATAGCTTCTCCAAAATCCTACAGTGTTATTTCTAGAGGAAAATATAAATATAGTTATATTAAGAAAATAGTTTTATTATACATAAAAAAGAGGTAAGGATAGATGATTTATTACAATACTAAGGATTTCCTTTTATAGGTACTAAGGGAATATTTTTTTTAGAGAATCTACTTTACAATAAAGATGAAATATTATTATTACATATTATCTCTAGAGAATTTACTTTACACCTCAGTAGCAATATATTCTAAGAATATATTCTTTTTATAATCCTTATTGGTCCCATTGTCTGATCGGGCAAGACCTTCTCGGCATGTGTGGGTAGGATTTTAGATGCTTGCTAAGTAGTTGACAATTTTCACAAGGATACAAAGATTTTGTTTCTCTGTCCAAAAATTTAAGATATAACATAAAGAGCTTCTACAGTGTTGTGCAGATATTTCAAATAAGTTCTGGTCAAGAGAAAAATATCTCATTGCCATACAAAGATTGATGGACTATGCCTCATCAAACAACCTCTCATCTAGGAATGCCTCATGTTGAAGAACTGTGTAAATAAAAAATTCATTCACTATTATATCTCAAACTCATCAGGCCCTTTAAATTTCATTGGGCTAGCCAAGCATTCTATGTCAATAAACATTCAGAACAAGTCTAGAGAAAGAAAATATTAGTCATTAACTACAAAAAAGTTAAATTACTGTCTACAGGACATCAAATACCCAATTCCAAGGTAAACTCATTTTTTGAAAAAAATTACATTTGCCAAGATATTTTCAAAATTCGAAATGAAGTCAGAATTTTGGCAAATTGGCATAAAAGATGATGATAGACGTAAAACATCATTTGTAGTGCCTCATGGATACTATGAATAGAATAATATATCATTAGGGTTAAAGAATGCACTATCAGAATTTCAGCACGAGATGGATAAATTATAGAGGCCAATATCAGACTTCTGTCTGGTATACATTGATAATGCTACATATTCAGCCAAGATGAACAACAGCATGCTGAATATCTCCAAAAGTTCAAAGAATTGACGTTCAAGCATGGATTGACGTTATCCGAGACAAAGATGAAAATTGGTCTTGAAGAAATTAATAATCAATAATAATGTGTCAAATATGTGGTTATGAATAAAAATAATAAAGTAAGATTCTTTAATAATTAAAGGAATATATTCTTGGTGAGGTATAAAGTAGATTCTTTAGAGATAAGATGTAATAATAGTATTTCGTCTTTGTTGTAATAGTAAGATTCCGTTAGTACCTATAAAAGAAAGTCCTTAGTATTATAATGGATTATCGATCCTTACCTCTTTCTTATTAATAATAAAACTCTCTTCTTAATATAACTATATTTATATTTTTGTATCAGAGACACCACTCCCAAAAGAAGTCTTCTATATTTTCTGTAATAGAGTATGCTCTATGATTGTTGTCTAGTCAGATCTTGCACATCAAAAATATTATAGATCTAAGAAGTATAGTATTGAGATTATGTTATTTTGGCTAAGAAATATATAGTTTAAATTCTTTTAAGTAAGTGTGGCGCCCTCTTGGTTAAGGCCAAGAAGAGCCGTATGTTTTGAGCTTATTGCAAACAAGAAAGAATTCTGTTATATATTCTCTTGGATATTAAGACCTGTTATTAGGGCAATTCGAGACTATGGATAGCTATGACATAACTCAGTCTCAAGTAAATACTTCTAGTATAGAAGCCTTTTTTTTCTCAATCAGTAATTCTACTATCATAAATTTTCATTATGAAGCTCAAGAAGAACCCTAAAGACAAACACATCCTTTCCATCTAAATCCCTTAGATCTATATAAGTTCTACTATATAAATACTTTTGCTGCTTCTATTAAATCCGTTGTACCTTTCTGACAACCTAAGCTTAAGTTTGTGTATAAGTCTTCTGAAATCATTGTACAGCCTATTTCTTCTACTTCTAAAGAAATATATCTCCATGTTCTTTCTCTTAAATGTATTAAGAGATATATGTCTGAAGGATATAATAGGAACATCTAAAAGCTGTTAGAATTGGTCTCCAACAATTATTCCTTGTAGAAAAAAAGTCACTTGTTTCTTGGCAATTATTGACCAAGGCTATGTCATCATCTAAGTAGAGCCAAACTTCACTTTGGACTTATACAGAAACACACTCCGAGAAACCATAAAATTATTTATCCAAATAAATTAGTTAACAATAAATCCAAACGAATCAACCCTTGCAGTATATCATTCCATAACCTATAAAGTCCAAAACTACATGTTCTCAATGAACCATACCAATCTTCCTATCATTAGAATGATTGATGGTGAAGGAAGAATCATCCAACCCCAGACTTACAATCAAAACAAATTACTCTTTCCTCCTTAATAGATCAATAAATATGAGCAAAACAATAAACATTTGCAGATCCATGAAGTCCTATATATTGAAAGAAAGTCAGAAGGAAGAATATCAATTTCTTTTCCTTAGGAAACAAAATCTTTGTATCCTTGTGAAAATTGTCAACTACTTGGCAAGCATCCATAATCCTGCTCATACAAGCCGAGAAGATCTTACCCGATCAATCATATGGGACTAATCAGGATTATCAATGCTCATATCAATGAAGAATCAGTCAGACAAGTCTTTGAAAAATATGCAGCTGTTAAATGGATAGAGTTCAGACCAATTAAGAAGGCAATCAATTGAAGTAATATCAATGCTTTAGAACAAAATAAAGCATTGGATAAGATACTTAAACAACAATAATAGCTTACACAACAGATATAAGAATTACAAAAGCTAGTAAAAAACTAACCACGAGGCAGCTTTCTGATTGGCATGAACCTAGAAGAATATATATGATTTATTTACAAGAGAAGCCACTGATGTAGAAAGGCGAGAACATTGCAATGCTACTAAGATTATTTTCGCAAACAAAGAAAATATTTTGGAAGAAAGACAAGCCTTCTAAACCAGCTTATGTTTGTGAAGAAAGTTCATCTGAAAATAAAACCAAAGGATTTTGGAGAAGCTATGAAATGCCTTCAGTTGACAGCAACAATTACCTCCCCAACCTTATCAAGATCTTTCGCCTCAATAATCAGCTGAACAACCTGCAGTTGAAGCTGAATAGGACATGCATCTTCATGTTCCTCATACTCCAAATATGAAAATATTTTGGAATATTGATGATGTCAAACTAAATGACAGAGCAGCTTACATTGAAAAATTGATTGCATGGTACGAAAGTGAAAGTCAAAAAGCTCTACATGGAGAATAATTGCTGGATTCATCATATTTTTGAGATAATGGATGTATTTATTTAATGAAAAACAAAAGGAATACATCTTAAGCAAACCAGAACCATGCACTGCTTCATTAGAACATAAGACAATGAAGCTGAGATGGGAGAAAAATAATCGAGGAACATCTCTATTATATGGAGTCGGAACGCCTCTATTATAATCCAGAAAAATAATGTCAGAAAACTTGAAGAATATTATATAGAGCATGAATGCCTTAATTATATATTCAACAAGCAGACAAACACAATCAAAAGAACATTTATTTTCAATATGCCTCAGCTAGTAGCAGAAATGATTGAAGCAAAATTCAAAGTTGAAGGTCATATTGAATTAACAAACTTCAGTCTAGCTAGAATATTTCATATTGTAAGAGAATTAATCCAGAATCATTGAAGAAATTAGAAGCTGAAAAAACACTTGAAGCAGATTGAGAAAACTTCTCTCTCCAAGTATTGCAATACTGAACCACAAAAATTTGGATATCGAAAAACCAGTAAAACATGTCATTGCAAACCAAAACTCCATAAAAGAAAAAAAAAGCATGAAAGCCATACAAAGGATATTTTATCTGTGGAAAAGAACAAATGTGTGGTTACAAATAATAGTGTGACAAGTGTGTAGTTATAAATAAAAGTAATAAAGTAAGATTCTGTGATAATTAAAAGAATATATTCTTGGAATATATTTCTGGTAAGGTGTAAAGTAGATTATCTAGAGATAAGATGTAATAATAGTATTTCATCTTTATTGTAATAGTAAGATTTCCTTCGTACCTATAAAGGGAGTCTTTAGTATTATAATAGATCATCGATTCTTACCCCTTTCTTATGTATAATAAAACTCTCTTCTTAATATAACTATATTTGTTTGTATTTTGGATATATTTGTGTGTGTGTGTGTGTGTGTACACATATGCACACCAAAATTAGTTCCACACCAGTCCAAAAGGTCTCTAGAGGTAATGGTGTAATAAAGATTTGAAGGTTATACATGTAAGGAGGATCCTTCATGAACCAGGTTATGGGGAGGCTCCTACTGGAGGAAGCTTGATCTTTGAATGCCATCTTTATTACTGAAATTTAAAACTAATAATGTTTGTCTTTGGGGTTTTTCTTGGGCTTCATAATGGAAATTTATGACAGAAGAGTTACTAGTTAAGGAGGAAGATGCTTCCATACTAGAAGTATTTACTTGAGACTGAGTTATAACATGATTATACATAGTCCCGAACTACCCCAACAATGGGTCTTAGTATCTAGGAGAATATATAACAGAATTCTTTCTTGTTTAAGATAAGCCCAAAACACACGGCTCTTCCTAGCCTTAACAAGAGGACGCCACACTTACTTAAAAGAATTCAGGCTATATATTTCTTAGCCAAAATAACATGATCTCAAGATTATACTTCTAAAATCTATAATATTTCTGATGTGTAGAATCCAACTAGTCGGCAACCAAAGAGCATACTCTATTACAGAATATATAGAAGACTCTTTTTGGGAGTGGTGGCTTTGATACAAAAATAAAAATACTAGTTATATTTACAAGAGAGTTTTATTATACAGGAGAAAGGGGTAAAGATTGATGATCCATTACAATACTCAAGACTCCCTTTTATAGGTACTAAGAGAATCTTATTATTACAATAAAAACGAAATACTATTATTACATCTTATCTCTAGAGAGTCTACTTTAAATCTCCCTATTTTCTTTTTAATAACCCCTGAAGGTATTTGTAATATGTTTCAATCACAAATGAAGTTAGGGAAAGAAAGAACTGGAATTTTTTTATTCCTTTTGAAGTCAGGATTTTGACATATTGGCATAAAAGATGATGATAGACATAAAACAACATTTGTTGTGCCTCATGGACACTATGAGTGGAATGTCATGCCATTCGGGTTAAAGAATGCACCATCAGAGTTTCAGCATAAGATGGATGAAGTATACAAGCCAATATCAGACTTCTGTTTGGTATACATTGATGATGCTCTTATATTCAGCCAAGATGAAGAACAACATGTTGAATATCTCTAACAGTTCAAATAATTAACATTCAAGCATAGGTTGGCGCTATTCGAGACAAAGATAAAAATTGGTCTTCAAGAAATTAATTTTTTAAGACTTCACATCAAGGATGGACACATCATACTACAACCACATATTGCAAAAAAAATATCTCAGTTTTTTAGTGATTTGTCAAGTGGGAAGCAAATTTAACGATTTTTGGGAATCATCAATTATACAGCAGATCACATTTAAGGCTTGACAAAAATGACGAGTCAGATTTCTAGACATCTGAATAAGAGTGCCTCTATATGCTCAGAAATAGCAACCAAGGCTTTATAATAGTTAAAGCAGAAGTGTCAGTCACTTCCACTTTTAAAGATTCTAGATAAAGGAAATCTTATCTTCTTGACTGATGCTAGTGATAATTATTCGGGTGCAATACTGATAGAGGAGTCGGATGGCAACAAGAACATTTGTGGCTATAAATCAGGACAATTCAGTGATGCTCAGCACCACTACCCATCTTCTAAAAAAGAAGTTCTAGTTATGCTTAACAGGGATTAAAAATTTCCAGTTCTTTATTTCCCTAACTCCATTTGTGATCGAAACAGATTACAAATACCTTCAGGGGTTATTAAAACGAAAAGAGGGAGAAATTCCTGATCTCCAGTTAGCAAGGTGGGCAGAATCCTTGTCCAGATTTAAGTTTGAAGTTAAGCATATCAAATAAGAGTCAAACACAATTGCTGATTTTTTGTCCAGGCTAATTTCAGTAATAAAGATGGCATTCAAAGATCAAGCTTCCTCTAGCAGGAGCCTCCCCATAACTTGGTTCATGAAGGATCCTCTTTACATGGTTTGGTCTCGGATAATACCAAAACATACTTGAACGTTAATTCTTTGAACTGTTGGAGATGTTCAGCATGCTGTGCTTCATCTTGGCTGAATATAAGAGCATCATCAATGTATACTAGATAGAAATCTGATATTGGCCTGTATACTTTATCCATCCTATACTGAAACTCTGATGGTGCATTCTTTAACCCGAATGACATGACATTCCACTCATAGTATCCATGAAGCACTATAAATGTTGTTTTATATCTGTCATCATCTTTTATGCCAATCTGTTAAAATCCTGACTTTATGTCAAATTTTAAAAATATCTTGGCAGATGCAATTTTTTTTAAAAGATGAGTTCGCCTTGGAATTGAGTATCTGATATCATGTAGATAATCATTTAACTTTCTGTAGTCAATGACTAATATTTTCTTTCCACGAACTTGTTCTGAATGTTTATTGACATAAAATGCTGGGCTGGCCCAATGAGACTCAAAAGATATCGGTCTAAAGGATATAATGGGTTGCATCTAGAAGCCATCAGAATTAGTCTCCAACCCTTATTCCTTGCTGGCAAAAATTGATGATATTTTTACTATATCTCTTAATTTATTTTCTCCACTGTTTGAAGACATTCTAACCCTCAAAATGATCAATGGATATTACTTAACTCGCAATACTATTATCATAGTGCAGTTAAGAGATATCGGGAATCCTCACAAGCCACTATTTTTCCGAGTGGTTGAACCCAACCATAATAATGACGACACTTCTTCAATGTGGAATGGATGCCTACATGCCAGATTTAGAACTCCTTTTTATAAGTACTAAGGGAATCATACTATTACAGTAAAGACAAAATACTATTATTACATCTTATCTCTACGGAATCTACTTTACATCTCTATAAGTATATATTCCAAGAATATATTCCCCCCATTATGTTATCATGTCAGAAAGCTTGAAGAATATTATATGGAGTAAGAATGTCTCTATTATATATTCAACAAGTAGACAGACATAATCAAAAGAGCATTTATTTTCAACATGCTTTAGCCAATAACAAAAATGATTGAAGCAAAATTCAAAGTTGAAGGCCATACTGAATTATCATAAAAAAAATGTCACTTGTTTTTTGGCAATTCTTAACCCCAAGTGGAAAACTTTTGAATATATATATAGATTTCAGTAGTAAAAGTAAGTCTTAACTAAGGCTATGTCATCATCTAAGTAGAGCCAAACTTCACTTTGGATCTATACAGAAACACACTCCCAGAAACCATAAAATTATTAATCTAAATAAATAGGTTAACAATGAACACAGATGAATCAGCTCATGCAGTACACCATTCCATAACCTATTAAGTCCAAAACTACATGTTTTCAATGAACCATACCAATCTTCCTACTACTAGAATGATTGGTGGTGAAGGGGGAATCATCCAACCCCAGAATTATAGCCAAAACAAATTACTCTTTCCTACTCAATGGATCAATGGATATGAGCAAAACAATAAACCTTTGCAAATCCATGTAGTCCCATATATTGAAAGAAGGCCAAAAGAAAAATATCAATTTCTTTTCTTAGGGAAAGAAAATTAAACAACAAAAAGAAGAAACAGTGCATCACAGGACCTCTGACAATGACACAGATTAGCAGAAGCTATAATGGACCCTCGCAGTGGAAGCGATAGTGAATAACCAATAATAGTGTGGCAAGCTTGACTGGTTGCTTCACATATTATATAATGTCTCTAGTGCGTATTCTCATCAATGGTGTAGTGAAATGTTTTGTTGACAAGAAATATTCGCTGGTACATCTGGTCTCTTTCTGGAAAGGGCTAAAATAGTTTATGATCTCCTCTCTTGTAAAATGGCTTTCTGAACTCTTACATACGTAAGAGCGACCATACCCTCCATTTCATATCATGTTCATCGTAATCTTCATGGTATTCAATTACTTTTTAAAAGATCATTTCTTTGATTTCTAGAGGTACTGCTGCAATAAAGGCTGGAAAGTTGTACATGTAAGGAGGATTCTTCATGAACCAAGTTATGGGGAGGCTCCCTCTTGTAGGAGGAAGGTTGATCTTTGAATACCATTCTTATTACTGAAATTAGCCTGGAGAGAAAACCGGCAACTGTGTTTGACTCTCCTTTGGTATGCTTGACTTTAAACTTAAATTTGGACAATGATTCTGCCCACCTTGCTAACTGTAGATCAGAGATTTCTCCCTTTTTCTTTTTAATAACCCTCGAAGGTATTTTTAATCTGTTTCGATCACAAATAGAGTTAAGAAAAGAAAGAACTGGAATTTTTTAATCCTTTTGAGTATGGCTAGCACTTCTAGTTAATCTCTTGCGAGTCCTTCTAACTTGCTTTTACAATTCTTGTATCTGTTGTGCAAGCTGCTGTTGTTGTTCTAAAATCTCGTCCAATGTTTTATTTTGTTCTAAAGCATTGATATTATTCCAGTTGATTGCTTTTTCAATTGGTTCGAACTTTATTGGATCCGTCTTTTAGAATATCCATTTAACAGCTGCATATTCACCAGAGACAACTTTCTGACTGGCATAAACCAAGAAGAATCTCTATCATTTATTTCACAGGAGGAGCCAGTGATGCAGAAAAGGTGAGAACACTGCAATGCTACTAAAATTATTTTCACAAACAAAAGAAAATATCTTGGAAGAATGACAAGCCTTCCAAACCAGCTTATTTTTGGGAAGAGAGTCCCTATGGATATTAAGAGCCATTGTTAGGGTAGTTCGGGACTATGGATAACCATGATATAACTCAATCTCAAGTAAATACTTCTAGTATGGAAGCCTCTTCTTCCTCAACTAGTAACTCTTCTATCATAAATTTTTATTAAGGTATATTTCTTTGGACGTAGAAGAAATAGGTTGTACAATAATTTCAGAAGACCTATATAAGACTTAAGCTTAGGTTGTCTGAAAGGTACGACAGATTTAATAGTAGCAGCTAAAGTATTTACATTGTAGAACTTATATGGATCTAAAAAAACCTCAGGGACAAACACATCATTTCCATCTAAATCTTCTAAATCCATATAAGTTCTACCATGTAAATAATTTAGCTGCTATTATTAAATTTGTCATAACTTTCAGACAACCTAAGCTTAAGTTTGTATATAAGTCTTCTGGAATTATTGTACAACCTATTTCTTCTACTTCTGAAGACACATGCCTTCTTTTTCTTTCTCCCAAAGATATCAAGAGATGTAGTTCTGAAGGATATAATGAGTTGCATCTAGGAGCCATCAGAATTGGTGTCCAACCGTTATTCCTTACGGGAAAAAAAGTCACTCGTTTCTTAGAAATTCTTTACACCAGGTGGAAAATTTTTGAAAATGTTTTTATTTCAGCAGTAGAAGTAGGTATTAACCAAGGCCATGTCATCATTAAGGTAGAACTAAACTTAACTTTGGATCTACACAGAAACACACTCCTAGAAGCCATAAAATTGTTACATTGATGATGCTCTCATATTCAGTCAAGATAAAGAACAACATGCTGAACATTTCCAACAGTTCAAAGAATTAACGTTCAAGCATAGATTGGAGTTATCCGAGATAAGATATAACAATAGTATTTCATTTTTATTGTAATAATAAGATTCTCTTAATGCCTATAAACGGGAGTCCTGAGTATTGCAATGGAACATCGGTCCTTGCCCCTTTGCTCTGTATAATAAAACTCTCTTGTAAATATAACTATTATTTTTATTTTGGTATCAGAGCCACTACTCCCAAAAGGAGCCTTCTATAATATATTATTCTCTTTTAATTGTGTCTGTCTGCTTGTTGAATATATATTAGACACATTCATGCTCCATCTAATATTTTTTAAGCTTTTTGCCAAAATAAAAATAATAGTTATATTACAAGAGAGTTTTGTTATACAGAAGAAAGGGTAAGTATCGATAATCCATTACAATACTCAGGACGCCCTTCTATAGGTACTAAGGGAATCTTACTATTATAATAAAGACAAAATATAATTATTACATTTTATCTCTAGAGAATCTACTTTAAATCTCCCTTTTTTCTTTTTAATAACCCCTGAAGGTATTTGTAATATGTTTCAATCACAAATGAAGTTAGGGAAAGAAAGAACTGGAGTTTTTTTAATCCTTTTGAGCACAACTAGCACTTCTTTATTGGAAAATGGGTAATGGTGTTGAGCATCACTGAATTATCCTGATTTATAGCCACAAATGTTCTTGTGAATATTATTGGACAATTCTTGGGAATCATTAATTATGTAGCAGATCACCTTCAAGACTTGATAAAAATAAAGAGTTATATTTCTAGACATATGAAGAAAGGTGCCCATACATAGTTAGAAAATGTAACCAAGGCTTTACATCATTTAAAGCAGAAATGTCAGTCACTTCCACCTTTAAAGATTCCAGATAAGAGAAATCTTATCCTTCAGATTGATGTTAGTGATAAACATTCTATTAAACCACCTGCCTTTACTGGGCTGGCCCAATGAGACTTAGAAGGCCTGATGAGTTTGAGATCTAATAAGGATTGGATTTATTGTTTGCATAGTTCTTCATCATGAGGTATTCCTGGGTGAAAGGCTGTTTAATTAGGCATAGTCCATCCATTTTTGTATGGCAATGAGAGTCCAAAACACACAGCTCTTCTTGGCCTTAACAAGAGGGCACCACGCTTACTTAAAAGAATTCAGGCTATATATTTTTTAGTCAAAATAACATGATCTCAATACTATACTTCTAAGATCTATAATATTTTTAATGTGGAGGATTGGACTAGTCGGGACTTGTTCTGAATGTTTATTAACATAAAATGCTGGGCTGGCCTAATGAGACTTAGTTGGTTGACGATCCAGCTTTTAATGACACCTTGTATACTTAGTCTGAAAATCCACTAAATGTAATATTTGCATTATATGTTTCGGATCTGGTATCTAATGCATCTTTTGAATCTGACAACTCAGAATCTTCTTTAGAAGATTATCAACAGCTTTATGCCATTGGCGAAGAAAAGCACGGAGATCATGTATTCCTAAGTGACTTAACCATACAACTAGTACCTCTGTTCCAGCTATATGTCAAGGTCATTCTTAAAGTCACTAAGGCAAAACAAATTGCACTCGCTGCTTTGATTGACACAGGAGTCGTATCATCTATTATCCATGGTGATTGTCTACTTCAGACATTTAATGCTCCTACTCAGGTCAGCTTCTCAATAGTCTATGGTAATAATTTCTGCAGTCATGAGTATACCAAAATAATTGATACAAAGATTTTGTTTCTTAAGGAAAATAAATTGATGCTCTTCCTTCTGGCCTTCTTTTAATATATGGGACATCATAGATTTGCAAAAGTTTATTGTTTTACTCATATCTATTAATCCATTGAGAAAGAAAAAAATAATTTGTTTTGGCTGTAAGTCTGGGGTTGGATGATTCTTCCTTCACCACCAATCATTTTAGTGGTAGGAAGATTGGTATGGTTCATTAAAAACATGTAGTTTTGGATTTTACAAGTTATGGAATGGTGTACTGTGAGAGTTGCTTCAACCAATTCATTTGGATTAACAATTTTATGGTTTCTGAGAGTGTGTTTCTGTGTAGATTTAAAGTGAAGTTTGACTCTACTAGGACAAGAAATTGATACTGTTTCTTCTAGCCTACTTTTAATATATAGGACTTCATGGATTTGCAAAGGTTTATTGTTTTACTTGTATCCATTGATTCATTAAAGAGGAAAGAGTAATTTGTTTTGGCTGTAAGTCTGGGGTTAGACGATTCTGTAATAATAGAGGGAATATATTCTTGGAAGCGTGGTGAATAACCAATAATAGCGTGGTAAGTGTATGGTTATGAATAAAAGTAATAAAGTAAAATTCTGTAATAATGGAAGGAATATATTCTTAGAATATATTCCTAGTGTGGTGTAAAGTAGATTCTCTAGTGATAAGATATAATAATAGTATTTCATCTTTATTATAATAGTAAGATTCTCTTAGTAATTATAAAGGGAGTTCTTAGTATTGTAATGGATCATCGATCTTAACCCCTTTGTTCCGTATAATAAAACTCTCTTGTAAATCTAACTATTATTTTTATTTTGGTATCAGAGCCACCACTCCCAAAGGGAGTCTTCTATATAAGTTGGAATAAGAGTTTATTTTAATATATAAAACTCATTGACATTTTTACCTGCAAAGAATAAGGGTTGGAGACCAATTCTTATGACTCCTAAATGCAATCCAGACTTATATCTCTTGATATGTTTGGGAGAAAGAACAGGAAGGTATATTTCTTTAGAAGTAGAAGAAATAGGCTGTACATTAATTTCAAAAGTCTTATATACAGACTTAAGCTTACGTTGTCTGAAACGTACGATAGATTTAATAGTAGCAGTTAAAGTATTTACATGGTAGAACTTATATGGATTTAGGGGATTTAGATAACAAGGATATGTTTGTCTTTGGGGTTCTTCTTGAGCTTCATAATGGAAATATATGATAAAAGAGTTATTAGTTGAGGAAGAAGAGGCTTCAATACTAGAAGTATTTACTTGAGACTAAGTTATATCATGATTATCTATAGTTTCGAACTACCCTAATAATGGTTCTTAATATCCAGGAGAATATGCAACAGAATTTTTTCTTACTTGCAATAAGTCCAAAATATACGGCTCTTCCTAACCTTAACAAGAGGGCGCCACACTTACTTAAAAGAATTCAAGCTATATATTTCTTAACTAAAATAACATGATCTCAAGACTATACTTCTAAGATCTATGATATTTATAATGTGGAAGATCCGATTAGTCGGCAACCACAGAACGTTATAGAAGATGTAGAAGACTCATTTTAGGAGTGGTGGCTCTGATATCAAAATAAAATAGTAGTTATATATACAAGAGAGTTTTGTTATACAGAAGAATGGGGGTAAGGGTCGATGATCTATTACAATACTCAAAGCTCTCTTTTGTAAGTACTAAGTGAATCTTACCATTACAATAAAGATGAAATACTATTATTACATCTTATCTCTAGATAATCTACTTTACACCTCACCAGGAATATATTCCAATGATATATTCCCTCTATTATTACAGAATTTTACTTTGTTACTTTTATTCATAACCAGACACTTGCCATACTATTATTGGTAATATTCTCTAGAAATAAAATGTAATAATAGTACTTCGTCTTTATTATAATAGTAAGATTCACTTAGTACCTATAAAAGGGAGTCTTGAGTATTATAATGGATCATATCTTTAATAATAGAATCCTTGTCCAGATTTAAGTTTGAAGTCAAGCATATCAAAGGATAGTCAAACACAATTGCTGATTTTCTCTCCAGGCCAATTTCTGTGATAAAAAAGGATACTATGCAAAACAGTACCGATACAAGAAAAGAGTTCTAGTAAAACTCTTACAGATGATTTATGACTCAACTTTTGATGATACCCTATATATTTAGTTTAAAAATCCAATGGATTTAAAGAGAATTGCATCCACCAAGATATTTTCAAAATTTAACATGAAGTTAGGATTTTGGCAAAATGGCATAAAAGATGATGATAGACATAAAATAGTATTTTTATTACCTCGTGGAAACTATAAGTGGAATGTCATGTCGTTCAGGTTAAAGAATGTACCGTTAGAGTTTCAGCACAGGATGGATGAAGTATACAGGCCAATATCAAACTTCTGTCTGGTATACATTGATGATGCTTTCATATTCAGCGAAGATGAAAAACAACATGCTGAACATCTCTAACAGTTCAAAAAATTAAAGTTCAAGCATGGATTGGCATTATACAAGACAAAGATGAAAATTGGTCAGCCTAACATAAGTCCTAAGTCTGGCATGTAGGCATCTGTTCTACATTGGAGAAGTGTCATTATTATCATGGTTTTGTTCAACCAACCGGATAAAGGGTGGCTTGTGACGATTCCAGATATCTCCTAACTACATTATGACAATAATGTTGTGAGTTAAGTGATATCCATTTATCAGTTTGAGGATTAGAATGTCTTCAAGCGGTGGAGAAAACAAATTAAGAGATATTGTAAAAACATCATCAATTTTTGCCTACAAGGAATAAGCGGAGACCAATTCTGATGGCTCATTGACGCAGCTCATTATATCCTTCAGACCTATATCTCTTGAGTCTCATTGGTCAGCCCAGCATTCTATGTCAATAAACATTCAGAACAATTCCGTGGAAAGAAAAGAATAGTCATTGACTACATAAAGTTAAATGACTGTTTACAGGACATCAGATACCCAATTCTATAGCGAACTCATCTTTTAAAGAAAATTACATTTGGTAAGATATTTTCAAAATTTAATATGAAATCAGGATTTTGGTAGATTGGCATGGAAGATGATGATAGATGTAAAAAAATATTTGTAGTGCTTCATGGACACTTTGAGTGGAATGTCATGCCATTCGGGTTAAAGAATGCATCATCAGAGTTTCAGCACAAGATGGATGAAGTATACAGGCCAATATAAGACATTTGTCTCATATACATTGATAATGCTTTCATATTTAGCCAAGATGAAGAATAACATGCTGAATATCTTTAACAGTTCAAAGAATTAACGTTCAAGCATAGATTGACATTATCCGCAACAAAGATGAAAATTGGTCTTGAATAAATTGATTTTTTAGGACTTCACATCAAGCATGGACGTATCATACCAAATCCACTTATTGTAGGAAAAATATCTTAATTCCTGATGATTTGTTAAGCATCAAGCAAATTTAACAATTCTTGGGAATCATCAATTATACAGCAGATTACATTTAAGACTTGACAAAAATGACGAATCAAATTTCCTGACATCTGAAGATGGGTGCCCTACATGGTCAGAAAATGCAACCAAGGCTTTAGAATAGTTAAAGCAGAAGTGTCAGTAACCCCTACAGGTATTTGTAATATGTTTTTATCACAAATTGAGTTAGGGAAAGAAAGAACTGGAATTTTTTAATCCCTTTGAGCACAGCTGGCACTTCTTTTTTGGAAAATGGATAGTGGTGCTGAGCATCACTGAGTTATCCTGATTTATAGCCACAAATGTTCCTGTTGCCATCAGACTCCTTTATCAGTATTGCACCCCAATAATTATCATTAGCATCAGTCTGAATGATAAAATTTCTATTGTCTGGAATCTTTAAAGGGGGAAGTGATTGGCACTTCTACTTTAACTATTGTAAAGCGTTAAGTGCATTTTCTGACCATATAGGGGCACTAATCTTCAGATGTCTAGAAATCTGACTCGTCATTTTTGTTAAGTCTTGAATGTTATCTGCTGCATAATTGATGATTCCCAATAATTGTTGAATTTGCTTACTGCTTGACAAATCATTAGGAAACTGAGATATTTTTTTTTTTGTGATATGTGGCTGTGATATGATGTGGGGATCATTGATGTGAAGTCCTAAAAAAATTAATTTTTTCAAGACCAATTTTCATCTTTGTCTCGGATAACGCCAATCCATACTTGAACGTTAATTCTTTGAACTGTTAGAGATATTCAGTATGTTGTTCTTCATCTTGGTTGAATATGAGAGCATCATCAATGTAAACCAAACAAAAGTCTAATATTGGCCTGTATACTTCATTCATCATGTGCTAAAACTCTGATGGTGCATTCTTAAACCCGAATGGCATAACATTCCACATATAGTATCTATGAGTCACTACAAATGCTGTTTTCTGTCTTTTATCATCTCTTATGCCAATCTGCCAAAATTCTGACTTAATGTCAGATTTTAAAAATATCATGGCATATGCAATTTTCTTTAAAAGATAAGTTCACCTTGGAATTGGGTATCTGATGTCCTGTAGACAGTCATTTAACTTTCTGTAGTCAATGACTAATTTTTTCTTTCCACAGACTTATTATGAATGTTTATTGACATAAAATACTGAGCTGGCCCAATGAGACTTAAAGAGCCTGATGAGTTTGAGATCCAATAGGGATTGGATTTCTTGTTTGCACAATTCTTCATTATGAGGCATTCCTGAATGAGAGACTGTTTGATGAGGCATAGTCCATCCATCTTTATATGGCAATGAGACAAAATATTTTTCTCTTCACCAGAACTTGTTAACATCTGCACAATACTACAGAATCCCTTTGTGTTATATCTCAAACTTTTAGACTGGTGTGGAACTAATTTTGGCTTTTCTCCATATCCCCAGTTAGGAAGGTAGGCAGAATCCTTATCGAAATTTAAGTTTGAAGTCAAGCATATCAAAAGAGAGTCAAACACAGTTGTTGATATTATCTCCAGGGTAATTTCAGTAATAAGGATAGCATTCAAAGATCAAGCTTCCTCCAGCAGAAGCCTCCATATAACCTGGTTCATGAAGGATCTTTTTTACATGTATAACCTTCCAGTCTTTATTGCAGCATTATCTCTAGAAATCAGATAAATGGAATTTTTTAATCCCTTTGAGCACACCTAGCACTTCTTTTTTGAAAGATGGGTAGTAGTGCTGAGCATCACTGAATTGTCCTGATTTATAGCCACAAATGTTACTGTTGCCATCAGACTCCTCTATCAGTATTACACCTCATTGTTTCATTAAATTGGTCATTTCTTTGTCTTCATCCATAAGATCGTTGGGCACGTTTTCTGGATGGGGCCAGTTGTCCCAATTATCATATGGATGTTGCCAATCTGGAAGACAAGGTTCTCCCCAAGGAGGAATAGTATTTGTTCGTCCATGTCTTATGAGCCAATCATGATATTTGTCTCTCATCTCAATCTCATAATTCTCATATCCAAAAAGTTAAGAATTTCTAATTTTTTCTCTGTAGTAGAGATCTGGAGTTGTACAACATCAAGAGATAGAGGACTATGAGTATTGTACTGAGACTCTGTCCCATACACTTCTGCTAAAGTTTGTATGGCATATAAGCATGTCCATGAGGCACTATAAATGCTATTTTATGTCTATCATAATCTTTTATGCCAATATGCCAAAATCCTAACTTCATGTCAAATTTTGAAAATATTGTGGCAAATGCAATTTTCTTTAAAAGATAAGTTCGCCTTGGAATTGGGTAATAAAGCCAAAATTAATTCCACACCAGTCTAAAAATTTGAGATAGAACACAAAGAGCTTCTGCAATGTTGTGCAGATGTTCAAAACAAGTTCTGTTTAAGACTTCTGTTGCTAAAATCAAAGCATTTTCAAAATTTTTCTACTAATGTCAAGAATTGCCAAGAAATAAGTGACATTTTTGCCTGCAAGGTATAAGGGTTGGAGACCAATTCTGATGGTTATTAGATATAACCTATTATATCCTTCAGACCTATATTTCTTGATATCTTTTGGGAGAAAAAATAGGAAGGTATGCATAATAACACACTTGGCATACTATTATTGGTTACTGAAGGATCTATCTTATGGAATGTTATGGCCTAAAACTACATGTTCATATTATTATAGTATTACCGTGGATCATCGATCCTTACCCCTTTCGTATCACGTTCATCAGAATCTTTATGATAGTCAATTAACTGTTCAAAAATCATTTCTTTGATTTCTAGAGGTAATGCTGCAAGTAAGACTGGAAGGTTATAAATGTAAGGAGGATCCTTCATGAACCAGGTTATGGGGAGGGAATATAGGTTATGAAATGGTGTACTACAAGGGCTTATTCATCTAGGTTCATTGTTAACCCATTCATTTGGATTAACAATTTAATGGCTTCTGGGTCAAAGTGAAGTTTGGCTCTACTTGGATGATAACATGACCTTAGTTAAGGCCTACTTCTGTTGAAATCAAAGCATTTTCATAAGATTTTCGCCTGGTGTCAAGAATTGCCAAGAAACAAGTGACATTTTTGCTTGTAAGGAATAAGGATTGGAAACCAATTTTGATGGCTCCTAATAATTTTGGAAAAGGTAATTGACTACCATGAAGATTCTGATGAACCTGAAACGAAAGAAGGGTATGGTCACTCTTACGAATGCAAGAGTTAAGAAAGCCAGTTTAGTCATTGACGATAGGAAAATATTCAATTGGTTTGGTATACTTATGACTGTAGAAATTATTACCACTGGCAGCTGAAAAACTGACCTATGTAGGAAAATAAAATGTCTAAAGTAGACAATCACCATGGATAATAGATGATACGACTTCTATGTCAATCAAAGCAGTGAGCACAATTTGTTTTGCCTCAGTGACTTTAAGAATGAATTTGACATATGGCTGGAATGGAGGTCCTGGTTGCTTGGTTAAGTCATTTAGGAATGCATGAGGTCCTGGTTGCTTGGTTAAGTCATTTAGGAATGCATGATCTCCGTGCTTTTCTTCTTCAATGGCATAAAGCTATTGATTCATCTTCCGAAGAAGATTCTAAGTTGTCAGATTTAATAGATGCATCAGATTCCAGATCCTGAACATCTAATGTAAATATTGCATCCATTGGATTTTCATACCAAGTATACAGGGTATCATCAAAAGCTGGGTCGTCAACCATCTGTAAGAGTTTTGCTGGAACTCTTTTCTTGGAGCGGCACTGCTTTGCATAGTGTCCTTTCTTGCCACAGATGAAACATCTACCTAAGCTTTTCTGGAGCTTGCCTTTTTTTTTTAACAAATCTGTGCTTCCATCCTTTGTACGGCTTCCAGGCTTTTCGTCTTTTATAGAGCTTTGGTTTGCAATGACAGGTTTTACTAGTTTCTTGCACCTAAATTTTTTGTAGTTCAGCATTGCAATACCTGGAGGGAGAAGTTTTCTCAATCTGCTTCATGTGTTTTTTTAGCTCTTGATTTCTGCAATG
Organism: Murraya koenigii; assembly: GCA_025617385.1. NCBI lineage: Eukaryota > Viridiplantae > Streptophyta > Magnoliopsida > Sapindales > Rutaceae > Murraya > Murraya koenigii. Next base: position 17,811,408 of record CM046812.1, read on the forward strand.
ACTCTGGATTAATTCTCTTGCAATCTGGCTATTTTTCAAAGTACCATATAAAATTACCAAATAAATGTACTTTACTTTTCAAAGTCACAACAATTATAATAACATAATTTATCAAACATTAATCTATTTTTTTAATCATTAGTTTATTTCATCTGTACCGTAGAAATAGCTTTTATTTCATATGTACCGTAGAAACATCTTATTTACTCAACCACCATAATATCAAGCTGGCCTATCTGTTCCAAAATGGGTTTCGGCTTTGATTTTTTGAGTTTTGGTTTGGGTTCCAACCCACTTAGGATGGACAATTCAACTCAATTAGGTTCAAAGCTCAAATCTAAATCGAATCAAATTTAATTCAGTTTAGTTAGATTCTGATTTAAATTTCGAATTAGTTTGGATTAAAAATTTAGTTGTAAATTTCGATTCGGTTGCAATAAGAGTTGCAATATAGATTAGACATTAGTATCCACAGTATGAATATTTTTTGCACAGTATAACGTTTGGTATTTTGTATGTAACTTTGACTTCTAACACATTGCAAATTCTAAACAGGGCTTTATTACCCGTTCGTGTTTGTAATCCCCAGATTAGTTTCTAAATTGACTATTCTAATGGACTGATCAATAATGCAAAAAATTTAAAAACAAATATCAATTACCATTTCCAGCCAAGCATCATCCACAAGTCCTTTTGTCCATGCTTGATTGATAAGCAAATATTATACAAATTTATAATTATAATAAAATTGTCCCATTCCTGCAAACATTTGAAATTGCTATGAAATGCATGTAAATTTGAAATAACCTAGTGCGGCTGACGATGGGGAACGAACATGGAGGCAGCATCGGTAGAGACAACAGCAGCTATACCATGGAAGTGAATCAGCTCAAGAATGTCAGAGACGACAGTAACTGAAGCTTAGAATGAGGAAGCAAATCAAATCAAGGATGACTAGATGCAGCTAGAGTTGGCAAAACCAGGATCGTGTTCGTGTCATGTCAAATTTACATCGACCTAAATACGATTTGGTAGTGTCGTTATGGTACACTAAATTTAAAACCTTACTACTAATATAAATAACTAGTATAGAGTAAGTAAGGATTGATCCCATGAATACTACACTAGTTTTATTTATTATCAATTTTAAAATAAAAACTTAAAATAATAATACTAAAAATATAAATTACTCTAACTAAAGAAAATACCAACTAATTTTATGAATTTTTAACTAAATGTCACAAAATGACTATGAAAATAATAATTTAATAGAAACTCTTATTAAATGAGAAAGAAATAATAATAATGAAAACTTTGGTCAAATAATTATTTTGCACCACTAAACATGCACATAATCATCATCAATTTATGATCAATTTCCATTGAAACTATCAACTATAGACTACAATAAGCTCTGTTAATATGTATTTTTCCTTAATGTGTGGTTAGGCAAAACAAGCTCTTCACCTAATCTCTAACCATTAAATAATTTAAAACAAGTTATTTAAATTTAAGATATTGAAAGCATTAATCAAAGAAAGATATTATATTGATCTAAGCAATAAACACACAAGCTCAGATGATTTAATCTAGATTGTGTTCTTTAATTGAAATAATTGATTCTAATTTGCTGCTAATGATTAAAATATCAAAACAATTATGGATTAAATATTTTAATCTAATAGTAGAATTTATTCAAGTCCTATCTAATTGGCCACTCAAACAATCTCCATTAAATAAATTGAATGACATAAATTAAATATTAATTATATATCATGTTTAGGGCTTTGAATTTACCATCAACTAAATAGAAAATCTAGTTTAATATAATTGAATTGAGAATAAAAGAGTTGATAAAATCAATCATACTGATTAATCAAGCGGCTAATTTTACTGAGTTCGGTCTCACTCTTCTCTCCCTTTTTTTTCTCTTCCTGCGGCTGCTTCCCTTCTAAGTGTTTCTATTCTCTTCTCCTTTTATGCTTCAATTCATGGGCTTTTTGTAAACCAAAGTGGTAGCCGTCTCTTTTAATTCTAAGCTTATAAGGTTTTCAATTAATTAAAAGCAAAGATTTCCTTTTTTTTTGTACACATGATTGCCGCTTCAAGCCACCACCGATATTACTATATTAACCAAAGTTTTAGTCCAAAATCTTTTGCTTCCCATTTAATCTTCATGCCTTTTTAATGCCATACACATGCTACCTATAATGGCAAGATTCATTTGCATGCTCGTATGGCAATTCCTTTTCTATTTTGTTTTCACGTGATGGCTTAATTGGAAACAAATTAATAATGACCAATTTAATTAGCATATATAATTGGCCCGTGAGGCATAAATCCACTAACTTCAATTCTTTCATATCTTGATTGTTTTAAATAGATTTCTTCATCAATGTTCTGATTTAATTACTCTTTAATTCCTAAATATACCTAAAATAACAAATTATAAAAACTAAGAAAAAAATTAACATAATAAAATATAATTTAATAAAGCAACAAAATAAAAATTAATTAAAATAATTATGATATTTAAGACTAAAAAAAAAGAAAAAGATGGAAATTAATAAAAAATATATAGATAATATGCACTTATCATGACCCATTTAATAAACGTATCAAAATATGAAGATTCTAACCCGACTTGGAAAGTAAACGGGTTACCCAAGAATCCGCTTAATATATATAAATATATTTAACAAAATTTATATCAAACATTTCCACACAGCTTTTACATATTTATTCTATTGAAGTTCTAAATTTATATAAAATTTTATAAATGAAACATTGTACATATGTTAATCCTTTAAAAAAAAATAACAAGAGAGATTGATGTCCAATATTTGTTTTGACAACAATAAAATAGTAATTAATTTTAAAAAGCAAATATAATTATGTCATTGGTCGGGTAAATAAGTCAAGAATTTTAACCCTTATCCGACATAAAAAAAATTATGTTGAACTAAACTCGACTCATTTAATAATCTTGTCAAATTTGACGACTTATGCCCATTTATTTATGTCTTGTTTGTGTTGGGTAATCAGGTGTGTCAAATTTTGCCTGCTCTAGATGCAGCGTCGATGCACCTGAATGGATTTAATTGCGGAGGCGGTGTGGGTGTTTGATAGCTTAGGCAGAGTTAGGGCTGGGTGTGCATGACAGTGTGTGAATGAGTGTGTTGTTGTGATTGTGAAGATTGCAAAAGAAGAGAAGGAGAATTAGAGTTTTCGATTTTTTTTTTTTTCATTTTGTACTTTTTAAGGCAAACCCTAACGATTTTTTATTGACCCAAACTAAAATTAAAAAATCATTCGATCTGTTAAACCAAACCGACAGAACTTGAAATTTATTTTGAATTTGATTCGGTTCAATTTAACCCAATCCAAACAACCCACCTCTAAATTATAAGTAGTTGGGTTTCTGCATCTTTTCAAATATTAAAAGGGTGAGGTTTAAACAAAGGTCCACTGAAATGCAATGTTAGGCTTTCTATTAAACAAAATTTCTTTTCCTTCTTTGTTGGGGTAAATTTTTTTAAAATTTACTTTTAACAAAATCACCTAATTGCACAACATATTTTAAAAAAATGAAGAAATTATTTTTTAAAATATAATTTTGAGAAGGAATTGCTTTTTAAAATTCGATTTTGAGAATTAGTTTTATACCTAATATAATTTCATATACACCCTCATATATATTATAAAATCTAAAATTATCCTTATTAATAAGGAAATAAAATCATTAACTTTAAAACGATTATTATTGATACAATTTATATTGAGAAAAAAATATGAAAATAAAATTAACAATATAAATATGTTTTTAATTATCAATTATTATATATCTACACACACACACACAAATATAATTAAATTATTATATATTTATATAATATTATATAATATTGTAACTACAATAATATTACTTAAATGTGTATAATATATTGTAATTATAAATTAATTAATAGTTAATCATAAGTTAAAATACAATTATAACTTGTGATTAACCATTACTTAATTTATAATTATTGTAATATCATTGTATACAATTAATTACATATTATAATAAGTATAATATGTGTGACATTACAATAGATTACAATTATTACACATAAATAATAAGAGAGTTTTATTATTTATTAATAAATATTTATTATTACTAATAAATATTATTTATTACATCTTGTAATATATTGTAATAATACATTCTCATAATATTATTACAATAATGGATTATTATTCTATAATATGGATATGTAATAACTGTCACTATAATAGTGACAGTTAATACAATTTAAATAATTTATTATTACAATATTGAATAATATAATCTCATTATTATTACAAAAGAATATTAACATAATAAATATTAATTATTGTACGCATAACTATTGTAATAATGACAATTATTATTAATAAATAATTACAATATAATTATTACATCTTGTGATATTTATTACAATATTTACTTTTGATATATTAATTATTGTACTTAATAATATCATTCAATACTACATCACATATTTTGATTTCTTTTTATTCCGATTCTAACTACCCATTCGAATTATTTGGGTTGCTAACTCAATAGGTAGAGTACTCGGCTTTTATAATTATAAATTACTGTTATTAATTTATTAATAAAATATTATTTATATATTATTAATAAATATTATTAACTCTTAATAATATTAAATTTTATTATGAATAAATAACATAATAATATCTTATTCATAATGAATTATTGCATAATATTCAAATATTATAATAAATAATAAAGTGATAAGAGTTAATAATTACAATATAATTATTAAATATCAACATTACACTATATGTATAATAAGATGTAATAATGATATTTTGTCTTTATTGTAATAGTAAGATTCCCTTACTACCTATAAAAGAGAGTCCCTTAATACCCATTATACTAATATATATGTGTAATTATTATTTATTACATTTTTCGTATTAATTATACTAAGATTATTATTACATTAGGAATATTATAGAGTTTAGAAGTATAGTATTGAGATCAGGTTATTTTAGCTAAAAAAGATATAGCTTGAATTTTTTTAAGTAAGCGTGGCGCTCTTTTGTTAAGTTTATTACAAGACTCCTTTTGGGAATTATAATTACATTAATAATAACATGTAATTATTATTGTAATTTATATAAAAGAATTAATAAATATAAATTATAAATATTAATAATATTTAATAACATATTTTACATTAATATGTATTAATAAACATAACAGTTGTATTATTAATATTAATAATATAATTAACTATTATATAACATATACAGAAGAAAGGGGTAAGTATCGATGATTTTTCCTTCACTACCAATCATTCTAGTGATAGGAAGATTGGTATGGTTCATTGAGATTTGCAGTTGAAGCTGAATGGGAAACTCATCTTCATGCTCCTCATGCTCCAAATATGAAAACATTTTGGAACATTGATGATGTCAAGCTAACAGACAGAGTAACTTACATTGAAAAATTGATTGCATGGTACAAAAGTAAAAGTTAAGGATCTCCACATTTCACTAGAGAATAATTTCTGAATTCATTGGATCCTTGAGATGATGGTGGTATTTCTTTAATAAAAAACAAAAAGAGTACATCTCGAACAGACCAGAACCATGTACTACTCTTATAAATGCATTGATTTTGAATTTCATTAGAACAGAAGACAATGAAGCTGAAATGGCAAAAAAATAATTTCTACTAAAATGTCATTCTTGAGGTCACTAAGGAGAAACAAATTGCACTCACTACTTTGATTGATATAGGAGCCGTATCATCTATTATCCATGGTGATTGTCTACTTAGGAAATTTCATGTTCCTACTCAGGTCAGCTTCTCAGCACCAAGTGGCAATAAATTCTACAGTCATAAGTATACCAAACTAATTGAACTTTTGCCATTTGGCAAAAGATACAGTTTATTTGCTTATAATCAATTTGGTGAAAGCCTTTTGATGGGAACTAATTTTCTCAGTCTCATTGCTCCATTCACCTTTCATCTTAAAGGATTTAGCTACACCATTCTTAATCCTATCGATCGTAAATCACACTTGTTTGTGATTCATTAAGTTAACAAGCACTCCATCTTTAAGAGGAGTGATAAAGCTAAAATTCATTCCACACCAATCAAAAAGTTTTAGATACAACACAAAGAGCTTATATAGTATTGTGCAGATATTCCAAATAAGTCCGTAGAAAGAAAAGATTAGTCATTGACTACATAAAGTAAATGACTATCTATAGGACATCAGATACCTAATTTCAAGGTGAACATAAATTTTAAAGAAAATTACGTCTGCCAAGATATTTTCAAAATTTGACATAAAGTTAGGATTTTGGAAAATTTGCATAAAAGATGATGATAGAGATAAAACAATATTTGTAGTGCCTTATGGACACTATGAATTGAATGTCATGCCATTTGGGTTAAAGAATGCACTATTATAGTTTCGGCACTAGATGGATGAAGTATACAGGCCAATATCAGACTTTTGTCTGGTACACATTGATGATGCTCTCATATTCAGCAATGATGAAGAACAACATGCTGAACATCTCCAACAGTTCAAAGAATTGACATTCAAATATAGATTGGCATTATCTGAGACAAAGATAAAAATTAGTCTTGAAAAAATTGATTTTTTAGGACTTTAAATCAAGAATAGACATATCATACCATAGCTACATATTAGAAAAAAAAAATATATCTCAGTTCTTTGATGATTTATCAAGCGGGAAGTAAATCAAAAAATCTTGGGAATTATCAATTATGCAGCAGATCACATCCAAAACTTGACAAAAATTACGAGCTAGATTTCCAGACACTTAAAGAATGGTGCCTTTATATAGTCAGAGAATGCAACTAAAGCTTTACAATAATTAAAGCAAAAGTGTCAGTCACTTCCGCTTTTAAAGATTCTAGATAGGAGAAATCTTATCCTCTAGATTGATGCTAGTGATAATTATTGGGGTACAATATTGATGGAGAAATCCGATGGCAACAGGAACATTTGTGGCTATAAATCAGGATAATTTAGTGATACTCAGCACCACTATCTTTCTTCCAAAAAAAGAAGTGCTAGCTGTGTTCAAAGGGATAAAAAAATTTCAGTTCTTTCTTTCTTTAACTTAATTTGTGATCGAAACAAATTAAAATTACCTTCAGGGTTATTAAAAAGAAAAGAATAAGAAATTCCATATCCTCAGTTAGTAAGGTAGGCAGAATCCTTATTCAAATTTAAATTTGATGTTAAGCACATAAAAAGAGAGTCAAACACAGTTGCTAATTTTCTCTCCAGGCCAATTTCAGTAATAAAGATGGCATTCAAAGACCAAACTTTTCCCAGCAGAAGCCTCTCTACAACTTGGCTCATAAATAATCCTCCTTACATGGACAACCTTCCCGTCTTTATTGCAGTATTACCTTTAGAAATCAAAGAGATGATTTTTGAAAAGATAACTGACTAACATGAAGATTCTGATGAACATAATACAAAAAAGAGGGTATGGTTGCTCTTACGAATGCAAGAGTTTAAAAAGCCAGTTTACAAGAGCGGCGATCACAAACTATTTTAACTATTTTCAGAAAGAGTCCAGATACACCCTAGAATGTTTATTATCAACAAAATATTTCACTACACCACTGATGAGAATACTCACTGGGGACACTATATGATACGTGAAGCAACTAGCTAATTTACTATATCTTTTGGTATTGGTAAAATATGTATCCAGTAACCGTACTGTTCGAGTTAAATGTTATCTACACAAGGTGCTGATATAATAAGAGCAGATAGTTTGACAGAATGTTTTCTCTACTGTTCGAAAATATTATAACCTTCAAACTAATCAATGGATACTACTTAACTCACAATACTATTGTCATAGTGTATTTAAATGATATTTGGAATCATCACAAGCCACCCTTCATCTAAGTGGTTGAATACAACTATGATAATGATGACATTTCTTAAATGTTGAATGGATGCCTACACGCCAGATAAGCTTTAGCAAAAGTGTATAAGATAGATACCTAGTACAACACTTATGGTTCTTTATCTCCTGATGTAATCACAGCTCTAGATCTTTACTATAGGGAAGAAATTAAAGATTCTCAACTTTTGGAGATGAGAGAAAGATATCATTACTGGCTTATAAGACATAAATAGACAAATATTTTTTCTCCTTTGGAAGAACCTGTTTTCCAGATTAGCAACACCCATATGATAAAGTTGGGCAATGGTTATAGAATGATGATTGGGACAACTGGCCTCAATCAGATAATGTGCTCAACGATCCTGTGGATGAAGATGAAGAAATACTAAAATACTAAAATGATGGGAAAAAGAAATAATGGACCAGTGGCACTCTGTAAACGCTGATAGTGACACAAATTGACAGAAGCTGTAGTGGACCTTCACAATAGAAGCAATGGTCAATAACCAATAATAGTGTGACTAGTGTGTAGTTATGAATAAAAGTAATAAAGTAAGATTTCATAATAATTAAAGGAATATATTCTTGGTGAGGTGTAAAGTATATTATCTAAGAATAAGATGTAATAATGATATTTCGTCTTTATTGAAATAGTAAGATTCCTTTAGTACCTATAAAAGAGAGTCTTGGGTATTGCAATGGATCATTGATCCTTACCCTTTTTTCTGTATAATAAAACTCTTTTCTTAATATAACTATTATTTTTATTTGTTTCACAAGAGGAGCTAGTGATGCATAGAAGGCGAGAACACTACACCATCCCAGCCAATAGCAGAATGATTGGTGGTGAATGATGAATCATCCAACCCTAGACTTACAGAAAAAACAAATTACTCTTTTCTCTTATTCTCTTGTGAGTCCTTCTGACTTGCTTTTACAATCCTTGAATCTATTGTGCAAGCTATTGTTGTTGTTCAAGTATCTCATCCAATGCTTTATTTTGTTTTAAAAAATTAATATTACTCCAATTGATTGCCTTTTCAATTGGTTTGAACTCTACTGGATCTATCTTTTGGACTATCCATTTATCAGTTGCATATCAAACTTTGGTCTAGTATACATTGATGATCTCAAGTTAAAAGACAGAGCAGCCTATATTAAAATAAAATGGAGGGTATGGTCACTCTTACGAATATAATAGTTTAAAATATAGTTTACAAAGGAGGAGATCACAAACTGTTTTAGCTATTCCAAAAAGAGACCAGATATTTTCACAAGCAAAAGAAAATATCTTGGAAGAAAGACAAGTCTTCCAAACCAACTCTTGATTAGGAAGAAAGTCCCTCTGGAAATATTAATAAAGGATTTTTTAGAAGCTATTAAAGGCCTCCTGTTGAGCCTGGCCCATAAAACTAACATGTTGAGAATATGACTTATTATAGTTTAAGAAGAAGAGGTTTCTATACTAGAAGTATTTACTTGAGACTGAATTATATTTTGGTATCAAAGCTTCCATTCCTAAAAAGTGTCTTCTATATATTTTGTAATAGAGTATGATCTGTGGTTTTTGTTTAGTCAAATCTTCCACATCAGAAATATTTTAGATCTTAGAAGTATATATCCCTTTAATTATTACGGAATTTTAGTTTATTACTTTTATTCATAACCATACACTTTTCACACTATTATTGATTATTCACCATTGCTTCTACTACGATGGTCCACTACAGCTTCCATCAATCTGTGTCACTGTCAGCGTTTACAGGGAAATGAGAACTACCAGATTAAGATGAGAAAGATATCATGACAGATACTATTCCTCACCAAGGCCTTGCCATTATCCAAGTAGAGCCAAACTTTATTTTAGACTTATACGGAAACACATTCTCAGAAGTAATAAAATTGTTGATCTAAATAAACGGATTAACAATTAATCCAGATGAATTAGCCACAGCTGAGTCATATCAACAGTAACAACCACCTCCATAATCTCAACAAGATCTTCCACCTTAATAACTAGCTGAACAACCTATAGTTGAAGATGAATGGAAAACTTTTGAAAATATTATAGTGATGCATAATTGATAATTCCAAAGAATTGTTGAATTTGCTTCCTACTTGACAAATCATCAGAGAACTGAGATTTTTTTCTACAATATGTGGTTGTGGTATCTTATCCTCTAGACTGATGCTAAATATAATTATTGGGGTGCAATATTGATAGACGAATCCGATGGCAGCGGGAACATTTGTGGCTTGACCATTTCTTCATCTTCATCCATAAAATCGTTGGGCACATTCTATAGTTAAGGCAAGTTGTCCCAATTATTCTAATGATGGAATATTTTCAAAAGTTTTCTACTTAGTGTCAAGAATTGCTAAGAAACAAGTGACATTTTTTCCTACAAAGAATAAGAGTTGGAGACCGATTCTGATGGCTTCTAGATTCAACCCATTATATCCTTCAGATCTATATCTCTTGATATATTTAAGAGAAAGAACAGAAAGGTATATTTCTTTGGAAGAAGAAGAAATAGGTTGTACAATAATTTTATAAGACTTATACACAAAACTTAATTCTAATTTTTTTTTTAATTTTTCCTTTTGAAGAAATGTCACATAGAAATGCATGATCTCCTTAGAGTCAAATGTAATTTGTTTCTTGTTTGCACAATTCTTCCTCATGTGGCATTCTAAATCAAGACATTTATAAGAGTAGTTCGTGGTTCTGGTCTACTCAAGATGTGCTCCTTTTCTTCTTCATTAAAGGAATACCATCATCGTCTCAAGGATCTATTCACCTTTCATCCTGAAGGATTTAGCTACACCATTATTAATTCTATCGATCCTTACCCCAAGTTCTTGTCAAGAGAAAAATATTTTGTCCTATTGCCAAACAAAGATAAATGAATTATACCTCATCAAATAGCTTTTCATCCAGGAATGCCTCATGATAAAGAACAAGAGGCCTTCGCCAGATTGATCATAAGCGAAAAAACCGTGTCTTTTGCCAAATGGCAAAAGTTCAAAAATATATTTAAATGAATATATTCCTTTAATTATTACATAATCTTTCTTTATTAATTTTATTCATAACCATACACTTGTCACACTATTATTGGTTATTAAAAGATGAGTTCGCTTTAGAATTGGATATATGATGTCCTGTAGATAATCACCATGGATAATAAATGATACAACTCTTGTATCAATAAAAGCAGTGAGTGTAATTTATTTCTCCTTAGTGATTTTAAGAATGACCTTGATATATAGCTAGAACGGAGGTCCTGGTTGTATGGTTAAGTCACTTAGAAAAGCATGATCTCTTTGTTTTGTTTTGCTATCTCGGAGTGTGTTTCTGGATAAGGATTCTGCCCACCTTGCTAACTGGGGATATGGAAGAAAAAGTAATTGACTATCATGAGGATTCTGATGAACATGATACAAAATAGAGGGTATGGTCACTTTTACGAAAGAATTCTATAATATATTCTCCCAAATATTAAGATCTGTTGTTAGGATAGTTTGAGACTATAGATAACCATAATAAATGTCCATGAGGCACTACAAATGCTGTTTTATGTCTATCATCATCTTTTATGCTAATCTACCAAAATCCTGACTACATGTCGAATTTTGAGAGCACCATCAACGTATACCAGACAAAAGTCTGATATTGGCGTCTATATTTCATCAATCTTGTGCTGAAATTCAGATGGTGCATTCTTTAACTCAAATTGCATGACATTCCATTTATAGTGTCCATGAGACACACTATGTGATATGTGAAGCAATAAACCAAGCTTACTATATCTTTTGGTACTTGTTAAACATGTATTCAGTAGCCGTATTGTTCGAGCCAAATGTTATTCATACATGTCGTCGATATGATAGTTGATTTTCAAGATCTACAATATTTGCATTCACTTGGCTTGGTATACTTATGATCAATCTAGCGAAAGATCTCTTGCTGGGAATTGATTTTCTTAGTCTCATTGCTCTATTCACTTTTTATCCTGAAGGATTTAGCTACACTATTGTTAATCCCATCAATCGTAAATCACACTTGTTTCTGATTCATTGGGTTAACAAGCACTCCATTTTGGTTCCAAACAAATTCTATAATGATTTTGGATTAATTCTCTAACAATCTGGAATAGTTTGGCTAGACTGAAGTTTGTTAATTCAGTATGGCCTTCAGCTTTGAATTTTGCTTCAATCATTTCTACTACTACTACCTGAGGCATGTTGAAAAATAAAAGGTAATTGACTACTGAAGATTCTGATCCAATGGCAACAGGAACATTTATGGCTATAAATCAAGACAATTCAGTGATGCTCAACACCAAGTCTTTTGAAATTATTGTACAACCTATTTCCTTTCCATCTAAATCCCCTTTCTTCTGTATAATAAAACTCTCTTTTTAATAACTTAGCTGTGGCTGTAGATGTTTGGAAATCTGGCTCCTCATTTTTATCTCACAATACTATTGCCATAGTACAAATAAGGGATATTTTAAATCGTCACAGGCCACCCTTTATCCAAGTGGTTGAACACAATTATGATAATAATGACACTTCTTCAATGTGAAAAATGTCAACTACTTGGCAAGCATCCAGAACCCTGCTCACACATGCCGAGACAAAGATGAAAATTAGTCTTAAAAAAACTAATTAAAGGAATCTCACTATTACAATAAAGATGAAATATGATTATTACATCTTATCCCTAGATAATCTACTTTACATCTTAAGAATAACCTTGACATATGGATGGAACAGAGGTCCTAATTGCATGGTTAAGTCACTTAGGACTGCATGATATCCTTAATTTTCTTTTCTAATAGTATATAATATGATTTATAATTATAAATCATATTACAATATTAAATTAAATATTTCTTAATAATTACAATAAAATAATATGATTAATAATTACAATGATTCATCTACAAGTTAAGTAATAATTATTAAATTTATACATGTAATTTTGATTTCATGGAATCAAAATTGAAATGTAATACAAATTATATTTCTCCATGTAATTAGAAATATATCACTAATATTCATATTATTATAAATAATATAATATTATTATTTATAATATATTATTAGCATATATTAATATTAATAATTATATTAATATTAATATTGTGATTAATAATATTGATAAATGTTACATATTAATATTCTATTTATAAGTATTTTAATAATTACAATATTTTATATTTAATGATAATATTGATTTAATAAACTAATTAATCTATTATAATATGTATAATAAATAGAATATTAATTGATACATATGTAATTATAATTATCGTAATATAATATTGTAAATAAATTAATTAATATCAATTTATTATTATTATGGTTAATACTCATTTCTACTGTTGTGATCATGTTGATAAAAAATATTCTCTGGTGCATCTAGTATCTTTGAAGTCAAGCACATAAAAAGAGTGTCAAACACTTTCTAACCTATTGCCTTTATGGGCCACAATACTATTAATATGATAATTATTATAATATTTAATTGTTATAATTATTAATGTTTATTGACATAAAATGTTAGGCTGGTCTAATTGAACATCTCCAACAGTTCAAAGAATTGACATTCAAACATGAATTGGTAGTTATTATAATACAATTATAATAATTATATTTACATTATTATTAATAATTAATTAATTATTATTAATAATATAATTATTACATTATTAAATTATTATTAATGTATAAATATATATAGAATGCTCTTTTGACTGTGTCTGTCTACTTGTTGAAAGAGTTTTATTATATAGAAGAAAGGGATAAGGATCGATGATCCATATATATATATATATGTGTGTGTGTGTGTGTTTGTATTTGTAAATAAATCTTATTAAACATTATATCAAATTCAATCATTTCTATTTTTAAAGTAATTTAACAGTATAATTCATTATTTAAGAGCCTACATTTCTTTACAATTCAAGTAGAGAAATGATCGAATGTTGGATTATGTTAATGGTCAGAAGAAAGTCATAAGTGAAAATTCTCTTCTAGATCACAATATAAATGCATTTCTTCAATAGATTGTTCAATGGTTTTTGGTTCAATATTTGGATGAGAAGAAGTAAAAGAAGAAGCAAAATCTATTCTCTACATTTGATTGGGGTTGAAAAACTAACATATCAACTTCTCTCTACTCCCAATAACCATATGCAGGTCGGGTCGGGTCGACACATTATGGGCGACCCACCAGTCCAACGATAATGCTGTTTTAAAATTCACAACACTTTTAAAAATAAATTTTACCAAATACTTAACTAATTCTTTGCATAACTAATTATTTCTATAATACAGATAACAACAATTATTTAAAAAACTACTTCATTATCAAACTGGCCCTTTATATAGTAGCAATCGTGCTTTAGGTTGGCTAACTAATTCTCTACGTGTTGGCTTTTAATTATGTATATTTCTTAAATTAGCTAATCACTGATTATTCTTGATTTATCGTGCAATTTGGTCGGGAATAAGTAACTCCACCCTCTTCAGTGAAAGAATTGTAGCCATTTGATTTTGTGTAAATTGGACAGTAATATTCTAAATTTTTTATATCAAAATTTTGATTGCTTTTTAAAAGTTGAAATAGTTATGTACGTAAAATACCAGCAAGCATATGTGTGTCATGAATATCATTTTACCATTTTAAACATGTGGATATTGATGGGCTGTACAACATTATTTTTTAGTTGGTTTTTCATTTTTAGTTTCAAGGTTCTAGGGTAATAAGTGTTCGGTGGACTTTATCCAAAAAATAAATTGTAAAACACAAATTCTAGATATTTTAGGTGTCATGCCTATCTCCTTGTTCACTTATTTTTTTTTTAATTTTTTAATTGTTGTAAACTTGAAATAAATTAATAATCAATAAGTTGTTATAATCGACAATGAATAAAAGAACATAAATATTTCAAAAAAAATAATAAATAAAGAAAATAAAGTAAATAAAAATATAGAGATTTAATATTTTGATATTAATTCTCTAACTTAAGTACTATCTTAATTAATTGATGCTTAAGAAAGAGTTTAATATTATAATTTTAATTTTTTTGAATCATTATTGATTTAAAATTAGGGATTTAAGTTTTATTTTTATTTCTTTATTTTTTAATTTTAATTTATTATTCTAATTTATAAATTAAATTTTTTTAAAAAAGCAGTCCAACCTTTTTTCCTTTAGTCCCTTATTCAGACCCTCATGTGGAGGGTCGGGCCAAAGCACGTGGCCTGAGCTTTTTTGCCCGTTCTAGATGTAATTTTACACTATGCATTCATAGTACCAAGCAAAATAATAGAGAAATTATGAGTAAATTTCATTAATTAATCATAACAATATTTCTTTACAACCTGAAGTTGGGACCAGTAGAGACAAATCAGTCAATTTTACTAAGATTTTTTTCCAAAGGAATAATACAAAAGGTATAGAATTTTATAGGGCGTAATCTCTAACAATAACAGCTTGCATGTAGCCCAAACGTGCTACCATGAACATGAAGATGGCACAATAGAAAAAAAAAAAAAGGTTGGTTTTTTTAAGGAGTCAAGATACAACTAAAAACTCTTGTACAAACTTATTTTTTACAAAGTAATTTGGCATTAACTCATTGATTTAATGAAAATATAAAATTATAAAAACAAATCATGTAGACCAATAAATCTTTAATTCAACCAACTTAATCATGCCACATTAGTTTGTACAAAATAAATTTATATAAGAGTTTATGACTGTATTGTTACTCTTTTCTAAGTTACATTTATTGTAACTTACAACCAAACTTTTCAGTACAAAAATGAGTAACAAAATTAGGCCAAGTGAACTAGTGGGTGAATTTTTCTTGGCTATAATAGGGAGACCCTAAGAAACTACACACTTTGTTTTCCTTTGGTTATGCCTCATTTGCTTCGGTTTTTCACTTCACTATAGAGGATACTATAATTGTTGTCATTAAGTAACCAAGCATTCTTATAATCGAGATAGGATTTTTGAAGATCAAAATTGAAACACCATCACAAAAAAAAGCCCTTGCATTTCCATGTACATAATGTTAGAAATGCTAATTTAGTATCTTTAAGTTAAATATATGTATACATATTCAAAAGAAGAACATAACTAATATTAAACATATAATTAAATATAGGGATGGCAATGTGGATGGAAGGGGAGGGGACCGACATTTACGTACACATCCTCGATGTTCTACATATGTCCTCATCCCCTCTGTATTTTGTCAAAATTGCTTGAGGCGATCTCCATCATCTCCTTGAAAAATAACAGAAGATCCCCGAGGGTCTCTAATTTATGAATAATTAATATTTTTTTAGTTTCTAAACTTAATTTAATCACATTAACTTAAAAATATATAAATAAAATGAGAATGATCATGAATGGATCATATTTCATTCTACTCCATCAAACTTTTGGTATATATAATATTCAAATAAAAAAATTAAAATAATGTGATTTTTATATAATATTGAAGTGAGTGCTATCTATGAGCAATGATACCTCTTGGCCACTAACTGTGGTGCAATGAATGCCTCGACGGTGCTACTAGTTGGCGTTACGATGAGTTGGGCTACTCGGCTATCGACAACGTGACATACTACAAGGCTATTATGAGATGAGGATGTACTGGGTGTTAGTAGGGATGGTAATGGGCACTGCCCGTACGGGTTTTAATTTTTTTTAAGAATACCCACCCATTGCTGGTGTTAAACCTGCAATTGTGCCCAGTAGATTTTTTGTGGGTTATTATATTTAAAATCATAAATATTCAATATGTTAATTTATATTAAACCTAAAATTCTACATAACATACTCAATTCAAAATTTAATCAATGTAAATAAAAAATTAAAATTTCAACATCAATCCAACACAAATTCTTATATTTAAGCATTAAAAAAACCCACAAATAATTCATACATTAAATTAAGCAACAATTATTGTTTCATATTCTTATTCAACATAAACTCCAATGGTGAAGATCTTTATTTTAGTTACCACCATTTGCACCCATCCAACACGATTCATACAATAATGATTAAGATTAAAGATATTAATTCAAAGAACAAATTATAATAATGAAATAATAAAGGGTAATAATTTAAGTTTCCTTTAGCAGTTTAGGTTAAGTTTTGAGTTGCAACTTGCAAATACCACACATAACATGTTTACAACATTTTATATTTATTTAATTTATATAATTTTAGATTTAATTTTATTTTTTCAAATAAAATTAAATTAAAAATATTTTAAAAAACTGTGGGTTTAGCGGATATCTATAAGATATTTAGTTAATATCAAATCCACGTGTAACTTAGTACATTTTTCAATTTCTAAAATCAAACCTGCTCGCAATTCACAAAATTACCCATAATGGGCTATTTTTGGTGAGTAGGTTTGGACGGGTTTGTGGGTTGTGGATATTGTTATCATCCTTGTGTGTTGGCTATAATGTGAATAATTTATGAAAGATGAGTGAGACTGTGAGAGGGTGACTTAGAGTTGGATTTGTGGTGAGATTGTGGGCTTTGGGATGTTATTAAGTACAATTACATTAAAGTCTTTATATTAATTATATTTATATTATTTGTATAAATATTTTGATTTTTTTATTTACACCAATAGTTAATGTTTTACAATTTAAATTTTATTATTCACTCACTAATAATTTTTAAAAATAAAAATAAAATTAAAAATTAAAATGAAAAATAGGGAGGGGATGGGGATTTCACTTCATCCCCGTTCTTTTTTCTGAATAATAAATTGGGTAAAAAATCATTATATCTCTTCTTCAAATAAGAATTTGGTATAAAATTATCTTTATACCCTCCACAAATGGGGAAAATCCTTTTTGTGGAAAATCCTTCAAGGTCCCATCCCTATGGGAAGTTTTGTCATCCCTAAGTAAATCTAATGATAATAACAATCTTTTCTTTATCTTAAAGTTACGTTTAGCATACTATATTATATTATTTAATACATGTATATTGTATTATCTTGTTGTACAATGTTTGGTGTTACACTGTACTTTACTAATTTTATATTAATATTAAATGGATATTATTGATTATTAATTATACTAAATTAATTATTAAATATTTATTTTATATTTTTTATTATAATAAAAATATAATTAAAATGCATTTACCTCAATTGATGCATTAACTTTTACCTCAGTTGAGGCAAACGTTAACATTTGTCTTGAGTTTGTGTAATGTGCTTAAATAATGGCACAATATAATGCACCATTATGAGTTTTTAAATTTTGCCAAATGCACTTTTGGTAATAAATTAATGTGAACGATATTATAATATCATATAATGCTATGTTCCAAACACACTATAATTTCAATTTTTCTCTATTATGCATATGATAGAAGAATGAAACATAATAGGTTAAGAGTAATGATAGAGTCACAAATATTTTGTATAAATAAGTGTGTACAAACTGATATGGCATGAGGAGATAAGTTCTATAAAAGTATCATGGGCTCAATAATTTAAAAATAACAATTGTTATCACTTTTTAATTAATTTATTTATGTCACATCAGTTTGTACACACTAGTTTGTGGCTCATTTTTATTAATAGGTTAATAGTTATACCACTAACTATTAAGGTAATTACGATAGATACCCGATAATAACTCTAAATTATTTTAATGCTTAAAAATAGAATTTTACAATATCCTCTATATAGTCACATGAAGTTACTAAAGTATTCTCAATTCAAAAGGATATGGATTCCAGGGTCTTTGTACATGGTTGATTTGACTTTGGAGTTCACAGAAGAGATGAAACCATCATTAATATTGAAAAGCTGAAATCTGAAGTGCAGATCATTGGAACACTTCATTGCTGCAGCATTTAACTTCTTAAAATAAGTATTCAATTTTCCTTAGTGTAATCAATTGATAGGTTTTGATACTTATAGAAAAATAAAACAAAAATTTAGTGTTTTATGTTGAAGAAATAGATGAAATTGGTTGTGGGTCTCTGATAACATAATAAAAAACAAACTTCACAATTATTTTTCTTCGTGAAAATGGTGAAAATTTGATGGGTTATATAGATTATCAGTTGGTCGTGTAATACATGACATCATCTTACACACGGTCCTCAATCGTGTAATACATGACTTCCTGAAATGTTCGACTGCATATAGTAAACGATCTCATAATTACACAACTTTTGTCACAATTATTAATTCATAAAAAAAAATTTATTTCTTTAAATACTTAGGAGCTGTTTGTTAAAAGTCTATATTTTGAAATTTTATTAATTTTAGACAATTTTTAAAATTTGCTTGTTTATTTTTTGTAACTTATGTAAGATTTTCAGACATTTATATTCGAATAAAGAAAGCAAAATTTTATGACTTTTATCTAAATTAAAAACTATCTCAATGAGAAATAAATATTATATTAAAAAAGAGTAATGATATTCAGCCAGCATCGTTCTATAAAGAAGCCGAAAATGCACGCCTACTATGCTATTTTGAAATTTTCTATTCGGAAAAAAAAAATTTTACATTAAACTATATTAAAACTAAAGTCCCTCGGTGTGGTCAGTACTCTTTACAATTGGGCAACGAAGCTTACCCTTATTCACTAACTATGATGGTTCACCAGCTTAGGTTCTCTCTTTTGGTCAAGCAGAATAAGAAGCTCAATAAGACTCTGAATTTGAGTTGTCCTCGAATGTACACCTACTTGTTGGGGAGGGAATTTTTACAGTTGTTGTCGTATGACTTTTCATTTCCTATTTGATCTTTCAATAAGTAGTTAGCTGCCGACTAAAAAGCCTTATTGTAAATAATATTAAAAATCTAATTTCTTACCTACTCTCTCCCTTTCACTCATCTATTCTCTCCCTCCCACAAAGCTCTTGTGGAGCTCTTTTTCCATTACCCACAAAGTTCTCTCACTCACCCGCTCACTCCCTCTATCTTAACCACAAAGCTCTCTGCCCCTCTCACCCACGCCCATCGCCGACTAGTAGCATCGACCAATAACCTTTCTCACCTACTCAAGTAATGTTGAGAAAATTTTAGATTTATTGTTGCGATAGGGTAGATAGATTTGGTATTGTTTATTGTTGGTGTTCAATTTTTTTTTTCTAGATTAGAAATGTAGATTTTGTTTGTTTTTCCATTTATTAAGTCTATGAGATTTGATAGAGTATGCCTATGTCGAGTTTCGATTCTTTTAGGATCTTATTTAATTTCATTGTTGATTTTGAATCCAATTACGAATATTGTATTTGAGTGTAATTTTTTTTGTATTGATATTTTTACTGCTAGGGACTATTTTCTCTTCGGATAGTAAAATTCTAAGTGCGTAACCCAAGAGAGGGGATAAATTGGGTATTTTGAAAAACTAAGCAAATTATCAATACAAATTAATTTATTAAGTGATTTGATAAATATAAATTCAAGTAAGGAATAAATAAGGAGATAATAGAAAGAGAAAGCAAACTCAAGAGTTTTTACGTAATTCGGCAAACTCTGCCTACGTCTATACCTCTGAGCAAAATACGTTTGAGGATTTATCCATGCCTCCCAAGGCTTCATCTTCATATAATTGACTTCCAAGATATCAATGGACCTTTATAAATAGTATTTTACTCACGAACACCTTTCACCAAGTGTTTCCCACATTTGCAATCTCATAATCTTGATTGAAAATTTAAATATTATAATAAAACTCTCTTATAAAATATATGTACAAACGATAGTACAAATATAACTCAATGTGTGTATTCACAAACTGAAAGCTCAAGAGAAGTAGTCTGTTTTGGATATAACTAAAAAAGAATCAGGGCGAGAGTTAGAAATGAGTTTGAATTTAGTTTACTATTAACTTTTCTGGAAAAGGGTCTGTTAACAGTTAGAAATAGTTAGTTTGCTACTTATGTTTTTCAAAATTTGTCATGTAGCCAGTTAGCCACCAGCAAGCAGTCGGTTAGCCGCTAACTCTCTAGAATTGGAAAAAATGCACCATAGGCGATTAGCCGCTTGTAATAGTCAGTTAATCGCTATCGTTCTGAAATTAATTTTTTAAAGTTGTTCTTCAGGCGGTTAGCCGCTTGCTAGTAAGTGGTTAGTCGCTATCTTTCTGTCTTCGGTTGAAGGTTTTATGAAATTAGTATTTAGGCCCTAAAATACTTTTTGAAGTTATACCATATACCAATTAATTTGAAACCTTTTTCAAATAGATCCACTTTTCAAAATTTATGGATTTCAAAATTCAAATCTTGTTAATGTAGTCCATAATATTCATTTTGATGAAATCTTTTTCTTATAAATATAAAACCTTGATTTATAAAAATTAATGATTTGTTTAGAAATTATGAGTTTTATCTTGAGTTTTAAGATGCTAAAATATGCATATATCAATTTATACTAGCTTTACAATAATTATACAAATAAGTTGCTTGAGTTAGTACTTTTTTTGTAGATTGTCTTCAAATGCGCTGTTATTTGTGATTGATTATGATTCCTTTTGCATAAAATTTACCTTTAAAAAATATGTAAGATAATAAAGTAAGAATTGACTATATTACTCTTTTTATATTTAGTTTTTATCATCAAAATCAAAGATTATATATACCTTTATGCTAACAATATCTTGCTTTTTAATAATGACATTTTAATAAAAATATAAAACACTTCGAAACTCCTCTTGAGTTCATGAAGACAAGCTTCCCCTAATAACATATACATGCCCACAAATCTTCTTCCCCTTCACCATTAAAAACAAAATTTAGAGATAAGTCAAAGGGGTACTCATGTAATGAGAGCGAAAATTTCAAACGAACTTCCCCCGAGCTATAAGCATGCCTTTAAATACAAGAGTTATTTAACACTTCTAAATGAAATTTCTAATTGACCATAACCATAAATATAATTTCAATCCAACAAAAGAAATAAATAATCTATATCAAAGTCACAAGTACTAGTTTTAAAAGTAATCTAGAATAAAAGAGATATATCCAAAATACATGAAGTAGCCATAAGTATGAAAAATAACTATGGAATAAAAACAATGTTAGTGCATAAACCATAGGGGAATTGCAAAAAATAAAGTCACTGAAGAGGAAAGGGAGGCTATGACGATGATGATGACGAGCCCAAGAAAATACCAAGATGACTAAAAATGAGATGTTGACCATCAAAGATCTGTTGTTACTATCCAACAAGATGTTGATGCGCAGATTAGAATGCTATAAACTAAGTCTGAAGTTTGTCTTACTGTTAGAACATGGAAAAGACTTTAATCAGCAGTTAATGCATCGAATCCTCAGTCGAAGAAGATGATGGAGCATCGGTAGAACAAAGGGGATCCTATCAGGAAGCATGGGAAGAACGAAAAGTGCCTTGTAGATAGCTATGAAGGTCAGGAAGTTGGTTAGCAGAAATCATATCATTGAACATTTAGTCATCCATAGGAGCCATCTTAGTTCTTTTTTAGGTTTTAATTTTTAACCTACTAGCTGTAGTTAAAATCCCAAACAAATCTTATACTATTAATGATCTCATTGCCTAATTTTTTGGGTTCATTAAGAGGTAGTTCGTAGATGGTACATTGAAATACCTAAGAATGTGAGTGATGATATTACGGAAAGAAAGATATCAAATGGTGATTTTGAGGGCGTTAAGTATGTGCTGAAGTATGATATACCTCATATTTAGTTCCCTAGCCAATAATATGCTATCCAACAGAACAACGTATAAATGGGTAAGTTTATTCTAATGCCTTGTCCTATGGCTAATGATATGCTATATAATTCTATATAGGACTCTAACTTGAAGTGGTAACACTTGAGCTTTAAAAAAAGCATTATAGAAAAATTGTTACGCACAGGATCCACAATAGAGTAACAGGGCTATTTAATTTTATTCCTAGAAGAGAATACATTATACCCCTTGTTCGAAGTAATACATTATACCCTTTGTTCAAGGTTCTAAGGATCTTATTTAATTCATCCACATCAAAATCAATTAGAGTCCCAGCCATACTAGTAATAATCTTATTTGGAGTATTCTTAGTGATCAACATGTTAATGCTTTCATTAGTCAAAATATTTTTCTAACCACATATAAATAAATGCTCTAAGAAATCAAATTTAATGAAATAGGAAGGAATTAGTGACCTTGTCATAAATTTTTTGACATAAAGTTTTGGCAATGGTTAGTTGGAAAAGTGAGTTTGAAAGAACTTGGGAGCATCCTCATGCAGTGCCTTTCACTTCTGTTAGACTTGCTTACTCTTCATCATGTTTTAAATCGCACAAATTTGGGTTTAAGGATTTTTTAGAGAAATTGATGATTTAGATCTAATTAAAGAGTTCTAAGAGTGATTTAGAGTGAATGTATGGGTTCAATTTTATCAAAGATGAGCTTGAAATAGGTGAAAATGAAGAGGCTGACCTAGGTTAAAAGGGTTTAGGATTTTTAGGAAATGCAAATGAAATAAAGGTTTTGGGGTTGTAATTTAAGTAAGATGGATGGAAAATGGTTTTGGAGAGTAAATATGGAGAGAAAATGTGGATAAATTGAGTATAAGTGACAGAGAAAGAGGGTTAGAGAGAAGAAGGGAAAACTACTGAAAAATAAGGAGGAAGACGAGCATTCGGCTAGTTGGTTAAAACAAGTAGTTAACAGGTTCCTGTCTAGGTTTTCCAAAGACTAAGCGGTTAACTGCTTTCTTTGAACTAGCTAGCCAGTTAGTCTCTACCTTAAGTGTTTTTGGCTATGCCACATAAGCGGCTAGCTGCTTATACTAAACGATTAACCGATTCCCCTGAATTATGTACAATTTTGATTTTTGGCCAAATTTTAAACAATTTCAAGATCATTTTTATGTTTCTAAAATATTCCAAATGCTATTTTTTAATGCATGAAAATAAACACTTGAAACAATATAATTTTGAATATTAAAATCAAGAGATTATTAAACAATCAAATGATCAACAATCAAATGCCTTTATAATCTCAATAATTACACAATCAAAATTTAATGAGAAAATGTCATCATTCCAAGCTCATATCTAACTTTTGAAAACTGTTTCGCATATAATGGTTTTGTTAAAATATCAACAAGTTATTTTTCTATAGAAACAATTTCTAATGCAATATCACCTTTTTGAACATGATCACGCAATAAATGATGCCAAATTTCTATATGCTTAGTCTCAAAATGTTGAATGAGATTCTTTGATAGATTTATTACATTTGTTTATCACAACTGATAGGAATATGATCAAGATTAATTTAATAATTTCTAAATATTTTTTTATCCAAATGGCCTGAGCACAATAACTTCCAGTGGCAATATATTCAACTTTCGTAGTTGAAAGTGCAACAGAGTTTTGTTTTTTATTAAACCATGAAAAAAGTGAGTGTTCTAGAAAATGACATGTTCCACTAGTACTCTTTATGTCGACTTTATACTCGAAAAATTTGGCATCTGAGTAACATGATAAATCTATATGTGTGCCTCTAGGTTACCATAGTCCTAAATGAACCGCTCCATGCAAATAATAAAAAAAATTTTAACAGTAAAAAAGTGAGACTATTTAGGACATTACTGAAATCTTTGATACACGCATACACTAAACATGATATCGAGTTTACTGGTAGTTAAGTAAAGAAATGAACTAATCATACCTCGATGTGTCTTAATATTAACTTTTTTACCTTTTCATCTTTGTCCAGCTTGAGTGATGTGCTCATTGGAGTTTCTTTAATTTTCGATTCTTCAATGTCGAATCTTTTGAGCAAATCTGTTATATATTAAGCTTATTTGATGAAGATTCCTTTATTATTTTGCTTGATTTGAAGTCTAAGGAATTAATTTAACTTGCCCATTATGCTCATATAGAATTCTTTACTCACACAAATTAAGAGCGCCTTACACAAAGACCTTTTAGTAAGAGCAAAGATAATATATCAACATATATTTGAAAAACTAGTATATCTAATCTAGCTATTAAGGCAAAGGTTTCATCAAAATTAATACATTCTTCTTAGTTGTATCCTTTAGTTACTAATCTATCTTTATTTCTTACACCACTCCAGACTCATCCATTTTATTTCTAAACGTCTATTTAATCAATATAACAGATTGATGTTCAGGCTAGGAACTAAATCGCACACATTATTTCTCTTAAATTGATTCAACTCCTCTTACATTACCATAATCCAAGATTATCTTTTTCAGCATCCAAAAAAGATTTTGGCTTAATTTGAGATATAAATACAGTATACTCATATGTGTTTTTTAAAAATGATCTAGTAGTAATGCCACATGAAGGATCTTATAATATTAATTCTTTTTTATGAGAAGAGATATACCTCTACTCCCTATGAAGTGTTTGAAAATTACTAGTATTTTGTTCTGTGTAATGTTGTTCTCCTTATTATTCCTCTTAATTCTTATTAAGAGGACCTTCTTGCTTTTTGTAACTGTTTCTTGTGCCTATTCTTTATCCTCTTTTTCAATTCCTGCATCATTATCAACTAAAACTTTCTACAAGGAGGAGGGGTTAGATTCATCAAAAGTAATGTGCATTGATTATTCTGCAACCAAATTTCTTTGTTAAATACCCAATAAACATACCAACATCGAATTTAGGATCAACTTTTCCTAAATTTTCTTTTGCATTTAAAATAAAATATTTACAACAAAAAAATTTGAAATAACCAATGTTAGATATTTTGTCTTCCCAAAGCTTATAGAGAGTCTTGTTAAGAGATGACCTTATTAGCACATGATTTAAAATATAGCATGCAGTGTTAACGACTTCGGCTAAAAAATGTTTTGGCAAGAAATTCTTATTGAGCATAATTCTAGCTAGTTCTAGCCAATTTTTGAATTGCTCTATTCTTTATCTCAATAACTCCATTTTATTGTGGAGTCCTAGGTGATGAAAATTATTTTTCAATACCTAGATCATTGAAAAAACTTTTAAATGTATGGTTTTCAAATTCTCTATCATTATCACTTCTAATGCATGAAATAACATATCCTTTTTCATTTTAAACTCTTCTATAGAAAGTTTTAAAAGCATTAAAAAATTATCTTTATTAGCCAAAAACATAACCTAAGTAAATCTTGTAAAATCATCAACAATTACAAAAGTATGATAGTTACTACTTAGGCTTGTATATCTAGATGGTCCAAATAAATTTATGTGAATAAGTTGATTTTTAAGTATAAATATGAATTTTGTCTTTAAAAGATATTTTGACTTGTCTTTAAAGTATAGATATGTTACTACTTAGGCTTATTTAATTTGACATGTATCACATACTCTATCTTTTTTAAAATAGATTTTAGAAAGGCCTTCTATTGATGAGATTATGGAAAAGGATAACACAAGCACGTGGAATAAGGCACAATCAGATCTATGCAAGTTCCCGTTGGACCCGTGACAAGACCTTATGTAAAGAAATTCTAAAAAGTACTTAATGGGCTGATTCAAACAACTTGGGATCAATCTAATTTATGGAGGCCTATTGAAGGAATCTCATAAATTAATGGAAATAGTTAATCTAATTTATGAAAATAGTTAATTTTTTGCCTCTTTTAATAATGGAAACACTATGTGAAAAAATAACAGCATATCTTTCATCCTTAATGCGCCGATTTCATGAATTTGATTGCTCATAAAATTTAAGAGCTTGAATCATTTAAGATACTTTTATTTTTATTATATTAAGATCCTAATTTATTCAGGATTCTTTCCTTTTAATTAGATTGAGATTCTGATTTGATTTTGGATTGTGATTTGTTTCCAATTTTAAATCAGGATTTAGGACATGAAACATCTAGGAAAATTATGGTCGAGATTTCTTATAGCCTGTATATATTCGCATTCAATAAGAGAGGAATAAGAAGTTTTTCATGCAATTTACTTGAGAGTATAATTCTTTTTAGTTTTTAAACGAATTCTTTGAACTTATCAGGTTTTCCATAGCGTTCAACCCTTGACTTGTCAATCAAACTATCCATAGCTGATTATAGCGTCCTTATATACCAAAGTCTTGCTTCATTAAGCAATGGATCGCGATTTCATTCAATTTCTGAAATTAGAAACCATCTTGAAGCCTAATTTAATTAGGATTTCCTCAGCTCTTAGCGGGGTTTGTATCAGCTGGTATCAGAGCCAGGTTCTTATCAGGTTTTGGTTATCCTTATTTAGTTTTCATGCCTTGTTTATTTCAATTAAAAAAATTATAAACAATGCCACATGAACAGTTTCACATGAACAGTATTGCATGAACAATCCCACGTGAACAATTTTTAGAGTTTCTTAATTTTGTATCATTGTGATTTATTTTACCAAGTCCTTACCCTAAATTTCTTCAATTTTCAGTTATTTAGTGTTTTAAAAAAATAATAATAAAAAAATCTTTCAATTTTCATTATTAGTGTCTTATAGAATCTAAATCTGATTTTTCATTGTTTGAAAATATTTGCCCAAAATACTATTATTTTATGCTTCCAAAACCTAATTATACGTGCTCGTTGAGTTCTCACCTTTGAAACACAAATCTCTTTGGTATAATCTTTGTGAATTGCTGCTTGAATCTTGATATTGATTTGATTAGTTTTATAAGAACCAAGAGGGAATTATTACAAGTGAAAAAAGACAAGAGAGCGTAAGCGTATTTGGGAGTAAAAGCCAATGAATTTGAGTGAAATACAAGTAGAATTGAGTGAATCATTCTCTTTAGTAAAATACATAAGAAAGTGAAGTGAGGTTCTTTCCACATTATTTCAAATTCAAGCCTTGATGGGGGAGATGAAATGACTGATGAGTGCTGAATTAGAGCACATACATAAGCGTTTGGATCAAATAGAGAACGCAAGTACAGGGAAAGCATAATACGTTCCCCAAGTACATAGGACGGAGAGAGTTCTAGCTAGAAAAGAGGTTAATGACTATTATGGGATGAGTATGGTGAAGAGGGGAATTCTATAGGTAATTCTGCAGGTAATCAATTTTTCTTTGTTTTTACTACAGCGGTGAAGAATCAAATTCTCACTATATTTATTCATTTTTCTACTTTCAAGTGCAGGATAACCCCAAGGGGTTGCGGGTCTTTTTTTTTACTAATTGGAGCCCTTCTTTCACCGCCCCATAGGGGGTCTACAGTGTTCATAACTACTCCTTTTACTACAGGACATTTACCTAGCCAACATTTAGATTCGGCTCCACCCAAACTTTTTTGGTTCGCCCTAGCATTCCTCACTGATCCGACTATTGTTGAGCAGTTTTTGGATATCAAACGGACCCACCCAGAAGTTTAAAATTGATATAAAAAGTAGATATAAAAAAAGAGATGAATAGAAAATTGCTTTTTGATTTGACTAATGCTCTATGCACTTTTATGAGACTTATGAATCATGTTTTGCAGGCTTTTATTGGCAAGTTTTTTGTTATTTATTTTAATGATATTTTCATATATAGTAAAAACTTGGATGATCATGCGGCACATTTGAAATCTGTTTTAGATGTGCTTAAGAAAGAAATTTTATTTGCTAATTTGAAGAAATGTACCTTTTGCACCGATAAACTTGTATTTCTATAATTTGTTGTAAGTGCACCGAGTATACAGGTTGATGAAGAGAAGGTACGTGCAATCCAAAAATGGCTGAGTCCTACAAATGTAAGTAATGTGAGAAGCTTTCACGGACTTGCTAGCTTCAAACAACTTACTAAATTAATCAAGAAAAATGTTATATTCAAGTGGGGAGAAGAACAAGAGAAAGCATTCCAAATGATCAAAGAAAAGCTTACTAACGCCCATTTATTATCCTTGCCTAACTTTAAGAAAACATTTGAAATTGAATGTGATGCTTCAGGTATTGGCATAGGAGATGTTCACATGCAGAAGGGGCGACCAATTGCTTATTTTAGTGAGAAATTAAGTGGAGTAGTCTTAAACTATCCTACTTATGATAAAGAGCTATATGTGTTATTTTGAACATTGGAAACATGACAACACTACCTATGGCCTAAGGAGTTTTGTAATTCAAATTGACCATGAATCTTTAAAATACCTTAAAGGCCAGCACAAGCTATACAAAAAGCATGTTCATTGTGTGGAATTTTATAAGCAATCAAATTCATGAAATCGGCACATTAATGATGAAAATTATGCCACTATGTTTTTAGATAGTATTTTCATTTTTAAAAGAGGCAATAAATTAATTATTTTTCTTTTATTTAGTCATTTAAGATACTTTCCTTTTTATTAGATTAAGATTCTGATTTATTCAGGATTTTTTTAATTAGATTGAGATTCTGATTTGATTTTGGATTAGGATTTATTTCTGATTTTAGATCAGGATTTATGGCAGGAAATATCTAGGACAATTATGGCCGAGATTTCTTGTAACCTATATATATTTGCATTCAATAAGAGAGGAATAAGAAGTTTTTCATACAATTTACTTGAGAGTATAATTCTCTTTAATTCTTAAACGATCTTTTTGAACTTATCGGATTTTCTGTGGAGTTCAACCATTGACTTATTAATCAAACCATCCATAGCTGATTGTGGCATCCTCACATACCAAGGTTCTTGCTTCATTAAGTAATGGGTTGCAATTCTATTCAATTTCTGAAATTAGAAACAATCTTAGAACCTAATTTTATTAGGTCTCGTCAATTCTTAACGGGGCTCATATCACTTACTAAATTATTTTTGAAAATATTTAAGAATCCACACTTGCATGACTTAGTCTTCTACGTTATAATCAACTATCATCGTGTAAATTTATAAAACATTTATCATGCTTTGATGCACAATTTATATCTATAGTGTATAAATT
The DNA here is from genome assembly GCA_025617385.1 of Murraya koenigii. NCBI lineage: Eukaryota > Viridiplantae > Streptophyta > Magnoliopsida > Sapindales > Rutaceae > Murraya > Murraya koenigii. The sequence continues at coordinate 17,841,270 of CM046812.1, forward strand.
TACACATTTTTTCTCAACAAACAAGACTTCTCCATCATATGCATTTTTAATAACATATTTTATTTGATAAAATATAACTCTATAGCCCTTGTCACACAATTTACTAATAATAAGAAAATTGTACTTCAAGTTTTCAACTAAGTATAGGAATCTTTATCGATATTATTAATTTAAAGAATCTTCCCTTTTAAATTATCTCTAAACACATCCCACCATTTTCGATTTTAGTTAAACTTGAAAACCATGAATTACCTGCCATATATTTAGAGCATCTACTATCCAAGTACCATGTGTTCTTTTTTTTTTTTTTTCCTTTTTAATTCTTGTAGAGAAAAATTCTAAATCTTAAGTGCCCAAAACTTTTTAGGTCCTTAAGTATTAACAATGGTTCCTTTTGGAATTCAAATACATTTAACTCTATTGTATGGATTTTTCTTAACATGACATCTATAACTCATGTGATCATTTTGATTACAATAATGACATATAATTTTATCACTGAGGAAAACTTTACAAAGTAATTCTTATAATGCTTTTATTTTTAATTTAGTTTATAGGCAGTAGTACCTCCTTTATAAAAAACACATTTTAGTGATCCAAAGAAATTATCTAAAATCTTTTGCCCATTTGTGAACTTCAAAACGATATCACTAAGCTTATTATACTTCTTCTTAAGCATTTCATTTTTCTTTTTCAAATTATGAATATGTGATTCTACATGCTCATGTGAAGTGTTAGGTTTCTCATTCAATAATGTAATTCTACTATGCAATATTTTATTCTATAATTCTAGTTTCTTCATATTTTCAATTAGTACATTATTGGATTTTGTAGAGCATCCTTTTCATTAGTAAGCTATAATATTTTCTTTATAAGGAAAGCATTCTTCTTACTAATTTTCATCAAATCATTATATAACCCTTTAAAAGCATCATACAGTTCATCATAAAGAAGTTCATTAACCTCATCAAGTTCATCAAATAGTTCATATCCAATTGCCATGAGAGCTAAATTTAACATTTCTTATTGCTCTTTATCTTCAATTGTTTCCCCTATCATCCCAAGTTGCTATCATTGCCTTCTTCTTGAACATATTGAGAAGTGGACATTTAGATCTTATAGTAAGTAATAGTATTTTTCATTTTCTTTTGATTTTTGAAATTTTTTAATCTTTTTCCTCACTCGATTTCTTGAAAAAATTTTTGAACTTCCTGGCCATTATAGCCATGTCTTTATCTTTGAAGTCACTCTCTTCATCACTTTCTGATTTTTAGATTTTAAGTGCAATGTTTTTCTTTTTTCTTTTCTTTATTACATCTTTCAACGACCATATCCTCTTCATAAGAGATAAGTGAGCCAATTAAATCATTAATAGACAAAGTATTCAAATCATTGACTTCCTTAATGGCAGTTCTCTTATGCCTCCACTCTTTTAGTAGTGACCAAATAATTTTCTTTACTTTCTTGCTATTTGAGAAAGTCTTTCCTATGGCTCCTAAGGTGTTTACAATATCCATAAATCTAGTGTACACTGAATGGACATCCTCATTTTGTTCTATTTAAAACAATTCATACTACTTAGTGTATCTATTTATTTTGGGATCTTTAACATGGTTTGTACCTTCATAGACAATTTCAAGTTTATTCCAAATTTCATGAACACTCTCACACTCAGAAACTCTATGGAACTCTTTTCTTACCCAAGGTATAAAATAGAGCATTAATGGCCTTTGAATTGAATGACATTTTCTTCTTATCTTATTCACTCTACAAATTAGAAGGCTTAGGAATATATTCACCTAGCTTATTTTTCATTTCAGATGAGAAGGGACCATCATTAACAATCTTCTATATCTCATAATCTAAGGTCCGTAAATATATTCTCATCCTAGTTTTTCAATATAGGTAATTGTTTCCATCAAAGTAAGGTGGTTTAGTTGTATATTAACCTTACCTATTAAGTCCTAGCAAGAAAATCTGCTTTGATACCAAATAAAATTCTAAGTGTGCAACCCAAAAGAGAAATGAATTAAGTAATTTAAAAAATTAAGCAAATTGTCAACACAAATAAATGTATTAAGCGATTAGGTAAAGGTAATTTCAAGCAAGGAATAAATAAAGAAATAAAAGAAAGAGAAAGCACACTTGAGAGTTTTTACGTGGTTTGGCAAACCATGCCTACGTCCACGCCTCCGAGCAAACCATATTTGAGGATTTCACTATCCAATCCTTCCAATGTATCAATTAACCTTTACAAATAGTGTTTTACTTAAAAATAGTGTTCGCCAAGTATTTCCCACACTTACAATCTCATAATCTTAAATGATAACTCAAATATTACAGCAAAACTCTCTTATAACGTAAATGTACGAATGATAGCATAAATGTAACCTAATGTATATGTATTAGCAAATTAAAAGCTTAGGAAAAGGAGTATGCTCTAGATATAGCTAAAAACTAATAAAAAAGAGAATTAAAAATGAGTTTGAATTTAGTTTATATAGTTTAAATTTTCGAACTAGTCGTTATTATCTTTTCTAGAAAAGGCTAATTAATCGCTAAAAATAGTCGGTTAGTCGCTTATGTTACCGTTAAAGAGATTTCCAAAATCTGGCACACAGTCTGTTAACTGCCAACAAGCAACCGATTAACCGTTATCTTTTAGGAATTGGTTTTTCAAAGTTGTCTTCCACGCGGTTAACTGGTTGCTAGTAAGGGTTAGCTGCTATCTCTCTGTCTTCGATTCAAGGTTTTCTGAAACTAGTATTTATCCCTAAAATATTTTCTGAAATTATACTATGGGTTAATCAATGAAAAACCTTTTCAAAGAGATCCATTTCTAGAATTTATAGATTTTAAAATTGAAATCTCTTAAATATAGTCCATAATATCCATTTTGATGAAATCATTTTTCATATAAATATAAAACCTTGGTTTTTGCAAATTGATGATTTGTTTAGAAATTATAAGTTTTATCTTGAGCTTTTAAGATTCTAAAACATGCATATATCAATTTATATACACGAGCTTTGCAATCATTATTCAAGTAAATTGCTAGAGCCAGTACTATTTTTATAGATCTTCTTTAAGTGTTGCTTGTAATTGAGCACGATTCCTCTTGTATAAAATTTGGCTTTAAAAAATGTGTGAGATAATAAAGCATGAATTGATTATATGACCCTTTTTACATTTGATTTGTTATCATCAAAATTAAAGATTATATAGCCTTTTAGGCCAACAAATAATAATGACGTAAAAGCATAGGCATAGAAGAGCATTGTTTTAAATTTTGTCCTGATAACTTTTATATTAGTGATTAATCTACTATTATAAAACCTACACTGGGTTACTCAATATACATGCTTTATCTTTACTAAAAAATGTTAATGCTGTTTTTTGGTCGTTATAAAATATTGATACTGTTGTCTGGTCATTAGTTGCTCGAGCTGGATTCTCAACTGGTTCGAAGCGGTGGTATCTACTGGCCTGTATCCACAGAAAAAGTATCAGAGATCGCTGGGTGTTTTTCCGGTGAAAACCTTTCAACGCCCAAGTCAATAATCGGGTTTGCTCTTTTTTTGTTCTCACTCCCTCAGAGAAAGAATAGGAAAAACAGAGAAAAAAAATTGTAAAGGAAAGAAGTCAAAGATTTTTTTACCTCTCCCTTCGTAAGATATTTATCCCATTTTTTGCTGCCATTATTCTCTGGGCGCCCTCCCCTGCATTCATTATGCCTGCACCTTTCTGACAACTATTGGTCACAGTGACACAACTTGGGGGTATGGGACGCCTGACGGTTATGGATCAAAGTGATAAAAATTGGAGGAGTGGGATGTCAGACGGTTATGCGTCACCGTGATGAAATGATGATACTGTGAAGGTGTGTGATGATTATCGGTAACAGTGACAAAACTCTATGGTGTGGGGGTGCCTGTCAGTTATCGATCGTCGTGACATAACATTATGGTATTGAGGTGTCTGGCAACTACTCTATTTTTCTCGGAGAGAACCGTTCACCATCCTGAACTATAGAAGTGGGGCTGCCATACTCGAGTTTAGCTTTACTCGAGCTTCGGTCCCTTACTATTCTTGGTGCTATGATCGGGGCTCGCTTGATGGTCATGGAAACTCCTGCTCTTTCTGACCTTGCTCGAGCAGAAGGCGAGTATCTGAGCCCGACCAGATTTGAACATTTGACAATGACCAGCTTTAACACCGAGCAGATGTGTCTTCGTACTAGTGATAAGGTCTTATGCTTTGGCTGGTTTGCCCTCGAGCAGCCTTGCTCGGCATTTTCCAAATACCAGTCCCCCAGTTTCTAGTCTTGAGAGTGAAACGGGATAAGACAAGAAATTACTTGTTCGAGTAGGTTCTCCTTTTTTTTTACTTTTTTACACTGCGTTGTCCGCTTCTTCCGTCAATTCACATTTAATGTGGGTTGCGTGGGTTAATCTAGACCATTCGTTTAAAATTTAAAGAGGCAGTTACCTCAACAGTCATGCCCCCATTGAGCAACGTGCCGTCTGTTGGCGTGACTTGCATTCCCCTTTATAAATCTTTAATTTCACCGTTTTACATTTTCTTATCTCCTCACATTGCTTAAAACTGAATCATACTGCTTGCAAGTAAAATATACCTTCTTGGTTTCCGTCGTCACTATTTACACCTTCAAATCAGTCTCAGGTATAAATTCTTCGACCTCTCCTTCTCGTTCTTGTCATTTTTATTTTGTGGGTTTTTGTTTCCCATTTTGGTATGCTGTGGTCTTTAGGAAAAATTTCTGCCACACTACAACCCAAAAGGATGTCGCCTAAAGAATCTTTTTCTTCTAGTGACTCCCGGGCTAGTAGGAGGGTTATAATAAGAGACCCGAAACCTAAAGAAATCGTTTATACCACCGGAAATACTGTTGAGGGTGATGTTGTAGAGGAAACCCGACCAAATAAAAGGCAAAGGACCGGTCAAAGGTCAAAGGTCAAGTAACCTAGATAGGCTTAGGGCCACCTATCGTATACCCGCCAGCATTGACCTTCGTCTTCTTCTATCTCGAGAGCTTTAGGTGGAATGCCAGGTTACTCTTACAGCCTTATTTTGCCTAAGTCCTCTCCCAGTTGCACTTCGCACTAGGGCAACAGAATCCAAATGGGTGGAGGGTCTTATCCAGATACGGGATGGTATTACTTCACCTCCAACTCCAAGGGCAAAAAACACATCACTAACCTCTTTACCTCTAGTGGCAATTGGAAGAGTAAGTTCTTTTTTGCCGAGGGGGACTAGAGGCGAGCAGCCTCTGCCACCGAAGAGATTTCCCAAATTCCTTCTCGCTTTTGCACTCCAGGTCATTTGCTGCTCATTATGCTTTCTGTTTTAGCTTCTCTTCTTACTCTTTCTTATTGTCATTTTTGGTCTTCTGCAGTTTATTGGAGTGTATCACATCGAATCAAAGAGGAGCTAAAGTCGTACATTGACACTGCCTTGGACAACGCGAGCTTCTGCAAAGAGTTATTGATTCTCCAAAATCTCGTCGAATTTGGTTTAGTGTCCAAGGAATGAGATATGAATAGTATCCTTGCCCGATTGAAGAAGCGCTCCGGTACTGTTGAGAGTCCGAGCAGCTCCTCTGCTCCACCAAAAAGGTCCAGAGTTGACCTTACTGTTTCAACAGTCAAGGTTCTTCCTGCTCATCCCGAAAGCGAGAGAGCGGCTGGCGAAGCTCCTCCGAGGGACTCTGGCATCGTTGTTCCAGTCAGGTCCCGGTCAGCACGTTCTAGGGAGAGGACTAACTTCGCTGAGCCTTACATCAAGAAGTTCATAAAGCACGTAAGGGAAAGCTTTGTTGATGAATTGGAGTCCTCCAGCCTTAACGATTTGGTCAACTCCTTCCAGTGCATTACATGTCAAGCCATTGCTGCTTCCACAGCCTTCAAAATAAGAGCTTTGAATTTCAAGAGAAAGCTTAGAGCTGAAAACCAGAGCTTGAAGAAAAATCTGGAGGAGGAAAGGAAGGGGTGGGCATAGCTCCAGGCCGAAAACTCCACATTCGAGGAGAGGGCTACTATAGTTGAGTCAAAAGCATTTCAGCTCGAGAAGGAGCTTTCCATAGTCAGAGACGAGCTCGTGAACGCTAAGAAAGATCTTTATGTCCAAAGATTTTTCTTTAAAAGGACCATGGAAGCCGAGACTTCTTGTCTTCAGAGCAAGGTGGACTCCCTGGGCAATCAGTTTATCGAGAAGTACAATAACGGGTTGAAATTATACTATGAGTGTGTCATATCTGTCTTGGGCAAGGGATATCCCGAGCTGGAAATGTCTAAGCTCGAGGCTGATGTGGACGCCTATATGAACGAGCAGGATGCTAGGAGCCAGTAACTAAGGGGTCCATCTTTACAAGTGGAAGTTACTGCTGTGGGACCCAAAGAAGCTGCTCGTTCTTCTGAGGTGGCTCAAGTCGCGCCCCCCAGCGAGGAGGATCCTCAGGCTGCCCTTCCTTCTCAAGGCCCCAACTTCATTGTCAATCCAACTAGTCCCGCTCCTTGATTGATTTTTTTTTTTATATTTGTAAGCTTTTAAGAATTGAACTGAATGAAATAAAGAATGTAGATTTTCCATTTTTGCCCTCGAGTTCTTTCTTTGCCCTTATTGAAATTTTGGGACTCTGGCTTACTTTGTTCACTTTGCTTGTTCGCAAGGATGTGAATAACTCGACTTACTCCTTATGTATTCTGGCTTTTCTGCCTTACTACGAACAAACTTTGGGATGTCTGGCAGTAGCCCCTTTTTTTTGCGAGCATATCTTGCTTCGAGCACATCCTAGCCATGCTTGGCTCTTTGTCTCGTCTTGGGTAGGTTTTGAGACTTATGGCCTTAGCCTTTATCTATGAGCTTATCTTGCTCGAGCCATTTCTGGCTACGTTTGGCACTTTGTCTCGCCTTGGGTAGGCTTTGAGACTTATGGCCTTAGCTTTTATCTGCAAGCTTATCTTGCTCGAGCCATTTTTGGCTACGCTTGGCACTTTGTCTCGCCTTGGGCAGGTTTTGAGACTTATGGCCTTAGCTTTTATCTGCGAGCGTATCTTGCTCAAGCCGTCTCTGGCTATGCTTAGCACTTTGTCTCGCTTTGGGTAGGCTTTAAGACTTATGGCCTTAGCTTTCATCTGCGAGCGTATCTTGCTCAAGCCGTCTCTGGCTATGCTTAGCACTTTGTCTCGCTTTGGGTAGGCTTTAAGACTTATGGCCTTAGCTTTCATCTGCGAGCTTATCTTGCTAGAGCCGTCTCTGGCTATGCTTGGCACTTTGTCTCTCATTGGTAGGCTTTGAGACTTATGGCCTTAGCTTTCATCTGCGAGCTTATCTTGCTAGAGCCGTCTCTGGCTATGCTTGGCACTTTGTCTCTCATTGGTAGTCTTTGAGACTTATGGCCTTAGCTTTCTTCTGCGAGCTTATCTTGCTTGAGCCGTCTCTGGCTATGCTTGGCACTTTGTCTCACCTTGGACAGGCTTTGAGACTTATGGCCTTAGCTTTCTTCTGCGAGCTTATCTTGCTTGAGCCGTCTCTGGCTATGCTTGGCACTTAGTCTCACCTTGGACAGGCTTTGAGACTTATGGCCTTAGCTTTCTTCTGCGAGCTTATCTTGCTTGAGCCGTCTCTGGCTATGCTTGGCACTTTGTCTCACCTTGGACAGGCTTTGAGACTTATGGCCTTAGCTTTCATCTGCGAGCTTATCTTGCTCGAACTATCTCTGGCTATATTTGGCACTTTGTCTCGCCTTGGGTAGGCTTTGAGACTTATGGCCTTAGTTTTCATCTGCGAGCTTATCTTGCCCGAGCCGTCTCTGGCTATACTTGGCACTTTGTCTCGCCTTGGGCAGGCTTTGAGACTTATGGCCTTAGCTTTCATCTGCGAGCTTATCTTGCTCGAGTTATCTCTAGCTATGCTTGGCACTTTATCTCGCCTTGGGTAGGCTTTGAGACTTATGACCTTAGCTTTCATCAATGAGCTTATCTTGCTTGAGTCGTCTTTGGCTATGCTTGGCACTTTGTCTCACCTTGGGCAGGCTTTGAGACTTATGGCATTCGTTTTTATTTATTTTTATAAGCTTTGATTTGCTCGAATTAGATTAATTTTAGAAGTATTTCTTCTTGCTTTTATTCATGAACAAGATTTTACACTCCTCTATTTTAAAGGAAATTGAATATCGACGCTTGTAATACAGGGGAATATACTAGAAATACTTTATCAGATGCTTTGCATTCCATGGCCTTTTGACTTCCTGTCCATCTAGATAAGATATCCTGTATGCCCCCGGGTCGGTCACCTGCAAGACCCTGTAAGGACCCTTCCAATTTCAGCCCAATACCTCTGACTGGGATCTTTAGTACTCTGCTTTACTCTTCTAAATACCCAGTCCCCACCTTAAATTGGCAGATGTGCATATTCTGGTTATAGTAGCGAGCTACCTTCTGCTGATACTCTGCCACCTTTATTGCCAACCTCTCCTTTCTTTCTTCCAGCAGATTTAAATGTTCTGTCCGATACGTGCCTACCCCTATCTCTAACGGGATTACTGCTTTGTGCCTAAACGCCAGATCAAACGGTGTCTCCACCGTAGTGGTCTTGTGTGTGGTCCTATAAGCCTATAACAAGCCAAGTAGCTCGTCCACCGATGCTCCTTTTTGCTTTCTCAGTCTCGTTTTTAATAGATGTTTTATGGTTTTGTTCACAGCCTACACTTGCCTATTTGCTTGTGGATGTGATGGCAAGTAGAACTTCAACTCTATTCGTATGTTTACACAGAAGTCCCTGAACTTATTGTTGTCAAACTACCTCCTATTATCCGTAACCAGCGCGTAGGGGATTTTGTACTTATAAATTACATTTCTCCAGACAAAGTCAGTGGTTTTGCTTTTCATAATACTGCTTAAGGCATATGCTTTAACCTATTTAGTAAAATAATCAATCGCAACCACAGCATGTGTCGCGGATGCTCTTCCATTTGACAGCGGTCCGATCAGATTAATTCCTTATTGGGCAAATGGCCACGGTGAGTTCATCACTGTGAGGTTCTCTGGTGGTTGAGCTATGAAATTAGTGAAACTTTGACAACTCTTACAGCACCTGGTCTTTTCTTGTGCGTCTTGGTGCATTCTAGGCCAAAAGTATCCTTGCCTAAAGACTTTAAAAGCTAAAGACCTTGCTCCAAAGTGGTTTTCACAAATCCCCTCGTGTACTTCCCTGAGCACGTAGTCGACTTCTTCCTTGTCCAAGCAGCGTAACAGTGGCAGGGTGCATCCTCGTCTGTACAACACCCCATCGATCAATGCATACCTTGCTACTTAACACCTTAGCTTTCTTGCTTGCTTCTTATCAGCAGGTATTGTCCATTCCTTAAGGTAGGAGACAATTGGGTCCATCCAGGTGTTGCTCGAGGTCACGTTCATCATCTTGTCTTCCTACTTGATGCTCGAGCTAGTCCTAATTTCCACAGCAATTGACTTGAGCATTTTGGGGTCTGACACATTGCCCATCCGTGTTATCATATCTGCTCGAAAGTTTTCTACCCTTAAAATATGTTCCAGCTCGACTGCTCGAAACTTCCCAACTAATTGCCTCACTTTTCGAAGATAGGCCTCCATCTTCTCGCTTTCACTTGGAAGTTTTCGTTGAGGTGGTTTGCCACAAACTAGGGATCTATTCAGACTTTCACCTCCTCTGCTTTTACCACTAACGCAAGTTTCAGTCCTGTAATGACGGCCTCGTACTCAACTTTGTTATTAGTGGCTTTAAACTCGAGCTTCACAACATATTGTATTTCCACTCCTTCAAGGCAAAGCAGAATTACCCCTGCTCCCGCTCCTTGACCCTCATATGATCCGTCTACCGTAATCACCAAAAATTTTCCTAGAACATGCTCTCTTACTATGCTCTCCTACTGCACACTCATTTTCTGTGCCTTTATCCGATTCTATACACTTAGCCACAAAGTCAGCCAGAGCTTGCGCTTTAATTGTTATCTGGGGCTGATAGCTGATGTTAAATTCACTGAGCTCGATCGATAAATTCACCAACCGACCTGAGGTCTCTGGCTTATACAGGATTTATCCAAGTGGCTGGTTCGTCAAGACCACTATTGAGTGCGTTTGGAAATAAGGCCTTAATTTTCGAGCTGCTGTTACCAATGCGAGCACTCATTTCTCTACCTGTGGATATTGAGTTTCAGCTTCTAGTAAAGCTTTGCTCATATAATACACTGGGTATTGTACCCCTGACTCCACAATTTTTAAGACCGAGCTCGTTGCTCACTGTGACACGGCCAAGTACAGGCAGAAGACTTCTCCTGCTTGTGGTGTTGGCAGCAACGGGGCCTTTAACAAGTACTCTTTTAACTGCTGAAATGCCGCCTCATATTCCGGGGTCCACTTTGTCTTCCTCCCCTTTTTCATCTCTTGGAAGAAGACATGGTACTTGTCTATTACCCGAAAGATAAACCTGTTAAGGCCTGTTAGCTTACCCGTAAGACTTTATATCTCTTTAAGAGTGCGTAGGGACTTCATTTCTACTACCGCTCTTATCTTTTCTAGGTTGGCCTCAATTCCTCTATTACTGACTATAAAGCCTAAGAACTTCCCAGGACCTATGGGTTAAGCTTCATTCTGTACTCCATTAAGAGCGCAAAGGTCTCTTCCAGATGCTTGACATGTTCTTCTGCATCCTTGGACTTAGTGATCATGTCATCCACATAAACTTCCATTGAGTGGCCAATCAGACATTTAAAGATCTTATTCACCAACCTCTGATATGTTGCTCCCGCATTCTTTAAGCCGAAGGGCATGACCTTGTAGCAGAACAGACCTTGATTGGTGATAAAAGCCGTGCATTCCTCGTTCTGTCCATACATGGGGATTTGGTTGTATCCATGAAGCTGAGCAAACCGTGTCCGGCCATGGAGTCAACCAGCTGGTCTATCTTCGGCAATGGGAAATTGTCCTTAGGACAGACTTTGTTTAAGTCTGTGAAATCCACACACATCCTCCATTTTGCACTTGCCTTCTTGACCAATACCACGTTCGATATCCATCCAGGGTAATTAACTTCCCTTATGAATCCTGCCTTTAACAGCTTCTCCACTTTGTTGTTCATGGCGTCATATCTTTCCTAATTGACACACCTCCTCCTCTGTGTTACTGGTTTCACATCTCTTCTCACTACTAGCTTGTGGCATGCCACCTTCGGGTCAATCTCTGGCATTTCATCATGTGACCAGGCGAACACATCAGAATGGGCTCGTAAGCACTCGACCAGACTTTTCCTCAGCTGCTCACTTGTGCTTGAGCCGATCTTAACCTTCTTCTCCTGGCCGTTCAGTTTTATCAAAATTTCCTCTAATTCTTCAGCAGGTTCTTGTCTCTCTTTCTTTGACTCACCCCTAGCATCCAGAGATGTCACCTACATCGCTTCCTTAGCTGCTGTTGCATAGCAACTTCTTGCGACCCTCTGATCGCTCTCAACAACCCTACAACTCTGTTTATGCGATATTTCAATCCTAGATAATGGGTGGACATCACCGACTGACTGATCCTCTGAACGGCCTTCCCAATATTGCTTGGTAAGGGCTAACCTCATCCACAACCACGAAGTCAAGCATAATATTCTTCTCAAAGGGCTTTGAGCCCATGGTCACTAGCAGATTCACAATTCCTAGAGAGGTCTGCCTTCCCTTATCGAATCCTTTCAAGGTGGTGTTCGTGTGTTCGAGCCTTGCATCTACTATTCTCATCTCATCCAAGGTGGACTTGAAGAGAATGTCTACTGAACTTCCTAAGTCCACTAAAATCGGGTATAACTCCCTGTTTGCAACATTTTTCTTTACCACAAAGGCATCCTCGTGGGGATATAGGACCCCCTCCTCATCTTCCTCCGTCCATATGATCGGAACTTGTCTGGTTCTGGCTTTCTTTACGGCAGGCATAGTGAGCAGAACCTCCCGATTAGTAGAAGCATATCTGCTATAGTTTTTCTTGGCTTTGTTCTAATCTCTTGCCATCCTCGGCTCTCCTGCTATCACCCTCACAGCAGGTTGTTCGCGGTCCATATCACAAGCCCAGTCATCCTCTGCCACTAGCCGCTCTACTACCGAGGTGTCCTCTATCAATGAATTCATCCAGGTACCAGTTTCTTACTAGATCCTCCACTAGGTTCTTTAGATCGCAGCACTAAGATCGCAGCACTAAGATGTTGAATGGCCATAATCATTGTGGAATCTACAAAACCTGCTCTTATCCCTACTATTTGTTGGTTTTGATATTGGAATTAGGGAGCATAGCAGACCTCGTTCCTCCACGACATGGAACATCTCCTCTAGCGATACCTTCAAAGGAGTGTACTGCCTATAGGTAGGACATTGGTCAATCATCTGCATGGTCTTATCCCTAGGAAAGTTTCCCGCTGTGGAGGCAGTGGACAGTCGATTCTGTTGTGGCTCTGTAGAGTGGGGTGTGACCCACTTGCAGTTGGGGGGGTCCTCTGGCAAGGGTTATAGGGAGAAACCTGGTTCTTTGTCCTCTAGAAGTTGACGAACCCTGAGTAGGCCCTCCTTTCTCCCTACGCTTTGCTCGCTCCTTAATTTTGCAGTCTTTTCCTCCTCAATCACAATATCCATCTTCATCTACTCGTATGCATCAGAATATGAATGGATCGAGGGGCTCTGCAAATTGTACCAAAGCCTTCCCATCCTCACCCTCTCATTGAATCCTCTCAACGTCTATGGGTGATTGAATGCTCTGAGATCTAAAACTGCCTGGTAGTACCTTTTGACGAACTCTTGGAGGGACTCGCCCTCCTTTTTTTTTATCTCAACTAACTCCATCATATTGTCTTCTGGAGTTACTGCCCCCCGAAACTAATCTGCAAACTCTGTGCACATCTGCTCGAAGCTCTGAGTGCTCCCCCGTGGTAACTTGCGGTATCATTCTCGCACTCATCCTTCCAAGGTCAGTGGGAAGGCTCTATATTTTTGGACGGCAGTCAAGCCCTAGACTCCGGTTATATCATTGAAGCGCTCGATGTGCACCAACGGATCACTTTTCCCTGAAAAACTTTAAGTCGGAAAATGAAATCCCTGGGGATTGTGACACTCATGATCTCCGCTGAGAGTGGGGACTCATTGTCCATAATGATCCTCCAACTCGGGGTTTTCCCATTTCCCCGGATATTATCAATGACCTGAGCCAGCCTGCGGACCTCCCCCTTCATCTCTTCCTCGCGGGAAGGATTTTGCGGCACAGCTGGCACATGTTCCGGTGATGTGTCCTGCAAGTGTTGTCTTGACTCTCTCTCCTCTAGGTTTGTCTCCTCCCTTCCGGCTGCATTCTATACTTTCTGCCATTAGGCTCTATTTTCCACGTCTCCCCCCCCCTAAGTGGGAGCATTCCCACGATTGGATTCGGGAACGTTATTGCATGCTCTCCGCTATCCATCCCTGAGTTCATGTATGATGAAAGTCAGTGTCTCCATCTGCTTTTCCATTCGGTCCATCTTTTCTTGCATCTCTATATCTCGGGCCTCGTTGGCCGCCTCCCTCAGAGTCACCGATTCTTTGGGGCTTACTCCTCTTCAAATATTTCCTCTCATTGTCATGTCGTTTTCGGAGTGTGCTACAAATTCTGGCTTTTTGAACTGATCCTCACAGACGACGCTAAAAATGTTGATGTTCTTTTCTAGTCTCCCCAAAATATTAATACTGTCGTCTGGTTGCTAGTTACTCGAGTAAGATTCCCAGCTGGTTCCAACATTTTTCTATTCACTGAAGCGGTGGTATCTACTGGCCTGTATCCACAGAAAAAGTATCAGAGGTTGCCAGGTGTTTTTCTGGCGAAAACCCTCAAACGCTCAAGTCAGTAATCGGGTTTGCACTTTTTTGGTTCTTACTCTCTAAGAAAAAGTACAGGAAAAACAAAGAAAAAAAATTGTAAAGGAAAGAAGTCAAATATCCTTTTACCTCTCCCTTCATCAGATATTTATCCCTTTTTTTCCCGCCATTCTTGCCTGGGCGCCCTCCCCTGCATTCATTTTGCCAGCGCCTTTCTGACAGCTATGAGTCACAGTGACACAACTTGGGGGTGTGGGACGCCTGACGGTTATAGATCACAGTGATAAAACTTGGAGGTGTGGGATGCCAGACGGTTATGGGTCACCGTGATGAAATGATGATATTGTGAAGGTGTGTGACGGTTATCGATGACAGTGATGAAACTCTATGGTATGGGGGTGCTTGTCAGTTATCGATCATCGTGATATGATGTTATGGTGTGGGGGCATCTGGTGGCTACTCTCTTTTTCTGAGAGAACCGTTCACCGTTTTGAACTACAGAAGTGGGGCTGCCGTGCTTGAGTTTAGCTTTGCTCGAGCTTTGGTCCCTTCCTATTCTTGGTGCTGCTCATAATGTGATCGAGGCTCGCTTGATGGTCGTGGACACTCCTGCTCTTTCTGACCTTGCTCGAGCAGGAGGCGAGTGTCCGAGTCTGACCAGGTTTGAATATTTGACCTGACCAGCTTTAACACCGAGCAGTGGTGTCTTCATGCTAGTGATCAGGTCTTCTGCTCTGACTGGTTTGCCCTCGAGCAAGCTTGCTCGGCATTTCCCAAACATACATCTTGCTAAAAAAAACACGTATTACATACATTTTGATATGTAAGGAAAAATAGTAAAAAATAGAACATTATAAGTAAGGAAAATATATGTATTTTTCTAGAAATTGTCAAACTTAAACATCTAACAATATGAATATACCTTCTTGGGTTGCTTAATGATAACACACTTTTTAAACTGAAAAAGAATGGGCATTAAAGATGTGAATAAATATTAAATCTGTTTGAGAAGTTTTGAGAAATTTTTAAAGGCTTTAAGATTTTAATAGATTTTGAAGGCATATTTGAGTGTAAGAAGAAAGTGAGCAAGAGTAGATTTATTCATTAAGAGTATTTTATACTTTACATGCATTTCTTAGATTATCCATGTAAATCAATAAATTGAGCGGTATTCAAATAATGTTCAAACTATTAAAGAGTATTTAATTCAAAACCCCCTAGCTATCTAATAAGAAAGATGCTACTACTGCTACTAGTTCTTACTCTAACACTTAATTAGCATCTCTATATTGACAAAATATATCCTAGTCATTTTATTTAGTTTTGAGTTGAAATTCAAAGACTGCCTAACACTTGTACTTTATTAAATTTAGTTCAAATATACTAAGATAAACTCTTTATCTTAGTGAAAAGTAGTCATGCTGGAATAGATGTTTTGAAAAACATGAAATCATAACCTATGTTCTGAATTCTTTGTTCAACTTATAAAGATAGTATATAGTAAACTCCTATATATTTTAGCATTCATCCAAATATGATGATGGATGACTAAAAGAATATTACAAGGACAAGAGGACAGTAAAGTAACTAGGTCATGAAGTCTTAAGCAAACAAGAACACTAGTTGCTTAGTGAAGCAATTCCATAAATTATGTCGTGTAGGACAACTCCTATCACCCCAATTACGGGCGCTTTTAAGTCTGGGCGATGCGGGCATCAATCAAGCGAGGTGTTACGGGATGAGTATGTTGCGCGGCCCGTAACAGAGGGCTATTTTCGCTCGAATTATGAGTTTTTCCTTTAAGATTGTGAAATACCCATTTTCATCGAATTTTGCTGAAATTTTACAAATCTATGAATCTATTACCTCGCATTAACCATTTAATACACATAAACTAAAATAAAATGAACAAAAGCACCTTTTGCACCTAACCCACCCGAAAATGTTAAACTTAACATCTTCTAAAACTTTAAATTATTGATTGATTTTGCCATTAATGCATGACGAAAAATTCTTTTGATGAAAGTGACATAGCTGATACTTCGACAACAATTTTTGTTTGATGAATGTGAGATGGGTGAAATGGTGAGTACTTTGTTGGAGTGTGAAGATAGGATTTCGCTATTACTTGGAGAATGCTTTCTTGAATGTGAGTGGTGAAATGGAGAGTGTTTGTTTTAAGTTTGTTGGATTTTTGGGACTAGTTATTGAAATCCAAAGATAAAATGGAATCACCCCTGTAATTTTAATTTTGATGGAATTTGAATTTGATTTTGAAATATTATTTTATTAAGACTCAGACAAATAAAAAGTTTAACATAATTTTAAGGGTTATTCTATAATATTTTGATTAAAATTACGGCATCAATACCGTAATTCAACATAAATTATATAAATTAAACATAAAACTTGTAAATCAACATTAACTATAAAATAAAACATAAAACTTGTAAATCAACATTAACTATAAAATAAAACATAAATTTTAGAAATTAAACATAAGAATTGTAAATTGAAGATAAAATGATTAAATTAATATAAAACTGGTAAATTGAGATATTATTAGTAAATAAAACAAAAATTTGTAAATCAATATTAAGTGCAAAATAAAAAATAAATTTTAGAAATTAAGCATGAGATTTAAATAGAAGATAAAATAAGTAAATTAATATAAAACTAGTAAATTGATGTATTACTATTAAACAAAACAAAAACATGTAAATATAACTTAAAACTAGTAAACCAACATTAACTATAAAATAAAACATAAATTTTGAAAATGAAATAAAAGACTTATAAATAGAAGGTAAAACAAGTAATTTACTATAAAATTAGTAAATTAATATATTATTAGTAAATAAAATAAAAACTTATAAATATAACATAAAAATAGCAAATCAACATTAAGTACAAAATAAAACATAAATTTTAGAAATAGAACATAAGACTTGTAAATGAAAGATAAAACAAGTAAATTAATGAAAAACCAGTAAATTAATATATTATTGGTAAACAAAACAAAAACTTACAAATATAATATAAAACTAGTAAATCAACATTAAGTACAAAATAAAACATAAATTTTGGAAATGGAACATAAGACTTGTAAATAGAATATAAAATAAGTAAATTAATGTAAAACTAGTAAAATAATGTATTATTGGTAAACAAAACAAAAATTTATAAATATAATATAAAAATAGTATATCAACACTAACCGTAAAATGAAACATAATTTTTGAAAATAGAACATAAAACTTGTCTGTAAAATGAAAGTAAAACAAGTAAATTATTATTAAATTGATAAATTGATGTATTACTGGTAAATAAAATAAAAACTTACAAATATAACATAAAAAAAATAATTTAATATTAAGTGCAAAATCAAGTATAAAGTTTTTGTAAATTATGCTTAAAACTTATAAATAAAATTAAAATAAGTAAATTAAAATAAGAGTTACTAAAAAAATTAATAATTATAAATTAAAAACTCATTAAAATATTTATTACCTAATATATTTATTACTTTTTTATTTAAATTGAATAATGTTAGTTTTGCATTTATTAATACATGCGATATTTTATTAATGATGAAATTTATTCTCAAAATCAAATTTAAAAAAAATAATAATTTTGATATATTTTATAGTTGTTGTAAGATAAAATTCTTTTGCCTCTTTCTACGCTTTCTCAACAATAATCTTAAATGATCTTTAAATACAAGTAAAAAATTTAAAACTATATGAAATATGTATAAGACTCTAAATGAAATATAATTTTATTGATATATTATATATGTGTTTAATAATATAAGAATATTTTCTATTTTGTTTTTTCTTGATCCACATCAAGATAAACAATTGTGCTTAATTAACTTGTGTAATAAATATATACTATTATAGAAAATGGGAAAACAAAATAAACAAATGTCATAGAATGAATACAGAATTTATGGTTAAACAAATTTAATAAAATTTATTCCACTTTTTTTAGGATAATTTTTTGTTTAATTAATGAGTAATTTTTTCTTTGTTTAATTAAAAAAAATATTTTTTGTAAGTGAATAAAATATTTTCACTAAAATTCTGCAGAAAAATTATTAATTTTTAAATAATTAATAATCTTGTATTAATTTATTAATTTGACTTTATATTTACTAATTTTATGTATAATTTACATTATTTATATTTATTACGGTATTGATACCGTAATTTTTATTATGGCATTATAGAATTTTTTTAATTTTAAAATTAAATTGTAAAGTTGATTTTATAAGAGTCTTGGCAGGTGAGGGTAGTTTGGTATTTAAGTGAGATCATAGTGTAAAATCTATTTTTTAAAAAATTTTAGTATTGACATATGAGTACAGAAAATATTTTAGTAAGTTTAAATATTAGTTATTAACTTATTAGTTATTAACTCATTTTAAGTTTATTATAATTAAAAAATTAAAAAGAAAATAAGTGAAAACCCCAAACTCGGCTCTTATATTTCCCTTAAAATGGGCTAAGGCCTAAATTTGAAAAAGTCGAATCCAAATTTGTATTTTGTCCTCTCCACCTTTTCAATTCTTAATCACTTTTAACTATGCTTAGGACGACAACATTCTCTCTTAGAACCCCAGTACAAAATATATTCGGAAAAAAGAAAAAAAAAGGTACATGGTTGGCAATTGTTAGGGAGTTTGTTTCTTTTTTCATTTTTTTTTCTTTTTTTTCTTTTTTTGGGAATAAAATCTTGCATTGGAGAAAATTAGCGAATAGAATAAGTTATGAATAATATTTTGCACCAAATCACAATAAATTTCAGCTCGATCTGACCTGAATTCGACCTTCTAAATGATCAGATGACCTTTCACTTGAACAGACAAAAAAAATCCGATCTGATTGATCCTAAACCCGAAGCTGCCCACCGTACAAAGAAGCAACATTCTTCTGATTGCAACACCTTATGATTATCTAATTATTAGTATTCGTATGTAAACTTCAAGAACAATTTTCTTTTTCTTATTTTTCCGAAGTGGTTATTTCCCAAAGAAGAAACATTCTTGTAGTGTTATTTCAGGACTTTGCTAGCTGCCTATATTTATGACCATCAGAATCAAAGCACTCGACCACCTTTGGAGCATTTATACCATTCATCACCCCGAAATCCTTTTATTCATATCCTGCCAAATAATGTAGTGGCAAAACTTATATGACGATCCGTATTCTGAACATTAACGTTGAGTTCTGCATTAGCAAACCATTTTGCCCTCATTTTGAAACCTTATAATATAACTGACTCAGAAGGAGATTCTTTAACAACTTTTCTTGTTCAAGACAGGAATTCAACAAGAAACTTGCTGTAATGGATTAACACTCTATTCTGCCTATCAAATGCAGCAAAACGAATTTCCTGGAAAACAAATTGCAGCAAACAGACTTTCGTAATGTTGGAACTGGGCATGTCATTCGAAAACAACCATCAATAATACTTGAACAAAATTATATTTGCATTAATGTCTTCAAGACCATCGGATTTGGATTTGTAGTTTCCAAGCTGCTAACTATTGTAACAATAATATACGCCAGAGGTATTAATGGAACATCGACTAATAGTGTTAATAACAGATATATGAACAGCTAAAATGTGTTATATGCCTAAGAAATGTTGTTCATACTCGGAGTGGAAGGCTCTGGATTGGATTCAGATTGATTCTGAATCTGCGGTAGTTCTTGGGCGGAAGTTTCTGCCTCTACAGAAGGTGATGATTCAGCTGGACTTGATACTGAAGCTTGGACAAATTCTGGTGGCTTAAATTTGTTGATATAATAACTAAGTGATGGCCCATTGTAGTCAACCGTCTGCATCTGTGGTAGGTTCTTACCAACTTGCAGAAGTATTGATGAAGCTGCAGCTACAGAGATGAGGGCAATACCGGCAGTAATTGCTACTGTGTTCTCAGTTCCAGCTGTAGATGAACCTGCACTTCCAGAACTTATTGCGCTATCTGCTACATACACTGTAGGCTGGAAAAATTGAAGTTAATAGATGCAGCCTGCTAAATGGCTGAAGAGAAATAGAGTTGGAGAAAAATTCAGAGATGGCTACTCTACTCTATAGGCATATTATTAGCTTATATTTACACTTTGGCCAAGTGAATGTTGTCTTGCTTGCTGGATTCCTTTAGCTAATTATTACTAAAGGAAACAAAGAGTGAAATAAAATTATCAGCAAGTTGCCATAGTATCACAAATATAGAAAGAAACCTTTATTATTACAGCAGATTTCAATTAATAAATATTGCCCCTGCATTCTTGGGAGGAGCAATATCATTTTAAGACTAAAAATAAGCCAAGAGAAAATCAAATGTGAAAAATATAGGAGAAACTGATAAGCTAGCAGGTTTGAATTAAACTTCAAGTCATAAATTTGGAGGCTTTAAATTCATCCTTATCCTCGGTATGTCTTGGTTACGTTATGGACTGAGATGTTGTGGCTTTTAATCCACACTTGTTGAAACTCACAAATAAGTATATACTTGAGCTATTTAAGCAGAAGCACAATAGTTTCAAACATAACCTAAATCTAGTAAAATTACCCACAAATTGATTATTATTTAAGCGAATAACAGGCAGGGGATTCTTCCTTATCATTAAAACAGGTCCTGCAAAAACATTTATATCCTCATCCTAATGCAATGCAAGTAGCTTCATATATAATCAATTATAGATAAGATAACGAACCTCAACAGCATAAATGTTAGTCTGGCCAGCAGTATCCTTCTCAACATAACCAGTCCACTCCTTTTTCCGAGGTGGAAATGTACCCACAACTTTAGTCTTTTCCCCAGCTAACCATTCCATGCTCACTTTTCCCACCTGAACAAGTACAAATACAACCACAATTAATGGAAATTGCTGTAAAATGTAAAATGAAAGGGAAAAGGACAGCGACACCTCCATGCTTTGGCGCAGTAGCGGGTCTCCGTGACCATATATGAAAACAAGAGAGTCCCCGAGACCATTTTTCCAAACAAAGGGCTGCCTCTCTTCTTTGAATCAATTTTCAATAAACAGTAGTACTAGTAACAGCTAAGCTAAGCAACACAAAGTTTTCAAGTTTCCAATTTTTCGAAGGAAATAACAAGAACAGTAACTGTAGAGAAAATAATAATGAACCTCTTTATCAGGGGCGCATTCTTCATCGTTGCAATCATCAGAGTCATCAGCGGAGGCACGGACAGTGAACAAGTTTACATTTCTATTTCTGCTATAAAGCTTATTCTTGAGTTTTCTATTAAAGAATAACTTTGGTGAAGTAAATACGTATGAGTTTGCAGATATCATAGCCTGTGATGCGCATGCCATTCTTGTTAGTACTTGGCTAATTCCACAACTAAAAATTAAAAAAAAAAAAAAAATTAGGCTCTGTTTCTTCTTTCTGGACCTTCCGGTTTAGGAGTTTCAAGGAGAAGTTGCTGATAAGAGAATGAGATGGGCCGTTTGTGGTGGATTTCGAATGGGTACGTGTCAACATCTGATCTTCTATTACGTTCACGCAGGTGGAACTTGAGTATTGACCCTGGAAACAAATCATTTTCTCTTTGCGGATGGTTTCAGTATATTGTATTATATTATTATAATATAGGTATATTATATTATATTAATATTATGTAATATTTAATATTATATTGTATTGTATTAATTTTTATATTTTTATTTTAATATATTATTTAAGTATTTATTATTAGTTATATTAAATTATTAAACAATAATCAATTTTTATATATTAATTACTATAATAGAATTAAATAATGTAATATTATGTTATATTTTTATTTTAACATATTATTAAATTACTTATTATTGTTTATATTAACTTATTAAATAATAATCAACTTTAAATATCAATTATTATAATATAATTAAAAAATACATTATTTAGTTATATTTTTAATATAATATAATTTTATTAAATAATAAATGATATATTTATTAATTTGTGTTAATAATTATATTTATTTAATGTAAAAGTAAAAAAGGAAAAAAAGAAAATAAAAATTAACTTTATATTATATTCAAAAATTTATTTTTTTATTTATTAACAAAATTTATTTAAAAAGAAAAAAAGAAAAGAAAAAGAATAAGCTTATGCAACAGTTGCCGCATAAGTTAAACTTGACTGGGATACAGGTTTAATTTATACGCCAATTGGCTACATTATGGTGCAGTCAATTGCTGCATCAAACGTGAGATTGGAGCCTCATGTCATACGATAACCAAACATCCCCAAAATGTATTAGACGAGATATATGTATCTCTTCAAATATTATTAAAAATAGTCGTACAAACCCTTCTATCATAAGATATGGATAAGATACATATACCTCTTCAAATATCATTGAGAATAGTTGTGTAAGCAATGGTGAAGATTTTTGAATTATACTAAGATATAAATCATTATGGGTTTGTACTAAAAACATAAAATTGTAAAATGTGGTAAAAAATTCATTTAAAAATATAATTTAATATTTGAACACAAACAATGACTAAAGATAAAAAGGTTATTATCATTTTAGCACTTCACGAATTATTGTTGTATCTTTAAATTGTTAAATTATAATTTTAACCATACACACACACACACACACACACATATATATATATTGAAAATAAATAATTTTAAACAAATAAAGAAAATTTATATTTGGGTGTGTGGCATTCTTAAACCAAAAGACCGCAGATTGAACTACTCTTTGGGATCAAATCTGACTTAGAACAGATCTAGATCTTGCACTCCGGGCGTTCAAACGATATACTAAATCTTTAGACTTTAAAAATTATGTTCTTTAAACAAATCTTTAAGCAAGCCTAACAACAAAATCTAAGGCTCATACACAGTACTAGAACTGGATCCCAGAACTAGCACTCTGATTGGATGGAGGGAAAAGAGAAATATAACTGAGGGGAGAGATCTGTTTTCTGTGCTTCAGAGGATCCGTAACAGGTCTGATATGGAGGATCAACTTGTAGAGCATGCATATGCATACACCATTAGATCTGTGATCATATAATCTTAGATCTATGCCTTAAAATAAATTTTAGAAGTTTAAACATGCATTCATTAAATGAATAAAACTTCAAAAACAATTGCTTACATGTGTTTCTTGAATCTAAATGATCTTTAAAAGAAAGAGATGAAAAGAGAGAAGAGAAGAGAGAGAGAGAGAGAGAGAGTCTAAGAGGTGAGAAAAAGAATATGAGGAGTCTAAGTCTTCTTTCAGTTCTTTTTATACAACTGATAATAATACAATAATAGCTTTAGTCTTGATAGGCTTTTACTATTTCTTCACATGCGGAGCTAGTGGAGAAATAATGAGCCTACAGTATCTTTTGACTTCTTTATCTTGGTGGGGGACAGCAATTATTTCTTCACATGCGAAGCTAATAGAGAAATAATGAGCCAACAACATCTTTCTGACTTTGAAAAATCTTCACGTGAGTGGGATCACATGAAAGACAACTTTGAAATTCTTTATGTGAAGAAAATTATCTTCACAGCTTTTTCCCATGAAGGGCAGTGAGTGAAGGAAGATAATTATCTTTGGTACAAAATAAAATTACAGAAAATAAAATTTACAATAATGAAAATTACATAAAATGGAAACAAATATTTTTACTCTTTTTATTTTTTACAAATTTATTTACAATGCTTTACTGGAGGGAAAATGTCAAAGCAGTCGCCTTCATTTTCATCTCCAAGGGAAATAAATGGCTCATCGTCATCTGATGAGCTGGCAATAGACGGTTGTGACCTTGAATCAAGGAGCTGCTGCATGACTTTAAAATATTCTTCTTTGGTCTTTACGGAGGCTAAGAGGGATTGGGCTTTAGATCTTTGGGCTAGAAATATATTCTGCACTTTAACATCTTCTATCTTTAGAGTAAGGAGGCTTTTTTATGAAAGTCATGCGTGAACCGTGGCTTCAGACAACTTTGACTGTTCGTCAGACTTGGACCACTATTTGACTTTAAACGATCTTTATAAAATGAGTTGGGCTTCTTTAGTGTGGTATAGGAAGTTCCACATCCAAACCCAGGAGAAAAAAAGTTCGTACAGAAACAGAAAAAATGAAGAAATCTCTTCTCAAACACTGAAGGAACATAATGGGCTTTCAACAGGTTCAAACAGTTTAAGGCGTTAGGGGTAAGGATATCTGGGTTTGGCCCAAAATAGTTCCAACGTTATTGGAATCAGTTGGGTAGGCTTTCCACTATTATTTTCAAGTTGAAGAAAAATAACCATGAGTGGATTTTTTTTGGGTTTTCAATAAAAAAATGTGTTAAGCCAAGCCTGCTGGTAATCCCAGTATAAAAAAGATAGGTAATGGTTTAGACGCATTTGAAAGTTGGCGGAAATGTTTTAGTTTTGTAAAGCTGGTCACCCCACTGTTTTGGGTTTAAGACTTTAAGGATGATTGCCGTAGAATAAGCAAGCTCTGTATGGGTTTCACCAATAAAAAAATATTTAAATTTGACCGACTCAGTGATTTTCAGAATGGCTTGATAGTAAAGCTAGGGTTTTGATAAATCCCATGATTTGAAAAACCAGCCTTTAGGGAAAATTTTTGAAATTGCTTGAAAAGGATTAGCTTGAAAAAACCCATCTTTCATAGTTAAAACATTTTGATGATACATTTTATTAATCCAATATGATTTTTGTGAAATCTTCTGTTGTGAAACAAAAATTTGTGAAGGTAAGCTTTCACTAGAAACAATTGCTTAGAAGAAGAAGCTTTTGTAATTTCTTTAAAAATAGATTTTATTTCTCAGAAACTTGAGAAAGAGTTTTGCTTTGGGAAATGCTTTGTAGGGCAAGCATAAGTTCAGGGGATTTTGTAATAGAATTCATCCATTCATTTACCTGCTCGTCGGAGCTAGTAGCTTTAGATTGTGCTTCTTGATCTTCTAATATGCGTATCCAAGACTTTATAGGTATGGCTGAAAAGAGTAATTTGTCTTTAGAGGGAATTAATTGGAATTATTTAAAGGTGGTTTGTGGCAGAGGGTTTTTGAAAACGCCTTTGCTTTTGTCTCTATTCTTTTTTAGTGGCATTATTTATTTTGAAGAAATTCTCTTGTTAGAAAATCAGGAATATAATTTTTATCACCTTTAATAAATTTTATGTAAAAATTAAAAATACTCAAAATTACTTACCATCGTGCAAAAATTTGTTTTGATGCAATATTTTGAACATCTTTTTCTAAAATAAATTTTGCAGCTTTACAATTAATTCTATGTAAAAAAATTTTATTTAACAAATCACTTTGAAACTTTGAAATATATAAAACAATGGATAATATTTCTTTTTTAATACTAGAATAGTTTTTCTGACATTCATTACAATGTGCAGAAACATACTGAACTATCTGTTCTTTATTATTTTCAACTTGATTTAATATCCTTCATAACCTAACTCTGATGCATTTATTTCAGCAATTTTAGATAATGCAGGATTTACAAGAAATAAGCATGGAATGTCTTTAACAGAATTCTTTGTCAATGTAACAACTTTAGTATGTTCATCAGTCCATGCAACAGGATTCTTTTTTAATCTATCATGTAATGGTTTTGACATCCTATTGATATTTGGACAGAAATCGAGTACATAATTTAAATTTCCTAGAAATCTCTGTAATTGAGTCTTGTCTAGGATTTTATCAGGGATTTTGTCTGCAAAAGAAAGGGACCTTTCAATGGGTGTTATGGTTCCTTTGGAAATGTAATGTCCAAGAAACCAGATCCTTGTTTGAAACAAGAAGACTTTAGAACTAGAAATAGCTAATCCAGCTTTTCTAGTAGCAAGGTAGAAGATTTTTAAGTGTTTGAAATATTGATCTATAGACTGAGAAAAAATCAATACATCATCAATATATATAATACAAAATTCAGAGTAAGTGTTATAAATATCATTCATAATCCTTTCAAACTCTGAAGGGGTATTTTTTAAGTCGAATGGCATTACAGTCCATTCATAATGTCCCAATGGAATAGTAAAGGCGGTTTTATAATAATTTTAGGGTGGATTTGTATTTGCCAAAAACTGACTTCATATCAAATTTTGAAAAAATGTAAGCAGAATAGAGTTTTTGAAGCAAATCCTTCTTGTTAGGTATAGGATATCGAATCCATTTTAAAAATTTATTCAAAGGTTTTTAATTTATTACTAACTTAGGTGTTCCTCTTTCTATCTCAGAATTTTTATTGACATAGAAAGCGATACAAGACCAAGGAAACCTAGATTTCACAATAAGTCCTTTAGACTCCAAATCTTTAATTTTATTTTTACAGTGTTGTTCAAAGTCCATTTTCATTAGAATTGGATGGGCTTTAGTAGGGATTTGTTTGTCATAAAATGAATTTTCATAATGCAAATCTACCAAATGTTGTTTTCGATTCCAAAAAACAGATGGTAGGTCAGTGCAAATTTATTTTTCAATTAAATCTTTAAAATCATAAATTTTCTTTGTTATAAATTCACTTTAAAGTTGGTTTTCAATTCTTTGTAAACTTAAATCATTTTTCAAACAAATAAGGTCATTTTGTTTTGATTTGAGAAGTGCATTGACATTGTTCTGATAAATAGAACAAGCTTTAACAATGTTTAAGTTCCTTGTCTTAGGTTTTTCACTAAAAGGAAAAACAAATTTTTTTATTTCTTGTTTTAAAAGATATACTATCGTAGTTAACAATATAAGTGATAATAAGGTTTATGAAAGGAGCTTTCAAAATCACAACGTAATGTATGTCATTTGCTAAAATGAAGGAAGTCTTGAATTTAAAAACATTATTAAGAACTGAGGCATCGACTTTAGATTTGACTTTCAATTTTGAATTATTGGCGACTGAAAGTCGTTCATTAGTTTTCTCATGAAAACGTTTTGGAACAATGTCTTTTTTAATACAGTTTAAATAGGCACCTATGTCAACAAGGGCAATGGTGTCAATTTTAAAATCTTTAGAAAAAATCAAAGTGATTTTAATCAAATATTTTCTTGTAGTGATTTGTTTTAAAACAAACAGAAAATAATTGGGTATAGATTTAATGTTTTCTAAATTTGGTTTTCCATTATCACCATCAACAGATTCTGAATATTTATCTGAATTTTCTTCCAACTGTCTTTGCAAAAGAAGTTGAATGGTTTCAGAATCGGCTTTTTATCTTTCTTTTAAAACTTTTATTTCAAGTTTTATCTCTTTAATCTCATTTGAAGATCCTGGATGTTTGGAGTAGTTTTTTTTTTTGTTTACTTTTTGTCCAAGAGTTCAGTGAGATCATAAGTACTCTTTTTAATAATTGGGTTTTTAAGAGTTTTTGTTTTATCACCTACTTCTAAGGTTTCTAGAAGCTTATCAAGGTTATCTCTTTATAGAACTGAGTCAGAAATATGTTTGACTAATTCAAGAAAAGTTACTTGATTTTTAGTCAACACATTGACTTTTTTAAATAGGATTCTGTATCAGAATCACTATTGCTAGATCCTGAGGTATTAGAATCTATTAGCTCATCTATTTGAAGAGGCTCACTGTCTCCCGTTATGAGAACTCAAAATCAGTTGACTCTGTGAGCAAAGGCGCTAACTCGTGAGCAAAGGCGCTAACTCTAAGTCAAGCTCATGGAAGTTTTTGCTCATCTTGCAAAATTTTACAGCATGACATTTCTTTCCACATTTAAAACATGTGGCTTCTTTGTAGTTGAAAGGGGTTTTGGATTTGGCTTTAGAGTCATTTTCTCTAGGAAAATGAGATTTCCTATAAGGCTTCAAAGATTTCCTATAGAAAGGTTCTTTAGATTCTTGGAAAGGTTTTCTATAGCCTTTGGGCTTCTAATATTTTTTATAAGGTTTTGAAGAATACTTATCATTACAGTCTTTAGAAGTAGAAGTTTTAAAGGGATCATAGTTAAATTGCTTACATAAACTGTCTAACTCTTGTTTAGACTTTCTAAGTTCTCATTTTACAAGTTTCTGAAGCTTTAAGTATTGGTAAGTCTTTAAACCTTCTTTATTGATGAAACTGACAAGTTCACCATTGGTGAGATTGTCATATGAGATTCTATTGTCATAAAAGGCTTTAATGGAATTTCTAACCTAATAGGGTAGGGAGACCGGTAAGGATCTTTTCTTTCCAAGTTACATGATTTGCATTGTCCCTAAAGAAGAGTATGATGAAGAAGGTAGTTTCGTAGCTTTGGAGTTCACTAAGTTTCCTACATCTGAGGTTGTGTAGAAGCTCAACATTTTTATCTCTAAAGTGTGAAGGATCACCTATGAAGTGAAAGGATATGGTCAGAATCAGGGTAACAACTGCATCCTGAATTGGGCTTCCTAGATCATCCAAGATAGGGGCTCCATCCTCATCTGTTTGGATAAAATTTAAAATATCTTATTGTTGTTGTTTGGTGAGAAGGTGATCACACCATTCTTTTAGCTGGTCAGTAAATCCAACAATGAGAATTTCTGCTATGGCTTTGTCAGAGGTTCCTAACTAGGTTTTATAGGCATTGGTTGCTATGGTCATCTGTTGTAATAGACCTAGAATATTATATTTAGACATTTCATCTATGTTCTATTCATAAACAGATGATGCATTAAAACGGGATTAGTTTAGTGCACTAGGTCTATTATCTATAGTGAGATTAGAAAGAGACCTAACAGTAGGTAAGGCTAACTTCTAATGGATTTTATTGACTTTAAGAATAGGCTCATCTTTAGGTTTATATTTAAAAGCTTCTATGTCTGATGAAGTTATAGACATTTGGTCTTGTTCAAGTACACCAATTTTGCTAGATTAGGCACTATCTGGAGCTATTTGGATTTTACTAGATAAGGAAAAGGCTTCTATCCTATCTAGCTGGCCTCTATTGGCTTTATAGCAAAGTCTAATTTAAACTCATGGATAAGTCTTTGATTAGTCTTGGAAACTTGAAAAGGTTTGAAGATATATTCTTTAAGTTTCTTTTCAGAATCAGTCCTTGAAGAAGTACTAAGTATAGTGCTAAGAGAAATGGCAATGGTTGACTTTTGGAATTAGTTTTCTATTCTAGTCAACTGTTTTCTCATTGTATTCATATTGGCATTACAGAAATTATTCTGCTGGACGAGCAAAAAACTCCATGAGTTTAACTTAGATGAGCAAATACCTTCTAAGTTACCCTATTTGCTCGCAGAGTCAACTGATTCTGAGTCCTCTATAATGGGAGACAGTGAGACTCTTTAAATTCGGGTTCGGATCGGATTTGGATTAAGCTTGTAACCCGATCGGATCAAACCCGATTCGATCCAAAAATTTAAAGAAAAAAATACTCACAAACATAAAATAACCGATCCGATCTAATCCGATCCGATTATATGTTTGGGTTGAATTTCTCCCAACTCGATTAATCCAAAATCCGATCGGAGTCGACCCGACCCGAATCCGAATTTGCCCACCCCTAATTTTGTCTATTATTTGAAACCTCAATTTGTGTATTTTATCATAATAATAAAATTATATTTTACTAGTCAACTAACGATTTTAATAAAAAAGTTAAAGATGACGAAATCTTTCACTAGTTTGGGACCCTTCTCATAATATGGTAAATTTTGAATAATTTTTTGAGAATATGAGAAAATAATCTCTAAATTCTTAATGGAATAAGGTTTGATTTTGTACTCTCCATCCCACCTCCACCCCAATCCCTATTATATGTTAATTTTTTTAATTTTTATTTAATAACAGTTTTTTTTATCAATTACAATGTTAATTGGTTAGTAAATTTTTATTTATTTTACCGAATATAAATTAAAATAAAACCCTACAGTTTATTTATTATTAAATTTTAAAATATTGTTATATTTTCTTTTCTTTCTTATGATACCATTCTCTTAAAATATTTTGTAATTTTGATATCATTTTAAAATATTATTTCAAACTTTTGGAATCTTTTTTAATAATTTAAAATTTTTATAATATGGTGATGATTTTATTTAAGTGTCTAATTTTTAATTTACTAAACTTATATATTTATATATACTATAAAATAAGTAAATAAAGAATGTGGTGAGAATGAAAAAATCATTCCTCACATGAGGATTCCCTATCCCCACTCCACTAATGATACATTTACTAAACAAAAATCGGAATTGATTATAATCAGAATGGATAGAAATGAGAATGGGTTGGAATGAGAATAAGGAATATGAATCAAAATAAATTGTTTATTTGAACTATATGAATCGGAATCGAAGTAAGCTGGATTATTTCAAATTACCAAAATATCCTTAATTAATTATAAAAAATAACTATTATTATTATTATTATTTGTGATTATTATTATTCTAAAAATGACAATAAAATTAAAAAAATTTAATAATAATAATAAAATTATAAAATTAATAATAATAAATGTTAATAATGATAATATTAATAAAAAATAATAATTAAAATAGTAAAGTTAATATAATTTATTAATAATAATAATAATAACATTTAAATAATAATAAATAAAACAATAAAAACTAAAAATTTTTTAAAAATGATAATAATGATATTATTATTATTAGATTTTAATAATGATAATATTAATAAGAAAATAAAAATAATTAATAACAATAATAATAATAATTTAATAATACTTTAGCGTGTTTTCTTTTGTGATCTAATCATAAAATCTTTTTTATTTTTAATGTAAATGACTTAATTAAATATAGTGTTGAATAAAATTTATTTACATATTTATAAATATGTATTTAAAATATATTTTATTGTATATATATAATAATTGACAACTAAATAAATATTTTATGTTATTAATTTTATATTTTATTTTACTATCTTAATATAAATAGAAATAATAAAATTTCTTTCATTTTAATGATTTTATTTTCTAATTAATACGTATAATTTTAAATTTCTATAAGATGTATGAGGATATATATAAATTTGTATTAAGGGCTAGTTTGATAATATTTTAGTTTTTAAAATAATTGTTGTTAGTTGTACTCTAGAAATAATCAAATGTGAAGAGAACCAATTAAATGTTTAGTAAAATTTATTTTTAAACGTGCTATGAATTTTAAAAACAGTCATATATGTTTAATAATTTTATTGTTAAACTACTGTAAGAATATAAATGACTAAATTGGATATAATATTGAATAAAATTTATTTTCACAATTATATATATAATTTTTTTAGTGTATATATATATATATAATTTTATTTTTTATTTTATTATCTCAATATAATTAGTAATAATAATAATTTCTTTTAAATTAATGATTTTATTTCATAATTAATAAAGATAATTTTATATTTTTATAATATATATAAAATTATATTAAGTATTAAATTAAGTCTCAAAATTAAATTTCAAATCTACTATATGATAGAATGATTTTACTAAAAGTGATTTTTGTAAAAATTTATCAATCAGCAAAATTAGTTCTTCACTTTTCAAAATAATTTTTTAACCTCCCAAAAGCAATTTCAAAGGGCCTTAAGTATTAAAATGGTTTTTTAAATTAAAATTTGAAAAATACTCATTTTCTACTTTTCAAAATAGCAATTTTACCCAAAATAATTTCTAAAAAAATCTACTATACACCAAAATTAGTTTTGAGCCTCTCAAAACTAAGGACCCTACACGTAAGTTGATGCAAAAGCCATAAGATAATCCTTTGGCAATTTAAAAAATAAAATAAAAATTGTATCACAAGCACATGAAACCGCACCAAAATTTAACCAAAGACATCGAGACGATCACATACGCATATTGGACTGGAATGAATAATTTAGATTATAGTCTCTTCTTCATGACTTGATGTTCTTATTTCCCAGGTTCAAATGTTTCTTCAATTTCTTGAACCAACTTTCTCGCTTCTTGCTAACCTTTTGCTCACCTGCAAACCAAATCTTACACTCACATCACTTTCCAAAACGAAACGATAAAATTCGCTTCCACACCATACATAACTGAGTGTCAAATACGGTTACGGTTAAGTTGTATGATGAGGTAACAAACATTAATCGAAGGAGGGTCGATAGATTTAATCGACCGGCGAAATGTAATGAATAATACAAGAGGAGTTGTGAAATGTGGTGAAAAACTGATGGTTAGCTGGTCAACTAATGTATATAACACCTAATATAAGGTAACAGATTCCGTCAAATAAATGTCTTACATTATACTTCTGATTTTTTTTTTCTCATTTGTTAAATTTATAGATATATTATAAATTGAATTCTATAGGAACTATCGAGTGTATTTCAGAAATCTATTCCTACTCAAGGTAAGACCCTTATATGCGCATCGGCGATGTACTTACGGAGAGAGATATCTACCCATGTCTATATTTATGAAAGGGAATTTGAGATCGAGTGACTACAGTGACAGATAAAATTAACATCTTACTCCTATGGTAGCAATTCACCTCTAAGCTTTACATATATATATTTATCTTTAGCGATTATTTTCTTAGGCAAAAGGTGAAAGAGCGTTTGGAAATTAATGTTAATTTTTATTTATTAATTTTTTTTCAAAAGGTACAGAGGAATTGGATGTTTCTCTAGTCACTAAAAGCAATACAGCATCATTTTATATTTTGATATTAACTTAAACAATTTTTTTATCAAATGCCCACAACAAACTTTTTACCATATTAATTAACCACTAAAATATTTTGACAACTACATTTTACCATATAATATTTTACCTTTTATCATTTTACCGCCAAAATTTTAACACTATTAAACAAAATACTGAGGTCAGTATTAAAGTTAAATTTATTTTTTTAGTTATTTTTTAGAATTTTATCTTTTTCTCTAGACATCTAATTTACAAACTTTTATTTTCTTTTTGTTTTCTTTATTTCAATTATTAGAATTTATTATATTAAAGTATCCCCAACCCAAAATATAATACTAAGCTTTTTGACAGAGCGTTGCTAATGAAAAATGTTTCGTGCATTCACAAACAAACTAATTCCTAATATTATTTTCATTTGTACAAACAAGTTTCACCATATTAAGCTAAATTATAATAAAACCCCCAAAATAATTCATATAATCTTGTCAAATTAAAAATTATATCCTGAATTAACTTGTTTATGAATGCCTAAAATATTATCAATTAGTATCACTCTGTCAGTCAGGAAATTTAGGAGTCTACTTTCAGGATATTTTAATATAACAAAATTATAATAATTATAAAAAAAAAAAACAAAAACAAAAAGGGAGAGACTCATGAGTAGAATGTCTAGAGGAAAAGATAAAAATTAAAAAAAAAATAGAAAAATAAATATAACTTGAAATTCCTAAAATATTCTTGCAACTTCAGTAATTTTTTAATAGTGGTAAGCTTTTTTGATAAAATATAATTATCAAAAAATTTTAGTGGTGAATTAATATGTTAGGAAACTTATGGTGAGTACTTGATAATATCCTTAAACTTTTATAAAATCTTTTAAAATGGTAGAAGAAGTTTGAGGCCCCAGTGACAAAGAATTTGTTGCATTTATGTAAAATATTTAAGAGAGTAAAGCAAAAGCATACTCAAAAGAGAGGGTCAGCTCTTTGTTCTCCTACGACAATCCCAATCCTATCCTGTGCGAGTTTGAAAGAGTATTCAGTGCGGGAGGGTCTTTAGAAGAAGCTCGAGGCCTTAGCCGTGTAATCTTTAGTCCAAATCCAAAGGCAATCTAGATGCTCTAAAATGCAAGAACTCCAAACCCAAGGTTCATGCCTAAAGAAACCTAGCACTAAAAGCACGTTTGAGTGACAAGCTTGTCTAACTCATCTGGCTCCTTCAGCATCTAGCCACTGAACAAACTCCCTACAATATGGTAGAAACATATGTTTGGTTTGAATAAATAAAATGAAAGAATAGGAGGAAAAGAGGAAAGGAGAAAGAAATAAGTAAAGAATTGGTGATTCCATGTCAAACCAATCAATAAAATTGAAATTGACTCTTTTTTGCCCCTCATTTTTTCTTCCCCTCTCTTGTTTTCATTTCTCTCCTCTCCTCCCATTTCTTCCAACCAAACATGCACCAAGGGATTGGGTTGAGTAGACAGTTTACCATCTTAAATGAATATGCCATAACCAAAAGAGGCTTTTTCCAGCCAGCTCCAAACTATTTGGACACGGTTACAGCTAGAAGGTCACGGACATTATCATCAATGGATCCAATCCTCTCAAGTAATCAACTTCCAAATTTTTAAAAGTCGATGGAAGCTGCTTTTAATAAAATGAGACAGCTTCTAGATATCTGAATATGAAGTTCATGACAAATTTCTAATAAAATGCGAAAAAGTGGTTTTAACTTTTAAGTTACCACTTAAAGCCTACACAATTTAGGTTATAGTTAAAACCCAACAATGGTACGTGAGCTACTGAAAACCACCACTGACACCAAATTTACAACATCCACAAACAACAAATAATAATCCCATTTACACAATGGTGGGATTCAAAAGTCAGAACAACCAAATTGAAACATGCTTTGATTCCCTGTTAACAAACTATACTTGAAAGTTTAAGGCTC
Source organism: Murraya koenigii (assembly GCA_025617385.1). Taxonomy (NCBI): domain Eukaryota; kingdom Viridiplantae; phylum Streptophyta; class Magnoliopsida; order Sapindales; family Rutaceae; genus Murraya; species Murraya koenigii. The sequence goes on from CM046812.1 coordinate 17,875,703, forward strand.
AGTAATAGTATTTAAGCTCTAGCACAACCTTTCGCAGCAAGGCACATGGCCCAAACACATCCACAAACTTCACAATATGACATAAGATCACTTAGTCGAGAACAAAATTACTTATTCCTGTTATCACTTGACCTAGATGCTTAAATTGTATTAAAGAGCCCAAAGATTATATTTAGGCTCTCACATGAAGGATTTAAAAAATATATAGCAAGAAAATTCCAAATCCAGAAGATTAGAGAGAAATCTGAACTTTTCAGGTGAAATCAAAATATAAATGTTCATAAAACAAATTGTCTCCTCCTTCACAATGAAAGTGTTCTCAATAAAATGTATCAAGGACCCATAGGTTCACCATTAGATAAAATTGATTAGGTGAAATTGGTAATGCAGATTTGAAAATCAAAATTTGGTCTGCATACTATATGGGTGACGCTACTCAAATCCAAATCCCTTCCTCCAAATTCATATTTTCAAATGCAACTAGACACAATGATATAGAAATCTGATTCAGAGATAAACTGAATTGATAAGGATGGAGGAGAAAATTGGCTCCATGCTTAACTCTATTCACAAGTTGCCAAAGCTTTTTCAACCAGAAAGCATCAACCTATCAATTGCGGAGTATTATACGAAAAGAAGAAAAAGGGTCACTTTTTCATCAACTTCGCATAAGATTTAGTTCTAAGTTCTGAAAACAAGTAGGAAACACAACTCCTATCCTAGAAGAGAAAACAACAGGAAATAACAACATAAGCCCGCAGGAGCAAAGAAGCATTCCAGAACAATCTGGTACTACATATGTTATATCGTTTTCAAGGTTTAAGTTGCAGAGGATACTAAGTTCCCAACCGAAACCAACTTCCCCAAACAAAAGAATAGTTGTTTTCAGGAAGTATCCTGAAATCTGTCTCCTATTTTACCTCCTCTCTTTAAGTCAATATCGTCATCTTTATTTATAAAGAAAGAGTGAAAAGAGAAGGACTACATGTAATCTCAACCTACGTAAGTAGCCATTACTAAAAAAGAATGACGATGACATGTCAGTTTAAAGCTGCCCTGGTTGTGGTTTCTATTCTGCTCTGGATGGGTTTTTTATTCTTACTGTCAACCTTTTGATAAGAAAGTTAAAGTTGTCATGGCTGGAGTTATGTAATTCTCTTTCATTAAATGAAAAATTGGAAAGAAATATGAGAACTACTCTCCCAGTGTTCCACTTACACCATTAAGAAGGCAGGTCTTGCAGCACTGTGGTTATTTGAGTTGGCAAGTAGTAGAGTAGAATTGTTCTAGTAAGTGACAATTAATTGAGAAAGTTTGACTTACTGCACTTTCTAATTTGCTGTAATTTATGTAGAGATGCCTGATAATTAAGTAAATCAATTCTTACACTATCAAGACAAATCTCTTAAATAACAGTTTAGTTATGGCATTTTAAGTATCCTAACATCTGTTTCAACATGCTGTCAAATGTTCCTGGGTTAAACTGATATCAAATGAAACACACCTTGCAGACTGATTCCCATGTTGCTCTGAGTTGAATCACTAAGTTATCAAACTTATAAGCCAAGATATCAAACTTTCACCAAGTTATCAAACTTTCACATATTTATAAATTATTTTAGATTTTCGCTAATCAAAACTTATAAGCTAATTAGTAACTTCCTTCAACTTCAGATAATTTTCCCTCAAAGTTTCTTGATGTTTCGAAGTTACTCCGTTTCAAACTTTATAAGTAATGTCTCTGCCTTCCACTACTCTTAATACAGTAGACTCAAACAAATACATCCCATCCTGGCATGCAGATTCTACAGGATTTCAAGATTCAACACCTTGTAATACATGATTTTTATGTCAAGATGCATAGTCTCAAAGCTGAGAATAAAAAAATCGTTAGATATTTTAAACAGTAAACCTTCTTCTGCATAAAAGCCAAAGCAAGAACAAACACCATATAATAAATGATTCAAGATAAAAAATGACTTAATCTGTAACATCACCTAGCAAAATCCTCTTATCAACTAAAATTTTAACAACATACACTGCGAGGCTGCAGCAGAATGAAAGAAACAGGGTCATGTATAAACTATATTTACACAATGCAGCAAGGAGAAAACAATTCAAGTTCTAGATATTATAGTTACCATCAGGCAAAGCATCAGTGGTGGCTCTGGAAGATCCCAACAATGCAGGCTTTGTTAACCAGTACTGGTCAAATCTTTGCTTCGCATATCCAATATAGTCAAAGTCAATTTCATTCACATGTTCCTGCAAAGGTAAAATTCATTCAATAAAATAATAAGATCAAAGAAAATATACATTTTAATACGGTTTCCTAGCTTTTCAGCAAAACTACCATACAATAGCTACAAGAAAGAGGCCATAAATATCACATAAGCAGAGTAGGATATTGACTAGGTTGAATAGAAAACAAACAGAAAATTTTAATTTGGACCCAAAGTCCGTGAGGGATGTCAAGCAGTCAGCATGTCAACAACAGAAGAGAAGCAAATATGCCATAGATGCATGCAAATGACAAAATGATGAATATAGAAATGAATAAAATAAAATAGAACTTATTCTATGTTCAGGAAAATCAAGTAAAGCCTTTTCTAGAATAATAGGAAAAAAGAAAGACAAGGTACATCAACCGTCTACAAGCTAACAAAGGGACTGTTCCTAGTCACAGTGCCTGAACTTTTCAGTCATCAAGGTTATTGTCAGAACAGTAAATTTCAGATGAAGAAAGTTATTCTGAGTTGGCATAAATTACTGAGATAATTCCCCATAAGCCCCAGCTCAGATGGCTTGCAAGTGTATACTTCTCAACATCCTGAAGTAGTTGCTTTACTTCCGCATCACTGGGTTGATCACCTGGAGCAACATAAAATAATCAATGATGGATGTAACCAAACAACTTTATACATCAGATGTCCAAATTAAGTCCAATTTCATCCATTAACCCACAGTACACTTGTTGAACAATTGCCTTGCTCATTCTAAAATTAATGCAAAAACCTATATCAAGAAAACCAAAGTTAAAAAGCCCAATCTAACCGCCTTCGTTAAATGACTTTCTAACACAGATGCCCAATAGCAAATGCAGCTTAATAGTTCCTCTAAATGAAGACTGACTAGCAACAGTAGCTTAAACAACTGATAACTAATATTCTTATTTCTGGGCATTTTGAGTCCAAATGATAAAATGAAAAAAATAAATAAGTCAGGTTTTCGTTTCTTTAGTGTCATCAGGAAAGGGAGATCTATCTGTAAAAACTAACATTTACATAAAATCAGAGAGTAAAATAACTCAATGCCACATGATTGTGAAACATATATTATTACCAGTGGAACTCAGATAAGCACGCAAAAATCGTTGACGTTCCTCCAAGTCTGTCATGAAACCAAGGTCAAGAGAATGCCTACTCCATTGAGAAAAAAAAAGGCGGATGAAACAAATGAAAGAACAGAATTTCAATTGCGTCACACACCAGGAAATTTACTGTAGTCCATCAGATGTGGTGTTTCTGTGTGATAATCGGCAGCCATCTCACAGAAGTGATTTGCAATATCATATGCCACAGGGTTGTAACTTGCATACTCATAGTCCTATTAGAGGATGAATATACGTACCAATGATGGCTAATTAAACATAATTGCATTTAATCAAATAGAAGCATTCAGAAAAAAGAAATTTTGAGAATTTCAGTCAAATACAAATATGAGGATAGAACAAGTTGATTTTCTTTGATCTCCTATAAAGACATGCCTGCAGTATAGACTATCAAAATGCAATGAGTAGCTGTACTTTAGCAGCAAAATTGTTGCATTGAAATTCAAAAAAAATAAAGCACTGTATTGATAGCCTAGGTGAGGTAGATTTTCACATCAAGGCTCTATATCTGTCGCATAGAGGTTCTACATGAAGATGACTCTTCCATGACACAAAACTATGGCCTTTCCATGAGACTCAACTGAAGGGGAGATCATGGTACACAAACAAAATAGTTTACTCCAAATTTAATTGTATATAATATCAGAAATTTAAGGGGGAAAAAAGAACAGAAATTTCTTTCTAACATCAGTTTTAGTGAAAATTGTACCTTCACTTGATCTCATTCACCTGAAAATCCATACTACCCTAGTCACTCCATCAATGACCTATGAGTTATTCAACCAGGCAGAGACACAACTCCACATGCATGTCATGCTAATGCGTCATAGTTCAAAGCTAGCCTAAAACATATTTATGTCACAAACAATTACATTGATAAAATAATAAGACTACATGGGACAAGGATAACTAATTAGTATGGTAACACCTTCCAACAACCTGCTTTCAAGCAGTTAGGAAATATGGTTCACAAAGTTTGAATAATTGTACGACATCAAAATTCAAATTCCAGTGACAATCCTAAAACTTTTCAAGTAATTTTTTTTTTTCCCCCAAGACCTAAAATGTCAAAACATCTCAATATGCATGCACAAGTATATAAAATTTGATTTATGCTATTTTTTGTTTTTGTTTGTGCAGAAGATGAAAGAAAAATCAAAGCTACAAGAAGCATAAAAAACTAAGCTATTCCAACTATGCATTAATAATTCCCACTATTTGTTTACAAAACAAAAGGTATAATGTGTACAATACCATCTATTTGGAATATTTGAAACAAATAAAAATGCCACTCCACCTAATATAAGGAGACTACATAGGGAAACAAATGAAAGTCATATGTCTTAGCACATGAATGATATTTATAAAAATTTAGAAGAAACTAATGGCTGAAAATTGACATAGAACTTCACTGTCAAAATGCTGGTAAGAAAATCATGCATTATATGAAACAGGGGGAAAAAAAAACTTACAATTATGGTTATTGACTTAGTCTCTTCGTCAATCATTATGTTACCATATTGTAAATCATTGTGGCAAAAACCGATATGTTGATTGTTCCGATAGAGTGCCTTTTCTAATTTAGAAATTTCCTCCTCAATGGTGTCCAAACGAAATGCTTTAGCTTCTTCTGGGGGAGACAAATTCTTGGCTGCTATGAGCCAATTTCTGGGAATTGAGGGGGAAAAAATGTTATTCAAGCATTTTCCTGAGAAAGAGTGAGGGTAGAAGAAACAGGAAACTTACCGTGACCTATCCCACAGGTGGACAATCTTTTGACCAGGCATATCAAGGTCATGGAACTCCTTCATTTTTGCTGCTATAAGAGCAGAAATTTCTGGATCACGAATATCAGATGCTGATAGAGTCTGAAATTCACATATATAGAGAGAAAAGAAAACAGTAAGCTGATCCATACTTCCATTTTAATAAATAAAATGAGCACTTAAATGTTAAGAATGAAAGAAAAACTATTGACTTGAACTAGTTTTTCCTCACTTTCCAGTTTCCACAGCGCTAAAAGTTCAAGCCACCATTTCCACCATGGTCATCACTCATCAGTCATGATTTTCTATTTAAAATAAGCAAATATTTTACTTTAAAAAAAAAAAAAAGGGCTTGAAACTTTACTAGAAACTCAAAAGCTTGAATTTGATTTGCCTCACCCATTAGACTGCTCATTTTTGGATTTGGTGACACATAAAATCATAGACATACATCATAAAAATACAATGTGTTTGCACCCTTAATTAAAGATGAAGTAACACCATCTATCCCTTGGATAAAAGAGACACCCAAAATTTTTTTTTTTTTTGGGGCATTTTTCTTGGGTAGATAATTTTAAGATGAATTTGCTTTGCCTCACCCATTAAAATTCTTATTTTTGGATTTTTTGACCCATATAACAAATTTTGCACCCTGACGAAGGAACAACGTCCATTCCCACAGATACGAAACATTTAATCCCCCCTCATCTCCCCACCCCTCCCAACCTTTTTTTGGTTTTTTTTTTTTCATGGGTGGATAATTTAAATTTTAGCACATTTAGCAAAGAGAAGAATACTTTTCCTAATGCAAAACTTTTTTAATGTAGTTCTTGACTGACTTGATAACCTGATTAACTTAATAATGCAGTTTCAAGAAAGACAATTTACCAAGATGACTGCAAAAATAAAAGCCAAAGTTCTAAATAAGAGCATAGTATCATTATCAGTTCATGTACATATCATCTAACAAAAGAACATCAGTTCCAATTACCTGTTACTGAAAGATACAAAAAATACACAATTAAACACTGAGACTCACACAAGACAAATAGGACTAGCACAAAAGTGAGTAGCATGAAAACACAACCCAGCCTACAAAAATACATCCTCTATGTCTGATACAGTGAGAGAGGTTCTACGTAGACGAAAAATTATTAAAGAATTGCAGCCAAGTCAACTTGCTTTCTTTTGATCGAGTCCAGTTGCATTCCAAAATTACAAAATTCAGAACTCAAGTACAAGGATGAAATTGTCAATGCCATGTAGATATGTATAGTAAGAAGATACTGAGGAAAATTAACATTAAAATACCCGTGCATTGATGAACTCCTCAACTCTGCCATTAGGAAACCGTCCCAACAGGCGAGGTCCCTGCCCATGTTTTGACATAAACTCAAATGTCCGAATCTCGTCATTCCTGTCAAAGAAAACCTCAACTCCCTCGCCATATACCCTTAGTAAAACCTTATGCGAGAATGTTTCCGTTTTTGTCGGCCATTTTATTTGGAAGACCTCATTGGTCATTGCACCCTTAACAGGGATAACCTGAAGTGCATTCCTATCAACAACATCTTCCCACTCAGATGCCAATGATTTCAGAAGCTCCTTTGCTTCCACAGGTATACGGCTTTCTCTGTTCTCCATAACATTTTCTATTGCACCCATAACAAGAGACCTACAAACTAATTCTCCACAAAACTTACAGCTGACGTTCTATCTGTCAAAAAGGATATTAAAATAAAATAAAATCAAGTAAACAATTCTACTTCCCCAAAGATTAATTTACTGATAAAGCATCTTACAGAATTCCAATTAACAAAGACAATATCAATATATAGCATAAAAATTTCTACTTAATCAATTCCAATTTACTTATATTTTGCAATTTTCCCATATTATAATTTCTTTGGGAATTGATTTTTCTTTAACTCAAAAATGTGTTTTCATTTTCTAGCAATTTGATCTAATTTTTCTACATGATTATGTTTTAAAATTTCTATTTTAATCCATGAATTTTCTCCTGAATCAAAAAAAGCACCTTCTTTGAATCTAATATAATGGAATTGATTTTATTTAACTAAAAGGATATGTGTACGACTGAAAAATTATCAGCAAAATCAATTAAAATCATACATTTTTTTTTCTTAGATAATTATATCTAGTTCCTCCATACCCTCAGGGTCAAAACAGGAATTTCATCACATCATTAAAAATTTATCCTCAATCAAACAAAAGGCAAATTCTTTGAATCTAATACTACTAATATTCTGTAATGAATCAGCATAATCCGTTTACTTTTTAGTAACTGCAAAACGCAATACGCACCTCGAAAGAGAAGAGATTTAAATTTGATTTAGATTTTGAAGGGGGCACCGTGACCGTCCGGTCCGGTGAAGAAGAAGAAGCCGATTCCTTTGCGCGGGTTTTGTATGTACCCTACGAATTATAGAACTGAAATAATCAGACTCGGTAGTTTTAATTTAAACTTGGCGAGTGTTAAATTGGTTTTGCCAAGGTTGAGTTTGAGCCGTTGGATTTTCAAGATCGTTGCGAGTTTACGGATGGATAAAAGACGCGTCAATATACCAATAGAAGACGTTATGCTTCTTCGGGAATAGGAGTACTAACGATATGTTTGGGACTTGGAACGAAGGACTAAGTGTATGATTAAATTAATTTTGATATTAATAATTTAATTATTTATTTTATATTTGGTAAGTTTTATTTTATGTTAGATAAGGAGGTAAAGTTTAAATTTAATCCTAAAATTATGAGATTAGTAATCTTAATTTACACATGAGTTTAATTAAGTTGAATTTTAAAAAGTAAAAATAATTGTCCATTTATTTTAGTATTACTTGTTTATCTAATGTAATATTTAACTTAATAATTACTATATTAAAACTAATCATGAAAATTAATTATTCCAGTAATTGATTGCTTTTATATATATTATTTACAAACTTTTTGATAAAATAAAATATATTTAAAATTATGTAAAAAATAAATTAAATAATTTAATTTAATCTAATCTAATACATATTTATTTATTATAATTATGATTACCTAATAGCTAATTTTTATTCAAATATAATTTAATATAGTCTAATTTGATACTATAATAAACATAAGATAATATTATATAATTCAACCTAATCTAATTCAATTCTAACAATTAATCTAATCTAATACAACCTGCCAAACATGGCCTAAAAGTTAAGATTTTGGGATATTTTCACAAACACCTTCGAGGTAAGGTCTAATATCAATTTATAACTTTATATATTAAGAACACATAATAATACCCATTAATTAGACATAATTTGTCAATACATATTAAGAATATTACACACATATACATATAGTGAGTTTCTCATCAAGAATTTCTGGCCATATCAAAATTAGAAATCAATTAGAAGAAAAAAAAATATGTTTCAATATACTATAGGATAAGAGAACGTTTTGTATATTATATTTTATTATGCGGTATAACATTATTTTAATGCTGGTTTATTGTATTACGCTGTATTACATTAGCATTATATTATAATAATGTTGTATAATGTTTGGTATTATATTATACTATATTAATTTTTTTGATTAATTTAAATTATATTAATATTTTATTTTATATTAATATATTTAAATTGTATTAATATTTTATATTATTATTATTTTTAAATTAATATTATTGAACTTATTCATATTTAAATGTTTATGATTAGTTATATTAAATTGTAAATTTATTAATAAATTATAATATAAAAATAAATAAATATATTTATATATAATATTATATTATATTATATAGTTATATTTATTTATTTATTATTACTATTATAAAAAAACAAAAGCAAAAAAAAAACAAAAAGCAAGCTATTCATATTTAAATAATAATTTGTATTTATTGTTATTTATATTAATTTATTAAATATTAACCAAATTTATATATTAATTATTATAATATAATTAAATAATACATTATTTAGTCATATTTTTAAATAATAAAAATTAAAATATAAATAATAAATTAATAATTAATAATTATAATGTAAAAATAAAAAATAAAAATTAATATTATATTATATTAAATTTCATATTTATTTATTTTTTATTATTTTAAAAAAGATAAAAGATTATATATAAAAAAAAAGAGGCGCTAATGTGGCAGTAATGATGAGATTATGTATAAAGATGGTACAAGCACATGGAATAAGACATATTCAGATCCTATGTAAGTGCTCTTCGGACCCCTCACAAGAGCTCGTGCAAAGAAATTCAAAGAAGTACGTAATAGGCTGCTTCAAGCAACTTGGGATCAATCCAATTCATAGAAGGCTCTTGAAGGAATCTTACAAGATATTCAGACCAATAAATACGTGATTCAAGCTCTTGAATTTTATGAGCAATTAAATCTATGAAATCAATGCATTTAGAATTAAAGATATGCCACTTTCTTTTTATATAGTGTTTCCATTTTTAAAAGAGGCATCTAAATTAGCTATTTTGATTTTTATTTAATCATCTAAGATACTTTCCTTTTTTTTATTACATTAAGATCCTCATTTATTAAGGATTCTTTCATTTTTTTTATTAGATTATATTCTTATTTATTTAAAATTATTTTCTTTTTTCAATTAGATTAAGATTTATTTCTAGGATTTCTTGTAACCTATATATATATTCGCATTCAATAAGAGAGAAAAATGAAGTTTTCCATGTAATTTACTTGAGAGTATAATTCTCTTTAGTTCTTAAACGAACTCTTTGAACTTATCGAATTTTTCGTGGCGTTCAACGATTGACTTATCAATCAGACCATCCATAACTGATTGTTGCGTCCTCACATACCAAGGTTCTTGCTTCATTAAGCAATGGGTCGTGATTTCATTCAATTCCTGAAATTAGAAATAATCTTGGAGCCTAATTTCACTAGGGTTTCGTCAGTTCTTGACGGGGTTCGTATTAGTTGGTATCAGAGAAAATGTTCTAATCAGTCTTTTGCCTATCCTTATTTAGATTTCGTATCTTGTTTATTTTAATTCAAAAAAAAAAATCGTGAACAGTGTCGCGTGAACAGTATTTAAGGTTTCTTAAATTTACATCCTTGTGAATTATTTTCTTCAATCCATAAAATTCTACTAATTCCTTACCCTAAATTCCTTCAATTTTCAGTTATTCAGTGTTTAAAAAAAAAAAAAGTGGCAAAGCATAAAAAAATAAATATAGTGAAAAAAAATCTTTCAATTTCAATTATGGGTGTCTTATAGAATCCAAGTCTAATTATTCATTGTGTGAAAATTTTTGCCAAAAATATTATTATTTTGTGCTTCCAAAACCTAATCATATGTGTTTATTGTGTTCTCGTCCATAAAACCTGAATTTCTTTGATACAATCTCTGTGAATTGCTACTTGAAATCTTGATATTGGTTTGATTAGTTTTATAAGAACTAAGAGAGAATTATTATGAGTGGAAAAAGACAAGTGTGTGAGCGCATTAGGGGGTAAAAGTTAATAAATTTGAGTGAAACACGAGTGAAGTTGAGTGAATCATTCTCTTGAGTGAAATACGTAAGGGAGTGAAGTGAGGTCCTTTCCACATTATTTCTAATCTCTTTTGCATATTTTAACTACGTCTCAAGATGAAGAACGAAGCGCAAATGTAGAGGATCAACAACCAACTATTCAAAATTTCAAATTCAAGCGTTGATGGGGAGATGACACGACTGATAAGGACTGAATTAGAGCACATATATGAGCGTTTAGATAAAGTAGTGAACTCACGTGCATGACAAGCACAGCGCATTCCTTAAGCACATAGAAAGGAGAGAGTTACAGTTAGAGAAGAGGTTGATGATTATTATGGGGATGAGTATGGTAAAGAGGAGAATTTAGTAGGTAATCATAAAAGAGCTAGGCATCGGGATGATGGCATAAAGATGAAGATTCCATCTTTTTAAGGAAAATCTGATCTTGAAGCATACCTTGAATGGGAAAAGAAGATGGATTTTGTATGTCACTACTACCATTATTCTGAGGCAAAAAAGGTAAAATTGGTTGTAATTGAGTTTTCTGATTATGCTATTACTTGGTAAGATCAGCTTGTTATAACTAGAAGACAGAATGGAGAATGTCCTGTTGAAACATGGAATGAAATGAAGACATTAATGAGAAGACGATTTATACCTAGTCAATACGACCAAAGCTTGTACTAAAAACTACAAAGTCTTATCCAGAGTAACCGAAGCGTGGAGGTTTACTACAAAGAAATGGAGGTTGCCATAATTAGAGCAAATGTGAAGGAATATAGAGAAGCTATTATGGCACGATTCTTGAATGGGTTTAACCGGGAGATTGCAAATATGGTCGAGTTGCAACATTATCTGGAGATTGAGGAGATGGTCCACAAGGCCATCAAGATTTAGCAGCAACTCAAGAGAAGGGATAACACCCATGCAATCCCAAGCTTGAGTTCCACTCCATGGAAGCCGAACTATGTAAAGCGAGATGAGAGGCCACAAACCTCTACTACACCTAAACCAAGATCTACGCCCTCCAAGCCTAATTCACAAGGTAATATTGTGACATCCACTATTAGGAATCGTGATATTAAGTGTTTTAAATGTCATGGTATGGTACACATAACCAGTGAATGTATGAATAAAAGAGTTATGGTATTACAAGATAATGGTGAGATTGTAACCAATGGTGAGACAAAAGATAATGAGATGCCACCAGTAACAGTTGTTGATAGGAAAGTTGTACCAATGTTGCTAGTACTATCATAGTTGAGAAGTTAGGGCTTCCAATACTTAAGCATTCATAGCCATATAAACTATAGTAGTTGAATGACTGTGATGAGTTGAAAGTTAACAAATAAGTATTAGTGTCTTTTAAGGTTGATAAATATGAAGATAAAGTACTATGTGATGTAGTACTAATGCAAGCTGGAAACTTATTACTTGAGCGTCCTTGGCAAGTCAACTGACGTGTGAAGCATGATGGTTTTACCAACAAGTACTCATTTGAGTTTAATCAACGCAAGATCACTCTTGCTCCACTAACACCAAAATAAGTTTATAAAGACCAAGTAAGCTTACAAAGAGAGAGTGAGCAAAAGAAAAAGAAAGAAAAAGAGAGTGAAAATTAAAGAGATGCTGAGCAAAAAAAAGAGAGAACAAGAAAAGAAAATTAAGGCAATTGAAAGAAAATTAGAGAGAAAATAAAAGAATTTTTATACAAGAGCAAGTGAGATAAAAAGAGTATTGTTTTCAAATCAACCAATGATTGTACTTATGTATAAAGAGACATTTCTTAACACTAACAAGTTTAACCTTATCTTGCCTAATTCTATTGTTTCTCTTTTGCAGCATTATGAGGATGTCTTTCCCGAGGAAACACCACAGGGATTACCTCCAATATGAGGGATCGAGTATCAAATTGATTTCATGCCTGGTGCTACAATTCCAAATCGACCAGCCTATAGGAGTAACTCGGAGGAAACAAAGGAGCTTCAAAGGCAAGTTAATGAGTTGATGAAAAAAAAAACACGTGAGAGAAAGCATGAGTCCATGTGCAGTTTCACTTTTGCTAGTTCCTAAGAAAGATGGGACATGGAGGATGTGCATTGACTGCCGAGCCATCAATAATATAATGGTAAAGTATCGAAATCCCATTCTTAGGCTAGATGATATGCTTGATGAATTGCATGGTTCTTGTGTATTTTTCTAAAACTGATCTAAAAAGTAGATATCATCAAATTAGAATGAAAAAATGAGATGAGTGGAAAATTGCCTTTAAAACAAAATATAGTTTGTATAAATGGTTAGTTATGCCTTTTGGTTTGACTAATGCTCCAGGTACTATTATGAGACTTAGAATCATATCTTGCGGCTTTTTATTGCTTTGTTTATTTTGATGATATTCTTATATATAGCAAAAACTTGGATGATCATGCAATACATTTGAAATCTGTTTTAGATGTACTTAGGAAAGAAAAGTTATTTGCTAACTTGAAGAAATATACATTTTGCACCAATAAACTTGTGTTTCTAAGATTTGTTGTAAATGCAAGGAGTATTCAAGTTGATAAAGAAAAGGTACGTGCAATATAAGAATGGTCGAGTTCTATAAGTATAAGTAACGTAAGAAGCTTCCACGGACTTGCTAGCTTTTATCGACGGTTTATGAAAGACTTTAGTATATTGGCCGCACCGCTTATTGAAGTAATCAAGAAAAACATTTGATTCAAGTGGGGAGAAGAACAAGATAAGGCATTCCAAATTATCAAAGAAATGCTAACCAAAGGCCCTTTATTATCCTTGCCTAACTTTAACAAAACATTTAAAATTGAATGTGATGTTTCAGGTATTGGTATAGGGTCTATTCTCATACAAGAGGGACGACCAATTGCTCATTTCAATGAGAAATTAAGTGGAGCAGTCTTAAACTATCCTACTTACGATAAAGAGCTATATGCGTTAGTTCAAACATTGCAAACATGGCAGCACTACCTATAGCCTAAGGAATTTGTAATTTATGCTAACCATGAATCTTTAAAACATTTTAAAGACCAACACAAGCTAAACAAAAGGCATGCTCATTGGGTGGAATTCATAGAGATGTTTCCATACGTCATTCGTTACAAGCAAGATAGAAAGAAAAAGGCTAAAATTGTTAAGCAGATGCATGAAATGGCGAAACTCAACATCGAACAAAGAACTAAGCAATATACTAAAAAAGCCAACAAAAGGCGACATAAGCTAGTCTTTGAACCCAGCGATTGGGTGTAGTTACATATGCACAAGGAAATATTTCCAAAATAAAGGAAATCTAAGTTATTACATCGAGAGGATGGACCTTTCCAAGTCTTGAAACGGATCAATGAAAATGCATACAAATTGGATTTGCCTAGTGAGTACAATGTAAGTGCTACAATTAATGTTTTTGATTTAATTCCTTTTGACGTAGGTGAAGATTTGAGGATAAATCCTCTTCAAGAGGAGGGGAATGATGAGATTATGCATAAGGATGACACAAATACGTGGAATAAGGCATATTCAGATCTTATGCAAGTTTCCTTCGGACCCGTCACAAGAGCTCGTGCAAAGAAATTCAAAAAAGCACTTAATAGGCTGATTCAAGCAACTTGGGATCAATCCAATTCATGGAGGCTTATTGAAGGAATCTTACAAGATATTCAAACCAATATCGGCGCATTAAGGATGAAAGATATAACACTATCTTTTTATATAGTGTTTCCATTTTTAAAAGAGATAACAAATCAGCTATTTTGATTTTTATTTAGTCATATAAGATACTTTTTTTTTTATTAGATTAGGATCCTGATTTATTAAGGATTCTTTCTTTTTTATTAGATTAAATTCTTATTTATTTAAGATTCTTTTCTTATTTCAATTGGATTAGGATTTTTTTTCAATTAGGATTTCTTGTAACCTATATGGCGGGGTTCGTATCAAACAGCCCGCATTAGCAAACCCTATTATCCATATTTATTTTCTTCCAAATATGATCATGGGATTATGGGAATGTAAATAGTGTTTTAATACCCCATAATCCCATGTACCAAACACACCTAAAATATTGTATTAGAGTTTTTTTTTTTTACTTTACCACTGACTTTAATATGGTCAGAATATAATATAATAGTGAATCCATACAAAATCTAAATTTAGGCATACTCACCTAAAAAGCCATATATATATATAACAAAATACACTGCATTGAAATGTATACTTTTCTTATCTTTTAAAAAATTCATATATATATACATACATACATAAATATAAAATATTCTTATGTGTTAATGCCCTCATCTTTTTTCATGTGGATACGCTATTGAGCAGCCGTATAATTCTATAGTTAATTGAACACCTATGTCTATACACACACATATATCCTTTTCAGGTTCCAACACCCTTATTTTTTTGTTTAATGTGGAGTATAGTTTAATATCGTGTTTGCATAAAAAAAAAATGAGGGCCCTGCACTTGAGGATATATATATATATATTCTCATGTGTGAGCACCCTTACTATTAAACTATGTGGTTTAATAGGCTCAATATTTAATTCATTATAAAGACATGTGGTTTAATAGTAGGGGTGGCAAAACGAATAAACGAATCGAATTCGAATCGAATCGTAAACGAATTGGGTCAAAATTCTATGGATTCGAATTCGATTCGTTTATTAAACGAATTGAAATTTCATGATTCGGATTCGATTCGTTTATTAAACGAATATTCGGTTCGATTCGTTTAATTCGTTTAATAGAATTGATAAACGAATCGAATCGAATTCGGATTCGTTTATTATTCGTTTATCCTTTACGAATTCATAACGAATCGAATCGAATCCAGATTCGTTTACAATTCGTTTAGAAAAATAAAATTAATAAACAAAATTAAGCAAAAAAAATACAAATTTAATATCTCACAACAAAATACAAATAATTCAAATCATATTATACAGTCATCCAAATACCAAATATCAAATCCTTAATATTAAAAATAACAATAATTCAAATTCAAATTATAAAAAAATACAATTTCTTTAATTCTCTTCATTTGTCTTTATCACCTTGAAAACAAAAATCCTACACCAAAAAGTAAATAAAATGTTATTAACATGCTGCAATATTAATAATAGTCATTGTAAAATTTCAAAAATCAAAATATATAGCAAATTTGTAGCATTTTCAAGGAAATAATAATTAAACAAGATAAAAATTTTACCTATCGCACTCACACACTGTCATTTGGATCATTGGCACTCTGTGCAGATAGAGCATAATTAGTGCTCATATTTATAATGTTTTGAGTAAGTTGATCCACAGTGACATCCAATTTTTCTACAATAATTTTATAAAAATAAATTTTAATTAGAAACAATTGCACATAATATTATAAAAGAAAAGTAAATAAATTTTATAAGCAAGTTTTACCAATTTCTCCAAACTTCCAATCTCTAGTAGTAATAATTGCTTCGACTGTCTCTGGCTTCAATACACTTCGAAATTGATCAAGAACTCGACCGCCAATACTGAAAGCTGATTCAGATGCAACAATGGATATAGGAATGCTCAAGATATCACGAGCCATGGAAGAAAGGTTAGGATAACGAAACCTTTCCTTTCCAAAAACTTAGAATGTCCAAATCAATATTTCTATCAATTCTTGGCTCATCTAAATAAAGCTCTAATTCAGATTTCTAACATAAGCACTACAATCCATGTTATCAAAATCATCAAACTCCTACAAAATAATTAAGAAATAAGAATAGTCAAAATTCAAAACAAGTATAAAAATAATAAGTCTTACAATAAACAAATAAGAAAATTGTAAATGTACCTTGAACATATCCATGGTCTTTTGGTTCAGTGTGCTTTGATTATTGTCATTACGTCTCGAACTTGAACCAACATCACTCATTTGTGTGAGTACGGATGTAGTGGAGGAAGATGGTGTGATCAAATTATACCACTAAAAATTGAAAACAACTTATCTCGAACATGTTTCAACTCCTCCGAATTTTGACCATAAGCCTTGCTATAAGCAAACTCAATAAATGCCATCTTGTATCTAAGATCCAAGATGACCGCTATGGCCAAAATGGTACAAAAATCAGACCAATACTTCTCAAATTTTTCGATCATTTTCCATCCTTTATCAATGAAATGTGCAGTGAGACACAAATAACCATCTGTAGTTATAGAAGTCCATAAATCAGTAGTAAGACATATTCTACTAGGAGTTTCTTCTAACATGCTTCGAATTTTTGTCTTTTCCCTATTATGCATTTTTAACACATCGGCTTTTGCAGTGTTCCTACAGATGTTGGGCACTTCATCACACAAATAATTCCAAATTCTTCTAATTCCCTCATATTCAATAAATTGAAAGGGCAAATCATGCATAACAATGGCAGAAGACAATAATTCACGAAACACATGAGCTTCAAACTTGAGAACACGAGTTAAGGATCCATCACTACGATCTAACATCATTTGTATAGGATCACGCTTTTTAAATTTTGCACAAGTTTCATAATGTCTTCTTAAATTACCTGTACCAGAATTGCGTGCAGTCACGTACTCAATGTTGCATTTTTTACACACCGCTCTCGGCTTGTTTTCCGGATACTTATCCCCCGGAACCTTACGAAACAACGACCAAACTTGTGAAGTTAGTTTCCTTTGTCGTGGTGCCTTTAGTTGTACTAGCCTTAAACCTATTTCAATCTCTTCTTCTTGTTCGATTATGTCATTTACATCATCATCGCCAACACTAGAATCGTTAATTGTGTAGGCTGAATTACTTCGGCTTGTGGCCATTCTCCTAAAAACAAAATAATTCAAAATTATTTTAAGAGCCCCGATTAATCCAAGAAATTCATTTAAATAACAATACTAAATAAAAATCAACTATAATCTAACAATTAATCAACATGTACAAGATACAACATCATAAATCTACAAATAAAAATACCACAACATAAATCAAACATAAAAAATAACATAAATTCAATTACCGAGACACTTCTAGTCGAGGTGAGTCCAACGACGGCCGGAAATTCACCCAACGGCGGTGGAGAAGCTCGGACTAGACACTTCTCGTCGAGGTGAGTCCAACGGTGCCAGTGGTGTCCTCCCACGCCAGCGGCAGGCCGGATCGAGCTCGTGAAGCCGCGGCTCCTTGGGGTGATCGGACGGCGGCAAATCGGCCTCCTCGGTGCGGTGACTGGTCGGGAATGGAAGATGGTGAGGTGGGAAGTTTTTCCAACCGGTGCATCGGCCAAAGACGGCCGGAATCGCCGGCAATCGTCCGCGCAAAATCCGCGGAACTTTCGATCTTCACCGCGGCGTTCCACGCGTTTCCGGCAGCAAGGCGGCTGGGATGGACGGCCGGCTCACAAGCTTCCGTTTGACACCTTGCTCGGCCGGTGAGGTGGTCGAAGATGGGAGAAACCGACGGGTCTGGTTTCTGGGTTCAGTCGAGTAAGCAGGTTCATTACGGGTCCTCTCTCTCTCTCTCTGCGTGTTTCACTAAATTTTCGGTTTTCAATCCGGTTTTCTGATTTTTTCCTTTTATAAACATCCGCAAAATATCAACTAGACCCCTTCATGATTATCACATAAATCCCTCTTAATTTATCACATAAACCCCTCTTAATTTAGAGAATTAGGACTACTGGACCTATTGTTTTTTTTTCAATTTTAACTTATATATTTTTTAATACAAATTTATTAAATAAATAATAAACGAATTTTAAACGAATCGACCCGTATTCGATTCGTTTATAACCCATTTATTAAACGAATTCTAAACGAATAAACGAATCAAAATTTTCAAACCCGTATTCGATTCGTTTAATTAACGAATCGAATCGAATTCACCCATTTATTAAACGAATCAATTTTTTCAAACCCAAACCCATTTAATTCGCATCGAATCGAATCGAATAAACGAATCCTGACCCATATTGCCACCCCTATTTAATAGCATGTTTGGACTAACTCTATTAAACTATATGTTTTAATAGAGTATTCGCACAAAATAATTAGGGCTTCTGCATGACAGAATGACTCTCTCTATATATACATATGAATAGTATTAAAAATTGTAGGTTTTCTAAGGAATAAAAATGTTATTTTATACTTTTATTATAATTTATATTTGTAATTATGTAATATATTATGAATTTCTAACTATATTTTTAAATATTTAATTTTATGTATTTTTGTTTGTTTATTAGGGAAAAATAAAAATTTCAAGCATTTCAAAAATTCTAATAAATTAATAGATAGATATCGGTGGTCTAAAAAATTAAATCATTATCGAAGAAGATCCATGATTTTTGTTGTAAAATTACAAGTTTGTACTATATTAAGTGTAGTAATTGTAAAAATATAAGTTTCTATCATGTTAAGTGTGGTAATTGTGAGTGGATATACTTGAGTTGATTGGGTTAGATTTATATTTGGTTAGTAGGACAAATGAAAAGTCATAATTTAATTGGCTTTGTTTATGTTTGTGGCGTGGATTAATCATAAATTAATATAAATAGAGAGAATGAGGAATAAACTTCTCTACACCTCTTTCATCACTTCTTTCTTTCTAATTTTTTCTTCTCATATCTCTTTGTAATATTTAGTAAATTAATAAATAAATTTAGTTCTATTTTCAATTTTAATTATTTATATTTTTATGTATAATTTAATATTAATAATTATTTTTATTTCAATTATGCGAGGCTAAATAATAATAAGTTAGAATAAGGTAAAGTTCATAGTAGAAAAATATGATTTAAGTAAATTCTATTTTTAATTATATACATTAAGTTATTTTGTAATTAATATTATTTATATTTTATACTTTTGATTTGTTGTAGGCAAACAAAGGAATTTGGTAAAATAAATTCTTAATATCTTACTATAAAGTATGGTAAAATAATATTTTGACTTATTGTAGATAAGTTAAATTTTGATATACTAAATACTTAATCTATAAAATTAATAGAAAAATAATAATAATTTATACAATTAATCTTTTGAGCAATAAAGAAATACGATAGAAAAAATTTTTAAATTATATTTACTACTAATAGTGGATTCATAACCCTAACTAATTTAATTTTATAGTTACACTCAAATTAAGTTTCGTATTTTTTAATTTAATTTAATTTAATTTAATTTTTTTAGATAAATCACAATAAACAAATTAAATTTTTCTTTTGTAGATCGAACTCAGACTTACCGAGTTATATTACAACAAGACATTCTTATACTTGAGAGTTATAAAATACTTTTGAATCATGTTAAGTTTTTGCGTCATTGCCAAAGAAAGTATTTATTTTGCTTTGCTTTTTTTTTCTATTTTTATTCCTTTCACTTTCTATAAATTTTCATTTTCTTTTTCATATTTTTCCTTGAATACTATTTTACCCACCAAACTTTTTAGAATCATCACTTTCATGCCATATGACTTTATTCTAAACTTCAAAAATTGTTGTATGACTATAAAATTATAAAAATGTTTCTAAAAATTTCTCATAATAATTAAATTTGGAACTATAGATTTTAATTATCTTATATATTTAAACTCAATGTTGACAATTAGACTTAATGGACATGGACTTTTAAATTTCTGTAATTTAATTTTAGTATTTCTTTTATTTTTTTTTATATAGTCAGTTCTACCACCTAAATTATTATTTAATTTTTGTTTATTTTTAATTTTTGTTTTTGTTATTTAATTTTCATTTTTTTTATTGTGTATGTAATTTTTATTTTTTTGTACATTTATTTTTATTGCACATTTAATTCAGTTTACTTTTTTTTGTACATTTATTTTATTTGTCATTTAATTTTTAGTTTATTTTAAATTTGTGTAATTTTTATTTATTTTTCATACATTACTCATTTATTTCTATATCATCATTGTAACATAATTATCATCATTGTACGAGACATTGATCTCAAACTTCAAATGGCATATTAATTCGTAGATCTCAATCACCATTACAAATTATAGAGGAGATCCAAGAAGAAAATATTTTAGGCCAAATTAATCCTTAAATTGATAAAAAAAAACAATCATTCTCAGCAAGATGCACATGATCAAAATCAATCAAGAACTCTGAGGGACTACATGAATCCAATCAGAACTGGAATACCCTTGTATATTATATGCCCTCCATAGGCATCTCGATTCAACTTTAAACTAAGTATTATCCAACTTTTACCAATATTTCATGGTTTAGAATTTGAGAATTCATACTTGCATTTAAGAGATTTTAAAGAACTTTGTAATACATACACAGACTAAAATTGTACTATGAATATAATTAGGTTTTTTTTTATTAAAATATAAAGCTAAAAATTGATTACAAAATCTTAGATCTGGATTAATAAGAACTTGGAATAACATGCAAAAATAATTTTTGAATAAATTCTTTTCACCTCATAAAACTAATTCATTTAAAAGACAAACCATTTCTTTCACTCAAAAAATTAGAGAAACATTATACCAATATTTGGATAGGTTTAAAGAATTGCTTAATACATATCCACACCATAGTTTTAAAACTTAGTGATTGGTCACTTATTTCTACGAGGGCTTAATACCCCAAAGTAGACAAGTTGTTGAAATGATATATAATAATTAATTTAGATATAAAAATCCTGAAGATACACTTGATTACCTTGATCAATTAGTTGAAAATACACAATATTAGGATACTATTGAAAGTTTTGAATTATCAAATAAACCACAACCATCTTCATCTAGTGGAGAAATCCATAACCTTAAGGAATATCTTTATTTATAAGCAAAATTTGCATCCTAGTTAGAAAGATTAAAGCCTTAGAACATAAAAAGAGTGATCAAATAAAATATATTAAAGAAATTGCATGTAATGTTTGTAGCTCTAATGAACATTTCACTGAAGATTGTTCCATTCTATCTTTACTTAAAGAATGTCTTCATGATCAAGAAAATGTCATTAATACTTTTAATAAGTTAAATTCATATTCATAAATTTATAATCCTGGTTGGAAAAATCATCCAAATTTCAGTTTGATGAATAATAATAATGCATAATCTTTACAATCACCACCCTCCTACAAAAATTTCAAAACTCTTAGCCTTATGTACTATATATTCCACCACCATAGAAAAATCTGAAAGATACAATCTATTCATTCAATAGAAAGCAAGATATTATTAACAATCAAAATGCACAAACTTTTTTCTGATTTGAAAGATACTCTTGCTAAAATTGCTTCTACACTCATAATTCAAGAAAAATACAAATTTTCAACCCATCCACAACTAAATCCTAAGATTCAACAAAATCCACCCACAGACCAAGTCAAGTTAGTTATAACTCTTCGTAGTGGTAAGGTAATTGAAATGCCTATTCTTGAACCTTATAAAGATGAAAAAGATGAAAATTCAAAGGCTAAGGAAGGAATAAATAAGCTTGCACCTAGTAAAAAAAGAACTAGTGTGCTACCTGAACCACCAAGTATTAATGAACCAAAGAAATGAAACCATTCTTCTGAAATCTATGAAATTTTTAAGCAAGTGAAAATTAAAATTATTTTGTTAGATGCAATTAAGCAAGTATCTTTATATGCCAAGTTTTTTAAAGACTTATGCACTGTCGAGAGGAAATTAAAGATAAGAAAAAGAGCATTCATGGCTAAACAGGTAAGCACTATTTTATCTACTAGTAATATATTAAAATATAAATATACTAGTTGTCCTAGTATTTTTTATATTATTAGTGATAATAAAATTGAGCATGCTTTACTAGACCTTGGTGCTAGTGTTAATTTGCTTCTATATTTAGTTTATTTTCAACCTAATCTTGGTAAGTTAAAATCAACTTCAACTATACTTTTTCTTGCTGATAGATCAGTAAAAGTTTCAAAATAAATAGTAAAAGATGTTTTAGCACAAGTTGATAAATTCATATACCCTATGGATTTCATCGTCATAGAAACTAAATCTGTTGTGAATAATTACTACCAATTTCTGTAATTCTAGGCTTACTATTTTTAGCAACTACTAATGATCTAATTAATTATAGGAATGGTTTAACTAATTTGTCCTTTGAAAATATGACTCTGTAATTGAATATTTTCAACATTTGTAGGCAACCTAATAAAGAAAATGAGAATGAAGATTATACTGATGAATAAAATGAATTACTTGAGTCTTGTATAGAGAAAAATATTCAAAAATTAAAATTTTCTAAACTTACTGATATTTATTTGATTAATTCAGTTAGATAAATAATCAACTTAAACTTGATACTTATAATATAAATTCATTGCTTGATTCTGTGCAGACTTTACAAGATTATGATAAAGACTAAAAATTTGAAGAGCTTGGAATCATTGGAAAGACAGAACTAAAGGAAGCATTTAAATTGGAATTAAAATCGTTGCCTGAAGAATTAAAGTATTATTTTATTGGAGAAGAAGAAACTTACCATATTGTGATTTCTTCCAATCTAACAAGCGAGCAAGAAGGTAAGTTATTATCTGTTCTTAAAAAGCATAAAAATGTGATTGGATGGACTTTAAGTGATATTAAAGGCATTAATCCCTTAATTTGCACACGTATAATTAATCTGGAGGAAAATACTAAAACATGTCAACAACCTCAAAGAAGATTAAACCTACACATAAAATAAGTATTCAAAATAGAAGTCCTTAAATTGCTTGATATGATAATTATCTACCTTATTTCTAATAGTAAATAGGCAAGTCCAACCTAAGTAATGCCTAAAAAATCTGGAATCATTGTTGTAAAAATAAAAAAGAAGAGTTAATTCCAACATGAATTACATCTATTTGGCACATGTGCATTGATTATAGAAAATTAAATGAAGCCACTAGGAAATATCATTTTCCTTTGCCATTTCTTGACAAAATCTTAGAAAAAGTAGATGGACATCTTTGTTACTACTTTTTAAATGGCTACTCAGGTTATTATAAAATTTTATAGTACTTGAGGATCAGGAAAAGACCACATTTACGTGTCCCTTTGGAACATTTGCATTTAAAAGGATGTTTTTTAGGCCTTGTAATGCACCTACAACATTCAAATATGTATGCTAAGCATTTTTTTGATATAGTTGAATATTGTTTAGAGGTCTTTATGGATAATTTAACTATATTTGAATTTCTTTTGATGATTGTCTTGATAATTTAGAAAAAGTTTTAAAAAGATGTGTTGAAAGTGAACTAGTGTTTACTCGTGAAAAACGTCATTACATGGTTACTTCTGGAGTTGTTTTGGGTCACGTTGTATCTGTTAAATGAATTGAAGTTAACAAAGAAAAAATTGAATTCATATATGAATTGTCATAAAAAACAGTAAGAGATGAGCAATCCTTTTTAGGACATATAGGATTTTATAGGATGTTTATAAAAAGAACTTTAGTGTTATATTTAAACGATTTTGTAACCTCTTATTAAAATATACACCATTTGAATGGACTGATAATTGTAACCTTTTTTAACGTCTGTGCTTATTATTTAATCTTCTAATTGGTCTTTACTTTTTGAATTAATATGTGATATAAGTGATTTTACTATTGGTACTGTTTTAGGACAAATAAGGATTGGTAAGCCTTTTATTTATTTATTATGCAAGTAAAAATTTGGATAATGCTCAAATGAATTATTCTAAAACTCAAAAAGAATTACTTATTGTGGTATTTGCATTAAAAAATTTCAGTTTATATCTACTTGGTTCTAAATCTATTGTTTTTACTGACCACGCTACTGTGAGATATTTGATGACTAAACAAGATGTCAAACTAAGACTAATTCGTTGGATTTTGTTACTCCAATAATTTGACCTCACATTAAAGACTAAAAGGGTGCCAAAAATGTCGTTTTATCATGACTCACATATGAAATATACACTTACATAACACCAATCAATGATTCTTTCTTGGATAAATTTTTATTTTTTATTAATTTAATGTCATGATATGCTAACATTGTTAATTTTCTTTTTACAGGTGGAATTTCTTTGCAATGAAACACTCAAGATAAGAAAACATTTTTGGTTGAGATAAAGAAATTTTATTGAGATGATCCTTACTTATTTAAATATTGTACTTATCAAATTTTTTGACGATGTATTCCCAATAATGAGATAAATAGTTTTATTAAATTTTGTCATTTTGAAGCATGTGGTGGACATTTATCTTTAAGAAAAAATGTTGCTAAAATTTTATTTGCCCATCATACTCAAAGACACATGAATTTTGTAAAACTTATGAAAACTGCTAAAAATTAAGATCAATTGCTAAAAGAAATATGATGCCTTTAAATCTCATACTTGAAATAGAAATATTTAACTATTAGGAAATCGATTTCATGGGTCCATTTTCATCATCAATGGATTTTTACATATTCTGGTTGCTGTTGATTATGTTCAAAATTGATTAAATCAATTCCTTGTCAGCATAATGTTCACAAAACTGTGATTAAATTTTTAAAAGAATATGTTTTAAGTTGATTTGGAATTCCTTAAGCTATTATAAGCGATAGGGGTAAACATTTTTGTAATAAGCCTTTTGAGTCTTTAATGAAAAAAAATATATGGAATTACAGATAAAATTCTATCCCTTATTATTTTCAAACAAGTGATCAAGTTGAATTAGCAAATAGAGAGATAAAACAAATTTTAAAAAAGATGGTTAACCCAAACTGAAAATATTGGTCTCTTAGACTTATTGATGCACTTGGGCCTACCGCACTACATTTAAGACATCTTTAGGAATGTCTCCTTATCGTTTAGTTTATGGAAAACTTAGTCACTTACCGGTTGAACTTGAGAATAAAGCGTTTTGGGCTATTAAAACTTGTAATGCAAATCTTGATAATGCTTATAAATAACGTAAGTTGCAATTGAATAAACTTGAGGAATTACGTAATGACGCGTATGAAAATTCTAAAATTATAAAGGAAAAAACCAAAGTTTTTTATCATAAAAGAATTTTTTGGAAAACATTTGAAATTAGTTGAAAAGTTTTGTTTTATAATTCTCATTTTCATTTGTTTCCAGGAAAGTTAAAGTCAAGCTGGAGTAGCTCATTTGTTGTAAAATGTGTATATCTATATGTGGCCGTAAAAATTGAGAATCCAAAGAATGATATCATATTTAAAGTTAATGGTCAGAGATTAAAACTATATCTGGAATACCAATATGTAAAAAAGACACCGAAATCAACTTGAATGACCCACTAAATCTTGATTAAATCTTTAATGAGTGACTAATATTTTTTTTAATTTTATTGTTATTTTGCCGTTTGAGTGTTTGATTATTATTATCATTATTATTGTTTTCAGTTTTGATTAATTCACATAACACATCTATTAAGCATTATAAAATTTATTGCTTAAACATATTTATTTGCATATTGCGTTTCTCTCATCATTTTCATTTTATGTCATGAGTATTTCAATTAGAAATATCTTCTTGAAACATCTTCGAACTCTTTTATGTGTGAAATTATACTTAACGAATTTAATACAAAATATATCCAATTTTGGAATGACACACCACCAGAATTTGTGTCATATGTTGAAGATCTTGAAAGACAACTCTAAGAAATAGAGGGTGATATTTACCACACCTAATTGGAATATGAGGTTAATGCAATAAGAGGACGGATGTAAGTTTTATTTTATTTTTATTATTTTTTAGTATGTTTTCTTTTTGTTGTTTTGTTCACTTTCACGCTTGTTTTGATTTTACAGATTTAATTCTCTTTATTTTTGTTATTTTGATTTACTGTCATGTATAAATGGCAAATAACAGCATTCCGTAACTTTTTAAGTTAGTATTTTCAGTCTCCTATGATTATTGAAACCTCAAAAACTAAACATGAAAAAAATATAATAAAAACTGCATGAGCATTTTCCTTCTCTCCTTTAGAATGCCCTTAGGAAAATTTACAACATTTATTGTGAACGATTACGTTTGTTAATGATCCATGGCATTTATTCTGACATTTATTAGTTAATTAAAGCAAAAGTCCTGCTAGTATGTGAGTTTTCTAATCCATTTATATCTTATATGTTTGATTTTGGTAAAAGCACATACGTTAAAAGAGAAGAGCTAAATTGATTTAGCTCTAAATGTCATAACTGTATAAGACGTAATTGCAAAAACCCACGTTGCAAATCTTTAGGAATGATTTCTTATACTTGTGAAGATAAAATTAAATTCGTTAAAGATAGCAAGAGTAAAGAATCGTTAGATGATATCTTATGATCTCTTGAGTCGCATCGAAGTGGATATGTGCAACATGTAATTACTAGTATTGGATACTATTCCAAAAAGAAAGTACACAGTTTAGTCTTAGAAATTAGACTAAAAAAGACTTTGTTTGTCAGTTTATAAGAAAATTTGATTGGAAGCCTATCTACGATACATAGAGGGTGTTTAAGTTGTTACTAGACATAAAACTAGAGGAAGATGTGGGCCATAAGCACAACTGCTGGTAAATAGTATCTTCTTTTAAGAACATTTTATTTTATGCATTATTACTTTTAATAGAATGATTTTATGTTTAATTACTATTGTTCTTTTCTTTTTACTGTTTACTTTTTAATAATAAGTCAAAGCTTCAAGCGTCATTTGATAATAACATCACTCCTTTTACAACTGTATATCATTATTTTTGTCTTTAAAAATGTGCTTCTTTTTCAAACTCTCACAATTATCTTTTAAGATTATTGCAATGATAGTATCTTCGAGTAGACAATTCAAATTATTTGTATACTTTTTTATTTTCACTATAGAAAGTACAAGGAGTTCATTGAGGCAGCTATTAATCTTGCTGCACCTATTTTATGGAGGAGGTGACCGAGGGTAATCAAAGCTTATCTTAGAAGCTATTTTCATGAAAGGAAGCCCAGTATTAGCTAGGCATCATCTCAAAAGCCCTAAAATCTCTTGGATGTTTACCCACTGGAAAAGAACTTGTCGTCTTAAGTATGCAAGAAAGATTATCAGAAATGTTAAATCGTGCTGATGTTTTCATCTTTTTTCTATGAGATATTGCAACTTTGGAGACACTGATTATATTTACATCTTGGGCTCTTTTGAATATTCATAATAAACCCATCGGTTTGTTAAATATTAAAAAATTTTATGATGGTTTGCTAACATTTCTTAATCATGCAATTAATAATAATTTTGTTTCACCCACTGTAAAAAAATTCTTTATTTGTACTCCTACTGCTAATGAGTTACTTGATCTTTTATAAGCTTACAAACCAAAGACAGATCTCATGACCTTGGAGTTAGATTGGTTGACCGATGATGGTAATAGTAACAGTAATAAAAAATACAAATTAAGTTTAACTATCTATTTGTAAATATTTATTATTACAGTGCTCATGTAGTGTCTTATAAACTTTACTTCTTTACTTTAAGACATTGAGGATAATGTCTCATTCAAGTTAAGGAGGGGGAATAGTTTATAGTTGTGAAATATGTCAATCATAATAATATTTTTACTAATTTATGTTGTAAATACTAACTTTGGATAAATTTTGAATTGAAGATAGCTGAATATGGAATGTAGTGATCCTAGAAATGCATCTTCTTAATCCTAGAGTTATAAAAAAAATTAATATTTTCTTTTTCTTTGTCATTTCCTTTGAAGCTTCTACAACTAATTAAGTGGTGATATTCTCTATTTCTTCTTTTATATTTGTATTTCCTTATCTTTTTCATATTTTTACACGTATATCTTTAAATTATTGAATGTTAAAAATAATATTTAAATTAAGTTGGAGGATTGAGATAATTGATGTAAATTATAAATATGTGTTTACTTATTTTTCTATCAAAAAAAATCCAAAAACAACAAATTTATTTTATTGTTTAGAATGGCTGTATAAAAATATAATACTTTTTTATATGCATCATAATAGTCCAGTTTATATTATATTCTGACTTTGAAATTCATAGTAAGTTGTTTTGTTCTATTTTCTTTGTATTACTTAAATTTGTTGGTAATCACACAATTAAATCTTTTTTGTCATTTATTTATTTATACAGGTATTACTAAATCATTCTTTTCACACAATCACACTATGTCACGTGTTAGTGGATTGTAAGTTAAAATTTTTACAATATTTTGTTCTCTTGATTTATAGGAGAAAATATCCAAGGTAGTGGAAAGTGTATATTTTTTTTCAAAAAAATCCAAAAATAAAAAATAAAAGAAAAATATAAAAAAAAAGAGCAAAAAAAAAAGAAGAAATAAATGTGTTTAATATTATTATATATAAAACATGAGTAATTAAGTTCGTATAGATATTTTAACACTTAGTACCCTAAGGCTAACTGATCTGGAAGTCATTTAACCAAAACTCACTATATAGATTGAAGATATAATATTTTAAATTGTGTTGATAATCTACTGCCTAATAAAATATTATCTCTTATAAATCACTGAAATAAAATTATTGTTCTCTTTCATAAAGTCCAATAACATTGTGTTAATTTCTTGAGCACAAAAGAAGGTTAGTAATATCCTGGATAATGAGTGAATGATAAAAAGCTAAAATAAATTAATTTTGGGAGAATTTATTTATTAGGTAGTTTATAGGTCAGATGAACAATTATTTATTTGCATGCGAATTTTGTAAATCTTAATTTAATATAGTACTTTACTTGCTATAGACTAACAATAAGTTGGCCGGGGGGTGTGGTTAGTGTTGAAAATTGTAAGTTTTCTAAGGAATAAAAATGTTATTTTCTGCTTTTATTATAATTTATATTTGTAATTATATAATATATTATGAATTTCTAACTATGTTTTTAAATATTTGACTTTTTTGTATTTTTATGTGTTTATTAAGGTAAAATAATAATTTCTACTAATACGAGGTTCCTAACAAATTAACAGATAGATATCGGTAGTCTAAAAAATTAAGTCATTATCGAAGAGGATCCATGACTTTTGTTATAAAATTACAAGTTTTTACCATGTTAAATCTAGTAATTATAAAATATAAGTTTCTACTATGTTAGGTGTAGTAATTGTGAGTAGATATGTTTGAGTGAATTAAGTTAGGTTTATATTTGGTTGATAGAACAAATATAAGGT
Organism: Murraya koenigii; assembly: GCA_025617385.1. Classification (NCBI taxonomy): domain Eukaryota; kingdom Viridiplantae; phylum Streptophyta; class Magnoliopsida; order Sapindales; family Rutaceae; genus Murraya; species Murraya koenigii. The sequence continues at coordinate 17,905,537 of CM046812.1, forward strand.
CATGATTTAATTGATTTTGTTTATGTGTGTGGTGTAGATTAATCATAAATTATTATAAACAGAGATGAGGGGAAATAAACCTCTCTACACCTCTTTCTTCACTTCTTTCTCCCTTTTTTTTTTATATCTCTTTGTAATATTTAGTGAATTAATAAATAAATTTAGTTTTATTTTCAATTTTAGTTATTTATATTTTTATGCATAATTTAATATTAATAATTATTTTTATTTCAATTATACTAGGCTAAATAATAATAAGTTAGGATAAGTTGAAACTCTTAGTAGGAAAATATGATTTAAGTAAATGCTATTTTTAATTATAAATTAAGTTATTTTCTAATTAATATTATCTATATTTTATATTTAGAAATTTTAATTAGTTGTAGACAAATAAGGGAGTTTGGCACAATAAATTTTTAATATCTCAGTATCAAGCATGGTAAAATGGTATTTTGACTTATTATAGACAAGTTAAATTTTAGCATACTAAGTACTTAATCCATAATAAAATTAATGGAAAAATAATAATAATTTATACAATTAATCTTTTGAGTAATAAAAAAAATGATAGAAAGAATTTATTAAATTATATTTACTACTGATAGTAGATCTAAAACCCTAATAAATTTAATTTCATAGTTGTACTCAAATTAAGTTTCATATTTTTTAATTTAATTTAATTTTTCTTAGTAGTTTACAACAAACAAATTAAATATTTCTTTTGTGGATCGACCTCAGACTTACCGAACTATATTATAACAAGACACTCTTATACTTGAAAGTTATAAAATACTTTTGAGTTGTGTCAACATATATGCAGAGACAAACTTTATACATACATACATACATTCATACATACATAGGGGAAAATTGTAGTGTGACTTGCCTTTTAGAATAGTGCCTCTCATTTGTGACATATGCTAAGATGAGAGGTGGATAGTAAGAAAGTGGGCATAGCCCACAAAGGGCTTTATAGCATGATGACGTAAACCACCACGAAAAGCTTCCACCGTCAAGTCATCAGCCTTAGGAAAGCGAGTGCCATGGATTCCGTTGCCAATCAAAAGTTGTTTGCTCCGGGCAAGGCTTACTCTAAGAAAGCATCGGTCAGAGGGTTCTTTGCTTTGTATTGAATAAGGTAGCTTCAGAGACTCATTCATTTCATTTAGAGACTCAATGGAAACTGTTTGTTGTTCCAACCAATGGAGTTAACACTTGAATTACAGAAAATATTTGTTCTCACCTAATCAATAAATTATCTTCCTTCAGCAGTAGAGTAAACAGTATCAGTGCTTTTCTCAGATAGTCAAACAAGAGAGGAAATAAAGAGGTAATACCTGATAACTTGTCTAGTCAATCTCTCTCTCTCTCTCTCTCTATATATATATATATATATATATATATATATATAGACAAACGAGTCTCAATTATCTTATCTTCATTAATTTGAATTCGAGTAGTTAGCCGAAGAAAACTACTTGAAAACAACTCGACCAAGCCTTTAAGGCACAAAATTCATCAAATTAGTAGTTTATTATGTGAAATATCAGGTATTCAAAATATAATAAAAATCAATTTTTTCTTTTCAAATTTGGTAGACTAGATTATATTGAAAGTCATAATAGTGTATTTACTAATTAGTAATCAGAATAAACTGAAATGAGAATCAAAATAAAATGTTTGCTTGAATTTTACAAATTAGAATCAGAATGACCTATATTACCGTTAATGTATTTATTTTATCTGGAACTAAAATTAATAGTTAAAAGTTAATAAAATATCCTTAGTTTACTTTTATTATTATTTGATATAATAATTGTGATTATCATTATTCAAAAAACTTATTGTTAATAGTAAAAAAATAATAATGAGAGTAACGACAATAATAATAATAATAATAATAACAACAACGATGATAATGACAATGACGACAACGACGACAACAATGATAATAATAATAATAATAACTATTATCACTAGTGATCTGCAATAAAAACGACTGGCAGTAATGAACAACTATGACAGCAAATAGCAACGACAATGAGTAGCACCATGATGGCCGACGAATGCACAACAAGATATCAGTGAGAAGCAACCACAATGATCAATCTATGGTACTTGATTGATTTTTTTTTTTCAAATTCTTGAAGTAATGACAAAATATGAATTATTATAATTAAGTAAAGGTAGAATGATCAGTCTTGCGAATGAGATTCTAATTCTCAACTCTCTCTTAAGCACTAAAACTCTAGAAAAGAATGATGCTATTATTTATACTCTAAAAATTATTTTGAATATTTTTTATTTAATAAAGTATTATATTTTAAAAAATCCTCTTATAAAATTACTATCAAGGATAAAATAATTTAACATATAATAGATTTGCTTAACATAACCATGTATTATAAAACCATAAACCATCATCATCATCTTCTTCTTTTCTTTTTTAAATCAATTCTTCAAGTGGGGATTATGAAAGATTTAAAGACTTCATTACAAATTTTTTTCATGGGTGCACATATCCTCATTTTAATATTGTTTCCACTAAATGTATTTTATTATCATTTTGGAAAATTGTATTTATGTAACTAATAGCTATATGATAAATTGTAAGCAATATGTACCAAATTAAGGGAGAATAATAATAATAATAATAAAGTGGGTGTTAAAAAAGGGGAAAAAAGATTGCTGCACCCTTAAACTTTAAGAAAATAATCATGAAGACCTTTAGGTTTTAAAAAGAAAAACAAGATTTTTTTTTTTTTTAACCCTAATTACCTTTGGCTCTGTTAACTAGGGGTAGGCAAAATATATAATTCAATCCTACCCAATCTGATAAATAAAAAAAGGGGTTAGATCAGTTTGAATGAAATGGAATATTCGATCAGTGTTATTTTACCAACCCAATTCGACCCGAAAATTCAAACGGATTAATTACAAAATTAAAAAAATAAAATTCAAAAATATAAATTCAGTTTCCCAGCCTCACATTCTCACACGTTGCCTAAGTATTGCCTGTAGCCTCAAGCCTACACTCCCTCCTCATTCCTCAACACTCTAACTCACCAACAACAACAACAACAACAAACACACACGCAGGCTCTCACCAATCACTCACATTCAAAAATATAAATTCAGTTTCCCAGCCTCACATTCTCACACGTTGCCTAAGTATTGCCTGTAGCCTCAAGCCTACACTCCCTCCTCATTCCTCAACACTCAACTCACCAACAACAACAACAAACACACACACAGTCAACTCAACGGGTCCACACTCCACAACACCACGCAGGCTCGCACCAATCACTCACACACGCTGCCTGCTTCCTGCACTCACTCGTCATTCCTCAACACTCAACTCACCAACACCAACAGCAAGTCAGCAAACACATAGTCAACACAACGGAAACGAAAACCAAAAACAAGAAGAGTAGCAAGCCACACACACATGCATCAGAAACGAAAAACCAAAAGCAGCAAGTCAGCAACCTGATTTTGCCGACCAAATCTGCTACTCTGCCAAGTGCCATGATCGGATCTACTATTTCACTACCCACCACGACCGAATCTACTGCCACTACCTAAGAATCTGCTCTTCCAAGCTCTATCCGAACCCAACCCAGCAAGAAGCAACCCGAAACCAAATACCTTTCAAAATTTGAAGCTTGCTTCCTTGGTAACGTGTGATTGTGTATTACTGATTTACCCATTTAATTAGTTTAATAATTTGTAATATGTGCTGTTAAGTTTTAATAATAAAATTAAGAAAACCAAAAGCAGCCAGTTAACAACCCGCACTAACCCGAGTTGACCCGAACACAAACTTAATCTAACCTGATTTAAATTCGGATCGGGTTAAGAGTTTGGGTAAAGTTCGGCGGCCACCCGATCAACTCGAATTTTTTTTTCTTTTAATACAAGAGAGTAATGCTCTAATTTAGAGGCAGCAGCTTTGGCACGGGGCTTGATCAACTCGAATTTTGCAATCTATTAAATATATTTTATTTAATTTAAGGTATATTTTACAATAAATAGAAACATAATATTAAAATAAATGTATAAAATTTAAATTATTTTAAATATTATATAAAATAATTTTAATATTTTTAATACGTGAGATATATTTTATTAATTGTAAAATTTATTTACTCAAAGATTTATTTAAAAATTTATAATAAATATAAATATATTATTAAAGTAAATAAATAATTAAAATTTTTAAATTTATTTTAAATATTAAAAATATTTGAATATTATAGTCTACTAGACAAATTAAATTATTTATATTATATTTGTATTTATTAAATTTTTTTAAAATAGGCTGTGGTTCCCCTTAGCATTGCTCCAATTCTTGGGGTTAAGAAAATAAAATAAAATAAAAGAGGACAAAATTATAAAAAATAAAAATTGTTTTAAAAAATTAATTTAAATACCCATAAACAAAATTATGAAAGAGGACAGATACTTTAATTAATTACATGAGTGACTATTTGGGTCATGGAAGCTTAAGCAACAAATAAACCAAGTAGATCGAGTTTCAGTTGGATTAGTCATGCAACATAACTGGTATTTTCATTATCATTATCAATTCTCTTGGGATTTCAAATTTTTAGTTCAATGCTAGAAACCTATATATTTTTTCTTTTAGAAAAAGTTCTACTTCTTAACATCTTTGATATTTGAAAGTGGTATATAAATTGAAAGAATGTATTAAAAAAAACTTGAAAATAAGATAATTTTAAAAAATGATGCAAAGGATTTCAAGGTTGATATGAAGAGGAAAGCAAGACGGAATTTTAAGATTCGTATTGGATATTGAGGAGTTCACCGAGGAAAATTTTAATTGAGAAAAATATTGATCTTAACAGAAATTCATGACAGTGATGGGTCTTAATGTATGTGTTATTATGAATGTTGACTTGTAAAAGGGAAGTATTAATTTGCAAAAAAATTGAGTAATGAAATTTTTATAAAAAGTATAAAAGGATTAAAATATCTTAATGAAAAATAAGTTGTTTTAAAAAATGTACTTAAAAATTGATACAATGTTTTGGTTCTAAATAATCAGACTATGATTAAACAAAAATTTATTTGCATGCATTAATGAATTGTAATGCGCATTGAGATGGTTTTTATGTTCAAATTTTTATGGTATGTTTGACATATTCTATTATATTACATTGTATCATTTTATTTAATATATATGTATTGTATTATGTTATTTTGTATTATTATTATATTATAATAATATTATACAATATTTGAAGTAATGTTGTATTGTATTAATGTTATATTAATATTATTTAAATTAAATTAATTATTTTTATATTAATTACTAATCTATAAATATAATATAATAATTTATTTTTATATTTTATCTATTATAATAAAATATTTAAATATATTAAAATATATTTATGCCTCAATTGAGGCAAAGATTGGTACATTAGGACTTCCGGTTTGCGTAATGAACAAAAGTAACACATTATGGTAGCCTCCAAAATTGCTAAATATAAGTTTGTAATAAATTAACAAAAATAATTATGTGACACTAAACAATACTATGTTTCAAGTGTCTGATTATATTGGAGATGCTATACTGTAGAGCATTCATTTATAACCATATAGTCAAAATTATAATATATTATTTATTGTTTTAATTATGTGGTTACAAAATAGTACTCTATTGTATAATATTTCCAACATATCCATTGTCATGTTTCAAACACATCCTCAATTGATGCACCGTGGATACTGCAGAATGTTAATCTATGATTATGGTTATTACTACAATATATTAGCCCCATGGATGTCGCCTTATCAACAAAATTTCAGGTATCTTGGAAGTTGGAACATTGTTTGTATTTTCCTTTCAGGGGCGTAACAAGATCTTCGATTCCTTAAAAAAAAAAAATTATGATATCCTTATCCTACATTATTGAGACGCATGTAATTAAGCTTATATTATAAAAGATTGTCCTATTAATGTTTACCCATTTTCTCTTTTTTTTTTTTTGTTAATTTTACATTACAATTTGCCTAGTAATATACAATTAAAAGTTTGTCCGTATTAGTCTTAGGGTATATTTGGGATTGAGATGCTGTAGCTTAAAAACTACAGCTGCTGTTTGGGTAATACCGAGCAGACCTCCTCGAAGTCAACCCAGCCAGAGCAGAAGACCTAATCGCTAACTCGAATATGCCCTTGCTAGGTATCAAAGCTGGTCGAGGTCAAGTGCTCAAAGACTGGTCGAGCCCTGGCCTTCTCTTTTTGATGGAGATCCTCGAACCACCAAGCAGGATCCAGTCATGTCGCCAAAAACACCGTGGGCAGAGAGAATCAAGGCTCGAGCAGAGCCGACTTAAACAGGATGACTCCTCCTCCAGACAACTTGACACGACGATCGATACCTGACAGGCACCCCACGCCGTAGGGCTTCGTCACTGTGACCGAAGATCGGCACACGCCCCCACAGTAGCATCATTAAACGCAGACCTACACGGCACCATCATTGGGTCACATGAACCCATACCTGCCTTACATCCCACGCCCTTAAGATGTGCCGCAGCAACCCCTAGTTGTCAGGAAGGCACAGACACAATTAATGCGGAGGTAGGAACCCAAGCAAAGGAAGGCGGGAAAACAAGATGATAAATACCAGTCGAAGGACAAGGTAACGGGACCTTTTTTTCTTTTGGACTTTCGGGACTTTCTTCTTCCTTACCATATTTCCCTTCTTCAAATGAAAACATTTCAACTCCAACCAAACCATCAAAAACTTAGATTCTCTCTATCACCTTTCCCCCTTCAAATGCCCTATCTTTTCGGTCTCTCAAACCGAGAGAGATACCAAAAGAATCAACCCGATTACTGACTTAAGCGTCGCAGGATTTTCGCCGAAAAAATACCTGGCGACCCATGACAATTTTCTTTGTGAACGCAAGACGGAGGAATTCACTGTTCCAGTAAACGGGGAGAGGCAGGAGCTAGCAAGGAATCCTGCTGGAGCAACCGGCGAGCAGAAGTCCACAGCGTCATTTGGGAGCGAGCAGAAAACAGCATCAACATCTTGGCGCCGTCTGTGGGAATCAGTTCAAAAAGCCTGACTTCCTGATACATTCGAAAAACAACATAACGATGAGAGGAAATAGCAGGAGAGGAGTAAGCCTGGAGGAATCGGTGACTCTAAAGGAGGTAGCCAATAAGGCCTGAGATAGGGAAATCCAAGAAAGAATGAACCGGATGGAAAGACAGATGGAGACGCTGACGTTCATCTTGCAAGAGCTCAGGGATGGACAGAGGAAAGCAAGCAATGACATCCCTGAATCCAGCCGCGGGAACGCCCCCGTCGGGAGAAATGAAGGAGATGAAGCCCAGAGGCAAAAAGCACAAAATGTTGCTGGAAGGGAGGTGACGAATATGGAGGAAAGGGAATCCCGCCAACACTTACAAGACACGGCACCTACTTCCCGTGTGAAGGAATTGGAGGGAGAGGTGCGCAGGCTGGCGGAGGTTGTAGAAGACCTGGGGGGAAACTGGAAAGCCCGAGTTGGAGGATAATGTTGGACAGTGGGTCCCCACTCTCAGCGGAAAATCATGGGCGTCACAATCCCTCGGAATTTTAGCTTCCCCGACTTGAGGTTCTCAGGGAAGAGTGCAAATAGAACGTTTCAACGACATGACCAGAGTACAGGGCTTGACAGCCGCCCAGAGATGCAGGGTCTTCACGCTTACTTTTGAAGGGAGGGCAAGAGAATGGTACCCAAACTACCCGGGGAATTATTCTGAGCTTTGAACAAATATACAAGGAATTCGCGGAGCAGTTCTGGGGGGTGGTGGCCCCCGAAGACGACATGATGGAATTAGTGGAGGTAAAACAAAGGGAGAGGGAGTCCTTTCGAGAGTTTTTCAAAAGTTACCACCAGTCAGTCCTGGATCTTGGGGCATTCAATCACCCCCAGGCACTGAGGAGGCTGAAAGATGGGAAGGCCATGGTACAACTTGCAAAGCCCCTCGATCCGTTCGTACTCCGACGCATATGATCAGGTGAAGATGGACATGGTTATTGAGGAAGAAAAAGCCGCGAAACTGAGAAGCGAGCAGAGCAGTGGAACGAAGTGGAAAGAAAAAAAGAAGGGCCTGCTCGGGGCACATCTGCTTCCATGGTAATGTTGCTCCCTATAACCCCTACCAGAGGGCTCCCCAGTAGTAAATGCATCCCGCTTCACCCCGCTGGTCCCTGAGTCGGGACCACAGGGAGTATTGGCAGTACGGCGGCAACCCGCTTCGTAATCTGCCAGCAATTCGACCCATGCAGAACAATAATAGAGCCGACCGCCCATTACCCACACACCGGAAGCTTCCCCCGGGACAAGGCGGTGCAAATGGTTGATCAGAGCCCCGCATACAGATAATACACCTCACTGAAGGTACCACTCGAGGAAATCTTCCAAGTTGTGGAGGAACGAGGGCTGTTGTGTTCCCCGACACCAATGTCTAAGCCAGCCAGTAGGAGAGACAAGGGCCGGTTCTGCCGATTCCATTGCGACCATGGCCACTCGATGTCGCAATGCCGCGATTTGAAGAACCAGGTGGAAGACTTGGTTAGAAATCGTTACTTGAACGAGTTTATTGAAGGAGGACACCCGGTAGTTGAACAGCAGCGAGCAGAAGATGACCAAGCCCGTCACAAGGACCGTGAACCACCTACTGCGAGGGTGATAGCAGGGGGGCCCACGATGGTAGGAAATTTAAATAGGGCTCAAAAGAACTATAGTAGATACGCCTCGGCTGGCCGGGAAGTCTTGCTCGCCATGCCAACTGTAAAGAGAGCCAGGGTACGGCAAGTGCCCATCATGTGGACGGAGGAGGACGAGGAGGGGGTGCTATACCCTCACGAGGATGCCTTGGTTGTAAAGGCGAATGTTGCCAACAAGGAGGTCAACCGAATACTGGTGGATTCGGAAAGCTCAGTGGACATTCTCTTCAGGTCCATACTTGATGAAATAGGAATAGCGGATATAAGACTCGACAGACAAGCACCTCTCTGAAGGGGTTAGGTGGGGGAAGGTTAACCCCTCTGGGAATCATCAAATTGGTTGTGACTATGGGCTCAAGACCTTTTGAGAAGAATATAATGTTAGATTTCGTGGTAGTGGATGAGGCCAGCCCCTACCAAGAAATATTAGGAAGGCCCTTCATGAAAATTAGCTAGTCGGTGTTGTCCACCCATTACTTGGCCTTGAAGTATCTCGTGAATGGGGTCGTGGGAGTGGTTAAAGGTGATCAAAGGGTCGCGAGTAGCTGCTACACCGTGGCGGCAAAGGAGGCAATGCAAGTGACATCGTTAGACTCAAGGGGAGAGTCTAAAAAGGGAAGGCATGAGCCTGCTGAAGAGTTAGAGGAAATTGGGATAAAACCGGACGACCATAAGAAAAAGGTCAGGATTGGCTCGGGCATTACCGAGTCATTGAAGACAACTCTGGTCGAGTGTTTGCGAGCACACTCTGATGTGTTCGCCTGGACACATGAGGATATGCCCGGGATCAACCCGGAAGTGGCGTGCCATAGGTTGGCGATAAGGAAGGATGCAAAACCGATAAGGTAAAAGAGGAGCTGTGTCAACCAGGAGAGGTATGAGGCCATGAACAGCGAGGTAGAGAAGCTGCTGAAGGCAGGATTTATAAGGGAAGTCACCTACCTTGAATGGATCTCGAATGTGGTGCTGGTAAGGAAAGCGAGTGGGAAATGGGGAATGTACGTGGACTTCACAGATTTGAACAAAGCTTGTCCGAAAGATAGCTTCCCATTGCCAAAGATAGACCAACTGGTGGACTCCACTGCAGGGCATGGCCTGCTCAGCTTCATGGATGCCTTCTCGAGCTACAACTAGATCCCTACGTACGAGCCGGATGAGGAATGCACGGCCTTCATCACCAACCAGGGCCTATTCTGTTACAAGGTCATGCCTTTTGGCCTGAAGAATGCGAGGGCAACCTACCAGAGACTGGTGAACAAGATCTTCAAGCCGCTGATCAGCTACACGATGGAAGTTTATGTGGACGATATGATCACTAAGCCCAAGGACGCGGAGGAGCATGTGAAGCACTTGGAAGAGACTTTCGCGCTCTTAAGAAAATATAGGAAAAAGCTTAATCCTGATAAGTGTGTCTTTGGAGTTGGCTTGGAAAAATTCTTGGGCTTCATAGTCAGTAACAGAGGAATCGAGACCAACCCGGAGAAGATAAGAACAGTGATAGACGTGAAGTCCCCACGCACTCTTAAGGAAATACAAAGCCTCACTGGAAAACTGGCATCCCTTAACAGATTTATCTCCCGAGCAACAGACAAGTGCCACGTCTTCTTCCAGGAAATGAGAAAAGGGAGAAAGACAATGTGAACACCGAAATGTGAAGCGGCGTTCCAACAGCTGAAGGAATACTTATTGAAAGCCCCACTACTGTCAACACCGCGAGCAGAAGAAGTTTTGTACTTGTATTTGACGGTGTCACGATGGGAAACGAGCTCAGTCTTGGTAAGGGAAGAGTAGGCGGTGTAGTACCCCGTGTATTACACAAGCAGAGCTTTGTTGGGAGCAAAGACTCGGTATCCGCTAATGGAGAGGTGGGCACCGGCCCTGGTAACAGCAGCCCGGAAGCTGAGACCTTACTTCCAACCACACTTGGTGGCAGTCTTGACGAACCAGCCACTTAGGCAGATCCTGTACAAGCCAGAGACTTCTGGCAGGTTGGTGAAATGGTCGATAGAGCTCAGTGAGTTTGACATCAGCTACCAACCCCGAACAATAATCCGGGCGCAGGCCCTAGTAGACTTCGTGGTCGAATGTACGGAGGCGAACGAAGAAGCGAACAGCGATGGACGGTTACAGTGGATGGGTCATGCGAAGACCAAGGAGTAGGAGCAGGAGTTGTACTTCTCAGTCCTGAGGGGGTGGAGGTACAATACGCCGTGAAACTCGAGTTTAAGACTACCAATAACTAGGCCGAGTACGAGGCCGTAAGTGCAGGACTGAAGCTCGCTTTGGTAGTAAAAGCGAAAAAGGTAAAGCTCTGGACAGACTCTCAGCTGGTGGCAAACCACCTCAATGAAAGCTTTCAAGCAAGAGGCGAGAAGATGGAAGCTTACCTTCGGAAAGTGAGGCAGTTGATAGGAAAATTCCGAGTGGTGGAGGTAGAACAAATCACAAGGGGAGAAAACTTTCGAGCGGATATGATAGCACAGATGGCCGCTGTGTCTGACCCCAAAATGCCCAAGTCTATCCCATTAGAGATCAGGACCTGCTCGAGTATCGAGCAGGAGAACGAGGTAATGAGCTTAACATCGAACAGTACCTGGATGGATCCAATTGTCTCTTATCTCAAGGAAGGGACATTGCCTACTGACAAGAAGCAAGCAAGGAAGCTGAAGTGTCAAGCGGCAAGGTACACACTGATCGATGGGATATTGTACAGGCGAGAATACACCCTACCGCTACTACGATGTTTGGACAAGGAGGAAGCTGACTATGTTTTTAGAGAAATACACAAAGGGATTTGTGAGAACTATTCCAGCGCGAGGTCTCTGGCTTTTAAAACCTTAAGGTAGTGGTACTTCTGGCCCCGGATGCACCAGGATACACAAGAAAAGACCAAGAGCTACAAGAATTGTCAAAGTTTCATAAACTACATGGCTCAGCCGCCCGAGAACCTCACAGTGATGAATTCACCATGGCCATTTGCTCAATGGAGAATCGACTTAATCGGGCCATTGTCAAAAGGAAGAGCGTCTGCAACACACGCCGTGGTGGCAATTGATTATTTCACCAAATGGGTTGAAGTTGAAGCTTTAAGCAGTTTTACAAAAAGCAAGACCACTGACTTTATTTAGAGAAATGTGATTTGCAAGTACGGAACCCCCACGCACTGGTCACAGATAATAGGAGGCAGTTCGATAATAATAAATTCAGAGACTTCTGTAGGAATATAACAATAGAATTGAAGTTCTGCTCGCCATCACACCTACAGGCAAACGAGCAAGTGGAGGCCGCAAACAAGACTAACCTAAGGCGAGACGGTGCCAAGCATGAGCCAAATGAAGGCTCGAGCAGAATAAGCTCAACGAAGAAAAGCGAAGGCCCAAAGTCTTATAAAGTCTACCTCACAGAGAATTATGGAACAAAAATAAAAGCACAAAAGCAAGGTAAGGAACATATATTCTTCATTTCATCATCAAAGATTACAAAGCAAAAAAAAAAAAATGGGTACAATAAAGCCACTCAAGTGGCTGGAGCAGTTGGGCTAGCAGTGAAGGCTGGGGCCTCAAAGGACGGGATAGCTTGAGAGTCGGCCGCAGCAGTAGTGGAGGTCTCAGCGGTTGGAGGAGCAGCTTCCCTGGACCTTACAGCATCCTAGGCAGGAGGACCCCTTGGACATGTCTAGTTCAGGGTATTCCTTGCCCAGGACAAACATGATGCACTTATAGCTGAAGATCACTCCCTTGTTGTACTCATCCGGGAGCTGACTCTCCAAGGAGTCCACCTTATGCTGGAGACGAGAAGCCTCTACCTCCAGGGTCCTCTCAAAGGCAGACCTCCACACGTCAAGGTCTTTTCGAGCATTCACCAGCTCATCCTGAACCACAGACAACTCCTTCTCAAGTTGGAGTGCCTTTGACTCAACTAGGGCTGCCTTTTCCTCGAAGGTGAAGACCTGAGTGCGAAGCTTAGCCACTTCCTCCTCTTTTTGCTCGAGCTTGTGCCTCAAGCCCTGATTATCGGCCCTCATCTTCCTCTCGAAGTCCATAGCCTTGGTCTTAAAGGCAGTAGCGGCATCCGTAGCGTGGCAGGAGAGACGCTGGAACATGTTGGCCAGCTCGCTGACACTGGAAGCCTTCAGCTCCTCCACGAACTTCTCTACCATGTGCCTAACAAAATCCTTGACATAAGGGTCGGCAACATCAAGCTGCTGCTGCTCCTGAGAATGCCCAGATAGAGACCTGGCCGGAACGACAGCTCTCGAGCCCTTTTGGGTTGCCCCTTCTGCTGACTGCTCACCTCTCTCGAGCAAGAGGAGCAGCCCCGGTTGGCGAAGCAGCAGGGTCAACTTTGGACCGCTTAGGAGGAGCAGAGGAGCTGCTTGGTTGCTTTGCTGTACTCAAGGGCCTTTTAATCGAGAAATGATGCCACTCATCTCTTCCCCTGAAATAAAGCCGAACTCGACAAGGTTGTGATGTGTCAGTAGCTCCCTGCACGAGCTCGCGTTATCTAGATCAGTATTGACACGTGACTGAAGCTCCTCCCCAACCCGGTAGGACGTGCTCCAAGACACTGCAACAACAACCAGGAAAAATAGTTAGAAAAGCGTGAGCAGAAAAGCTAAAGTAAGAAATGCAATGGGTAGCAGACGACCTGGAGTACAAAAGCGAGAGGGGATTTGAGGAACCTCCTCAGCGGCAGAGGCTGCCCGCCCCCAGTTTTCCCCAGCAAAGGAGAATTTGTCCTTCCAATTGCCACCAGATTTTAGTAGGTCAGTGTTGGGTTTCTTGCCCTTCAAACTGGAAGTGAGGTAATACATGCCTTCGTCTTTTAAACTGCTATTCAACTGGTAGAGATGCATTATGCTTTAACCCAAACTGGAAGTGAGGTAATACATGCCTTCGTCTTTTAAACTGCTATTCAACTGGTAGAGATGCATTATGCTTTAACCCAAATTGCACCATCCCCACAAAATATACAGCCCTGACAGAACCCTTCACTCATTTGGGTTCAGCTGCCCCGAGGCCAGACGCAGTTGGGATAGGACCCGGACAAAATAGGGTTGAAGGGGCAACTTAACGCCCCACCGGAAGTATTCTAAATAAAAGGTGACATACCCCCAGGGAGGACGGCTGGGCGTGTTACTCTTGCCAGGAAGATGCAAATCCACAGTAGCCGGAATGTGGTACATGTCCCTAAGCCAGTCTTGGTATGAAGTCTCACACCTCATGTTGTCAATAGCAAACGACTCGGCCTTTGACCTCTGGTCGGCCCTCTGCCCTTGTTGCAACCGGGTTTCTCCCATAACCTTGATCCCTTCGGGGCTTAGGTCTCTCACCAGAACCCCCTTATTGGTCTTGGAGTCACTCAAAGAAGATGTCTCTTTATGGGACATTCGGCGGGGTTGCTCAGTGGCTGACATTTTTTCTAGGGACACAATCTACCAAGTGGGAAACCAGAAACCCAAAAAATGGGAAAAACAAAAATGAGATGAAGGAGAAGAATTTTTACCTGCGATGGGTTCAACGATGGCAGATGACAGCGACGGCAGAAAGGGAAGTGAAATGCACTTGCAGGTAATTGTTTCTGGTTTAAGCAAAGATTGGAAACAAGAAGCACAGTAAAGAAATTAGGGATTTATAAATGAAAAAGCAAGTCATGTCAACAAGCGACATGCTACTCAAGGGACGCGACTGTTCGAGTAACCACCTCTTCAAAATTCAAACGAACGGCCCAGATCCACCCATGCGTCTCGCATTAAATATGAAGTGAAGGAAAAGGCAGACAGCTCAGCATGAGAAGGTAAAAAGGGGTGGGGAAACCTGCTCGAGCAAGAAGTTTTCAGTCGTATCTCATTTCACTCTAAAAGTTAGAAACTGGGGGACTGGTGTTTAGGTAATACCGAGCAGACCCCCTCGAGGTCAACCCAACCGAGCAGAAGACCTAATAGCTAGCACGAAGATGCCCTTGCTAGGTATCAAAGCTGGTCGAGGTAAAGTGCTCAAAGACTAGTCGACCCTTGGCCTTCTCTTCCTGATCAAGATCCTCAAACCCCTGAGCAGGATCCAATCATGTCGCAAAAAACACCGTGGGCAGAGAGAATCAAGGCTCAAGCAGAGCTGACTTAAACAGGATGACCCCTCCTCTCGACAACTTGACACGATGATTGATACCTGGCAGGCACCCCACGCCGTAGGGCTTCGTCACTGTGACCGAAGATCGGCACACGCCCCCACAGTAGCATCATTAAACGCAGAACTACATGGCACCATCATTGGGTCACATGAACCCATACTCACCTGACATCCCACGCCCTCAAGTTGTGCCGCAGCAACCCCTAGTTGTCAAGAAGGCACAAACGCAATTAATGTAGAGGTGGGCGCCCAAGCAAAGGAAGACAGGAAAACAGGAGGATAAATACTAGACGAAAGACAAGGTAAAGGAACTTTTTTTTTTCTTTTTGGACTTTTGGGACTTTCTTCTTCCTTACCATATTTCCCTTCTTCAAACCAAAACATTTCAACTCCAACCAAACCACCAAAAACTCAGTCTCTCTCTATCACCTTTCCCCCTTCAAACGCCCTATCTTTCCGGTCTCTCAAACCGAGAGGGATATCAAAAGAATCAACCCGATTACTGACTTGAGCGTCGAAGGGTTTTCGCCGGAAAAACACCCGGCGACCCCTGACATTTTTCTTTGTGAACGCAGTATGGAGGAATTTACCGTTCCAGTAAATAGGGAGAGGCAGGAGTCAGCAAGGAATCCTGCTGGAGCAACCGGTGAGCAGAAGTCCACAGCGTCATTTGGGAGCGAGCAGAAAACAGCATCAACAACTGCAGTGAAAAAAAGTTATAATTATAAAATAAAAATTAGTAATATGTAATAAATATCATTTTTAAATAATAATTTTGATAAAATTATTAAAGACATAATAAATTTTTCATAATACAAGTGAAAAAATGATATTAACATAGTTTTTAAATTACAGCAGTTAGTGTTTACTAAACACTTTAATGTTGTAACTTAAAAATTACAGCTGTACAACTTCAATCCCAAACATACCCTTAATTAGTATATATAGTGACGATAAGTGTATCCCAAAATTTCCCTACGCAATCAATTTTTATTAATATGAACGGTGAATATCTATATTATTATTTCAAATATATAACTACAAAATTAATAAATAGAAAATTTGATATTAAATACAAAATTATTTTAATTTTAAGAGAAATTATACAACGTAAGTTCCTTTATATAAAGCAGAATGAAAAAATAAGCTCTCTCTTGAAAGACATTTAAAATCAAAATAACTTTATATTATTTTAATTAAATTATTCTTTCATTAAATTTAACCACTCTTTATTTTTTTCATAATATAGTTATAATACGTACTTATCTCTCTTTAATGATGATATAAAAATATTGTAATATTATTTTAAGAAAAAATTTAATTTTTAATATTAAAGAGAGAAAATAATAATTTAATTTAAAAAATAAAATTTTTATTTTATATCATATGACTCTTTAAATAAAAATAAAATATTATTTAAATAATCTTTTGATAATACTCTAAATAATTAACTCAGAAAAAAAAAATTCAGTACAAACTTTCTGATCTCGAAACTCCTCGGATGTTGTTTTTTTTTCTTTGAATGTTGTTATTGTTGTTGTTATTATTATTATTATTATTATTATTATTATTATTATTATTGTAAGATGCATAAAAAAGGAAATTAAAAAGACATAATTGTGAATCCAAATACCGCTGAACATTAACTCCAAAGTCCAAAAACTATTTAATGCATTCCGCGTACCCCGGCGGTCCTTAGTGACTTTGTCCAACCACCTGTGCGTCCCACCAAATTCAGTAAATGCACATTACCATACACCTCCTCATGTGACTATACTTGTAGTCTCTCACTCTCTCTTCCATATCATATACGTCTAGCTAGCTACCTCACTTTTCATGTCTGATGTCCATAGCAAACCCACCGGCGGTAGCTTCCACCGCTACAACAACAACCGGCGTCGGCCTCGGCTATGGTATCGCCATTGCCGTTAGTATTCTTGTTCTAATATCCACCATAATGCTTGCTTCTTATGCTTGCATTCGAGTTAAAGCAAATGCAAGTGGTGGTGGTAGCAGAAGTGGTAGTAACCGCACGGCCAACTTTGACGCCGTTGACTCGGGGTCAGCCGCCGTGTTGGTGTTGGGCTTAGATGGGATAGTTTTAAACACGTATCCTAAGATTGTACTGGGCGAGAGTATGAGAATGCCCAGGCCCAATGATTACGGCCCGTGCTCTATTTGTTTGTGCGATTACAAGCCTAACGATTTGGTACGTTGCATTCCAGATTGTCATCACTGTTTCCATGCTGATTGTGTTGATGAATGGCTCAAGATGAGTGCCACGTGTCCTTTGTGTAGGAGTTCTCCTGCCACTCCTTTGGCTGAGGTTGTGCCTTTGGCTTTCCTTCCATAACAGGTGACGATTTCATTTGGTTATTTTGTATCAATTATTATTATTATCTTTTTTTTTTCCAAGTAACAAATTTAGGGTTTTTGTATCTTCTGTGCGTTTGGTATTATTTTTCAATTGATTTTTTTTATGTTTATTTTAGAGAATAAAAATGATATTTTTGATGTGATATTTTTTTAATTGAAAAAACATTTGACAGTTTATTTTCAAAGAACATATGAAAATAAAAAAAATAGTAAAAATATGTTTTGTTATTTTTCTGAAAATATAAAAAATAATAAAAATTCGTTTGATCTAATATTTTGTAAAACACATTTTTCAACTATTCGTTATTCAATAAAAAAAAATTATCATACTTCACACAAGTAAATCATGCCAGACAACTTCCAAACAATTTTTAGTTACGTTCATTTAGTTTTTACGTTTGATCAAATAAAATAAATTTATGATGATCATTATATTTTATTTTTTATTTTAATAATTAAAAGTCGGACCATATTATATAAATTATTTTTATTCATTGAAATATTTTTGAGGGAGCTTGCTGGGAGGGGGATCGGAATTTAATGAAGAAAGAAAGAAAATTAAATGAAATTTATACGTGGGTCCCAAATAAGACAAACCACTGAGACACTTGTCCTTTTTCAACTGTTTTACGATTGTTCTCTAAAGTTCACAAATAATAGAGAGTAAACAGTTTTTACCGAACATATTTTCTTAATTTGTATTTTTTTTAAAAAAAAAAGTTAATAAATAGAGGTAGCATCAAAGGAGAGAAATTTCAGTTGATGGCTTCTATTTGTTTCCCATTGCAACATCAATTGACAAGTTGTTCTTTAAGTAATTGTTTGAGTGGCAAATATTAGCAATAAAGGAAAGGTGCATGTTTATAGAACACTTTAATTTGGTAGCTTGACTCTCTTAATAATCAGAAGTAAAATCATTTTAATTATGGGAGTATTATTTCAACTTAAATTTTTTATTTACAATTTTGGCACAAATTTTGAGTATTGATTTCATACAATCGAATGAATGATAGATATTGAAAATTAAAGTATTATTTCATAATGCCAATTTATATACCATTTGATTGTTTTAGATCAACGACTTAAAATTTATATAAAAAATTTAAGTTAAAATAACCAAACCCTTTAGATATATATGTGTTTTTATATTTGAAAATATAAAAGAAGGTGGGATATCCATGACCATAGGCGGTGCCATGTAGTGAAGTACTTGCTGGGCTTTTGAAAATTTTTGTGCGTATTTTGAACATTGTCCCATTATTGATTTAAAACAAAAATCTTAATTAAATGTTATAAAAATATAAAAAAATCACATATTAAAAGAATGTTTTATGTCTTTTGCTTAACAGTTATCACATACTTTGGAACGTTGGCTTTTTTCTTCTCCAATTCTTCACTCCTCTTTTCTCTTATTCTTCACACTTCACTCCTCTTCAAAAAAAAAATAAACTGTCTCAATAAGTTTACTACTAAATTGTTGCTCGAATTATTTAGGTAAGCACTCTTGATTGATTATCACTTTAATTTTTTTATGAATTTCTCTTAGATGAAAGAATTAAGGTTATGTTCTAAGAAATTAAAATTATAATGTTGATAATGAAGATATCTTTAAACGTTTTCAACGTATCAAACATATCAAAATCGTTGTAAATATATTAAATAAAATGTTTTAATGAATTTAAAGTTTAGTATTTGTTATTTATTGAATATTTTTTAAAAAAAATATATTACCATTTGAACTTAACCTCTACTTCATTGAATTTATGATAGTGGCCACATAATTCTTAATCCTACCTTTTTATTTTTTAAAGGTTGGAATCTGAATGACTAACCAAAAAATAAAACTCATTGTACCCCCTTGGGACTAAAATATTAAAAGACCTTAGCTATCTCATAAAATTCTGTTAGGAATTAACTTTTCCTTTTTTTCATATTAATTCACTAAAATTTTGATGGGGTCCTTAAATTAGGAGGCAGAAACCGAGCTTGGCAGGTTGTTGCGTAATGGATACGATTTACACATTCTTTTTCTGTTAGCGTTGGGAAGCTTCCCATTAACGCATAAGGTTGTTACCTTACAGTTTATGTAACGTATGTCTTATCCAAAAATAGATGATGGGTCTACTTGAGGGCACCTCTCATCAATTATTTTGGATGAGATCTACGTTTCAGAAACTATAACTTAACCACACCCTATTAACGTGTTGGTACAATGGGTTTAATTAATTTCTCATATTTAACTAATTATAATATAAGAAAATTTGAAGGATCAATTTCAGAAATCCCAAAAGTTTTAGGGCTATTTTTATAAATTTCAAACTTTAGGTAGCTCTTTATTTTAATAATGGTGGCATCTGATTTGACTATAATGAAGTAATTTTATCTTTAAGATTTTAATTTTAAATTCTTATATGTTCAATGGACGATTTGATACTTGTCCTCTCAGGCTCTCACATGCCAAATATATGGATGGTTTTGCTGCCACTGACATTGTAGAGCAATTTCAATTACTTTTACCATGTAATTGCTATATATGTTTGGAATTTGTCTTGTGTTTTCTTCGTATTCTTTAGGAGGGTTTTTTTTTCACCGTTTACACTATACTTATATTTTACAAATTTTCTACCCCTGCGTACCTTTCTCAGGATTTGGAAAAAAAAAAAAAAACTTCTTAGAATCCTCTCCGTCAAGCATCTAAGTAAATCAAGAACAAAAAAAAAAGGCAACTGCTTTGTCCATGTTTAGTACAACTGCTGAAAGCTTTACAAACGAACTCTTCATATTTTACATAACTAACTTGCCAATTGAGCAGCCACTACAGAGCCTGTTCTGTGTTCGAACTTCACTAATGTGGTACGTTAAATTAAAAAAATATATATAATTAATTATCTTTAAAAGGGTGGACATACATTAGAATCCATTCAAATTTTGTACCCAAGTTGAATGTATCAACAACCAATTATTTTCTATGTGAATAATTATTGACACCATGGTACTTGCATTATAATGTATAATATATATATATATATATATATAAAAGATCCACCTACGGTGCAACTGGTGCACCGTACCCCTCTTTTTGTTTTTTTATGCTACCACCACTTGATCTTGCATAGAAGTAGTTTTAAGGGCAGAGATGTGTTTATTTGTTTATTTATAATACAATCCCTACTGTTTGCTGAAAAATTAAAAAAATCAAAGTTTAAAAAATTTTCTCCAACATCTTTCTTCAAAAATTCTCTCAATAAGAATTACTAGTTATCAAATTCGTAATCATTGTATTATAGTATCCAAACTTACAAGTTATAATTAGGAGACATAACATGTCAAATGCTTCAACAAAGACAAGAAAATTATGAGCAAGCACAGTGGTAAAAGTTTCATGCAGAATTCGACTATCAATTCGAGTATAAACTAGGCAAAGATAATGTCATTGCAGATGTACTAAACCGCAAGGCGAAATTGGCTACACTTAGTATGAGCCAATCGAAGTCCGACCTTGTCTCACGCATCAAGGAAGGCCTCCAACAAGATCCATTGACGAAGGACTTACTAGAAAAAGTTCTCGAAGGAAAGACAATGAGATTTTGGTAAGAAAAAAGCATCATCCTCACCAAATGAGACCAGCTGTTTGTACCAAAGTGGGAAAACTTACACAAAAAAGTAATCAAGGAGTGTCACGACTCCAAGTGGGCTGGTCACCCAGCAATTGAGTGTACCACCACACTATTCCAAACCTCGTACTTTTAGCCAAATTTGCGAGACGATATCGAAACTTATGTGCAGACTTGTCTTGTGTGCCAACAAAATAAATCAGATCACCAACTACTTGCAGATTTTAAATTTTTGTTAAAATTCTAATTTTTTATCTCTTGTTGAAACATTTTTTATCTGAAAAAGTAAATACATTGACATAATAGAGGAGTTTTACCTATAAAAATATTAATAATAAACTAATTATTGGAAAGCTCAAGAATTAGATTGTTCTAAAAATAAAATAAATAAACACATAGAGAAAAAAATTGGGAGAGAAGGCACATAATAAAAAATAAAAAAATTCATTTATTTACAACTAAATTTTATTGTAGATGATAAATAGAGTTTGGGTACAAAAATGTATTTATGTGATTTTATTTTATCTAAAAATTTAATTCATTGTTACTTATATGATATAGAATAAGTGAATTTTAAGGCAACAAAAAAGTAACTTAAATGAAAATGTCAAGTTGTCTCTTATTGATTGCAATTAGTTGATTACATATTTAATTAAAAATGGAAAAAAATAGGAATATTGTAGAGGTAGGGGGTTGAAAAAGAGGAAAAGAAAATTACTTACTAATTTGTAAATACAGAATAAAGTAAGGGGTGCAGTCAAAAAAGACAAAAAAGGGGTACGGTGCAACCGTTGCACCGTCGCTGGATCCATATATATATATATATATATATTATGTACTAGTTTGAAATTGATGTATCAACAACCAATTAGACTAGATTACAAAAATATATTTTTTATTAAATAATCAAGATTTATATATTTATTTAACCATCGATTATTAATTGAAAAATATTTATTTTACCCTTTTTTTCCTTATCTCATGCAATACTTAGGATTATATTTTAGTCTTATAAAAGTTATTCCTCAGGTCTCCCTAAGGATAAGTTTTTACACCATTTATAAGATTATACGGTGGACTAAAAATATTTATACTAAGCAACTTTTTACGCCAAACACAACAATATTATGATTATTTCTACCAAAATATACAAATCTCTTGATTTTATCCACCTACGACACAAAACTATATGGCCATACAAGTGGAGGATATTCAATCTACACCATATATTATTAAGGATGAGTGGATGACAATTTTCAAGATATCAATTTCGTACTCCAACTCAAAAAATATTATCCTTAAGGATACGTTTGACACATTATATTATATTATTTAATGTAGGTATATTTTATTGCATTGTATAAAAATTATATTATATTAATGTTGTACAATATTTAATGATACATTCTACAATATTAATAATTTTTAATTATACTATGTTTAGTGTTGTGCTATATAGTACTTGAAATTCTAACTAAGTAACTCAAGAGGAGACGTGTGAAATGGATTTTTTAATAAATAAATAAATAAAATAACAAATTAATTCAAACTAAAGCCTTAAGAAATTCAAATAATAGTAAATCAAGCAATGAATTTAAAGAGATAAGAGAAGAGATCAAACACATGATTTTTACGTGGTTCGACGAAATCTATCTTATCCTTGCCTTCAAATATTGTACTATTTAAGTCTTATAAACCAAGGCTTCAAGATATTTATAATTATCTTCCAGTGTGTCGATAAACTTTTACAATTCTAGATGAACACACACATTTTTTTAAAGTGTTTTGCACATTTACAAATACTCAATTTTGAAGTATAAACCCAAAGCTTACAAGATCTCTCTCTTTAAGTGTATGTAAGCAAATAATAGCTCAAAAAATATGAATAAATGTTAATAGCAAATAAGAGCTTAGGTTGATTTTGTATGAACAATTTCTTGCCTGATAGATTTTGCAAAAATTAAGTGAAATTAATTTGATTTGGCTTTTTATAATGTGAATAAGAAAACTAGTTGTTATTAACTTTCTGAGCACCATCTGTTAACTGTCTTCTATGAAATTGATCGTCGTTTTCTGGCAAGTTACTATTATTGTTAGATTTGAAAATTTTGCACAATCGAATAATTGTTTAAAATTATCGATTAGCCTTTTAAGACTAAAATCTTTTCCAACACTTATAGATTAATCATTAAACACTTGATATAAACGGTTATCATTTCCAACTAGTACCTTCTCCCAGTTTATCAGTTAAACACTTGATATAAACGGTCCACCGTTTTAGACTAGAACATCTCTCAAAATTATTGCTTAGCCGTTTTCCCTAAACAGTTAACAGCTAAGTTTAAAAAATCTTATTTTTCCCCAAAAATGTTTATAAATAATCAAATAATCCCAGTTTTAGTAATCTCAAAGTACACAAATTTGTTTATTAAATAAGTTAATAGATTTTGAAAACACTTAATATAACAAAATAAATTTTCTCATAAAATCTCTTATCTTATGAAAATGATTTTCTTAAAAATTTCATGAAAAAGATTTGAGCTTTAAAGTACTTAATACATTCATTTAATTTATGAGCTTTACAAAAACTATACCAAGATGATTCTCTAAAGCTTAATACCTTTCAAGTTTGCCCTTGTCTTAATGAGCTTGAGCTTATTCTCACATATATAATTTTTGTCCTTAAAAAATTAGTGAGATTGCAAAATATATAGATTATCTATTTTACCCATGATACATTGATGAAACAGAAGCTTAAAGTTTAATTAAATGAAAACCAAAAGTTTATGAATAATTTTGATTTTATTGAAAAGAAAACTAAATGAATAAAAATAAAGTTTTGAATCTCTTTTAAGACAAATCTAAATTATAATTCTATAATAAAATTCTCCTATCCAAAATAAGAAAGACAAAGAAAACAGAAATAGGAGAAAGACAAAGAAAACAGAAATCATATCTGAGTTGTAGAAAAAAAAAAAGATAAAAATCGTAGAAGAATAAAAAAATAGAAAAAAATCTTAAAACTTAAAAGTGACCTGGAAAGAAAGAGAATTTCCAGGCTGATGATGGACTAGAACAGCCTTGCTAGTTTTATATTTTGTTCGTCTCGTCACAAGTTTCAAAACGATATATTATACGTAAAAAATAAATATTTGTAGGCAAAATTATGTCTTCCGGAAAGTATCCTACTCGTGATACACAATACCCTACATCACACATGGTTTATTAATATCAAAATCGAAACATCATATAAATGTATATGAAATTCATTCAAAAGTCATCCTTGGATAATAGTATAAAAGTTTACATATTTTAATATACTACAACTTAGTCACAAAATAATAAAGTGATTCAATAGTTATAATATAATTACAAAAGAAATATGGATTGTGTTAAATAATCTAAGTACACAGTTCCACATGACAAAATACTACTGTAAAATATCATTGTTAAGTTAGAAATACATACTCCCGAATCAAAAGGCTAGCTAAATACCAGAAAGTAAATTCTTAACACCCATTATATCCTTCAATGTTGAAAATTTCTCAATTGATCTGTTCGAGATGAAGGAACCAAAAATATGCAATTCCTTGATCAATGCCACCAGCTTTTATTTTTCCCTGAAACTAATATCATAGGCTTCGCACCATCAACTTTTAAAAGTGTTGCATTTGCTTCCTTAGAGCAAGCTTCACCTAACAAATTTGGTTTCCTAGTCCACAGTCCTAATCCTTGCCAACAGGCGTTTGTAACTCAAAGATATGAGACTTTTGCACAAGAAAATTTCATAATCCAACCATCAATTAAGATGCTTGAATAGTTCATTCTCTTTAATTTGATTCAATACTTCTTCCTGAAATACCAAACACAAAGCCTAAATATTAGAAAATAGAAATTTAATTATTTAAACCTTGATATTAACAAGCCTTATTACTTTCTCTATTTTACTTCAGAAAACACTAGCATCTTCTTGTCTCCAAAACTCTGCAACACACTTGACCAAGCCTTTTAAATCAATGGATGTTGATTTAAATAGAATAGAGTGTAAATTCTCAACATGCTTTACGCCCTTCAATTTCACAACAAAATATTATATATACAAAGAAAAAAGTGAGTTTGGACAATCTGTGTGCAGCCAAAATGGTAGCTAATTGTTCAAAATCAGCCGGGAATTCAACCAAAATTCAATAATGCATTTGCGCAGCTTTCTCTTTTGTTATAATGATTGAAAAACTCCGACATGTATGACGATAATATAGGTCCATCGACATTAAAGCTAGAATGTAAATTAGGTAAACTCCAAAGAGATATAAAATATTTCAAAAACCCAAATTGCCATGACCAAAATATTTCAAAATCTAATTAAAAAAAGTTAATAACCTTGATGCTTTGCTAAAGTTGTATGGTGAAGCACCAGAAGGAATTGTCGATAGAATCAGGAAGCCATGACTTGGATTTGTACGACAAAGGTAAATTTGTTCGTGGGTGCAGGCAGCGAAGGCGTAGTATGGCGATGGCGTTCTACGGAGAAGCTTTGGTGATGGATTGTTGATGAAATTTAGAAACAATAACAGCGAGATATTGCCAAACATGAGTATGCGTAGATTTAATATAAAAAAGTATATTTATGTAGTGTAATACTTACTATATTCCAAGCACACCTTAAATGTAATACGAGTAAATTCTTCATAATCAAATGTAATACGAGTAAATTCTTCATAATCTATTGGATTGTATTTCTCATATACTAAAAGCATAGGCCTTCCCCCAACAAATGGAGGGATATTGTTCGAGCCTTCTTAGGCACTATTTTATTCCTCCTAACAATAATAATAACTATATTATGAAATAATTATAATTTATGTGGATATTCATCAATATAATTATTTTTATCTCCCCACAAACACACTTTAACATTCTTATAACTAATTATCTCCCTAATTTGAGAATTATTATTCATTATATTTATGATGTATTACTTACCTTTTTATGGTCATATCATTATAGAAGGAGACGTTCGCTCCTTATATATAAATGTTTGAAATTGAATAAAATTCACCTATAGATTATTGTGTCTCTTCTTTCTTTATCATTTTCTCTTGATATATTATTGTGCTTATATTTGATAAATAATTTAACAAAGTGCATATAGTATTGTGCACATAAAAATATAAAAAAAGGTAGAAATATCTATCAAAAAAATAGAAATCGGCTACACTATAACATAAATAATTTAATTACCCTCATTAGTTCTTTTATTGTAAATATCAAAATTTAAAAAAAGGTTATTATCTGACACAACTAAAAAATATTTGATTTATTCTCAAATATAAGAGTGTCTTGTTATAATATAACTTGGTAAGTTTTGGATCGAACAACAAAGAATTTTAAATCTAGTAGTCAATAATTAAATAAAAATAAATTATAGAAAAATGAATTACCAATCTAAAAAATGTTAAGGTTACATGATTCATTTTTTGTATTCAAATTATATTCATAATATTCTCTCATATTTATATTTTATATTGTATTTACTAGTTAAATATTATGTCATTTAATTCTTAACTAATTATTTTTATAGATAAATATAAGAATAAAGTATATGATCTACTAAAACTATATTAAAATGTCAACATAAGATCAAAATATTATATAAATCTAATGAGATTTAGGTTTGTAAATTAATATGATATAAAAATAACCTGTAAATAAAAATATAAATAATAAATATGTAGTAAAAATAAATAGATTTTAAACTCACTTGAGAAATATATTAATTTCATAATTTGAATTCTAAAGTTTCACCTTTCATCTTTATATTAGTAAATTAGTCACTCATATTAAAGAAAAAAAACATATATTTTATTTACTAACTTCTGAAATATGTTATAAGAAAATTAAAAATAAAGAAAATAGAACAAAGAAAATTAAAAAAAAAAACAAAAGAAATAGGAACAAAGAAAAAAGAAAAAAAGAGAGCCATTCTCCCCCCTTTTTTTCTTTTTACTTCACGATTCCAATTCTCCTCCTTTCTTCCGTCTCCACTACTCTTTGAATAGGTAAAGGAGATTTGTATTCTTTCATTTATTTTATTATTTATTTAAATTATATATATATATATATATATATATATTTATTATTTACTAAACTTTGGAACTTTGTTATTTTGTCATTTATGAAATAGGGTATGTTTGGTAGGTTTTAGATTGGTTAGTTGTAATTTTTAAGTTATTATATTAAAGTGTTTGGTAAACACTACTTGTTGTAACTTAAAAATTATGTTAATATAATTTTTCACTTGTATAATAAACGATCTATTATATCTTTAATAATTTTGTCAAAAATTATTATTTAAAAATTATATTTACTATATATTATTAATTTTTATTTTATAATTACAATTTTTTTTAACAAATATAACTTTTAAACTACAGTATCTTAATCTCAAACATAATTATAATTAATGCCTCAAAAATTGTTCAACTTTAGAGCTATTTTTAAAAAATTACTTAATATCATGTACCTTGAAGCGATAAAACAATTATTATTTTTATTGTTTTTAAGATACGTACTTTTTTGTGTTAAAAAATGATCATATAAACCCTTTGTTTAGATACATAAACTCCTGTTTATGTTAAAAAAAAATGGTCATACAAAACCCTTTAACAATATTAGCTTGAGGCAATATCATGATTTGGTATTGAGAATCTTATCCTACATCAACTGAAAATATTTTCTGCATGATCATGCTTAGCGACGGAGCCACAAATTTACTAAAAAATAATAGTAACTACGAAAGTTATATATTTCTTTCATAATATATATATTCTGTCAACATCATTTATAACTGACCATGACGCATTTTTATGAGTTAATAACATTGTTTCAATAATTTCATTATCAATACTATTCAAAATATCTTTTTTCAATATACATGCTTTAGGGTAATTATTGGGATTTTAATTTCAAATTACTGAGCTGTTCAAATAAATTTAAAGGACAAAGGGCGTAGAACAATGAAATCAAAAGGGAATATTGTTAAAGATTACAGAGACAATTCTGAAAAATAGAATAGCGTTTCCTCAACATTTCAATGAAAATTTTCTTGAGCACAACTTGTTATTCACCAACCCAACTGGTATTGTTTACTAGGTCCTCTTAATTATTAATAGAGTAGATTTAACTCATTTTTAGCTTAGATTTAATTGTTCAAACGGCTTTGTGTAATTGATTTAGAAGATTCAAGTAAAAAAATTTTATTATAAATATTAATTTTTTTGTCAAGTAATTTGGTGACTTATAATGAAAAGTCATTTTTACTTGTATAATTTTTTTTAATAAATTGAATATAGTAACGACTCCATATTTTTATTTATAAACCTATATATATATTTTTGTAGTTATTATTTGTCTCAAGAAATAGATTTTCTTTATTTGAGAATTGTCTCGGAAAAGAGATTAAACAAATATATAAAAAATACCTTTATTATAAAAAGTGTGTTTATCCATCGGATTATTAGGTATTAAAATATTATTCACATTTCTATAATCTCGTACCCATATTTAGAACCCAAATGACCTTGAATTGGGCTTGTGCTAATGCAGTAAACTGCCTCATTAGCTTTGCCGCCGCCGCCTTCTTCTTCTTCTTCTTCTTCAGTTTTTAATAATAATAAAAATAAAATATAACTTTTAATTTAATATAATATTTTTATTTTTACATTATAATTTAATATAATTAATAATAATTTTTTTCAATATGAATAATTTATATAATATTACTAAATATGATATAATATTTTGTTTTTTATTTTTACATTATAATTATTAATATAATTTAATATAACTAAGAATATTAAATAATTTAAATAATATTCATTTAAAATTAATAATAATATAAATAATAATATAAAATATTAATAAAATTTAATTATATTAATTTAAAAAAAATATTAATATTATATATAATTTAAATTAATTATAAAAAAAATTAATATTATATACTATAACATAAAATATTATATAATATTATTATAATATAATATATCAAAATTAAAATAATATAATATAATATAACGTGTCATACGGACAATCAAAAGATATTATTAATAATCCATGCAATAAAAATATTTAATCAAGTACAAAAGACAAAAAAAGAAACACTTGTCGCCCTTAGAAGCAGCGACTGCGTCAGTCGCTCCCAAAGGCCACGCTAGCACTGCTCCAACCTTCTTGCGGGCCACAGAGTTTGAGAATATCAAATTGACAGCCACTAACAGCCTACCGTTTGTGTGGAGTGTGTCTTTATTTCCTGGACTGGGAAAGAAAATTTTTTATTGTGTTGTGTATTTACTTGTAAAATTTGTATTAAGGAACGACAAAGAAAATAATGGGACGAATCAAATTTGGGCATCAGGAATCGAAATCGTATTCTCACATTTCCTCTATTTGGAGTGACTTTATTATCCCTCACCATAAAAAAAAAAAAATTATAATTTCATTTATGCCCCTATACGTGTGTAGTAATAATAATAATAATTATTATAATAATAAAAATAATTAGAATAACAGTAAATAATAATTTTTATTATATTATAACAATAATAATAATAATAGTAATATTGTATTATTATTATTGTAAAAAATATATTTCATTTAAAAATGTTTTGCTTATTATTTTATTAATGAACAAATACATAATTTCAATTGAGTACATTTGAGTAACTTGTAATAATCTATTTTGATTCTAAAATAAAATAAATATGTCAATGAGAATACCGCTCATTTTGATTCCAACTCCTATAGTTCAAGTAACCAACTTATTCTGATTCCTATTTTTTATTCTGATTATACCACATTTTAATTCTAATCTATTTCGATTGCTGCAAAATATAAAGCCATCATTAATTTCTACTATTTGTGGCTTGGCACCACATATAATCACATTTTAAATTTGGTAATTAAGTGTAAATGTATTTATATCAATAGCTTAATTTAAAAAAAATAACAATGATGTAATACTCATGAAATATGATAATAATTTTTTTTAAAAATAATTTATTGGTTAAATTTTAGTTTTCTATTTTCAAATATTCCAATTTATTCCTCAAACTATTGAAAACATGAACACACCCTAATTTACTATATTCAGTAGATTAGAGTAAATGGAAGTTGCATTTAATGGAATTTTTGTTTTTTAATAGTAAATAAGAATAACGTTCATAATAATTAGGTGATAAATTAAAGTATGTCAATATAAAAAATAATAAGGTAAAATTAATTCCTTCACAATTGTGAGAGTAGTGCTTGAATCCCCATAAAAATATTATTAAAGAGTAAAATATGGGTAATGTTATATAAAAATTAATATAAATTAGTTCTAGTAATTGTCTAATTGTAAATATCAATCATATTTTCATATAATATGAATTGTAATATGAACAATAATTTTATGTAATAAAAAAAAGGTGGAATTAAGTCTAATGTACTATTACACTATCTCTTTGTCAATTTGCTGATATCACACCACAACCTCACAATGAAATGGTCTCACTTACAAGTTGTAAATTCAATTCCGAAAGGATTGGGTTCTTTTTTTTTTTTCTAACTCTCTTTATTTTTCAATTAGTTGAATGTGTATATTCATTAAAAAAAATTATATAATTATCACATATTTAATTAATTATTAAAAAAAGAAGAAAAATGGATAAAAGAAAAAAAAATAGGAGAAAATCTATATCCATGTTATTAGAGTTAGCAATTTACAAACTTCCAAGCAGCTAGTACACACATTATATGTTTGTTACACCTCCAGCACATTCCATACGAAAATTTACTTCAACGTAGATGTCTTTATTTTATAAAATAATAACTAATTGCGAGTACAAATAGACTAAACTATTAGCAGATTATACGGGTGTTGTTAAGTTACATTTATTGTAACTTACAGTGCAACTAAAACAATGTAAAAATCACACACTGAACTCACCTCCCTTATTATTTATTTTTATATTTTTTAATTGAATTATATATTACAACAACCGTAACTTAAGAAAACCACCCACCATTAATCACATGATCAACTATTTTTGAATTAACAAATAGACAATTGATCAGTGCTTCCTTATAAACTCTGCTATTCCTTCAAAAAGGCGACAAGATTGAGCAGCAGTGTTTGGGTCCATATCAACAGCAATCTTGTTGAGGTAAAAACTGTGACCCATTCCATAACTCATCAACAACTCCACATCCTTTCCGGCCTTTTTCATGGCTTCATAATATTCCATCTCAGTGTCCCTAATCAAGTCATTATCCGTCACGCACAGCAGAAAAGGCGGCAGCTTCAGACCGTCAATGGCCGGCGCAGCGGGCCCCATCGGACACGTGAACGGGTGCCCCTTGTCGCTGAGCAACGGCAAGGCAAAGCTCAAGAACTTGTCCAACATGTCCAGAGTCAGTAAAGGTGACTGCGGTTTTTCCAACTCCGACTTGCTCCTCTCCAGCCGGACGAAACCCGGATGAATCGGAATCCCTCCGGCCAAACGCAACGGGCCCAAGTCCGCGTGACCTGCACGTGCCGCCACTTCATGCACTACGTTCCCTCCGGAGCTGTCTCCAATGAGGAAGACGCGTTGAAAATCCCCATGTTCAGTCAGCCAATTATGCTCCTGAGCTTGAGCCAGTGACAGTGACCGGAGCCAAAGTAGGGCTTCGAAGCCGTCGTCGAAAGCGGCCGGGAGGCGGTGCTCCGGTGCCCGCCGGAGATAGACGGAGACACAGATAGCCGGTACAGATTTTGCAAGCTTAGTGTAAACGTGATAGTACATGCACCAGTCAGCTTGGCTAATGCAAAAACCACCCCCATGAAAATGAAGGATGATTGGTAGCTTCTTTTTGTTCTCGTTATCATCACCATTAAGTCTCTTGATCTCCTCCGGTAAATAAACTCGGACACGGAGGCCGGATTCTTTGTTGATGGTGATGTCGTGGGTGGCAACACTGTCGATAAAGTCACTGTGGGGTGGCACCGGTTCGCACAAGAACTTGACCTCCGGTGGTCCGGTCCATGTTCGATCAACTGAGCCGTCGTCGTAAACTCTTAGCCAACCGGACACCTCATCCACTGTTACTTTCTGATCGTTCA
Organism: Murraya koenigii; assembly: GCA_025617385.1. NCBI lineage: Eukaryota > Viridiplantae > Streptophyta > Magnoliopsida > Sapindales > Rutaceae > Murraya > Murraya koenigii. Next base: position 17,937,557 of record CM046812.1, read on the forward strand.
CCATAGCTACCTAGCTTGAATGTTGGATGTGTTTAATTATTGTTGGATGATTTTGCAAATTTTGAGAATTCTAATAGCCCTTTATATAGAATTTTAGGTACGTATGTCATGTGTGTGAATGGAGAAATTCAAGCATATAATAAACTAATAATTCAAGGTTTTGTATGATTTATATATTTATTTTTAAAAGTAAAAGAGTAGGTAATGTAAAGTCTATATTAATTTTTTAATACACAATTTTCTCAGAATTTTCTCAGTATGTAAAGTCTATATGAAGACGACTCAGACTAGAGTCTTGAGGGGTAAATTCAAATTTTCAAAGTTCTTTCTTTAAAAAACTTAGAGAAATTTAATGTGATTGATTTTGAAAAGTTGTCCTTTGCATTCTAATTGAAAAAATAAAAGTAATTCAATGTATTTGGTCGTTTGGATTCCGGATGAAACAATTTTGTGTATTAAATCTTAACAAAAAATACTTTCTTTAAAGATTTAGAGAAATTTAATGTGATTGATTTTGAAAAATTATCCTTTGCATTATAATTAAAAAAAAAAAGTAATTCAATAGATTTAGTCCATTTGGATTCTGGGCTAAAATAATTTTGTGTATTAAATTTTAGGATAGGGCTATATACACTCTAAACATTATTTTACACACTCTATTATTTTGTACACTCACCTATTATTTTAAAAAATATAAATTATATTTTATACACTCTTTAAAGTGCCAAAAAAAATCTTCACTTAATTCTTTCTAAATTAATTATTTTTATTTACTTGACGCATTCATAAAAATATCATATACGTATACACTCAAACAAATAAAACAATTAACCAATATTCCTTTTATATCATTAATAGCTTCAATGTGGTGGTTGCAATTAATAAAGTGTGTAAAACTGAATTTCAAAACTAGAATTAGGACCCTACAAATGAGACACAAGTTGGTTATAACACTATACTTTAAAATTGAATTTCAATAATTGAATTCAAAGCTCTACAAACGAGAAATATGCTCGCCATAACCTTATAATTCAAAATTGAATTTCATTACTTGAATACATGAAGAGAATTCAACTCCACAAAATTCAAAGCCAGAAAGTGCAAGGCTTGATACACCCCATCAATCCAGCCCAAAAAAATAAATATATTGATAAAAAAAAATCGGGAAATGGAAGAATAAGAAAGATAGTTTGTCACTAAAATTTATGTGTCGTAACTTAAAAAAAAAATACATACATCGTTAGAGTTAAAGCCTTCGCATATTGAATTTTCTCTGTAAATATTTGTTTAAGATATTTAAAATAATAAAATTTAAAGTTTAATATATTTGTATTTAAAATGAGTGTTCAGAGTAATAATATTATATGTACTCATAATAAAATATTCTCAATAATAATTTACACTATAAATATTTTTGTAATAAATTTTTTATAAAAAATTATGCATTCAAAATAATTTTTAGAGCCCTAAATTTTAACTATACACTCACAATATTTAGTAATTACAATGATTTTGTGCTACTGATATAAGTAAACTTAATGGCTTTCACTAAACACGAGTATACTTACACGTGTGTCACTGAAGCTTGAAAGAATATAAGAAAAAAAAATTAACAATAATTAAAAGAGTTTTTCTTTTTAACGTAGCTCAGTGTCTTATTAGGTAAACAATTGGATTGACTCATCAATTCAGAGGCCCATGGAACTTTTTTTTTTTATAAGAAAGTATAACTTTCATAAATAAAATTAAGAGAACAAGGACAGAAGGTGAGGTAGGCAAATTTTTATTCAGACAACAGTTTCAATAGTTTTTAAACCTAAGATAGTTAAATTATGAGTAGTGCTGTTAAAGCTTCTAGGTATATGCTGAACTATAATGATTAAATCTTTTAAGCCTTCGTTGAGCTTCAGAAATTGTCCAATTAATCTCCATGGAACTTACACTTGACTTTAACGGAAGTTTCAACCAACTAATCATGTCCAATAAAAGATTGTTCTTTTCTTTTATTCAACATTGGTGGGGATTATCATTAAAAAAAAAAAAACAATTGTGGGGACTTTTCCATTTAATAAAGCGTTTGACGATTGTTACATATTTCTTTAAAAATTTATTAGAGAACTTTATATAATTTCTTAAAGATATCAACATCTCTTGGCTAATTTCTTATATAATTTCTTAAAGTCAACTTACACTTGATTTTAACGGAAGTTTCAAGCAACCAACCACGTCCAATAAAAGATTGTTCTTTTATTTTATTCAACAGTGGTGGGGACTATCATTCAAAAAAAAAACAATGGTGGGGACTTTTCCTTTTAATAAAGCGTTTGAAGATAGTTATATATTTCTTTAAAAATTTGTTAGAGAACTTTATACAATTTCTTAAAGATATCAACATCTCTTGTAAAGAATTTTGGCTGTTTATCAAAAAGAAGACGACTTGTAAAGATATCAACACCTGTAGCTATTTATCTTAAAAAAAAAAAAAATTGTGATTGAATTTGTTGAAGTAGAAATTTTACACTACGCGGTTGATATTGATATATACATTGATAATTTCTACTACGGTGGGGTGTATTGTTTTATGAGAAAATGATCAAAATCTCTCTCTTTTTATTTTTTTAATTTTAAATTAAGTAGTCAAAATTCTCTTAAGTTTTTAAAATGAAGGAAACTCTTAAGGTTAAAATTTTAATGACCAAATCACATTTTTTTTAACCGAATCACTCTTTTTTAGGAGCAATTTTATCTGTAAAAATATGCGAAAATTATGTTTTGTTAAAAAATTATCGGGCTAAATTTTTTGAAAGACATAATTACACTTAGAAAAAATAATTCCGAAAAATTTTAACATCATGGGACTTTCAATGAGTTTTAAAATTTGAGGAGAGTTGTATAATTTTGATTATTTTTGAAAAATAAGAGGGTGGATTTCCATCATTTTCCCTTTTTTTTTTTTTATCTATATATATGTTTTACACGAGAATATTGTTTTAACGTGAGAACCACAATTCCTCTACACGAACAATTTTTTTTACGGCTAGCTTTCCCTTTTTTGGGGTTCCAATTAGAACTAGGCTTTCTATCAAAATTTTTTGTCTGTTCTGTCACGAATTTAAATAAATAATAATGTAAATTATGTTGCACGTTCGTAATTTTGAGGACCAAAATTAAAGAAGCTTTACAGCGAAGCAGCAGCCGTGGGGAGCCACGTTGTTGCACTGTTATTGAAATTATTTGGAAGCGAAGGCGAAATTGTTAAGGAAGTGTGTGTGTCCGCTAGTCAATAATCATCATTTGTCAATTCAACGGCTGAGAGCACACACCAACATCGTGCCCTCGAGTGTCAAGTCTCCAGTCAACCGTCAACTCGTTTTTAACGACAACGTTCACAGATGATTGAGTCTTTTGAATTTCTCTTTTCCCTTTTTCTGGATCAAATAATCAAATCACCTCTTTGACTTGTCTATTGTTTGTTATACTTGAAAACATGAGCACTGATATTTGAATAAAATAATATAAAAAGTTGGTAAAATTAGCTATAATACTGTATAGTGTTAGATGAAAAAAAGATAAAATAACCAATTAACAATATATTTCATACGGTTTTATAGTTTATTTTGTCTATATTTTGTTAACTTTTTAGTGTCTCTCGAATTGGATTATATACCCAAAAAGGTCCGCTCCCGGCCATTCCACACGCTGCCTAAAAGAGGCGTGGTTATCTGAAGTGGATTCTTTCTTGTAAGGAAAAAACTAAAAGAGTAAGTGCATGTTTGAAAAAGAATGCGAGTCATGGGGGGTGCAAATAGAAGAGCCCAGCCTGGCCCAAGCTCCTTTTTCATGGAACAGACACAGCCCTTTATAGGTCTGTTCAATTTTGGAGAAGTCTAGGCCGGATCTTGGACGGGCCTGAGCTTATTTGTGTGTGTGTGTGTATATACTTGAGAAATTCCCAAAAGTGGCTCCTGGCCTCTTGTTATTTTCTCAAGCGGAAACGGAGCTAGAAATTGTTTTATAACAAATTTTGAAATCAAGTACAAAAACAGCTCTTTCTTTGAACAAAAACAAAGAGGTCGTTCCTTTAAAAAATCTGGCACCTTTCAAAAGCTATTTTCAAGATAAAAAATATTTTGAAAAAAACTTTGAAACAAAAAATTCTTATTTTGGGATGAATAGATTTCAAAAATTCACTACAAATTGTCAACAATATTTTTCCACAAAGATTTCCTTTGGTACTAAAAGATTCTAGAAAGCCTAAAAAATTTTATGAATTTATTTTAGTAGATTTATATTCAGCTGAATTCAAACATTACCCTCATCCAAAAAAAATTCAAATTTTATTACCCATTCCACGGTCCAAAATTTTGAAAGTTCTTACTCCTAAATAGGCAACTGATTTAAACAAGTGCAAAAAATTCTCTCATAATTTTGACCCCTACATTATAATTATTGGGATTAGCACCAACCATGACTTAACGCCTTTTTGTTTCGAAATGACAGCAACAGTCACTCTTGATTTCTCTACGTCAGAAGAAGAATAAATTTTCCCTACTTCGGACGAAGAATAAATTTTACATTTTCATTTACTTTAGTCTTATCTCATAAATCCTCCCATTTGAAGAAATTGATATTATGAAATTATAAATTTTATTTAATTTTAGTTATGAATCTTGACTCCTTAATTAATTTTTATTAAAAAAATTAAAATACTCATATTTGTATAACATAATATAAAATAATTTTGTGTAATATATGGTTATATAGTATAGTATAAAATATAATCATAAAATATATAATAATATCATAAAATACATGATAATATAGTGTAACGCAATACAGAATAATTTTGTGTAATATATGACATTATAATATAATATAATATATAATAATAAAATATATGATAATATCGTGTAATATATAATAATATATTATAATATATGACTTCGTCGTACATAATAAATTAAAATTTTTAAAATTAAAAGTGACTAAAATTAAAAAATTTATAAATAAATATTTTTTTTATATTTTCTCATAACAAAAAAGTTATTATAAATATTTAACTAACTTAAAAATTTAAATTTTATCATAAAATTTAAATCTCATTATCCAACCCTATAAGAGTCTCGTTAGAAAAAAAAAATCCTCTTGAAGAATGGGGTACCGAATTTAAAGACAAAATAGTTGGTTCATGACGACAACAAACACAAACAACGTGCTACCAAATTCCAAGTCTTGAGTCAACTGTCTACTCAACTAGAATAATGACAATTCATTGTTCACGGACGATTGAGAACATGAAAACATGAGCGCTGATATTTAGATAAAAATATCTAATAAAATAAACTATATAGTGTGGAGGAAAAAGATAAAATAATTAATTAATATTATAATATTAAAAAAATAATTTATTTTGTCAGCTTTTAGTCCACTTAGTATTTTTATAAAACCATTTTTTTTGGCGTACTTTGCACTAAAAGTAAATAAATAAATGAAGAAGAGAACGAGAAGGTTTGACAAGTTACGAGTCATAGGAGTGCTAAATGGGACGGCTCATCCTAGTCCAAGCCCATGTTTGATGGAACATATCCAGTCCTTTGTAGGCATGTCCAATTTTGAATAGGATGGAGATTCCTTATATATATATATATATTTGAAACCACCGAGATGCTGAGGGTTAGGCGAGCTTTTTACTTAATATATAGATGAAAAAAAGAATTAAATATATATAAAAAAAGAAAAAAAAAGAGACATGATCTAAAACTTTATGGAGTAAAAGAAAATGTATAAAAAAGCATAAAGGTATAGCAGAAAATAAAAAAAAAACAATTATAACACCTAATATGAGGAATTGTCTATACATTCATATGAAAAAATACCAAATAAGTTAGCAACAATATCTAGAGAACTCAAAAAATGTTGACCAACTTGATGAGTGCAAACCCAGTTAACTAGAAAGTTAGTAGCCAAAGTAGCCTTTCGAAACACATACTTGACTAATATAGTAGAATAAGATGCCAAAGCACAAACTCGACGTAAAGAATAAGCATAATCTCAATAAACATGATTTTGGGAATGTATCTAAAAAGTTATAGTAGTTGAGTCAGATTTTATCTCAAGTATGAAATAATCAAGTTGATCAGCAAGCTCCAACTCTTTACAAACAACCATAAGCTCGGTATAAAGGATCGGTTCGAGCCCAAGCAATGAACCAAAAGCAGCCAAAACCACACTCTGATAATCATGAAGAATACCACCTGAAACAGACATTCCAAAATTGCCCTTAAAGCAACCATCCATAATTAGCTTCACCACACTAGGTGACGGCAGCATTCAAGCATCTAAATGAATCTGCCTCTTAGGCAAAACTATAACACACAAACCCTCTGCATCTCGAGAACCCAAAACGCTCCGCAATTGTGATGGTTTAAAACCAAAAGTAAATTTAGCAAGTCTAAGATCCGACACAACTAGATGAGTACCTTTATTGAAACTTGATTATTGTCGTTTGTTCATTTAGTTTTATACTTATGGTGCATTATTAATTGATAATTGAAATGGTCTGACATCAAAATGAGTTGGAATGTGAATCAGAATAAATTGTTTACTTTAACTATAATAATTAAAAATTAGAATGGATTGTCATAAGATACTAAAATGTCCTGGGTTTATTATTGCCATTATTATTATTGTTATTATCTATTATAATAATAATGATTATTTATCTTGTTAATAAATAATAATTGTAAATACAGTCAAATCTCTCTATAACGATATTCACATAAGAATAACCTAGTAATATAATGAAAATTTTCTATTGTGGTACTTTATATAAGAATAACCTTCATATAGTCATAAAAAATTATGATCCCAATTTGAGCTAGTTATAAATAAGAATAAAATCTATATTGTAATAAGTTATAACTTTTTTAGGGAAACAGTTTGGTAATGTTATAGTTTTAAAAATAATTGTTGTTAGTTGTGCTGTAGAAATAATCAGTTATGAAAAAAAATCAGTTAAGTATTTGATAAATTTTGTTTTCAAAAGTACTGTGAGTTTTGAAAATAGTTGTGGGTGTTTGGTAAATTTTAATGTTAAACTACTGTAAAAAAATAAATGAATAAAATGGATATAATGTAAGATAAAATTTACTTACACGTGTATATATATATATACACATACATACATACATACATACATACATACATACATACATACGTACATACAATATTTTTAATTGTGTATTATAATAATTTAATAAAAAATAAATTTTATACTATATTGATTTTATTTCTTATATTTTTTATAATGAAAATTTATTGAAATATTGATTTTGTTTCTAATTTGAATAAGGATAATTTTGAATTTAGGTAATAATTGTAAGAATATTTATAGTATTGTATTAAAAAATAAAATTGATTCTCAAAATCAGAATTTAAAAGTTATGCTTTTCTGTTTTTCAAAATTAGTTATAGTAGGAGTTATTTTTGACAAAAATAATTTTAATTTTTTTTTTACTAAACATTCAAATTAACTTTTATATTCACAAAATCATTTTTAAACATTCTAAAAGTAATCCAAAAGGGCCATAGATTTCATCTTAGGGAACTTGTCTCTATATAGTAACAATTATCTATATGTTTCCAAAAAAAAATACTAATAAAATATTTTTCTAAAGTTGTTTAGGGGTAATAACTTATTCTTTATACTTTTAATAAGATGACTTTGCATATTTGTAACACTGTATAGATGATAGATTTATGTATTAGCTTTTTAAAATTATATCTATCTATTTTATTAATGTCTATATATTAAATTTAACATGTTTTATTAATTAATTATTAGCGTAATGCGTATTTTGTCTTTATATCGCGTCCACTAAGCATAATTAAGTTAAAATAATAATTTTTGTATATATACCTTTATTAAATTATAACCTCATTATAATAATAAAATTAATTTAGTACTAAGTATATAACTATAGAGAGACTTTAATATAATAACAATAACAACAACAATATTATAAATTTTATAATGATTATTTTCTCTCTCGTCCTCTATATATATATATATATATTTTTTTTTCTCAGCTTCTTCTTCATTTGTTCTTCACTTCTTTTCTTTTTATCTTATTCTTCGTTATTTCTTCTTCTTCTCTGTTTCTTCTTTCAGTTCTTAATTTTTAATTTCTCTTCTTTATCATTTCTTCTTCTTCTTTCCTGTTTATTCTTCATTTTCAAATTAACAAGTAAAAAATACAGATGGTGCTGCGCGACGACTGATGACGCGATTCTGAAGCTGCTGCACAACGGGATCAATGACGATGATTCTGATTTTAGCTGAAGCAACTTTGATGGTTGAATGCAGTGGGTTCTCAATTGAGGACAAATTTATAATAATGTAATTCGGGTGGGTATTTTAGAGAGTTCAAAGAATCCTAAGGAGTTGGGAATTTGACTCACATTTCTTATTCCTAATTTGTTATGGAGCCTGCTAAAATGCTTTTGATTCTCTGTTAATTTTAGCAAGTAAATATAGCTATCATTTTGATTTCAGATTTTGATTCTTAATCCTAAAAGTAAACGTATCATTAATCTATTGCCCAAAAAACAAACACAAACAAGAAGAGTCTTAAGACAATAATTTTTCATGTTTAACGTCATATGATTAGTCCATAAAATTTATATAATCATTTAACTAAGAATAATTTCCAAAAAATAAATCAAAAATAGTTCCGTACTCAAAATTTTTTTTCCTAAAAATAAAAAACAAAAACTAAAATTATAAGTTTTCTTCCAAAAGCTTCAATCTTTATTTGACATTACTGTAAATTAATTCTAAAAAAAAGGTAAATTTTGGATTATCTCTTTAATAAATAACGAATCTTTAAATTATCTTCTTTACTTTTAAAAACCTTAAGTTATCCCCATTTTTATTCAAAAAGTAAGGGAAAAATGAGTGTGAGTTGAAGAAATTTTTTTTCATTTTTGTCTTCTTAACAAAAATAAAGGGTAAATTGATATTTTCAAAACTAAGGAAGATGATTTGAAGATAATTAATTCACAAGCAAATAATCCCAAATTATTACAAAAACATAATAATGATAAAATAATGATTCAAATTTTACAATGACTACCTAAGAATACTATAATTTATATGATTAAATTACATTAAAAGTAGTCAATTTAAAACTTTTTTTTTCCAAAATGAATTAAAAATTTAAGTTAATAATTGTTTACAATTTAAAATGGGCAAAATTATTTTTGATGATTAAACCTAAACCCGGCCCACTGTAAAATTATTTTTAACAATCCATTAACAGCATTTTTTGATAAAACTAAATTTGAAAACCATTTTTATTATGTGGTTTCTTATCGTTCTAATGAGTTGTGAAAATTACCAAACCCATTTATAAATTTTGGTAAAATTATTGTTTTGGATTCATTTAATCAATATACTTGACATCAACTCATGATATTAAGAATGTCGATATATTCAAATTTTGATCTAATCTATTAGGATTTTTTTTTCAATCTTTAGTTCTTCATAATTAGTAAGAATTTATTTATGTAACAGCATATTCAAACAAATTTCATTTTATAGGACTTTGAAGAGAATCTATTATCAATAAAACGCTAATCGGTGGGTTTAATAGAATTTTTATTTGTCCTTTTATGTTATTGGAATTGGGGATAAAATAGTCAAAATGAACCAGGGGATTCATAAGGATTCTAGAGGGGTGTTAATAGTAGCATCACTCTCCTACAAGTTCCCTGTTTTATGAGTCTCAACATGAAAGCAGCCCAATTAATTGAGATAATTTGTGGGCCGAGTCATATTAACAATGCATATGCATTTTAGCCAATAAGGATTAAGATAATCAGAATTTAGTGTACTAATTACTATTACTACATAAAGTAACAAAAGTTGTAGATTCAGTTGATATTATGATATATTTTTTTATTAGATGAGAATATTACTCAAATTATAACTCATATTATTAAGATTATAACTCACATCTAGATAAAGAAGTAAACTGATTATTATCTATTATTTAAGGCTACAATTTGTTCTCATATTTAGAAGACATCAATTTTGACCATGAGGCCAAAGGCTTAGTAACTTGATATCATGATATATTTAAAATCTTTATTTTAAAATATTTTTGTTATTAAGTATAGAAGCAAGTAAATGTCATTTACATAGAAGATTGTTGCTCCCAATTAATAAGTTAATAACACAAAACATTCAAAATTGACCTCAAACAAAAATTAAATTAAAAACCTATCTAAACTCAAGGTTTGTTTGGTATTGCTTTGAGTTTCTGAAGAATCACTTTCCAATTAGATTTTGAAATTCTTAACATTTTTGGTAAATTTAGATTTTGAAACAATTACTTCCAAAATAATTGGTTAAATATGCTTGGTAAATTAATCTTAAAGTATGGTGTCAATGTACAATGATTAAAATGTCTCCATTTTATTAAAAAAATATATAGTAATTTTATTAAATTTAAATTCATTTATACAGTAATTACCAAAATAAAGCCGTTCTTTCTATTAAAATAACATGCATTAATCGAATAATAAATTATTTAATAAATAAAAGAATATGTATTAAAAAGGATGCTTGTTTCGTCATCAGCATCGTCGCTGCTGATGAAAATAGAAACCATCCATCCCCAGAAAGATACCATCGAAACAACAATTTTACGATCTACTCAATGACAACACATACGTTGGCATCAGAGGCTTCAAGGAGGAGCTTGCGTCTCCAAGCGTTAGAGGAAAACATTGATGAAATCGGTCAATGGCGCTGATTCATGATGAATAGCCACTTGAACTTTGGTCGTCGTTTACCGATATAGCCTCTGGAAGTGGCGGTGAACCTCTTTTTGCCTCCATTTGAGTGCCGCATTGTAGCGGCCGCGATCCATTTGTGGTGCGTACGCCGGCATCATCCCTCCTTTTCCAATGAAAACATTATAAATGCATAGATTAATACGATTACGAGTTTGATGGTATTAGTGCTTAGTGGTCGAAGAGATCGTTAGTGGCAGGCAATAGTTTTGCTGTTTTAATTTTAATTTTTAATATGAAATCTTAAATATTAAAAATTACTTTAATTCAAAGTAGGGCTATATTTGGAAGTGCATTATTAAGATGACGATATCATTGGTATTGTACAGTACAAAATCAAATTATTAAAAAATCTAATTTTCAAAACTAACTACCATAAGCTTTGAAGAGTTAGTTGGCAAGTAGATTGTTTTATAATCAAAATTACTAATAGTCACTTTTAATATGAATTTACCAAATATATTTGAGGTGTTTTTTTTTTTTTTATAAGAATATATTTGAGGTATTAGATTGTTAAATAATCAATTATTTGACAATATGAAGCAACCCCATACATGCTCTTAATATAATTAGTTGAAACTTTCAAGATGTACTATGAACACACTAATAAACATGTACGCACAAAATTTGGAATTGATTTGTAATATAAACTAAACTAAATATGAAGCAACCTCATACATGCTCTAAATATAATTAGTTGAAACTTTCAAGATGTACTATGAACACACTAATAAACATATACGCACAAAATTTGGAATTGATTTGTTATATAAACTAAACCAAAGAAATTAAAGTATAAAATTTGAAATTTTAGAAAAAAATTCTTAAGAGGTTTAAAATATGATGAGAAATATGATAAAGAAACTATTGTCCACCACTAAACATTAGATTAAGTCAATTGTTAAAATTTACATTCATTATGAAAACAATAACCATAAGATAATTACAAACTCATTTATCATGATCTTTTCTTAACTTAGTTGTTAAGTAAAACAAATTCTTTACTTAATCTCTTTTTAAAAAAATAGCATTGAATAAATTCTCCAAATTCAATTTAATGAAACCATTAAAATCAAGAAAAATAGTTTAGGCCAAGAAACAAACACGAAAGCTTAGATTTGTTTACATTGAATTATATTCCAAATGCAATCAAAAGTATCCTATAATCATTAATCAAAATCTACCTTTTATTTTTGTTTTTTGATAATTACGGATCAAAAACCATAAACTAGCAATCAAACCACTATTAAATTTATATAGTTGCACACCTAAATAAATAAGATAACAATTCTTAACATTAAAATTAGTGTAATATAAAATTTTTTAGAGAAAGATGAAGAAATTTTGAATCTGCATGAACTAAAAATCTAAGTCTAGGTTTATGAAATCAACCCTCACCAATAAAAAAATTACTCATACATGTCTAACATGTTAAAAATCAAATTCATTAAAGAAATCTAGCAAAAAAACGAGAGAAAGAAAATATTATTGATTGAATTTAAGCTAAGGCAACGTATCTAAAGAATGTCCTCTCCTATTTATGCTGCATTCTTGACAATTCTCCTTCTAATTCTTGATTAATTCTTAATTTTATATATGTTTTCAGTCATAAACATTATAGGACTTGTAAAATTTGTTCTCGACTTCCTTTTCTTAAAATAGCTCAAAACCTCGTTTTTAATGTAGGCTCAAATAGAAAATCAAGCCAGCCTCTGAGAAAACATATTTTTGGGAAATTTACAAAAATAGCCAAAAAAATTTAGTGAATATCTAAAATAACCAATTAAACTTTTTTTTTTATCATATGTAGCCATATATTTCTTGTATAGACTTAAATACCCTCAGATCTATAAACAAAACCAACAATTCTTATACATTCTCAACCAACATTTTTCAAAATCTAGCACACCCTAATCCCTAAAACTCACCCACTAATCATCAACTCATCAACTAGAAAGTAAAAAGTTGGGGTTAGTATTTATTTTACACAATGTGTAGTTTTTTATTTTTCAATTAATCAAAATTTATGAGTTATTTTGAGTAAATACGAGCTTGGAGATGAACCCAGAAAACATGCGATAGGCGCCTGTCGCACGGTGACAGGTTCTGTCCAACCGTGCGACAGGAGCCTGTTGCACGGTGACAGGTTCTATCCAACCGTGCGACAGGCGCCTGTCGCTCGTGCTACAGGTGCCTGTCGCACGGTTGTCCAACTCATGTTCTATTTTTTTTTAAGTACTAATTTTGTTCTTTCTGCTTAATGGAGTCAATTGTTCTTCAAATGTGTTTTGATGGATCATGGGAAGAATTGACAGATAGTCGTTTTGAGTAAAAAAAGAAAAAAATAGAGCTTTTTTAGTTCCAAAAAACTGCACGTTTGATGTATTTCTTTCAAGAGTATATGAAGTTTTGCAAATAAATCCGAATGATTACAGTATTGAATTGAAGACAACTTTACAGTCGAGATGTTCACCCAACCCGTATGTTCAATACCAATGGATATAGTTGATGATGAAATGCTAAGAGTTTTAATACATATGAGCTTTAATTCGGTGAATCAGGGCTGCATCCCTGTTTTTGTTAGCAAATTTCTTAAAGTAACAAATCAAGAGTATGTTCAAGAAGAGAACGTTGTTACACTGGCGGCTGTTGAAAAAGAGGTGTTACCGCTGACGACCTCACTGCAACAAGGTTACTCTCTCTTCCATTACAATGATGATCGCATTAATGACACGAATAATACAACGTCAAATAGCATTAATATTGATTCATACCGTAGCCCAATTGACGATGGGGACGATGATTTTGGGTATGCTCCTATTGATGATGATGATAATCATTTAGATAATTCTTGCGATTATGGGGATGATGGGGATGATGGAGATGATGGAGGTGATGGGGATGATGAATATGATGAGGATCCAGTTGGTGATAGGGAAGATTTGCTTCACTTTGAGAATTGTCATGATCTACGCCGAAGTCGGCCTAGTATTCCAAAGCCCCATTCGAAGGGTGTACAAGTTGACCCTCTTATAAGTATTGCACCAGTTTTACTTTCACACTTGGTCGCTCTAGATTTTGTTAGACATATTGGGTGTAATGATATTTGTGTGGGCAAGTTGTTCGATTCCAAATATAATTTAATGTTGGAATTGGGCAAAGTTTCCTTGAAGGATAAGTTCGATTTCAAGGTTGCAAGATCCATATCGACAAGTTTCGAGGCACATTGTACTTCAATTTCATGTAAATGGCGTCTTCGGGCAAAAAGAGCATCAAATGAAGAGAATGTACGTATAGTCTACGTATAGTATCTGACAGAAAATATCAAGATGAAAGAATGAATGTTCGTCCGGTGTCTGATTATAAATTTCAAGTTTGGGGGTGGTGGTGTGAAGGAAGGGTTAGTTGACATAAGTCGTTGGACTTGTAGTTGTAAAGTATTCCAACCTGATCAACTTGTATGTGCTCATGCAATTGTTGCTTGCCTACATGCTCGAGTAGATTACATAGGTCTCTGTTCTCAATTTTACTCTAAGGAATCATTATTGAAGGCATATGCAGTGCCAATCAATCCGGTTGGCGATGTCTGTTCTTGGAAAGTTCCACACCACATCCAACAGTTGAAGGTAAATCCACCAATAGAAAAACCGCCTCCGGATCGTCGGAAGGAGCTTAGAATACCATATGTTGGTGAGGATGTATCACGGAGAACTGTGATGTGTTCTCGGTACAAGGAACGAGGGCATAACAGAAAAAGATGTAAGAATCCCATTGCAACGAATCCTAATTAGCGGCCTATTATTGTTGTAGCGTCTTATGTATTCAAGGAAATATATATGATGTATTTTAAAATCTTATGTTTATTATGTATTCGACATGTTAAACTGCCTTTGTTAAAATGATTATTCATAATAAGTGTTGGAGAATTGTCAAACCTGAAATATATATTTTACAACATAATATCCCTATTAAACATGTCAACGACAATTTTATTCCTAAAGTATTGTCCATGACTACTGTCAAAATTAAATCGTACCTTGAACATTAAATATATCGTAAACATTAACATTAACACCTCACAATCGCCAGTTCTTGGCTGTTGCTGTGGTACACTCTTAATTAGTATAAGTTTCCAAGGCTCCGCGCTCTGTAATTCTGGTCGGAGGTTGTAAAATCCAACATCTTGTAGCCATCGAAGAAATATATTTTGAAGTGGCTTGAATAGTTGAGAATAAACTTTTTCGTCTCGATGTTCCTTTAATGAGTCATAAATAGAGAACTGCTTGTGTACAAAGCCTACTCGGGCTACAACCCAATGATCGCCTTGTAAGTTAATTGGAATGAAAACCTGCATACGGTAGAAATAAAACACATATCCAAAATTTTTATGTTCAAATCTTTAAATATTAAAGGACGTTCAATGTAAGTAATACACACCACATCAACATCCGTGAACGGTTTTGATTTTGTGTCTTCCCGACCATTAATGTAGCTATTTAGACTTGTGTAGTCTAATGAATCCAGATCACAGTCACCGTTATTCCACTGAGCCTTCAAGAAAACCTAATCAATTCATTACATAAATATTATTACTTATTATAGCATAATAAAATGACAATTATATATTTCAGTATGTTACCCAAAAATAGACATTTGTATGTGTGCAGCGCTGATATAAGACATTAGGGTATTGCTGCTGTTTATTACTTATTAAAAGGTAGTATTCATGGATATGCTGTAAATGACAAAGAAACCCGTTAGATTATGCAAGTACATTACAAGTAAATTAAGTAAAAATGTACAACAATTACCTTATCCCCTAGCCATCCCATTGACTCTCTCCCCAAGAGTATGCTAAAAAATTCCTTCGAATGTCGGATCTCACGATCAACTACAATGTTACCATCAAACCACTGATCGAACTCATGAAACAGTATCGGATCCTTTACTTCTCTAAGTAGATTTATATCTACACTTGTCCTTTTGTCGATATCGACATCTGTTCGTTCTATGGCCGGAAGACGCTTAATGTTCCTGCCTTGTTTGTAAGTTTGTAAGTAGGGACTTTTAAGTGCATATGATGTCCTATACTCGCGGTCAAATTTACTTATGCCGGGAGGTGCTTCCTTCAAAATTTGCACACTGTCATCATTTACGTCCTCAAATAATAAACACAATGACAGTAGGGTGTGATCATGACAATCTCGAACATCATTAGAGGCCTATTAATAGTAAAAACTTATTAAATCACAATACATTTAGAATAATATTAAAAATAAAAAGGAACTATGTAAATTTCTTACCGTGTAAGGGTTTCTCATTGGAGTATCACTGTAATAATGCTTCGTTGAATTCTCAGTATATGAATTAATAAACTCCATTACAGATTTTGCAAACTCTCTTTGTTTTTTTCTAAACTATCTTTGTTCATTCCGCTCAGCCTCAGCATCCGACATTATCTTGGTCATTATTTCTTTCAGGTCAATAATAGAATGAACAATTCTCTCCATTCTACGAATGACATAATCATACGAGAACTTTGATTTCGACTGTAGAAAAAAATAAAAATAAATCTATTTTATGTATAATATCATTGTTTTAAAATAATTAGATGTTAAAAATAACATCTCAAGCATCTAACCTCTCTTGCGGCTTCATATTCATCATAAATAGGCGGATGATCGTCCACTTTATATTCGTATGATTCTGGTGCATGATCGTTCGTTTCATAATCATGTTCAATAAGTGGCTGATCGTCCACTTTATATTTGTTGGGTGGTATGTTGGGGTGATGCTGCAACATTGATACAGTTGATTACTTAAACAACTTGCGGCAATTGAAGATTCAATAATAATATTATAATTGAATTCAATTATTAACTCACATTATGAACCTAGCGAGGGATTGATATCTCATAATCCTTTACGCTTCTCCAAAATAACATATCCTTCTCCTACGTAGTCGGATTGAGTCTTTACTTAACAATCCCCTGGTAATGAAATAATTGAAATTAGCCATCACACATATAAAGTAGTACACCTCAGTAAAACTTAATACTTACGACACGTGTATTATCGTTGTAAAACTTGTACACTTCAGAAAAATTTATTTTCGAGGAGAAAATACCTTCCCACTTCAATATGCGAGGAGTCTTCTTTTTTATCTTGATAGCCCACTTTTCTGCTACAAAACCATCAATTACTTCAAACAGCCAAGCCTGTAACATGTGAAAATACAAAGTTAGGAAAAAAAATAAAAATACGTTGTATAGAAAAAATTCATATGTATTTGAAACACACCTGCACCCCAGGACAAAAGCCTTAAATGTTATATTTCACCTCTTTAAGAGTATTACCCTAGAAAGCCTCCATTTTCTGGTTCAATGCAGTGCCCAAACTTTTATATACCGTTTTCAAGGATAAACGACCCCATAGAAGACTTCTAAAGTACTCAAGATCATCAACATAGTTTAATAATAACAAATTCGGTACACGTTCATCTTTTCTACCATTAAGTACTCTATCCCCAAAGTAATATAACGCGATCTTTAGCGCATCAACATCATCTATGTCATTAAAGTTCAAATCTTCAAATTTTTTATCAAATCGTTTAAGAGTAGCACCTAGGTTACCTTCAAAGTACAAATCACGCAATTTGTTATTCGCAGGAAATTTGGCTTATGTGTGTAAGTTGTATGTACTTTAGCAAATTCCTGTAACTAAACACCATTCAACGATTGATAACTGTGCTAACTGGCCACTAAATTCAAACCACAGCTGATTTTTATCATCTTCATCACAACACGCTACTTGCCTAAGTAGCGCGTTGTGAAGGATTGCACCACTAAACACGTAGCTATCAATCTTTGCGAAATGACCAAAATATATATTTCCTGAATAATCTTAATTGTTGTTTTTTTAACTTCCTCTTGATAGCATCCATCACATTCCCAAATTTTGAGGTATTTATAATACGCCCAGGGAAGTGTTTTGTTTCTAGAATCTTCATCGTGCTTGGTTTTGTGGCCATTACGACTGAAAAAAAATCAAAATTTTAATTAGTTAATTTGATAATTAAAAAAATAAAAATAATTCAATAATGCTTTTAAAAACAATTCACAATCTGTGACCGCGCGCGACAGCTGCTTGTAGAGCGCACGATGGGGGCTTGTCCTGCGTGGGTGATTTTTACCTGTTGCGCATGTGATTTCTATTCCTATTGCACCTATACTCCACCTTACAATCACACCATTAACACCTTAATCTTGCATACGCCATCAACTATTTAATCTAGCCTAAGGGGCATTTTATTGAGCACCTCGCGTACCACTCTTTAAACCTAAATTTCACTTAACAATCTCCAATATTTATGGGCAATCAATCTTAACCTCATCTATATGCATCAATACACTGATTTTTCACCAATGAAACTTATCAAAATAGAAAAAAAAAATTACAAAGTGAAAACTACCGAAAATTAAGGAGAAAAATACCTCTAAAATACTGCCGGAGATGAGCTCACTGTCAAAAGCTCGCCCAACAGCTGTTGATTGTTACCGGAAAATGTAAAATGGAGCTAATGATTGTTACCGGAGGGAGCCAATTGTCGAGTTTTGGTTTGAGAGAGATATGGGTATTATGGAAAAAAAAATGGTAAATGGCTAAGGAAGATAGAAAAAATTTAGTTGGTTATTTTGAATATTTGTAAATTTTTTTTGACTAGTTTTGTAAATTTCCCTATATTTTTTGGTCACATTATGATCCTCAACTTTACCATAAGTCTATTATAACCCAAGAATGTGAAGCTTGAGAGATTGAAAAAAATGTCAAACCACCACATTAGTTTCATTTAATTTCTTGATGGTTGTTATTAGGGTTGGTAAAATAGCTCAAGCCAGCCCAACCTAGGCCCAAAGCTCGACCTGCATATATTGGGCCTAGACATGAGCTTCAAAATAAAAAGTTCGCATAGAGTGAACCTAGATAAGGGTTTAAGAAAAAAACATGGGTCAATTTATAAATAAAAAATAAATAAAATTAAAAAAATTAGATTAATATATTTTTTTATTAGTATTTGTCATTTATTATGTCGTATTACTAATTTTTTGTATATTAAAATATTATTCTATTATGTATTAGATAATTATTTTTAATTTAAATATTTTCTCATTTTATTAAAAATTTATTTTAAATTAATAGAAAGCCTAGGTTTGACTCAAGCTTTATCCAAGCTTGTCTAGGCTGAAAAACTTTTAAACTTATTAGTAATAATATGAGTTTGTGCCTACGCTTATAAAAACTCATCTTAAACATGCTTCTTATAAACTCAATAATACTATACATTTCAAATTTTTTATCTCAAACAACTGTCTCACATGATAGTGATATTTATCAATTAGTTGATAAAATTAAAATAAATTAATTATATTATCATACTAACCAATTGATGAATACTACGTCATTTAAGATAATTATTTGAAATAAAAAATTTAAGGCATAACATTACTCTTTGTCGACCCTAGCCGCCATTTACCGGAGCCTGGCACTCTGGCCATTATGCTGAGTTAGGCCATTATGGATTATGTGTATTGATGATTCAAAACCATTGAAATGATAGGTAGTCAATAATGAACCCAAAATTTCAAGGAAAATTATCAATATTAGCCCTTCTATTTTATTCATTTTTGTTTTTAGCCTTTCTAATTTTTCTTTATCATTTTTAGCTAAATATTTACTGTATTGACTAAAAACTCATGCTGTGTTTATATTAATTTCAAAAATACCAACTATTTTGTCTTTTATGATTATGGTAATTTATTTTTAAGTCCTTATAATTTTATAATTTTATGCATTGAGTATTATTCCATCATTTCTACATCTACGTCCTATTCTTTCTAAGATTTTTATTATTTCTTTATAAAAATATATTTTTTGTTCTAAATCATAAAAATCTATAAATTCTAATTCTTCATAATTTTCTTGTCCGATATTTATTAAAGCTCTTTTTTCTTGTTCTAAACTTGTTATTTCTTGATTTAAATATTCTATGTAAAGATTAACCTTATTTTCCCAACTAAATATCATTCTTTTTATGGTATGGCACATTAATCTGATTATATTCCAGGCTTCAAATTCTGGATCATTATTATTCATAATGTTTCTGTTTTATACCAATATATTAAGAATTTAATAAACTCATCTATAAATTTCATTCTTTTATTTAATATTATTTCATCATCTTTAGTATTTATATTAAATCTTTCTCTTTGTTCTTGCATTAATTCCAGTTCAATATTTCTTATATTATTCTTACTTTCTTTTATTTCTTTTACCAATTTTCTTATTTCATCTTTATCCTCTATTTTCAAAGTATACATTGCTTCTACAATATTAGTTACTGATTCCATTTTAATTTCTCAAATTCTTATTCTTCTTATTTTACTTATAATTTTATTGATGTTATTGGCTCTGATACCATTTCGCTTGGGGGGTCTGAAGACTATTCTAGTTAATCAGAAAAATCTAGTCAATAAAAGTATCTAATAAAAGTAACGTTTTGGAGATAATGAAAAGTGAGTGAAAATATTTTATTATTATTCAATCATTAAGTACATAATTTATACAAAAGTATATATTACAATAAGAAATAAATCAACATCTTATTTATTTATATTATAATGACAAGTAATATAAATATTTTATACAAAATACAAGAGGATTTTCATATCTTATTGGTGGTAAGATAGTTTAATTTTTAATAAAGATAGTTTAATTTTTAATAATAAAAGAATAGTTTATTTTTTAATAATAAAAGAAGTCATGGAGATTTATTCCCCATTGGTCTTCATCTTCTCGTTCTATTTGAGTTTCTATTATAGAAATTTCTTGATCTATTTGAAACATATATATTTTTTCTTGCAAATTATCCATTTCAATTTGATTTATTATCTTTCTTTCTAATTCATTGGGTAGTCCTATATTTTTTATTGCTAGTAAACCTTCTTTTGATATTAATTCTTTTTTAGAAAACATATATGCTTCATATTCCCATGTTCCGCAATTAACTTGTACTACTATAGTTTTATGATTATATGAAATTTTTATTTTTTCATTTATTCAAGTTATTTTAGTTATTCCAAATTCTTTTAGTAAGGTTTCATGATATTCTTCCATGTTATTGCAATATGTCCAACATCTCCTCCTCTTCCCATTAAACATTAACATCTTTTATAAACCTTTACTACCAAAAATATAAGAATTTGGAATTATTACCTCTATCCTTTATTGTATAAAAAGATTTTCATATACACTGGCGGAGTAACCTTCTGCCTAAATGACCTCGTCCTTCACTCCCTCAACACGCCTTCTCCTCTGGCTAACACGGGATAATCGGACAGTTTTCTAAGGCTTCACTGTGTCCTTTAGTGTCTTGGAATTTTCTTTTATTCAATATGAGATATAGGTTTCCTTCTTCTTTCTTATGGGGTTATTTGGTTTATTAGGATGATATGTTTATTTGGGTTGAGATTGGAGAAAAAGATTTATTTTTGCATTTGAAAGTATTCTGGAGAGATTTTTTGAGAGAAATTGGTTTAGATAGGCTATCAACTGATGATTCCGATGATGATAATTAGATAATGATAATCAGATGATGATAATCAGATAATACTAATCAGATACCTCTGATTTAGTTTATTACTCTTTATATAGAGAGTACATTATTGATGTTTTTCTTTTTTCCCTTTACAGGTGTATGGTTGAGGGAAAAGAAAATGACTTCTTATCTTTCTCTTTTATAGGTGTATGGTAGGAGAAAAGATAAATATAACTAATACTTACCATGGCCGACAACTTTATGTGGTGGCCTTATAAAGTCAAAAAGTTTTTTTTTACATTATTACAAAATGATAAATATATAAAGTAAAAGTTACATTATTTATTGCTGCCGACACAAACGACAAGACTTTTTTTTCTTACTTTATCTCCATCAATCTGCATGCCTGCTATAAAGTAGCTGAGCTTGATGGAAATCTCATTGTTGTTATCTCATGTATGAAGTCTATAAGTATCTCAGATGGTGACTCTCTACCTTCTGCTGTCAGCAAGATGTAATTATTGAATTTTATTATTGTCCTGTATTTTCTATTGTACAGGTCTTTGGCTATGCTCCAGATAGCCTTTATTCCTCGAGCTCTTCTGGTTCTTATCCAAGCTTTATTGAATTGTGGGGCTGTTGTATATTCTGTTCCCACTTTAAGCTGAAAATTTCTGGTAACATGGCCTACTGTAATCATGTAAAAGGCCTGATATTCTATGTTGTTGGTATATTCAGGACTTATGGTGTAAAATTTAAGATATATTTGTCTCTTTTTGGCAAATTTAGAGACTTCTTTTATAAGGAGTTCATCAAAACTGGCTAGCTCTTTTAAGTTTATGTCAGGGTATATCATGTCAAGAAATCCATACCTTGCTATCTTTCCGACAAGGACTGGATCTGCATCTTTTATTGCTATTATTCTAGGATAGACATTTTTCCCTGGTGATTTATGGATGATGTTTTTATATGAACAAATGGAGTATATCCAGGTGGTTACCTGTTTATAATCTTCTTCTTTTGGATTTAAAGGGAGATTATCATCTTCTGAGACAAAGGGATTTATGTTGACAGTCCTTTTATTGTCTTCACCTGTTGCACAGATGGTTATGGTTTTATTTTTTTGGACTATTGGATCACTGATTGGATCGTTGAGTGGATCCTGTTTTATTGGGCCTCTGATAGAGTCCTGATTTATTGGATTCCTGAGAGAATCCTGATTTATTGGATCGCTGATAGGATCCTGTGGAACGAGTCCACTGCTGCTTCCAGCATTTATTGGATTTATTTGGAGTCTACTGATCAGACTGTTCCAAGAAGAAATCAGTCTATCTACTCCATCATTATGTGTTTTAAATATTTCCCTTAGACAATCTATGGCGTCTAGGGCTTCAGTAGCATCAACTTTCAGCCGATTTATTTCAGCATTTATTTTGGAGATTTCTTCCTCCATTGTTTATGATTCTTCAGCAAATTCTATGTTCCTGGATAAAAAATCTGCAAGATAATTGTCAGATCCTTTGATATAATTAACTTTAAAAGTATATAAAGATAAAAATACTTGCCATCTATGAATTCGTCTATACTGAGGTTCATTTAGTAATTTATTGAATATTAATGATTTAACCTGAGTATTATCAGTTTCGACAGTAAATTCTTTAGCAATTAAAAATAATGAAAATTTTTTAATTCCTTTTAATATTACTAATAATTCTTTTTCATGTGTTGTATAATTTTGTTCTGCTGAATTTAATGTTCCATTGGTATATCTACATATTTCATTTAAATCAGTTTTTAGTATTGCTGCCCAGTATAAATCACTAGCATCTGTTCGTAAAATTAGATTATCTGTTGGCTCTGGTAATCTTAGTTTAGGTAAATTTTTACATTCTTCTTTTAATTGTTTAACTGCTTGTGTATGTTCTTCTTTCCAACCTTGAAGATTATTTTTCTTTAATAGTTTTTATAAAGGATTTCTTTTCTTGGCTAAATTGTCTATAAATCCTTCTGCATAGTTTAAACATCCTAAAAATTTTTGTATTTATTTTTTGTTTTCCAATTTATCAGGAAATTGTTTTATTTTTTTACTTATATGGGATTGTAATTTTATTCCTCTATTATTGAGTATCATTCCTAAAAATTCTATTTCATTTTGACATATTTTTGCTTTTTTCTCACTTAATACTATTCATTTTTCTTTACACGTTTATGCAAAATCTTTTAAATGTTCAATATGTTCTCTATATGTTTTTGAACTTATTAAAATATTATCTACATAAACTATTAAATATGTTTTATTTCTTAGTAAGCCCCCAAGGCTGTAGTCGGGTTGGCTGCCATAGTCGGTTCTAGATTCGTAGCGACCCGGGTTCGAGTCTTGGGGGTGGGGAGGGGGTAAAAACTCTTTGGGCTTGCCCACCCCTCTCTTTTTTTTTTTTTTTAAAAAAAATGTTTTATTTCTTAGTAGATCATCCATTCTTCTTTGATATATTTGTGGTGCATTTTTTAATTCAAATGGCATTACTAACCATTCATAATGACCTTGAGGTGTACTAAAGGCTGTATATTTTATACTATCTTCTTCCATTTTTATTTGCCAAAATCCTGATTTACAATTAAATTTAGAATAATATGTATTTCCTTTTACTAAATTTATTAATACTTCTTTCTTTGGTAAGAAATATCCATCAAATTTAGTATATTTATTTAATTCTTTATAATTTATGACCATTCTAGCTTTTCCTCTGACTTGTTCACTATGTTTTATTACCATGAAGGCTAGACTAGAATGAGGACTAAAAGTTTGTCTTATTAAATTTAAATTTAATAATTCTTTTAGTTGTATTTCAAATTCTGTTATATTTTCTTGAGTATATACCATTGGTCTTACTCTAATGGTTACTAGTTCTACTAATTCTATTTTAGCTCTTAGATTTTTAGGGTTCCATAAAGCTAAAGGGTTCTCATGATATACTTCTTGTAATTGTTTCTTAATTTCTTCTATAGATATCAAATTATTTTGTAATTGTTGTTTATCAAAAAAGATCTTATAAGTATAATCACCACGTTCAGCGGCAACTCTGTATGGTTTAAAGATACGAGACAGTCTAAGGATATGGCCACATGGGGTCTTAAGATTTATATTATATAAGGTCTGTTGATAACTTTGGAATTGACTAAGGAAATCATTTCCTAAGAGTAAATCTTGTTTTAAGGTATTATATTGAATAATATGTTTTAATAAGATAATTTTGTTTCCAAGAATAATTGGAACTTGTGATTTATAATATAATAAAGATGCTTGGGTATTTGTTATTCCTATAAGTTTTATTTCTGATCTTGAGAACTTATTCCATTCTTTTAGTAAAAATGATTTACCTAATGTAATTTCACTTCCTGTATCTATGATTGCACATGTAGTGATATTAGTTTCGGGGAATGTTAATTCTATGTAAGTTCCTAAAGGAAATTTTATAGTATTCATTTATCCATTTTGCCACATTGCTATTTTTGCACAAAATTCTGTTGTTTCACTATCCATTTTTATATACATTCCTTCAGAAGTAATATTATAATTTATGTGTTTTAAGAAACTCATTCCTAATATTATATCATATATTTCGTTTTGAGCAAATTCTGAGTCTATAAAACATGGTATTCTGAATAATAATCTTCATAAATATGTTGGTACAGTTACTTCTTTTGTGCATATTCTTAAATTTTTATTAAAGTCTTTATATTTATATTCACTTGTTGTGGTATGTTTTGTTAATCCTTTATATTTTAGTATATTTAAATGATTATGACTTGAACCTGTATCTATTAATATTTTTGGACCTTCTATAAATTCTATTCCATTAAAATATTTTCCCATTATTATTAAGCTTCCATTAGATGTGTTATCTGGTATTAATATTTCTTTATATGCATTATATTTGGGTTGTTTTCCTTTTATTTTTATTCCTTTAATAAGTTGCTTGTTACCAAATTGAATTGGTACCATTTGATTTTTAATGTCTTATTCTAATTCAAGTTTATCATCTTTTATATCTAGATTATAAGTTATTGGTAAATTAGGAATTTGTAATATTGGTTCTATACTTTGTCCTAAATCTTGAAATTCTTTGCCTATTTCTATATATAGTTTATTGCTATATATTTCTCCATAATTACTATTATAAAAAGGATATATGGTAGAATAATAAAATGTCATAATTTTATTTCCAGGTTTCATTATATCTTTTTTCTTTAATTCAAAATGTAAACTTAGAGTATCATTTATATTTTTATCTTTTATATGAACACAATATCTAGGATAACATGTAAATAAGAATTTTTTATAATATAAATTTCCTTCTATAGTTCATAAATGTGCTAATTCAGGGTCTATAAATCTCTGGTCATGTAAACTAAGTATTATGAGTGAATTTATTCCTTCTCTAAATAAAGATTTTATCAATATTTGTATTCCAGCTAAATATACATATTGTATTTTATCTCTAATCTTATCACTTTTGATTTTATTTAAGGTGGCTTCTATGCCTCTTGAATTTAATAAGCTTAATTTAATATTTCCTCTACTTTGTGTTATATCTATTGTTTTTTCCTGTTCTTGGTATTCATGAATAATTATATTCTTTCTTTTAAAGAATTGTTGTATATTTCTTAAAATTGTATTATCTGGATTTTTTAAATTTAAAGATATTCTTGAAATTTCTTTTAATTTTTTCTGATTTAATTGTACAATTAATTGATACCCATTTCTATTTTCTTATTGTTCTATTTCATTATCTATTTCTATATCTTCTATATTTTCTATTTCAGAATTCTGATTCTGATTCATTTGATTTTAAAGTTTCTAAAGAACTTGTATAATAGATTCTGTATCACTATAACTTTTATATATTTCAATATTATAACAATTTATGTCTTCATTATTAGATAATAATTCTAATTCTAGTTTTATTTCTTGATATTCTATTTCTGCTATTCTGACATTTTTCTGTTTACATTCAAGGCTTATATGTCCCTTTTGTCCGCAATTCCAACATTTACATTCTTTATTGTCTTTTTTATTTTTCTCATTATATTTTCTTTTATAATATCTTCTGTAAGGTTTTCTTTTAAATATTTTATTTTTCCAATATTTTCTATAGTGTTTTTTATATCTCCTTTTATTTTTATATTTACCTTTATATCATTGTTTCCGTTTTTTGTGTTTTTTATAATATAGTTTACATCCCTATTGATTTGGTGCATCTACCTGATCACAACAAATTATTATGACATTTTTTTACTTTTTTATATAATTGTCTTTCTATGCATATTTTTTTTAATTTTCTTATGACAAATTCTACTCTAGATCCTAACATATTTGGTATTAATTTTCCTACTTCTATTGATCTATATGCATTCCATTCTTTAATAAAATAAGTATTCCATGGTGATGGTAATTTATTTATATACATATCATAATAAATTGTTTGATAATCATTACTGTAAAATTGTTTGTAATAATATTTCTGAAATTCACATGTATAATTTTTTATGTTACATAAATTGCATATTTGAAGATTCATTAGATGTTGTCTTACTAAAAGTTTTTCTTCTTGTATTTCTTGTTGTTTAAGGTCTTTCCAATTTTCTCCTAAGAATTCATCTCTTATATAATTTGTAAATTTATCTAATCATTCACTAATTCATTTTCTAAATTCTTGTTTAGTTGCAAGTCTAATTAAAGTTTTTGTTTCTTCAGTTATTACATCCCACCAGTTTTGTACATTACCAGTAAAACTCATTATTAATAATTCTAGCCATAAATCAAAATTTTCTTCTGTATTTTGTGCATCCCAATCATTATTTTGTTTATTAAATATAAACATTATCTTCATATCATTTGATCAACTTGTTAATGTTTTACTTGGGTCTTTTCTGCAATCTATATCTAATTTACTTCCCATAGGTTTAATAAGTTCATTTTCAGTTTTATATTCAGATATATATTCTCCTGGATACATTTTATAATAAGATTTTTTAGATACTAATACTTGGTTATGTGCTCTTACACTTTTATCAGTGACTACTATATTAGGATTTTCAGATTTTATACTTGGTTCAGTTGGTGGTGCTCCAACATTCATATTTACATCATATCCTAGTGTTTCTAGGTCAAAATCTTCTAATGATAATTTATCAAATTGTTCTTCTAAATTATCCATTATTTACTACTGGAATTTGATTCTTTAGGTTCATCAATTTTTATTCCTTTTCGTTTTATATCAATTTTTTCTTTTGATTTATTTTTTGATCTTTTTATTGTTTCTTGTAACTGTTTTTGATATTCTTCTTCTCTTCTTAATATTTCTGGCATAGCAGTAGTTCTTATTCTTTCATCAAATGATCATTTGACTACTTCTCCAAATTATATTTTGTCTTTATATCTAATTGATTCTTTTAATTCTTTTTGTGCTTCTAAAATTGTTGTTTTCTTTTCTAACTTATTTTTTATTTCAAAAACTTCTATTTTTAAGAGCTTAATTTCTTCTATTATTGTTTTAATAAGAATTATCATTTGTTTACTTAATTCGTTAATTTCTGTAATATGTTTATCCATTTTATATTTTTCTGAGTTTTCTGGACCTTAGTGATATATTCATAGGAAGGATGTTTTAGTGATTTTAATAGATTTTGGCTGGTTTTGAAAGTAATAAGTTTGAAGGGTTAT